>CM061920.1:237249603-237939109 GCA_031002005.1 Vandiemenella viatica | reverse complement strand
AAAAGAAATTCAATTACAGGAAAAGAATTATTACCAATACACAATACTTTGGTTCACCTCTTTGCTCATATAGTAGAGTAAATGAGACAGATGGCTGGCTATAAAACAATCTGTGTGGTTCAGTATATAGATGATACATTTATGACCTGAATCAACAAAAAAAAAAAAACTCTTATCCTTGACTTACACTATTCCTTTGATGAAACAGCCATTTAATAAACTTCTCATTGATCTGTTTCTGTAGCCTTTTTATCTTCACTGAATGATAACATATTTTTACTCAGAGTGTGATCCATATTTCTGTCTATGACGGACACAAAACTTCAAAAACAACTTTTCTTTTATAGCTTCTAGTCCTCCCAGTCCAAATGCTTCCTGCCAGAAAACCTGACAGTCAAGGCAGAGGTACCTGTTCAGGCCAAAAACATCTTTCCCACCACTACAAGACCTCTGACAAGCTCTCATATTAAATAATTCATACCCACCTGAATAGTTGCAAAAACAAATTTCCCATGATCTAAAACCTTATATTCATCAGTCAGTTCTCTTACTTCTTGAAACTATAAACCATCTCATTGCTTTCAAGAATATCTCATCCTTCATAAAATCGTTGCCTATATTACCCACACATAATTCTGCACACCAGCCAGTTTTAAGAACATTTACTTCGTAATCAAGAGCCCTTTAACCCAAACAAAATTCCCCATGATCCCCTCTTGTTAATTGGACCTTATGCAGTAATTGAAATACAGACTTCATTTTTTCAATCTACTGAAATTCTGCCAGTGTTGAAACCTTACCAGACAATGTACATATGACCTGGACCATTGCCATCAAATAAACCAACTCACTTGCCTCAATTGTCCATGCTCCTACAATGGCCACACCAGCAAACAGCTCTTCATCAGGAGGAATGGTCACTGGCAGTTGGTTTTCATCTAAATCCTAGATCATCCAGTTGCTGCCCATGTCAGTTCTCACAATTCCACCCTCGGTAACTGCAACACAATTAGAACTATCAGAATCACTCCAGAGGTCACTATCTTCTATCAGATTTGATAGTGGGAACTGGCGTATATATCATGGAGCTCCCTAATTTCAATTTGTAATAATACATTTCCTCTTCTGTGGTAAATTTTGCACTTATCTTTTGTTATTTTTGATTTGTTGTTTTATTTTCATTTAAACATTTTATAATTCCTTGAATTTTTTGTTTTATAGTGTTATTTATATATTTATTCCTGATGTATAAGAGTTTGAGAGAGACTGTGTTAGCCTCTTCTAATTAACTATCAACCTCTCATTCACATGGTGCATCCTGCATGCACAGTCAAGCCACTGGTGATTGAACAATTCCCGGCATGAGTAGCTGCCCACTGTTTAACAACAGCCTACTAAAATAAGGACAGAGAAGCAGGGAGTCATGGGGTTGGAACAGAATGTGAGTCATATACGATCAACATCATGGGAATGCATAAGTCAATGGGAAGCAACTAGAGTAAAGAACAAAAGCGAATGCCAAGACCATCAAATCCTCTCAAATTACAGGTGAAATTTCCGGTGGTGAATGTTCATGTCAAGTCAGTAGAATGGATAGAAACAATCTACGAGTTGGACAGTGGGATTTTAGAAGTCTGAATAGGTCGTGTAGGTGAGAGAACTTGATAATGGAGATGAAATGACTTAAGTTAGATTTTTTTGGAGTGTTTAGTGAGGTTAAGTGGAAAGATGTGCAGAGTATCTGGTTTGGAAATCTAAGAATAATTAGCACACTAAATGTTGGTGTAGTTACTGATGTGTGTTTTGTAATGTTCAAGAGGGTTGGGAGACAGGCGTGTTATTACAAATTGTTTAGACAACAGGATTATTTCAATGATGATGGAAACTAATCCTTTCAATAACATTAGTACAAGTGTATATGCCAATATCACAAGAGGATAATAGTGAAATAGGGAAACTGTATGATGAAACTGAAATGGGAATATGAGAAGGGAGAAGAAACTCCAATAACCAAGAATGATTGGATTGTGGTCAAAGGAGAAAGAAAAGAATTTTGGTCTAGGAGAAAGAAATGAGCAAGGAAGCAGGCTGTTAAAATCATTTTTGTTGCTATTATTGGGGCTTTAGGGCACAATGATAATGCAGTCATTAGCATGTTAAAATCATAGCAAACACACTATTTACAAATCATGCCAAAAGGATATTTACCTGGACATGGCCAAGGTACAGATAGATATTAGTTAGATAATATCATGGCTAAACAGAGTATCAGAAACCAAGTTCTAGGTTGCATAAAATTTCCAGGTGATATAGATTTTGTCCCCAATCTGAATTTTACAATGTATAGACAGAAAGTTGCAAGAATAAAGAAGCAACACAAGGAAAAAAGAATTGAAGTGCACCTTGAAATGAACAAATTGAAAGAATCTCACACGAAATAAAAATTTGCAGAGACTGTAAATGTGGGTCTAATAATTAACTCTGAAAAAAATTTAATTGAAGAACAATGGAATGTACTGAACAGAAGGACAATAAAAGTGGAGTGGAATGGAAAGTGACTTTAGGCATTAGAAATAAGCTGCTAGGAAATGTTGCAAATCAGTGTTATGCCATGCTCAATCAGTGCAGAGCCACAGATGAAATGGAAACATGCAAGTGCTGGTATGCCACATTGATATCAAAGGGCATAATATCAACATGTGAGTGAATTTGAATGGGCAGAATGATTGGTATCTGAGAAACATGTTTGTCTTATCATGACAGATAGACTGCACTGTTAAGCAGCATAGTATATAAACATGAAGTATGATGGTTTGGGGTGCCATTAGCTACAACTTTGAATATCAACCCCTACATCTTGAGAGTAATCTGATCAGCAACCGCCACTTCAGGGAGTTTTCAGAGCCCAAGGCACTGCCCCTCCTGCAGGTAACTCCACATGCCATATTTCAGCAGAACTATGCCCAGTCACTTGTGGAAAGGAATGTGCAAGCCTTCTTTAAATAATAATGGGTACCACTGCTTCCATGGCCTGCACATTCAACTGACTTGTCACACATCAAACATGTCTTCGTTCAGCTCCTGCAACCTCTGTTAATGCTTTTTGGACACATAAATCACGTGATAGTGTGTCCCCCTACAGCATATCCAGGCTCTCTTAAATTCCATGCCATGATGTCTAGATGCTCCGACTGCAGCATGTGGGAGCTTCACTTTGTATTGAATTCTCATGTTCAATTTTCATGTACAGTTAAGTAATTGCATATTGTCGTGTCCCAAATAGTGGAATAAATTTATTTTTAATAAAATCTTAGTGTTTCAATTTACACAAATAGTACTGTACAAATATTAAAGGAGAGATTTTCACTGATTTTTTTTTTTTTTTTAAATATGATCTCCACACTTCAGTAAAAAAAGTAAAAGCTGACAAATGTGAAAATGCACACTGTAATTCTAAATAGTTTGCTTCAAAATTACTTACTATGATAATATCACAGAGAATATATAGGACAGTAGAAGAAACAGTACTTTGAGATCATTTTGGGTTGGGAAGCAAGAGAAGCAAATCTGGCTTTGAGATTAATACCTGAAGTCCAAATAAAAAGAAAGTAATAATAATAATAATAAAATGGAGATACTTTTATGGTGTCTATGGATTTTGATAATGTTAGATTTTAAAGAAAGTAGGTCTGAAATATCAAGCTAGAAGAATAAATCACAAGACTCAAGTGGCTATAATAAAAGTAGAGAATCAAAAGAGAGAAGTACCAGTTAAAAAAAGGTGTGAAACTAATTTGTGTCTTGTAAAGGATGAAAATATGTAATTTGGAATAAGTGTTGTCTGCTGTGACAAGCTGATGATATTGTGCTGTTAGCCAAACAGATTGGGAATATTCACAAATCACTGAAAGCATGGGAATGAAACACAGAGAGATGAATTTGGACTAAATTACCAAAAATAAGACAACATCTTAAAACTCAGAAAAAAATCATAGCAATAACAGCATATTAAATATTAAAATAGGATCAGATGTAATAGGGGAAGTAAGTGAATTCTATTATTCGAGAAGTAAAATTAAAACTGATGGCAGAAGAAAAATAATGTCAAAAGCACAAGAGAACTCGCAAAGAGTGCTGGCTTGAAGAAATGAAATCTTTTAGTTCCATAACTAGGACCCACAAAGAACTAAAATATATGTATGGAACACAGCATTATGTGATAGTGAGGCGTAGACTTGTGGAATACCAGAAAGAAGGAAAGTTAAAGCATTGGAATTGTGGTGCTACAGAAGGATGTTGTAAATTAAGTGGACAGATTTAGTACAAAATATTGTGTTTGGGAAATGACAGGTAAGGAAAGAAGTCTGTGGGGAAGTTTCACAGAAAGAAGATACATGATAGTAGGTCAAATTTTAAGACATGTGGGATTGGTGAATTTATTTGTAGTGGAAACAGTGAAGCAAAAAACTGTAGAGGATATCAAGATTAGGATGTATGAAGCAGATAATTGAGGACATAGGTTGTAATAGGTATGTTGAGATAACAAGGTTTTCTCTATTCAAGAATAGCTGGAGGAGTGCATAAAAACAATAAAGAAACTGAATATAGAAAAAAAAAACTAGTCATAGATTCCCACTTCACCCTCCAGCATTCCATTTGCTTATCTTATATATTATTGTCTGATTACTCTGCACTCCTTCAATCAGTCCTGCTCTTCCTCCACTGGTAATGAATGGTATTTATTTAGCCAAATGATAAATTTTGCTACATTTTGCTACCATGCAGGACTTAAGTTGTATCTCATCTACTCTAATTAGTGAGGAGACATTCAAAATATTGTGTATTTGCAATGGAAACCACAATGATGGGTCTATTTTCTCTATCCTTGTTGAATTAATACTGTCTTGTAACATTGGTTTCATTATTATTTCAATCAAAATAAAACATTACTGTTAATCAAGAACAAAAAGTGACATGCAAGGCACTTTTCACCTAAAATTTTCAATTTATCTACCAGAGAGAGTAAAATGAGACTATCAGGTATCTGTATTATATATATTATTAACTGTATTACTAACATAATATAGTTTTCCCTCTGATTTATTACATGTCTCCTGGTTTTATATAACTACAAGTTCCATCTCAGAGATCTTTTAAACAAAAACAGAATACAAAATTAAAAATAACTGCAATTCCAAGTTGTTGAACACAGTGAATAAATTTTGTGAAATCCACAAATAACAGACTAATGATAATCTACTTCAAATATGCAAACAAAACATACATAACAATCAAGGTGCACATGCTAATCAACAAGGAAAATAAAACAGATTGTGGAAAGGTAGATAAATGCTGGGAAACACTAGAAGAAACACTATACAACATCTCACAAAAAACATCAAAATCTTAGTAGGGAACTTAAATGCACAACTGGGAAGAGAAAGAACATACAGAAAAACAATTGGAAAATACATGGCTCATAAATGGACCAACCAAAACAGGTGAGATTAGTTGAACTTTGTAGTAGATTCATTCTCAAAATCATCTCAACAACTTTTAAAAAGAAACCATCAAAGCATATGACATGGCGAACACCAAACTTGCTCTTAGGTGAGTTCCAAATTAATTATGTAGCCATCTCATATCCAAATCACAGAGAAATTTTGAATGTTCAAGTAAGAAGGGGTGCAATCATAGTTTCTGACCATTACTTTACAAGAATTAAAGTTGAGACCTCAAAGGATCATGTAATGGTCCGAATTACATTTTTGTGTTTATCTAGTATGTATTGGTTATTAGCGGCAGCTGGGAGGAAGGGTGCTGGAGAATTTTATCTAAGTGTCGAACGGGCAGTTCGTTTGAACATGTCCGTTGAGACGATGCTGTTATTCATGACTTTGTGGCACCAGCAATCCTTTGTTGGCGGGAGAAGGGTCTCTACCTGCATTTCGGAATTTACTAAGCCAAGCTCAGAAAATAGTCCCCTATACTGAAGCCGTGCTGAGCCTATGAAAAGCATTCACTGTATCCATTTGCCCACCTGTTTTGGCGAGGAGATACAAAGGGGATGAGATAAGCATCTCAAGTCTATTACCTGACACAACTGTGGCAGCTTCCTGTATTCTACAAGAAATGGTAAATCACATCATTCTGTTCAACGAATTATCATGAATAATGAGGAATACGGAAACCGTAACACGTCCTTAAATATATTTTTATTTCTCTATTTAACAATTCAAATGCAATCAGCGCTTTGGTGTTGCTTGATTAGCTAGCCGGCTTAATCATATTTCATTTCATATGATTTTGAGGCGAGAATGATTTTATACTACAGTATGAATGAAAATTTGTAATTTTATACAAAGTGAAAATAATTCTGGAAGTAATAGTGAGATATATATATGTGTGTGTATAATCATTTCATTGTTTGTTTTACATATCAACTTGCAATATATAGATTAAATGCAGCTTGTTACCAAGTTAGACATCTTTCATTTCTGGGTACCGAACAGTAAGAATTTCAATAAGAAAGTTAGATGATTATTACAATCATCAAAAAGAAATCACAAATTCCAATATTCAATGCAATCAAAATTCAGCCTTCATTTACAGAAGAACTGGACAGTAAGAAATCAGAAAATTGGCAACAACTCAAAACCAAATTGATTGACACAGCACAAAAATGAATCCCACAGCAAGAATGGAGAAAACACCCTTCGCGGAATGGGAAATATGATCAAGCAATCAAAAGATGACATCAAATGTACATCAATTGGAACAGCAGAAAAACAGCTAACAACTACAAAGAATACCTGATGAGTAGGAAGGAGACAGCAAAATTAATCAGAAAAACCAAAAGGAAATATGATAATGAGCAACTGCTTGAAATTGAGAAAGACTGCCAGAAAAACAAAACACGCAATTCCTCCAAAACCTTAGAAACAAAACTCACAGGATATCAACCACAAAGTCTCTGCTTTAAAACAGAGAACACACAACTGACATTAAATAATAAGGAAAACAGTAGAGTGCTCGTAAAGTATTTTGAAAAGCTCTTAAATTGTCCTGAGCAAAGACAACGATTCACACCATAAGAACCTAAAGAACAAAATCCAAATTCATCACCACCAGATGAAAATGAAAGTGTTACCCAAATCAAAAGACTCAAAAAGAACAAAGCAGATAGGAAAGATGGAGTCACTGCAGAGCTTCTAAACTCAGCAGGACTAAAAACTATAAAAGAGATCACAAAAATTATCCAAGACATTTGGCAAACAGAAAAAATTCCAGAAGATTGGAAAAATGCATTTATCCAAACTTTACAGAAAATGGGAGACAGAACAAGTGTTAATAATTACAGGTAAATGTTACTGCAGTCAGTACCATTCAAAATTTTCTCCCAGAGTCTCCTCGAAAGGGCTCAACAACAACTAGAACCAAGGATGGAGAATGTGAAGCAGAATTTAGAACAGGTAGATCTTGCTCAGAACAAATCCTCAACCTAAAACTTATCCTTAAACATCAAAGAATTTGTAGCAGCCATTTAGTCTGCACATTTGTAAATTTTAAAAACGCATATGACTCAGTTGTTTGTGATTCATTATTCCAAATAATGAAAGAACATGCCTTAGGCCCCAAAACTCTTGCTTTAATAAAACAAACACAAACATATAGAAAGTCCAAAACAAAATTTTTGTGGGAAATATCAGAACCCTTTATTATTAAAACAGGAGTAAGACAATGAGACAGACTCTCTCCATCACTGTTCGACTGTGTCCTCAAAAAAGTGTTATAGGAATGGCGGAAACAAAAATCAATCCTTGGAATTGACCAGCCAATTATATTAGGCAGAAGTAAATTAAAGATAGATTGCCTAGCATTTGCAGACAACTTAGCAAACTTTAACCCTTGAAAAAAAAATCAAAATACATGGAAACAAAATATTGTAAAATCAAATTCTTCAAGAATTTCGGTGAAACAATCCATGAATATGGAAGCAAAGCAAAAGCTAGAGAAATTAAATGCCAAAAGATGGAAACAGCTTATCACCTAACACAACACATCTACAACAACAAAAAATCATCTCCAAGCACACAAAACTGAGATATTATAATACAGTTATTAAACATGAATGTCTCTATGTAGTAGAAACACTTATTTTGAACAGGAAAAAAGCTTTAGAAAAAAATTGAGAAAAAATAATGCAAAATTAAAAGGAAAAATTTGGGCCCAAATCCCATAGGAGACCAATACAGACTCAAAAGTAATCAGGAAACTTACAATATACAAACATTCACAATGATATTAGAAAACACAGACTAAAATTTTTCAGACAAATCAAAAGAATGAACGCTAAGAGATTGACATGACAAATAGATGAATTCTATGAAAATCGAAGTAAAGCAATATCAGATACAACAAAATGGGTTGGCAAAATTAAGAAAGACCTCAAATTAGCAGGAATCGCTCCAAAAAATATCAAAAACAGACAGACATTTAAATCAGAAATTCACAATTGGAAGTTGACTAGAAGGAAAGACTGAAGAAAAGATCTGGAACAATATGGTCAGATGAGAGAAAAGAAGCCTACAGCAAGGAAAGATGGGCACAAAGGAAAGCAAACAAACACTTCTGAGTACTTTGCATAGTCCTAATTGGCTTATGCACTAATAATTATAATAATAAATTATTAAGGATTATGCTGGACAGCATACTTCAAACAGTGAAGGAATCTGACTAAACGTTAATTAAATGTTAATTGAGATGTGCACCATCACAGTTAAATGTAATAAAAATTTATCACCCATTACATGTGAACTGATATTATACCGCCATTTCTTTACTATCTAGTCCCATATTGCCATGGGATTTTAGTTTTATTAGATTTATAGATGATGATTCATTTTTTAAAATGTACAGCCATTAAAAAGGAAATGTTCACTTCTATTTATACTTGGTTTATCTGATTTGTGTTTCTCGGTGATTTTGATTTTATATATAAGACTGGAGGTTTTCACATTGCAAATGAATAAAATGTTCTTGGGTTTCTAGCCAAATTAGTCCATCGATTCATTATTTTGATTTTGTCTGACATTCCATTTCAGTATACTTAATCTTATATATATATATATATAGACGTGTGTTTTCCTATATTTCACTTTTCAGCCATCATTACCTAGCACAGATCACTGGTCTTTATGTGTAAAAGTAGCATGGAGTTTCCTGTCATGCACAACATTGGCCGAATGTCAATAGCTGTGGGGATGTGGAAGATATGATGGTTAAAAGTCGTTGATGCAGGGCATTTTCGTATTCTGACCAAAAACATGTGTCCCTGTATATGTCACTTTGCTGCCACAACTACATAGCATAGACCATTGGTGTTTGTGTGTGGTAGTGGTATCGTGTCTCCTATCATGTACTATGGTGGTTAGAAGTCAGTAGCTATGGGGGTGTGGGAGATATGGTGGTTGAAAGTGATTGACCTGCAGCACTTTCATATTTCTACCAAAAACATATGTGTCATGGTGTATCACTTTTCAGCCAAAACTATCAAGCACAGATCACTAGTGTTTGTGTGTGGTAGTAGCATAGAGTCACCCGTCAATCACAATGTTGGCCGAAGTTTGGTAACTGTGGGAGTGTGGGAGATATGGTGGTTGCAAGAGGCCGATCAATGGTTTTTTCGTATTTCGACCAGAGACATGTGTCTCCGTATATGTCACTCTGCTGCCACAACTAAATAGCATAGACCATTGGTGTTTGTGTGTGGTAGTGGTATCATGTCTCATATCATGTACTCTGGTGGTTAGATGTTGGATGCTATGGGGGTGTGGGAGATATGGTGGTTGAAAGTGGTCGACATGCGGCACATTCATATTTATACCAAAAACTTATGTGTCATGGTGTATCACTTTTCAGCCAAAACTTTCTAGCGCAGATCACTGGTTTTTATGTGTGGTAGTAGCACAGAGTCACCCATCAATCACAATGTTGGCCAAATTTTAGTAACTGTGGTAGTCTGGGAGATATGGTGGTTGAAATAGGCCGATCAAGGATATTTTCATATTTCGACCAAAGACATGTGCCTGCATATATGTCACTCTGCTGCCACAACTGCATAGCATAGACCATTGGTGTTTGTGTGTGGTAGTAGTTTCGTTTCTTGTAATGAATACTAGGGTGGTTAGATGTCGGTATCTAGAGGAGTGTGGGAGATATGGTGGTTGAAAGTGGTCGACCTGCAGCACTTTCATATTTCTACCAAAAACGTATGTGTCATGGTATATCACTTTTCGGACAAAACTACCTAGTGCAGATGACTGGCGTTTGTGTGTGGTAATAGCATCAAGTCTCCCATCATGCACTATGGTGGTTAGATGTCGGTAGCTGTCAATCCAAATTCTTTACAAACAGGAATGAAGTCGTGGGCACCAGCTAGTCTAAGTATAAACAAACACTGTCTGCTCTTAAAATTATCATTTACATTGCTTCCATATCAAATTATTGTAATTAGTATTAGGATTATAATATGTTAGTGAATCCTTTTAGTCCATGTATGACTTGAAAATTTTCTTATAGGGCAGGATTTTTTTTTAAATTATTTTTCTCACTTTTAGCCAGATTTCTGTGAGTCAATTCATAACATTCAATATAAAGTAGCATATCTGATTATTTTACTTTTTCTCACTATAAAACTATGTAAATGGTCTGTATATACTTGAACTAATTTTGTAAATGATTTATAGCTTGCTTTCCCAGAGGAAATAAATGTGAGCTGATTTGTATGGACACTAAATGGCCTAATTGTCTAATCATCATCATTTGTATTCTGGCCACTCATTGATTCCTTGGAATTTTGTATAGTCCTTTTTTTCCCCTTCTATTTCCAAAACTATGTTAGAAACTTGAGGGGAAGGAAAGGTATTCAGACAATTGTAGATAAGAATAGAGAAGAAGTTACTGAAGATTTAAAAATGGCAAGGATATTGAGTGACTGGTTTAATGATACCATTAGGGACTATCATCCTGGGGTGAGATGGAGTAAATCAGTGGAATGTGTCTATACAAGTAGAAATGAGGAAACTACAAAATATGAGTCACTCTGTTGAACAACCAGATGTTAGGTTGTTTGCAGGTTATATAATATTATATAATGGGATCAAAACAGAAGAAGTCTGTGAACAGCTGCAGAGTGACCTGGATAGAATATCTAACTGCTTAGGTCAACATGGAATGAAGATAAATACCATGAACATTTAGCTTAGTAGGTACATATATAAAAAGTGAAAGTTTATTACAATTACAGAATGAGGACAAAATTGCTTATTGATGGCTTGAAAGTAATCTCATCATAATATTTAATAATAAACTCAATTGGTCAGGAAGCACTAGGTAGGTGATAGGAAAAGGTTACAAAATCCTTGAGTCTGAGGTTATGCAAAAAAGATCAGGTAGATTTGTATGTGGAAATAACCACAGTACACAGTTGGTAACTGATGTGATAAAGGATCTGGATTTGGTATCATTGGAAGACAGTTGTAGGGTAAAGAGAGTGCTTTGAGTGAACAAGGCATTTGTTGATGATGATGCTTGGAAAGATATTGGTCTAAGAATTAAGAACAGTGCATAGAAGGGAAAAGATGACCATGACCACAAGCCGGCACTTGATTTCATATATAAGGAATTGGGAAAATTTGTTTATGTAGTCAGGAATAGAATTAAAATAAAATTTGTAAAGAAGAAAAAGTGTGGGAATTTACACTCTAAGTACATAATAATAATAACAAGAAGAAAGATGTAAATAGATGATTTGGGAAAAAATCCAATGAAGCATGAACTCTACAGCAATTAAATTAAAAACTATTTCATATGGATGCTGATGGCCTGCCTTTGTTCATCTATCACTCACTTGGGTTATAGTTTTGGTTGGGGGACCAGAAATTTTGCCATTTTAGATCATCTTCTAAAATTTCATTTGTTTTTAATGTTGTCTCCCATGATTTTGAGTCATTCTAATCCCCTCTCGTGTGGTTTTTTTTTTTTTTTTTTTTTTTTTTTGCCATAATATTTTTTTAAAAAATTAGAAATGAAGACTGATATTTTATTGGCCAGCCTGTATATATTAATTCTATATATGCATCTATAATAATTTTGACAACTTTTTCTTATTATGTCTGTAATTTTATTCATGTGCTTGAATCAATTATCTTTTGGCATCTTTCTGCATAAAAAAAAAAAAAAAAAAAAAAAAAATTGTTGCCCTAAAATGTTTATGAGAATTTTCCTTTTTTCTTCTCCAATTCTTTCTATTATATTTAATGTCAGGCAACCTGAACCACATAACATCTAATAACAGCAGGTCTGCATTGAAAAAGTTTAATTGTATAATTTCATTTCAAACATATAGTTGTTGACCAATATTTTAATGTATCACATCACTTTTTTTTAATTTGCATGTCTAAATAAATATAGCTATAACTCAGTGTATTTGCTATTTTTTTTTACAGCATTAATTAGTACTATTTTTGGGGAACACATAAGATCCTGATTATAAAAATACTGTCCAAGAAGTGTCAATCACCTATAAAAACATAGGCTGTAAAATGAGTCTGAAAATTCAGTCTCATATTGATTGTTTTCCAAAAAATCTAGTTGAATACAGTGAGTAACAAGATTACTGGTTCCATCAAAATGTAAGATGGAAAGAAGGTATCGAGGCCACTGGGACGTTAATATGATGGCTGACTATTGCTGGATGATACATAGAGATGAAGTAAAAATTCATAAATGAAAAGCAACAAAGTGCATCTTTTTTTAAAGTTATTATCAATTGTTTTCTTCATGAACATTTTGTTTATACTTCATCTACACATCATAAATAGCTATACATCCCATTAAAACTTAAGAAAATATTCTCAAGTTATTCTCATTCATTTTATTTAATTTTTGTTTTGTACTTATTTGTATCCAAATACTATATAATCTGAATCTGGTAAATGTGACATGGTACATTTCATATGAATATCTTTTTATATTAAGTTTAAGACAATTACAACAAATATTAACAGTTTAAGGAAAAAAACTAAACAAAAAAATAATAATTTTCAGACCTGTGCAATATTTTTATATTTGTTTTCTTCCTCAATCTTTCTTTGCTAATTGAATTGTACAGTCCATTTAATTGTATCCAGTACCTCAAACATTTAATCAACCATTCCTATGTATTCCTGTTGTGTTTATATCTATTTTTCTCTATTGTGCCAATGTATTTATTTTTGCCATATGAGGATTTTGAAAATTTTAGCTGCAATTTTTTGGACAGTTTATGTCATTATTTTAGAATATGTCTCATTTTAAAAAAAATATTACATCAACAGTAAAAGTGAAACATCTTACCATCGATCTTCCACTTCCTAGTTCAAGAAAGATAGTTTAATAGTGTTTTTCCCACTTTTGTATGATCTTATCTAGTACAAAATTTAAAACATTCAATGAGAGTGCAACATCTTATGATATCCCTATATTAAGATTGAAGGTATCAGAAATTTCACTGAAAAACTCTACTTTTGATATAATATGTATGAGAATCTTTACATATAAATTTCTGGTGTTCTCAACTATAACTAAATATTATAGGCTATTTTTAGACCAATAAATCATCATTTTGAGATTCTTATTGCTCTGATTCTGAGGATTGTTTTCAGTTTGAGTATCTGTTCTGTAAGTGATCTGTTTGTCCTGAAATCTGATTGCTATTTGCAGCAGAGTGTCCTGTTTGCTCTTCTATCTCGTCTGAAAGTGCTTTGGAAATAATTTTTTATGTTATTGGTTTTAAAGATTTTCCTCTGTAATTGTTGGTTTCTGCACTGTCTTCTTTTCATTTATTAGGTGATTAATACCTGTCATGTGGTATTTTTGTGTTTCACAGGATTCTTTAATAAGTTTTTGTGGCAGATTAATATGAAGTTTTGTTTGAATGTATGTGTGTATGAGAGTTTGTTGGTGACAACAGTGATTGGGAGAGGAGGATAAGTACAATGCAGATAAATATAGGAAATTAAACATTAGCTACTAAATGCAGTAATATTTTAGTATTGCTGTATCTTTTTATAATGCTTAAGTTACATCAACAGACCGCAGGTTGGCCATGCAGGAACTCAGCCAGCTGGTACACCTTGCTAACACACACTTGGAGTTGGCGGACAGTCTCAGCCATATCACTATCTGGTGATATTTTTGCAATAAGTGTAGGAGGGCGAGCCGAACATACCAACCAACGATTAAAGAAACGCTGGAAAGAAAGGAGTTTGACTGTCAAAAAATTTTGTCATCAAATTGCAGGAGTAATATGTCATGAAAATAAAAATAACTAAGAATAATTTACATTATGAGCCACTGCAGAAACCGGCCTTGTTCAACATATTTAACAAATAAGTCTTTGCAGAAAATAATGTACCAATATTGGATACATCATTAATCAAAATTCAAACACTTAATTCCACTTACATGTGCACATGTTGTAACACAACCATAAGTAAAATAAACATATCATAAGTTGTTACAGACAGTAAAATACAATTTAAAAGTAAACTTGAAATGTGCACCGTGGCCACGTTATTGTAACTAACTGAATAATCCTTGAACTGTTTTGGCACCCTGAATTCTATGACAACAATCACTGTGCCTATGTTGGTGGTTGCCAATCCATACTGATTTCATGTGGAAAAGGTAAAATGATACACTGATAATTGTTAAAACTCATGATGATTTGTGAGACTATATGAAAAACAAAACAGGAATCACTCACCAGGGTTCAAACTCACCACAAAGCCTGAAGCTCAAGTCAAATAAACCAAAAACTACTTCCTACCATCGAGCTGGCAGTAATCTATGCAGGCTGTGAAGATGCTCTGACATTAATGACATACTTCAGCACCTGTGTAGGGTTATTCACCTAGATGGCAAATGTGTTACTGTTTATACAGCAGCCCGCAGTATACATGTTTCAACTAAGATTATTAAGGCATCCGATATTTTATTTTATTTATTAATCTTGTTTCATGGATCCCTGCTGAGGAAGGACCACTGGGATGTGAAACATGTCATGGTTATTACACATATGAAGAATATGAGTCATAATCATAGTGAAAACAATCTTATGTTACAAAAACGTCTGCACCAGTATTAGCCATAGTACTTTCTTTTTCTTTTTTTTTTTTTATTTACCTTGGTGCACTTTAAATTTCATTCTGTACTTGGGAGGAGAGGGGGAAGGAAATTATGATAAATTAAACTTTAATGCATGTGTGTGCTGTAACGAATGTACATCCAGAAGATTGTACGGCACTTATCATATTTAAGATGGGTGTATAGTCTCTGCTACCAAAGGTCTATAAAATGAAATAATAATTAAAAAACACATGTATATGTTGGAAATGGCACCAACTGCATATGGAGCATTGACTGTGGAGAGCCCAAGGGCAGCGGTTGTCGCTTGTAGTGAATATAAACAGATCATGACTTGCTAGTGTTGCATCTGTAAAACAGTCCCATCTGTGTCTCCAAATATTTCTTCCTAGTCCTTTCTGCCTCCCTTTAGAACAAAGGTTCATCCATGTCTTTTCATAGTCTCCTGTATTGTACTCATCATCGATATGGCTGTGGAGTAAGAAAGGACCAGAACAATCTACAATTGTTTAAACCAGAAAGATGATAACTTCAAAGATGTATCATTGTTCATGACATATATGTTGGTTGAAGAAAGTATTAAGTGTATCTGTACAAGGCAATATACAATTGATTCTTCATACACAGAATTTAAGAGGAAGGCTGAGATATTTTGCCAGGTGGTGTGGGGTTTTCTTTCATAGTTCAGTGGAATTTCTCATTTTGTACACCTGATAATAACAGAAAGACTGTGTGAAAAATGTTTGAATATAAATGGCATACTTGTTGTATATTCTGTGGTTCTAATTGCAGCCCTGCATGACATTTGTATAATCTGTTTGTGCTTCTGTGTTAACGTTGAGGTTTTTGACATTTGCATTGCCCTCCAGCCAGGCTGTTTTTATCGTTTGTGGCACTATGTTCAACTGGAATAGTATCTTCGCCATGTCTTGCTGTTTTTCTCACTGTGTTCAGCTGGTCTTTTGTCACTACTCCTGAGAAATACCACACCTTCCTGGATAAAAACAATTCTAAAAATAAGGATAAACATCCCATTAAGTACTAGCTTGGTCATGTAGTAGTTGCAAAGTATCATGATGTCAGGTAGTATCATAGTTTTTATATACAAAAAATAAAACTACCACTAGATGACGACTGCATAAATATGACTTGACTCACCACTCCAACAAAACTAAGTTGTTAAAGTGGAACAGAATTTCCTGTGCTCGCACTGAATATTTCTTGGTAGGTTAAGGGAATCCAGACATCAGACAATGCAACGATTACTCCACACTAATTACTGTTCCGCCTTGTTTAGTGATGTCAATTCCTCTTTCTATGAATCAAGAAACTTCCATTTTCACACATATAACTAAAAATACTCAGCTCATATTGCTTGTATCATGTTCTAATTGGTCTCAGTAACCGAGCGGGGCGGTGTAACGGTTAGCGTTCTCGCCTTGCATTCGGGAGGACGGCAGATCGAATCCCCGTCCGGGCATCCAGATTTGGGTTATCCATGGTTTCCCAAATCACTCCAGGCAAATGCCTGGATGCTTCCTTCAAAAGGCCATGGCCGAATTCCTTCCCATTCCTTGCCCCCATCCTTTCCCATCTCTAAAGACCTTGCTGTTAAGAGACGTAAAGCAGTTAAAAAAAAAAAAAAATTGGTCTCAGTAAAATACCAAGAATTTTATTTGGTTTCTATTAGATATTGTGCACTATTTAAACTAAGTCAAGCTCACATGATCAAAACACGTATTGTAGTTGTATGTTTTCAAGTTAGCAGATGAAAAGAACCTAGCGGCTGTTGTCTGCTGAGATATTTTGGGATTGTAGCTGGCAGCAGTGCCGGCTTAAGGAATTTCGGGGCCCCCTGCGATGTTTGACTTTGGGGCCCCCTACTTTTCTTCTAGATGTACTTTTGCCTACACTTTTGATAATTTTCGTGACTTTATCCACACACACACGTGTGTGTGTGTGTGTGTGTGTGTATGTGTGTGTGTGTGTGTGGAGCTCAAACAACGATCAATGAGACAGACTGAGGTTTCTCTAAATTTGTGTACAACGAACCAGCAGTTTATTGAGTATTAGCTGAATGGGACCAACTTTGTCGAGTCTTTGGTGTTTTATCAATGCATCACATATGGATCTTCCAACTACTGTCAGTTTAATTTTTGGCTAAGCGCTGCTGCCCATTGTGTCAAATGAAATTGTTTTTGTATTCAATTTTATAGCTATTATATTTATAATACACTTTTTGTATACAATTATTTTTCTTGCCTTTCTTTGCTAGTACATATAGGTTTTCTGGGGCTGGAGACACGTGAGCAGGCATACACATTTTGATTCAATAACTTTTTATATGAAACGTCAAAAGATGAATGAAAACTACATAAATTGCTGAAACAGGTTCAGAAAAATACATGCCTTTAAATATATAGGGCTATTGTAATTACATCGAGACGACTTTCTCAAAACTGAATCTGCTGAAAGACTTTTTGTGGAACTCCACGCCATGGAAACATCTGTTGTTACTAGCGAGAGTTTCCATTTTACCTTTTTTTTCACTAATGTCTTGCGGACCTTCCTTAATCGCTCTTATCCTAAAATTATCATTTATAATATCCAGCCAGGTTCCTGGATCAGTATGATCATTGACAACTTGAAGGCCGTTATCTTCTATAGACAATTTTCTTCCCTCTCAGAGGTGTCCAGCTACAGTTTCTTCTGCAGGAACACTTTCACTATTATTCTGTGTTTACACTAGTGAGACAGTTTCGTCAGCCACTAATTCTTTCTTGCATGAGCCATACAATTCTTCAGCAGTATCGACAGATGATGTTTTAATAACATTACATTCTTTTATGTCACAATATATATTCATAGAAACACTGTTAGTTCAATTTAAAAATTTATTTAATGAACCCTTTTGCCACAACTGCTCTTTTAGGATATCACACCTTTGTTTTCCTTTTTTTAGCACCTGACAAGTACTTATGATCCAGTCTACACTCTTCTGTGAAACAAATCACAGGTTCTGATACAACCAGACATATACACACAAACTGTGTCCGTGCTTCACACCTGACTTGGCTGCCGTACCATGGTACGTTTGGGGCCTGTTATTCAAACACTCTTGTCTCCATTAACAACGGAAATCCCAAACAACCAGGCGGCATTGTGAGCAGAAAGGAGTATTGCACCTGTTGGCTATGTCAAACGTTTCTGGTATTTCCTAAGAAGCTGGCAACCGACTGGAACAGAAATGGAAAGCAATGTCATCATTGATTTGAGAGAAGATCGACAATTGTGATATTCATCAGATCTGTCCTGTTTATGGGAAAATAGGATCAACAATGAAGGTGGTCTCGATACTAGGATTATTGTGAAAGCAGCTTATTAACATTCTAAATTTGTAGATTATTTATTTTATCACGAAAATTGTTCGTTATATAAGAACAAATTTTGAAAGGGATCATGGTGGGGCCCCCTCAAGACTGGGGCCCCCTGCGACTGTGGTTCTTGCGGTAGCCTTAAACCGGCCCTGGCTGGCAGTGGAAGACTCCTGCCATTACCCTGTTTTACTTTTCTTTGTGACTGTTCAGACCTTCACCATTGCAAAACAAAACACTTTGAGGTACTCTTGAATCATCGTAGTGTATGCCTCATGTCCTGGCAGCAGATTGACACCCATCATTCCACCCAATTTTCTGAGCTGAAAACCTACATCTGCAACTTCATTAGGGACACCATTCCAGTCATTAGATGCTGCCAAGTAACTATGTGATGGCTTCAACAGATATCAAACTGAACCTTCCATGGAACTGTATTTGCAAAACCTGTAGAGAATGAAGAGATTGCTTATAACTCAGCAATCGATTGTCAAAGCACACAGCACGTTAAGTGCACCGACATTTGTAGGAAACAGAAACAGTCGCTTAAGCTGACTCACTTAAGGTCGATTCACACTAACAATCAAATCAGGTTACATCAAGTCAAGTCAGGTCAAAGCAGTTCTGCCCAAAGGCCAAGCCATGAGAGATTAACAGTGGTCAAGAAAATACTTTATTATTCTACAAAAATTATAAATTTCACAATATAGTGCAACAAATAGAATTTGATTTAATTTAATTGTAATGGAACGTGCATTCTGGTGATACCAAAATTTCTTACAAACCGATTTCCTCTGCTTCTTGTATCCACCTACTTTTTCGCTTATACTAAATTTGATATTAAATTTTTTCAGCATTTCACTTCCCTTGGTAATTTATTCCAATACCTGACTCCCTTACATATGAAAGAAAATTTTATCATATCATCATGAAACAATCAAGTGCCATCTTATGGTCATGGTCACCTTTTCCCTTCCATGCACCACTCTTAAATCTTCCACCAATATATTTCCACTCCTCATCACCAACGTACACATTGTACACTCCCAGTACTATCTTCACCCTCCCCCTGTCTTCCAATAAATCCCATTCCAGCTCCTTTATCATAGCAATTACTGATTGTGTGATTTATTGCAGAAAGTTGATTACTTTATATCGCTCGTGTGGAACATACCGAGAATTAAATTCAATGTCCTCTTTTGTTTGTTTATGTAGAAACAACTATTTGTTAAACTGAATGGTAAAGCTGTAATGCTTAAATAATAATAAGACACTTTATAAAGCTAATTTTATTTATTTCTTAAAATGTTTTGCTCATAAATGATAATGCCATTGTTTGTTAACAAGTGAGCAACTGAAATGAAATGCTGTTGTCTATAGCTTGACCTGACCTGACCTGACCACGAATGTGAATGGTACAGGCGAAATTCTTAATCATGAGCTGAGCTGATCTGAGTTGATTTTGATCTCTAGGAAGGATTTAAAAAATAATAAATATATACACATTGTATTAAAGTAACATGAGCTAAATGATAAATGTTTAATTTTCCATCATATATATTATTTCTATAAGCGTTTTTTTTTTTTCATATGCCATTATCTCCCTTCATCCAAAATCTATGAATGAGTTGTCATTTTAAAGCTTATGGTCTCCGCTTTGGTCTCATCATATTTTAAGAAAGGAATTTTTCGGTATTCAATCGACCCTTAAAGGGCAAAAATGTTAATATTTCTATAACACTGTTTTTTGAGTCACACGCTATTTATCACCATGAATACCTAAATGAAATTGTTAAATGAAGTACCATTTAAAGATAAAGATCTCTGATTTGATGTCATCATATTTAAGAGAGACATTTTTTGGAATTGGACCCTTAAAGGGTAAAAGTATCAATATTTCTGCAACATGTTTTTGTATCATGAGCCATTTATCTTCCTTTATATCTAACCAATTTAGATAAATGAGGATTCATTTTAAAGATTAAGGTCACCGCCATGGCCACATCACATTTTAAGAAAGGAATTTTTCAGAATTCGACCCTTAAAGGACAAAATTACCATTATTTCAATAACATATTTTTTGCCACGAGCTATTTCTCTCCTTTGATATCTAACTTAAATTGAGAAATAAGGTGTTATTGTAGAGAATAAGGTCTCCACTTTGGTCAAATAAAATTTTAAGAATGAAATTTTTTGCAGTTAGACCCGTAAATGGCAAAAGTATCAATATTTCTGCAACGTGTTTTTGTGTCATAAGCCATTTATTCTCCTTGATATCTATCTGGTTTAGATAAATGAGGTTTCATTTTAAACATTAAGTTCTCTGCTGTGGTCACATGATATTTTAAGACAGAGACTTTTCATAATTCAATCCTTAAATTTTTTTTGGAATTCGACTCTTCAAGGGCTAAAGTTTTATTATTTCTGTAACATGCTTTTTTGTTACAAGCCATTTATCTTCATTGGCATCTAACCTAAATCAATAAATGAGGTAGCTTTTAAAAATTAAGGTCTCCACTCAGACTATATTATAAATTAAGAACGAAATTTTTCAGAATTTGTCCATTAAAGGGCAAAAGCAATAACTGTGAATGTCACATGTATGAGACAGTTCAGATTCAAGCCACTAGACAGCAGCAGCACATATCACAGAGATATTGATATACTGCTTCACTGGCATCATACCTATTACACTAAACAAATAAACAATTGAAACAAATGAGGCAGTTTTTCTTTAATGCTATTACAAACCCTCAACATTGTATTTGAGAAATTTTTGCAGGGGTCATCTCGTCAATATGTAATACTACATACTTAATAAACAATCACTGAAAACAGAGAGAAAGAATACAGTATGCATGTGACCACCCACTCTTCTATATTTCCACTCTTGGAATTTCTCTCGCTCACCCTGTCTGTAAAAGATCTTTTTTTTCCCCCACCCATACATCATTTGTATTGTATCCATTGTAATTACTGATCTGAAACTCAATAAATGAAATTTTACTTCTGTATTCTAATGGTAGATTTACAGGTATCAACATAACGAATTTTAATAAAGAGATAATATACCTACCGCATTTATATGATGTTTCAAAATGAGAACTTTCATATAAACAATAGGATACGCTTCTTCTTTATTTTTCTCCAGCAGTAGCTGCAGATGTCTGTTAAGTGATGCTTCTGATCCCTGCAATAATTTTACACTTGCTAATACTAATGGTAGGTAAATTATATCAGTGGCATTTCAACAATATGCTGATTATAAGATTCCCTATCGATTAATATACTTAGGCTTCTTTCTCTAAGGTTCTTAAATATCTAAATTTGAAAGTCTTAAATATAACCTACAGTAATCATCTTTTATTCCCCTACCTTCCTCACAGTATCAACCTATTACCAACAGTCTCAGATAACAACCATACAAATTAGGAATAATAAAGGCTGTACTCTGGGACTACACCAAACACTTAAGAGAAATGAAGCCAAGAGGCAGTGAAAACACAAATGATGAACATATTTGATATTAGTCTGATATAAAATTGTAGTTAAGCAAAGATATGAGACACATGGCACAAATGCACACAATGAGTTTCACACAAGAATAATACTAATTAAAAAATAAGATTATTTAAATACCACTTTATCAAATGTTTACTGAAACATCTTGAATATCTGCGTAAATGTAAAAATAATAATAATAATAAAAAGGGAGAGATATCTTAGCTAGTTAATTGCTTTTCTAAGGCACTTACCTCAAGGAGATGGATGAAATTATTTGTATACCGAATGAAGATTCCAGAAAGAGGTTCATCACAGTAACCCTCATTAATACTATTTATATTCCTTTCAAAAAATGCAGTAATTTTCTCTTCTCCTTCAAAATTATGTTGGCCAATATAAATCATACGATGCAAAAATGTTCTCTGAAATTGATTGAACATACTTAAATACAAATAATATGCTTACAAAAATAAATTTAATTCTGTATAACCTTGTAATACCAAGGGGCACATCATTCTCAATTTTTAAGCAAGTACTTGAAGATTATCTGCTTGGATTTGTTAAATGTTTCAAAACTGTTTTAATTATGATACAGGTGACTTTCTATGCAATGTAAAGTTTATTCGTCTACTTCTTTAATTATCATTGTTAGTGTTACATTGTGACTCAATGGCAATTTCCCCACACTCTTAATTTTGTAATATGTGAATGTTTCTTTAAATTCTTCCATGCTTTGAGGTAAATTGTTCTACACCTATCTCAATAATTTATTTGATTCCCTGACTTCCTTATCTGCAAATTAAGACTTTTCATTCCTTATGCCTAAAATCAAGTGCTAGCTTGGGATCATGTGTCTCTCTTCCTCTGACGTACCACATTTAATTCTTCTTCCAATATCTGTCAAGCCTTTCAGTGTTTGTCTCATACACACAAAGCACTACACCCAACCCCTTTTTCTACAAAGTCTCTTAGCCCTCTTGCCTTATTGTATCAGTTATATATATTCTATTGTAATTTTCTACAACAAATCTGGGTTTGGTACCTACAGTGTGGGTACCAAACTAACCCTCCATACACAAGCAAGAGCAGCACAATCCTCTCCTTCATCACCCTCTCACAATAAGTCAAATGCAAACCATCTCAGATATACCATATTTTAATACAATTGTCTCTTGCCCAAAAAAACACTGCATTGCTATTCTGGTGATTTTTCCATCATTTTTCATATGAAATTGTTAACTCAATAGCAAAAAGTACTACATTTTTATTACAATGTAATAATTGTGATGATTTTATATAATAGATATAAAATTACTCCCTGATTAATACCACTCTCAATTAATAACACTAATTAATAAAAATAATAATTGATAAAATTGCAATGGAGTGCCCACTCCAGTGGCAATTTCCCTACACCCCCTCCCTTTCCCCTTCCAACCTACTTTTGCCCTCTACTATTTTTTACTTTAAATTCTTTCAGTGTTTCCGGTAAGTTATTCATCACTTCTCTTGGCAATTTTTTCCAGTCCCTCACTCCCTGTCCTACGAAAGAAAATTTTCCCACACCCTTATGTCTGAAATCAAGTGCCAGCTTGTGGTCATGGTCAACCTTACCCTTCCAAGCAGCTCTCTTAATTGTTCCCCACTGCAAGATTATAACTTATCTGCATTTATATACATTGGTGCAAAACTTCCTTTCTGTTTTCTAGATGATATTTAAAACCAAAAACTGCTTTAATTTATTCAGCAATATTTTATAGTTATCACAGAATATAAGCTTTAACAATATCACCACTGGCATAACAATAGGGTGGCAGAATTGGCAAAAAGCCAGAAAGCCAGAGGAGGCCACCGGCTCAAGACCCGAGAGCACCTGCCACCCCTTTAAACATATTCTGTAAAATACCGAGTCTAGTAAGATGCTTGTAATTGGAATTTAACAGTGGGTTGAGTTTCCAAATTTTGCTTTCCATTGTTCCGCAACTTCAATTGTAGTGAAGGTTCATCGATAAAGGCTACAATCAACTTCCTTACCATTTTTTTTTTTCATTAAACCTGTCCTCACTAATTCCATTAAAACACTTTGCTTAAAATGAGATATAACAGAACTGAGTAATGATTATTATCTTTTACCTTCCATGCACTATTCCTAATCCTTTTCTTTGACCAATATTCCTCCAAGCCCCATCACCATCAAATGCCTTCTTCATTCCACGCACTCTCTTCACCTTCCTCCTGTCTTCCAATAACTCCCAATCCAGCTCCTTTACAAGTTACTCAGTTAATGACAGGGTCTTGTGATAATCTCTGCAAACAAATCTAGCTGCTTTTCTTTGCATGCCCTCCAAATCCTGTATTTGAGACCCAAAATTGGGGTCCCAAACTACACCATTATATTCTACTAATGGTCTGACCAAAGTTTTGTAACCCAATTCCCTCACTTCTGTGGTACATCCTCTCATGAGTAAATGAAGGATTTTGTAACCTTTCTCTACCACCTTCCCAATGTGTTCAACCCAACTGAATTTATTATCAAACATTATGACAAGATATTTACACTTCAAGCCTTCAATAAGCAATTCTGACTCCACCCAGTAATCATAAACAACCTTTAGTTTTTTTATCTGTGTACCTAATAAGCTGACTCTTCTTGGAATTTATTTTCATTCTGTCCTGACCTACACATTTAGATATTCTATCCAGATAATCCTGCAGCTACTGACAGTCTTTTCTTGTTTTCATCCTATTATATATCATTATGTCATCTGCAAGCAGCCTAAATTCTGAAATGATTGCGTAGACTTCCACGGTCACTGAACATATTAACTTGGTTCTAGGGGTGAAGCCGCATCAGTTTATTAAAGATTAAAGTCAATGTGATAATGTTTTAATAGTTTTAAAAAAAATCCTGCCTCAAATATTTAGAGAGGATAATTATTTGTAATCAAGCAGCAATTAAAAATGAGGGAAGGATAAAATTGTGGTCTGTCACCATTACTGTTTTGATCCAGGCAGATGAAGATAAATATCAGTGGAAAGTTTACAGAAAAATCAGAATTACCCTGTATTGGTAATCAGATCAAACATATATTGTATTAAAAGACTGAGATAGGAAATACAATAAAAATGCATTGTGCTGTATTTAGTGTGTTTTTTTCATTCAGTGTGTGTTGAAATATTCCCACTTGACAACCTTAGCCAGATCATCCACTGTATCCTAATGGAACAGATCTTTCCAGAAACTCTCCTGGACAGGTATACCACAAGGCTGAATGATACAAGTTTGACATAAGTGGTAAAATCCCTAGGGAATTCCGTACATCTGTCTTCAGCTGTCAAGTATAAAGACCTATGACTGCATTATAGTCCAAGACAGAGATGAGAAGAAAATTGAAAAAAGATAAAGCTATTCTTGAACTAAAAAAAAAATTCAATGCCTAATTATTCAGTCAGTCAATCACAACAGATGATTTCATAACGCCTGTGAGAGAGTAAATGAGTTAGCGAATAGGAGAATTTTTCAAAATGTTGCTATTTGTATATAATTTTGTTTACATGATTGAGCCAACCAGAGAATACGGAATGCAAAACAAATTCATCCCTTAATTGGCAGACACTGTATAATGGGAGACAAACATGAAGGGGAGGAGATAAGATGGTCAAGAGGTGACAAAACATAAGGTCTTTGTGTCTGGAGTCATGAATATGACAGGTAGGACATGAGTTGGTAACTTGAATAAGCAGCCAAGTGGAAAGGGACATAGGCTTTTTAGCCAGCAGTGGCTGGAATTATACAGTTTCTCAGGTGAAGTTGTGCCTGAGTACATATCACTTTTAACTTTCAGTGTCTACAACTACTGCCAAAGGTACAGTAACAGATTGTTTGATATTAAACTGTTTGTGCTCACATTTTACTCTCAGCAACCCAAATAATCGCTAGAGGGGAGCGATCCACATGATGAAGAATCTCTTTACTGAACCAACACTGAACAAAGTTACATGCAATTATTATGAGCAAAAGTTAAAATCCAAAAGGAATATTTAGTATAAGATTAATTATGATTAGACCAAGTTCATCTGAATCCTCTCATGAGGACCGGGTTCATAGATGGCAATTTATGATCTGGGCAGATGGGTAAAACAATCCTCTTAACTTCCTGAGCAACCTCAATTCTAATAATACTCTAAACATGACCTGGCTGTGATCACAAGCAGCCCCTTTCCTGGGTGTGAAACCTCAATCCTCATTACACTTACTATGTGCAACAGTGTCTTCATTTTGATAGCTGTCATCATTATCACACTCCATTAGACTTGGTATTTGTTGTCTTGGTATTTGCTGTATATGCTCTAATCACAGGTCCCTGAAACAGTATTCTAACAAGCCCAAATACCCCATAACCAGCCATTAGATTTAGGTAAAAAAAATACCTTGTACCTAATCACTACCAGCACAGCCCAGTAACCACCCTAAAACCTCTAAAACCAACCACAGTCTAGTCCAGATCATGCATTACTTCTCTGACCTTTAACCCATCAATAGAATCCTATGACAGGGTTATGATTTCCTTCAAGCCTGCCCTGAAATGAGATACCTTCTCTCCAAAATCGTTCCTTCTCCTCCCAGAATATGCTTCATTAAGCTCAACGTTGCTGGGTCAAAACGCATCATAGGCACCTTCTACCGTCCACCCGATTCCGACATAGCTATAGTCGAGGAGTTAAGAAATAATGTAAATAGTATAGCTGGCCGTTTTAAGGATCATGCTATGATTATAGGAGGTGACTTCAATCTGCCTTATATTGACTGTCGTAATTACTTTCACATCACAGGTAGCAGGGATAAGGCAGCTTCTGAAGTAATTCTCGAGTTGTTGTCAGATAATCACCTCGAGCAGCTAGTTAATGAACCTACGCGGTGTCATAACAGTAGCGAAAACATTTTAGACTTGCTGGTTACCAACAGGCCAGAATTATTCACCGACACTTCAACGACCATAGGAATAAGCGATCACAAAGCGGTAATTAATGACCAAGCGAAAAAGGAAAAAAGGGCGGATTGTATACAGATTCAGTAAGGCCTCAAAGGAGTGTTTTAGAATCTACCTGAGGAATAATTACCATAACTTCAAGTCAAAAAAGGACACTGTTGAAGAGATGTGGCATCGATTTATACGAATAGTCAGGGAAGGTATGGATATACTTATACCGAAGCGGATAATAAATGGGGATGATGATCCACCGTGTACACATGCGAAGTCAAAAGATTACTCAAAAAAGAAAGGAAAATACACTCACGCTTAAGAAGGAAGGGGTGTTGCAGCGATTTAGAAACCTTAGCTGATTTAAGAGGATGTTTTAAGAATGTAATGCACGAGGCCTTTAACGATTTTCACTCCAACTCTATCTCTAAGAGTCTCACAGAAAACACAAAGAAATTTTGGTCTTATGCACAAGAAGTTAATTGTACCAACAGCAATATTCCAGCACTAATTTGTGAAGGTTCCGAGGTTAGTGAAAGCCGCAATAAAGCTAACGTACTAAATACTGTATTCAAAAATTCATTTACAAATGAACATAAGGATAGTACTCCCGTTTTCCCACGCCATGGCGAGTCGGTGATGGAATCATTATGAATAGATACTGGAGGTATCATCAAACAATTAGAGCTCCTGAAGTGGGGGAAAGCACCGGGCCCAGATGGAATTTCAGTAAGAGTATTTTCAGAGTATGCGGCTGAAATCGGGCCATTTCTGTCTGATATATTCAGTAAATCATTAGAAGAGCGAAAAGTACCTTCAGACTGGAAAATAGCACAAGTAACTCCGATTTTCAAAAAAGGTGATCGAAATGATCCTGCAAACTATCGTCCCATATCTATAACATCTGTTTGTAGTAGAGTTATGTAGCATATTATATGCTCGAACATTATAAATTTTCTAGATGATAATAATTTGCTTACAACAAATCAACACGGATTTCGGAAGAAAAGATCATGTGAAACACAGCTGGCCCTATTTACACATGAGGTAATGAAAGTTATCGATGCAGGTTCACAAGTAGATGCAATTTTTTTAGATTTCCAGAAAGCCTTTGACTCTGTGCCACACAACCACCTTTTAGCGAAGCTTCGAGCGTACGGTATATCGGATCAGCTTTGTGAATGGATAAAGGATTTTCTAACAGGTCGGTCACAGTATGTTGTCGTTGAAGGAGAAAGTTCTTCTAATCTAGATGTTACATCGGAGGTACCTCAAAGAAGTGTAATAGGACCACTTCTTTTCTTAATTTTTATAAACGATCTCGGAGACAAAGTGAAAAGCCTTTTTAGATTGTTTGCTGATGATGCGGTTATTTATAGGGAAGTAAGAAATTTGGCCAATTGCTTAGAAATTCAGCGCGATCTGGATGTTATTTTGGCTTGTGCGCTGAGTGGCAACTTACTCTAAATTGTAAAAAGTGCAAGACAATGAGCATAACTAACAAAAAGAATCCAATTGTTCAGAAATATGAGTTAAACAATACAGTTATTGATATGGTCGATTCTATGAAATATTTGGGATTAACAGTGCAAAGGAACATGAAATGGGACATACACATTAATTCGTTAGTAGGTAGAGCAAATTCTAGGCTGCGATTCATAGGTCGAATCTTGAAAAATTGTAATGAACAAACAAAGGAGATAGCATACAAATCTCTTGTGCGTCCACATTTGGATTATTGTTGTGCCATTTGGGACCCGTTTTGTAAGGGGTTGATTGAAAGTATAGAGAAGAGCCGCTCGATTTGTGACCGCTTGTTACAGTCCTTATGAAAGCATCACAGAACTGATCAGTAGACTAGGTTGGGAGTCTCTGGTAGATAGACGACACACGTTTCGTTTAAACTTATTGGTAAGCATGCGTACTCCTACTTTCACTTTTGAGTGTAGTGAAATACTTCTTCAACCAACCTATTTGAGTCGGAAGGACAGGAAAGAAAAAATTAGAGAAATAAGGTGCCAGACTGATTCTTATATGAATTCTTTTTTCTCTCGTACCATTAGGGATTGGAATGCACAGCAAAGAGATTAGCTTTGGTGCTGAGCACCCTCTGCCACCCACAATTTTGTGAATTGCAGAGTATATATGTAAATGTAGATGTAGATGTAGATTACACCCCCAATCCTCAAACAACTTCTAGCTCACAAATACCGTTATCAACAGGCCACTATATAGCCCCATGGCTCCTGCTCAAGCAATATAGCATGCAGTAAGATGTGTAACATGCATAATGCTTTCACCTTCAGCAGAGCCATCACAGGTGGAAACTTTCCCATCATATAGCATACACTCTGTAAAACCTTCCATGTCAAATACCTTCCTGCATGAGTCTTGACAACTAATAAACTATCTGTAAGAATTAATGGCCCAGACAAATGGTATTCACTCAGAATCCAGACCATCCAATAACTGTTTGAGCTTCCTCTTATGATACCAATAATTTCTATCTCTTTCGCCCACTGGTCTATCGGACTGCTATGTAACAGCTGCAGTCATTTTTAACTCAGAAGGAGGGACCTGGCCTACCAGTGTAAACTAGAAATCATGAAGCCACCATGTGTCATCTTAAGATAAAACTCAATGGTCCTTATATTTTCCTCTTTTCCCAATTCTTATATTGAATTATTCAATTACCATCTCCTACCACACCTCTAACACAAACTGCAGCTCTTTTTTTTTTTTCTTTTTAATTAGTATTCATTTTATTTTATTTGATAACATATTCAACATTGTTTTCTTGTAAATATTCGCTAATCAGTTCTTTCATTTTTTGCCTGTGATATCTTGGCATGAATTATTTATTGATTTTGCAAAGTTTGGGTATATTCTCTTCAACTCATTGCCCCCATTCACTGTCAATTTCAGAATCTACTTCCATCCATTCCATGTGCTTAAATTCCATGAATCACAACTATTGGCTCATAACACTCAAATTGTATTGACTTTATTATATTGCTGAGGATCAATTATATGTATATTCGATAATTACAATGTTTCGTGTGCGTTTATGAATTTTTCCATGTGTCAATACCATTCTGTCATCATCGAGGGTCCTAATGGTCCATCATTACCTTCCTTGTAATATACCAGCTAATATGCAACCACTGATCATTACCTTCCATGTAATATACCAGCTAATATGCCTGGCTTCCTACAAAGGTTTGACCACCAATCCAATAACCATAAGAATGAATGGCCACGCACAGGTTGTATTCAGCCTGAATCCAAAACACCCATAATTTTAATTCTCATTTCTGTGCAATCATCCTTCCAAATAGCAGCAGCACCTTTGTACTCAGAAGGTGGGAGCTTGTCTACCAGTACAAACTGTGTCTCAATTTAAGATAATACCCAGTAATTACTTTTCCTTCTCTCCATCCTCTCCTTGCTTCCAATCTGAATTGAACCACTGCTAACCAGAGGTGATGTTTAACTTAACAAATTTTTTGGTTTAATGTTTTTTTCTAATTTATTGTTGCATACTTATAATTATGTAGCTAAGATTTTATGATATTATTTTTATATCTCTTTTTCACCCACCTGTGATTAGTTTTGACATTTTGTGATGCTCAAGTATTATCCTCAAATCACTACCACCTCTTCATGTCCTCTGTTTGAATTTCCCCCCTCCCTCCACCCCCCATGTTCTGCTCATTCTGTGAGCTATCTCCTATAACACCAGCCTTGTGCAATGTTCTTCAGTTGACAAAAGGCTAAACCCCAAAAATTACATTGTCATTTGTGTTTGTGTCCAGCCCGATCAGTTGTACAGTTTTGATGATAAAAGTATTAGCAATTATTGTGTTGATCAACATTTTGAAGCTTGTGCTACACGGCTAAATGTCAATAATGAAATTTTCATAATATTAATAGTATACAGAGCACCATCAGGAAACTTTTCTATTTTTATGAACCAGTTTGAACTCATATTAACATTTTTAAGCAGAAAAGAAATCAACATAGTCGTATGTGGTGATTTTAATGTAGATTTTCTAAATAACTTACCCTGTAAAGTCATGTTAGAATCATTAGTCAGTTCATTCAATTTAATTCAGGTAATTAATTTTCCAACTAGAATAATGAATAATAGTCACTCAGCTATAGACAATGTTTTCCTAAATACCTCAAAATTCAGTTATACCATCAAGCCATCCATCAATGGACTTTCGGATCACGATGCCCAGTTATTAACCACCAACACTTCAATAGGAACTAGCACTAAGAGTAATGTTTTTAAACTTCAGTGTGTAATAAATGATGAGTCAGTTACTTGTTTTAGAAAGTGCCTCAATACCACAAACTGGGAACAGGTTTACAGTGCTCAAGGTATGGATGAAAAATACAACATTTTTAGTAGCATTGTATTAAATTACTTTGAAAATTACTTCCCCTTGAAAAAGTGTCATGCTTCTCGAAAAGAACAAAAACATTGGATAACTATTGGCATTAGAACATCATGCATTAATAAAAGGAAGTTGTATATTGCCTCTAGGACAGTGAGAATGCTAATGTTAAAACACATTACAAACAGTACTGCAAAATACTGACAAAATAATTGTTTAAAATACATAAAAACTGCCTTCAAAAAAAATAACTTTATACCTTGCTTAGAAGAACCTAAATCTAAATGGACAATATTTTACATTACTGTTATTGAAATTTTTACATTAATTAGTTATTTTTGGAGTCAGTGCCAGCTGTCAAATCGCTCAGATCGAATTACTGAACTGTATTTGGTGTTCGAAGTGAACCAAGAGTACAAACAAAAATTCCAAATATTTTACAGCATGTCGTGAGGAAGATAGTTTTACTGCGGGAGATAGCTTAGGGAAACAAATTAACGCTATGTTATCTCATTGGTCATCCAGGCATATCTCTGGCGCTATAGTGTCAGTTGGTAGGCTGCATCATTCAGTAAACACTTTATAGTTAGTATAATATCGGTGTATCATCTATATGTTTCAGTTTTGTTGAAAAATGTTTCTAGAATTAATTGTAGGTAAGTAGTAATATAATATCGGTGTATCATCTATATGTTTCAGTTTTGTTGAAAAATGTTTCTAGAATTAATTGTAGGTAAGTAGTAACATGATTTTTATGTATTATTGTTTTTTATCTTTTTGATTTACTTGTTTTGGCTGACACCGACTCCAAAAATAACTAATTAATGTAAAAATTTCAATAACAGTAATGTAAAATATTGTCCATTTAGATTTAGGTTCTTCTAAGCAAGGTATAAAGTTATTTTAAAATTTTTAGTGCCCTTTTTTTTTAAGGCGGTTTTTATGTTTCTTAAACAATAATTTTATTTTTAAATTTTCAGTGGTATTATTGTTAATTTGTATTTAAATATGCCGCAGAAGTTCTAATTTTACGAACTTCCTGGTAGCTCAGTGGTTAAAGCGAATGCTTTCAAAAAAAAAAAAATCTATCTTTATATACCCTAACAACATTCAGAATGGGCTTAATTGGATGCTGTGTTAAGTAATGTCAGTTTACATTTTGGTCCAGGCTGTGTTTCGATCTAATCATAACATGTGTTAAATCTGCTGCTCGATAATCGAAACATGTAACATCTGGACATTAATATATACCACATACACAAATATGTCTCTGGAATATATCTGTTCGTTCCGGCATCACACAGAAAATATAGATAAAATATAGATATTTAATTGGTTTTCATAAAGTAAAAGCTCGGCGTCCAAGTTGAAATCTGAAGTACATGTTGAGACATTAGGACACATACAATTTATAAATATTCTGCAATGACTTAAAATTAGCTTCATTGATTTTGACGATACTTAAAATTGTGGATTTTATAAAGAACATTGGAAATTATAAACGATGGGGGTAAAGGAGAAGAGGGATTGGGTTTTTGTACACCAAATGTAGACTGTCTTTTCTGATTGATTTAAAGTATACGTTTGTAAATTTCTATTGATATCATATAAATTTTTTAGGTATGTATAAAAAAATAATTAAGGGGTGTGGAAGTGAAGAGTATTTTGGTTTTTGTTAAGGTAGTGTGGACAGTATTTTTCTCTTTGTTTTAAAGTATACATTTGCAGTGTTCCATCGAAATCTGATAAAAACGGTAGGTATCTATAAAGAACATTGGAAATTAGGAGGGGTGGGGGTAGAAGGGAAGAGGGGTTGGGCTTCTGCAACCTAATTTATACACAATTGTTACGTATTTTTTAAAGTATACATTAAAGTATAAATTTTCTTCAGAATCAGATAGAAACTGTGCTTTGTGTAGATTAAAGGGGGAGAGAGGTTTGGCTTCTCTAAACTAAATGCAGACAGTATTTTTCTGTAGGATCGTAATTTTTCACGGCGTTGAATATTAATATATTTTTCTCGGGCTTCCAGCTGTGTTAATATATTAACATGGCTGGAAGCCCGAGAAAAATATATTAGTATTTTTCTGTTTGTTTTGAAGTATACATGTGCATACTTCCTTCAAAATCAGATAGAAACGGTAGCTTTATATAATGAACATTGACAGTAATTAAAGGGATAGAAAGGGGAATAGGGTTTGTGTTTTTGTCAAAGTAATTTGAGTAATGTGTTTCTTTTTCTATTTGCTTTAAAAGTATACATTTGCGAAGTACCACCGAAATCGGATTAATTGTTGGGTTGTACAAAAATTAAGGGATGTAAAAGGGGAGGTAGGGTAGTTTTTCATTTTTTGGCCAGAAATCTTCTACATTAAAAAATACAAATATGTGCCAACTTTCATAAACATTGGTCAAATGGTGTCAACTGTAGCTTTTCAAAAAGAAAATTAGCAAAAGTCAAGGGGCGGAAATGGGGAAAGGGGTTCAGTTTTTGCAAACCAAAAGCTGACATTATTTTTCTCTTTGTTTTACAGTAAAAGTTTGCTAAGTTCTATCTAAACTGGATAAAAACTGTGGGTTTTTATAAAAGTTAAACGGAACCTTCCTCGTGAAAAAATACATATAAGCGCCAACTTTCATGGCAATAGGTCAAATGGTGGCGGCTGCAGATTTTTATCAAAAAAAAAAAAACCATTGACAAATATTAAGGGGTTGGTAGAAGGGAGAGGGGTTGAGCTTTGGCAGACCAAATGTTGACAAGATTTTTCTGTTTGTTTGAAAGTATACGTTGGCAAAGTTCAATCAAAATCAGATATGTGATTTTTTTTTTTGCTGTCGTCAGTCTTTAGACTGGTTTGATGCAATCCTCCATCCCTTCCTATCCTGTGCTAACCTCTTCATTTCTACATACCCCTTACAACCCATGTCCTCAATTATTTGCTTCATATATTCTAATCTCTGTCTACCTCTACAGTTCTTACCTTCAACTGTTCCCTCCACTAACAAATTAATCAATCCAGCATGTCTCAAAATAGGACCTACCAGCCTGTCTCTTCTTCCTGTAAGCTTCTTCCATAAACTTCTTTCCTCACCCATCATTTCAAAAACTCGTTCATTTCTTACTTTGTCTGTCCACCTAATTTTCAACATTCTTCTGTAGCACCGCATTTCAAATGCTTCAAGTTTCTTTCTTTCCGGTATTCCTAAAGTCCATGTTTCACTTCCGTAAAGTGCTGTGCTCCACACATAGAGTTTTAAAAAGTTCTTTCTAATTCCTAGACCAATATTTGAAACTAAAAGGTTTCTCTTTTTCATGAAGGCTCTTTTTGCTAGTGCTATTCTGCTTTTAACATCATTCCTGCTTCGGCCATCGGTTGTAATTTTGCTTCCCAAGTAACAGAACTCACTCACTTCTCCTATTGCATCAGATCCTATTTTTATATTTAATCTGCTAGTATTGGTGTCATTTCTGCTACATTTCATCACTTATTTTTACTTTGATTTATATTCAGTCCAAAATCTTCCTTCAGTATTTTGTTCATGCCATTCAATAACTTCTCAATATCCTCAGCCCTCTCTGCTAATAAGACAATGTCGTCAGCAAATTGTAGCATACTGATTTTTTCTCCCTGAAAACTTATGCCACATGGAAAGTTTTCTTTGACTTTCTTCAATGCTTCTTCTAAATACAAGTTGAATATTAATGGGGATAGACTACAACCTTGTCTCAGACCCTTTTTAACTGATGCATGTCTCTCATGATTCTCTACTTTTATTACAGCCACTTGACTCTTATATAGTTTATAGAGTATTCTTCTATCTCGATACTTTAGACCTGACTTCTTTAAAATTTTGAACATCTTGTCCCACCTAACATTATCAAAAGCTTTTTCTAAATCAACAAATGCCATAAAAAGTATCTTTGTTTTTCTTGATCCGCCCTTCAAGTATTAATCTTAAAGACAGAATTGCTTCCCTTGTACCGCGATTTTTCATAAACCCAAACTGATCTGCACCTACTATCTCTTCTACTACCCTTTCCATCCTTCTGTATATTATTCTGGTCAGTAATTTTTAAGCATGTGATGTTAGACTAATGGTGCGATAGTTCTCACATTTGTCAGCTTGTGCTTTCTTTGGAAGTGTGAAGATGATATTTTTATTAAAATCAGTTGGAATTTATATAGGTTTCTATAAAATTAAGGAAATTAAGGGGTGTAAAGGGGGAGATGGGGTGGCTTTTTTATTTTTGGTCAGAAACCTTCTCCATGAAATATTACATGTATATGACAACTTTAATGGAGATCAGTTAAATGATGTCGACTATAGTTTTGTATAAAGAACATTGGCAAAAATTAAGGGCTGGATAGGGTGAGAGGGGTTCAGTTTTTTTCAAACCAAATGTTGACAGCACTTTTCTCTTTGTTTTTGACTATACATGTCCAAAGTTCCATTGAAATCAGATAAAAAATGTGGATTTGTATAAAAATTAAGGGATGTAAAGGGAGAGAGGGCTGTTTTTTATTTTTTTAGGGTCAGAAACCTTTTCCATGAAAAATTACATGTATATGTCAACTTTAACGGAGATCAGTTAAATGGTGTCGACTTTAGCTATGTATAAAGAACATTGGCAAAAATTAAGGCGTGGATAGGGGGAGAGGGGTTCGGTTTTTTCAAACCAAAAGTTGACAGTATTTTTCTGTTTATTTTTTACTATACATTTCCAAAGTTCCATCAAAATCAGGTAAAAAGTGTGGGTTTGTATACAAGTTAAGGGGTGTAAAGGGGTAGAAGGGGTGGTTTCTCAATGAAATTCATATGGGACCACTTTGGAGGTATACTCTATCCACTATAAAAATTTCATTTAAATCAGTTCAAAATTGGCGAAGATATCGCTGAACATACATCCAAAAAAAAAAATTCAGACGAATTGAGAACCTCCTCCTTTTTTTGAAGTCGGTTAAAAAGGTTATTAAAGAATCTAAAAGTATGTACTACAAACATAAAATTCATGATTCTGAAAATAAAATTAAGAATTAGGAAAAAGTACTCAAACAAGTAATGATATTTTTATCAAAGAAAATTCAGTAGAATCTAATTTTTCAATTGTTGATATATTTAATAAACATATTTTATCTGTTGCTGATACATTGACTGCTAATAGCTCAGTGACACACAGTATGGATTTTGTTAAAACATGCTTCCAAGAAAAATTTAACTCCATGTCTGTAAAATTAGCTACTCCAGAAGAAATCAGAAAAATTATCAGATCCCTTAACAGCAAATACTCAAATGATTATGATGGGATTTCCAGCAGATTAATTAAATTGTGCTCCACAGAATTAAGTAATATACTACGTTATCTGTTTAATATATGTTTACTTGAGGGTACTTTTCCGGAAAGGCTTAAGTATGCTGTAGTTAAACCACTCTATAAAAAGGGAGATAAGGCGGCCGTATCGAATTGCCAACCAATTTCATTACTAACAGCCTTCTCCAAAGTTTTTGAGAAAGCAATGTACAATAGAGTTTATGAGCACCTTGAAAATAATAATATTCTAACTAAATCACAATTTGGTTTTCAAAAGGGTCATTCAACAGAACAAGCTATATTTGCATTCACTGACAATATTTTTGAAGGAATAAATGATAATTAATTCCTGTGGGATTTTTTTGTGAGTTATCTATAGCATTTGACTGTGTATATCATAAAATTCTGATAGAGAAACTAAAGTATTATGGTATAGATGGCATTGTTAATAAATGGCTTAGTTCTTACCTTCTGAATAGATAACAGAAAGTGTCAATGGAGAATTTTAAGGCTGCCTTAAGAGGTCCACTGTTTTCTGAGTGGACATTAATAAGATGTGGAGTACCTCAGGGTTCTATATTGGGGCCACTATTGTTTTAATATATATAAATGATCTACCCTGTGTTTCAACTAAAAACTCAAAATTTGTCCAATTTGCAGATGACACAAACATAGGAATTAAAAACACTCCAGATTTATCTACATAATACATTTCAAATTATGTCTTTGAACTGATTAATAAATGGTTTACAGCTAATGGCTTGTCTTTAAACTTTGATAAAACTCAGTATATGCAATTCAGTACATTACACAGATTAACATGAGATATAGACATAAAATTTGCAGGCCAGTCCATTCAAGAGGTAGAGAGTGTGAAATTTCTAGGTTTGTATATTGATAATAATTTAAATTGGGAAGTACATGTTTCTGACCTACTAAAGCGATTGGGTGCAGCCACGTTTGCAATTCATACAATTTCAGCTATAGGTGATCTCCGTATGATGCAGCTAGTTTATTTTGCTTATTTTCACTCCTTATTGACATATGAAATAATATTCTGGGGCCATTCTCCCCAAGAGACAAAGTGTTCAGGGCCCTAAAGCGTGTAATAAGAATTATGTGTGGGGTTAGAGAGATGTTCAAGAAGTTAGGGATTTTAACATTAGCGCCTGAGTATATATACACATTAATGTCCTTTGAAGTCACAAATTATACTTTGTTTGAAACAAATAGTAAAATACACAATTATGGCACTAAAAGTAAAAATGATCTTCACAAGGATTACAAGTCATTGTCATTTGTTCAAAAAGGGGTCCGATATTCAGGGATACATATCTTCAATAAACTCCCAACACATATCAAATGTCTAGCAGATGATAAGAATCAATTCAGGGAAAAATTGAAAGAATTTTAATTGACAACTCCTTCTACTCTGTCGAAGAATTTATTTCTAAGGTATCTAAAAAATAACTGCCAGTAGCTTTTGTAAATGTAGATTACATAATTAATTTACCACGCATGCTATGACTGTACATCTCCTGGTGTATGTATTATTTTGTTATGCAATTGTTTAATGTTCCATGTATGCTATGACTGTACATCTACTGGTGTACTTATTATTTTGTTATGCAACTGTTTATCTGTAAATTGACAACTTTCCACATCCCACAGAGCCAGTCTCTTAAATTGGGATCAATTGAAAATGAATGTATTGTATTGTAAGTATATTAATTTATTTTAATTTTTATTCATTTATATTGCAGACATTTATGTGGGCTGATGGAAATATATATTATTTGAAATTTAAGTCCTGTAGGTGTCTTGTGTCCAGAATGTGCTGGTAAGCCACCCAATTAAGTTTATGCGAGGATGCAGTTTTACAGAGTAATTTGATTACTCTGACTATGAAAAAGTTAATGAGATCAGGTGAATTGTATCTGTATGGGCAGGGTGACCTAGATTTTGTGGAATAAACTAACTGTCTGATGTGTAGGTAGGGGGGTAATGTAAGAACTTCCACAATGGATATTCTGCTGATAAGGTTTTTCCTAATTTTCTTGAGTGCACATCCAAATTCTTCATAATCTGTCATGCTCCTAATCTGAAGAATATGTTTTATTCACATTTAATACCTTTAAATGCCACTAATAGATATTTGAATGATGGTTTTATGAGCTTAATGTGATAAAGAAATTTCAAATACACTGTTTTTATTCATTCTATGTTTTTAATCAAATCAGATTTTCATTTTGTTCATAGTTTCATCTGGCTATAGTTCTAAATTTTTAACATCAGGGGAGCAAATGGAATGTTGGTGTCATCTATTAAGAAAACTGCATTCTTAGTTGATATCATTATGTATAAAGTACATGTATATGATTTAGAGGACAAATAAAAAGATCATCCATAAAAATGTTTCTGTTTCTGGTGTGAAAGGATCATCCGTCAGATTATTTTGATTCATTCTCTGACGTTGCCCAGGGTACACCCGATTGCTATTCATAGCTTAAAAATGAACTTAGAATGACAACTGAGAAAGCCAGGTTACAACTATGGGAAGCTGCGGCTCCCCTTCCGCATGGCTGGGGAAGATTGTCTGAATTTTTGCCACCTGGTTATGACAAGGGATGGTTGATGTGGAAGTCTTTGAATAGGCTAAGAACAGGAGTGGGCAGATGGAAAATCAACTTATCAAATGGGGCTACGCTGAGGTCGACAACATCAAGTGCGATTATGGAGAAGACCAGACTGTTCAGCACTTGCTCCACTGTCGACTGTGTCCAGCATCCTGCTTGGAAGCTGATCTGTATGAGGCCTCAGAAAATGCAATTGAAATGGCCATGTTTTGGTCCAGCACAATCTGATGTTTGTAATTGTGTGACTATATGTTTCTGACACGAAATAAAAAAAAAACATAAAAATTAAAAACTAAACAGATCCTAATACTGACCATTGAAGAACACCATCCTTCCTGAGATGAACAATTGGACTGGTAACTTGTTTCATGATCTCTTGTTTATAGTGTGATTTAATTCAATATTTTCCATATAGAATCATCTATATATTTTTCAGTTTGGTAAAAGAATGTTCTATTAATAAAAATGCCTTTGAGAGACAAAGATTTCATTTTTATCTAAAACTCATAAAATGGATCTACAAATTAAAAATTTCTGTATGTTAGGAGATAGAAGGTTGTTCGTATTTATTGCTAAAATAGAGTGGTATGAGTAAGAAGAGTTTCTTCAATATTTTTAAAATTAAAAAACAATTGGAATACACACCTATAAGCAATAATAATAATAAAAAATATATATAATAATTTTAAAAAAAACCATCTGAATATGTTTGCATAGAGCACAGAAATATATGAAAATGAAACTCGTACTGAGAGAAGTCTAGAAAAAAAGAATTGAAGCATGTAAAATGTGATTAAAAAGAACATTAAATGTATATCAAATATGCAAGCAATGGATACAGAGAAAAGTTTACTGTAGAATTGTGTTGCTCACATTTTGAGGTAGTAGACGATATTATTTTAGTTAATATGCTCATAAGTTCACAGCTGAAAGGGACCAACCTAAAGCATAATGTCCCATTTTGTAACTTACCTTCTTTATGAATATTATTTTTCCTGGCAGCCTATGGTAAGAAAAAGATATTAAATGCAAGATGATATATTTGCAATTCCCTTACTTTTGTTTCCTTCTTAGAAACACATCAGTTAAGTCAAACCTCCTGTGGATTTTTATTATAATCAAATTAAAATTTTCAGTACTTCAATAGCCTCTTCCTGTAACAGTTTGTACTTTTTTTTATTGTGTGATATTTTTGAAAATTCCACCAGATTTCCAATTCTAGCATTATTTTAAAACTCATTCAAGCGAGAGGTTTTGGAATTCGTTCAAACAAATACAGTAGAGTGTATAAAAATTTCATATTACAATCAAAATGGACAAGATAATAAGTTTCCCCTCCCCCCACCCCCAGGGTGGTTCGAAGTCATATCAGAGGGGGCGCGGGATACGAGGTAGCTTCGCCGCCCATGTGGACGATACCCTACGTCTCCACCGTCGCATGTCTCCTTCGCCTCCTCTTTGAGCTGAAAACCATTAATTTAACATCACATTTTTTGTGAGTTTCCTCTGAGATGTCATTGTTAACAGTAAAAAATAGGCATTTACCTTATTAGTGATAAATTTGTGGTCGGAAATGGGGGGGAGGGGTGCATCGTTGGAATTTTTTATATTACGGTACGGGGGCGTGTTACGAAAAAGTTTGGGAACCCATAAAATAGGTGGATAAATACGCATTTTTAATACCTCATTATGGCAATACAATTCCCAAATAAACAAAGTTTACAAACAAAGCAACATAAGTTTCCTAAAGAGAATTCGAATTCCTGACAGAATATGTTCTCTCTTTTTTTTTATTTAACCTTACAGCGCGACGACTTCATGGTTATATTAGAGCCGAGATGGAATTTGTGACCACGAACGTGAAGGAGATTGGCTATGACATTTTGAAGAAACCATGTATCAGGTTATGTGGTTTCGAAAACACCTTGTCTGGATGGGAAAAACACGCGTCCTGCCGAACACGTCCTGACAGTTAACCGCTCATCCATTAGACTCGACAGAGAAGAATGTCTTGGCGTTTACTGGTGCTTTAATAGTCATATCGCAATATTAGTAAGGTATCATTAATTGCAGTTGCGCTTATTCCACGATTGAAATTTTATTATAACCTACTTTTGTATTAAGTGGTTTTTTTTTTTTTTTTTTTTTTTTTCCTATAAATTCTTTTGCTCTTAATTGCTTAACACATCGTTCGACAATTTATTCCCGTCCCTGTCCGCTTTCCTACAAACGTTTCCCATTTATGTACAACTAAAAACGAGTACTACTTTATGCTCTTGTTATCTTCCCCATACGACTTAATTCTTCATCCAGTATGCCATTATGAATGCTTCACAAAGCCACCACTCGTTTCACCCTTCTGTTTTTCAATGACTCCCGAGACAGCTCCTTTATCAAATCAGTTTCCCAAACCAGTCATTATCGTATCAGTTTGATATTGTGTTCTTTCCTCAAACAATTTCAGCGCCCACACTATTAGGGGTTGTTATGTTGAAATGTAACCCGTACTGTAATTACAACTCCTAGGCGCGGGGTCCCCCTAGCAGGCCCGAGGCCCCCCAGAAGGCGCGAGGCCCTTAGCATTTGCTAACTGCTGCTACGTGGTTAATCCGGTTCTGACAAAAAGGTGCACGAGGAATATAGCTTCATTTAATTTCATGAACTCCCCGTTACTGACGTCATTACCACAAGCGGATTGGGGATTCTATCATTACCGTGGCGCCACAAAATGATGATTGATTCTTATAGAACTCGACAAAACAAATCGAAAATAAAGAATAAAATTTTTTGATATCTCGCTTGGTTCTCGAGATATCGTATCTCAAAATTGACGTAGTTAGGTTGAAATACGACCTGGACCAGAAGAAAAATTTCGCTATAGCCAAATTCGATGATGAATTCTTACGTAACTCGGTGAGACAAATGGAAAATAAAGAATAAAGTTTTTTGATATCTCGCTTAGTTCTCGAGATATTATATCTCAAAAGTGATGAGGTTAGGGTGAGATCCGGCCTGAACCAAAAAAAAATTTTTTCACCAAAACCACCATATCTACATGGTGGAAATGCACTATAGGTGTTTTATTTTCTTCCTAGTGATTGTTGTTAGGTTGAAATACGGCCTGGACCAGAAGAAAAAACATCAAAAGCAGAAGGAACTATATCTATGGCTGTTTTTTAACATGCTATATCTCGAAAACCAAGCGAGATATCAAAAAATTTTATTCTTTATTTTCGATTTATTTCGTCAAGTTCTGCAAGAATTCATCATCAGATTTTGGCGCTACGGTAATGATAGAACTGCCAGCGGATTGAAGTAGTTATACATATATCGCGAACTATGCTGCCTGGTACAGAATTATTACTATCATTGCACGGTAATAAGGCGTTAAAATACTCATTTTTTATTTTCCTTGTTTTCATGACACCATATTATGTACTCTTTTAATTTAGCCTCATATAAGTAATTCCAATTGTATCGCCATTTAAACTATTATCACGCCACCAAACTGAGCATTTGCCAGCCTTAGTTTTTTAGTCCTGTCATTACAGTTTCACCAATATAAGTTAATTTGAATAATAGAAATGACATGGCTAAAAGAAATTTGAATTCGTCACTCTCACCCTTCCAGCTACAGCTAAATTACTCTTGAATACGTCGTAAAGTGATCGCCTTCCCTCCATTTAACATACACCTGCAGCGTCAACCGAAATACTCCTTACTATTAGTTGTTTGATGTGGAACGTCACCATGGCTACGAAGATAAACAAGTTTCATCACAGATTCAAAAACTGCTTGATCCTATCAGAACAACCTCAAATAATTTCTTCCAAACTTTTTGTAAATCAGCTTCACGGAATTTGTTACAGTTCTTTTTCGTCGAGGGGGAAAAAAATTAAACCCTTAGTTGATTAGGCTGCCAACGTACACCTTTAGAACGAAAAAGGAGTTGCAAGGTTGCTGGACGTCTGTTGGATTCAATAGTAAATAACTACCACAACTGTAGCTATACCACGTACAGCAATTAAAGCTTTTGGTCCTAACAGTAATCTAGGAATAGAGAAATTTTACAAACATTGGCAATTAAGACGCTGTGATAAGACAAAACCTGAAGGATAAAACCTTCGGTGTAGCTATAAACCCACCGTCTAAGCTGAAAGTCGAAAGATTCTCGTTCCACTATCTTTTTACATATAGTGCTCTTTTTGTATTTTAAACTATTTTGGAGTTAATTGGAATTCGCGATACCGCTGTAACTAATTTTCACCGCGCAGACTAATACTATGGTAGTTATTATTAGTCTCGAATCATACACAGTTTAAAACATTGTATAAATTAACAGCTTTAAACACATTTTGCCCAGTACTTCGCAACATCAAGTGCATTCGCTGTTGCTCGAAACAGGTAATCTTTGTTGCAGGATGATGGGCACATAGGGCACTCGAGCATATGGTTCATAGTTTGAACCTCAACACATTCGCACTTAATACTGGTATAAGCCCATTTCACTAGATTTTCCTTGGACCTGCCCACTCCCGTTCGCAATCGATTTAAGGACCGCCAGACGTTCCAGTCCTCTGCGTGACCAGGTGGCAAGCGCACTGCAACTGTCAGTGGTCCCGATATGTTAGGGACCTTCATTTTCCACAACTGTACTTTTGCCTTTTCAGGTGACCGCATTAGTTCCCGCGATGTTCTCAGGAAGCATTTTCTGGACTTAAGTCTCTGGGCTGGTGGTGTATGGCGGTATAATAGATGAGCGCTTTCCCGTTCTGAGGGTCCCATACTACACTATCATATTCCAGCAATGGTCTGACCAAAGTTTTGTAACCCAATTCTTTTACTTCTATCGTACTTCCCCTCATCACTCTCTCCAACAAGTGCAGAATTTTGAAACCTTTTCCTACCACCTGTCCAATGTGTCCTGTCCAGTTAAGCTTGTTATCAAATGTAATGGCAAGATATTTACATTTCAATTCTTTCCGCACCTTATAATCATAATTAACCTTTTGTATTATATTTGTGTATCTAATAAGGTGACTCTTCTTTGCATTTATCTTCATCCCATGTTTACCAACCCAGTTAGATTTCCTGTCCAGATCACCCTGCAACTGTTTACAGTCCTCTATCGTTTTGATTCTTTTATATAGCATTACGTCATCTGCAAACAATCTAATTTCAGATAGTAAACAATCAACACAATTATTCATTAGAATAATAAATAGCAATGGTCCTAATTCGATACCCTGCGGCACACCCATTTTTACATCCACTTCTCTTGATACTACATTTCCTACCCTAACTTTCTGTTTTCTACCTTTTAAAAATACTTCTACCAAGCAAATCACTTTCTCATCCACTCCAATGGATTTTATCTTATTTACTACCATTTTATGGCTCACTCTGTCAAACGCCTTTGACAAATCTAGTGCTACACTATCAATTTGGCCTCCCTTGTCGATTTAATCCGAAATATCTTGCTTATATCCCACCGACTGAGATTCGCATGAATATCCTTGCCTGAACCCATGTGCCTGCTTGAAAAACACTTACGTACCTCACATATACTATTTCTGATGTGGTTGCATATCAGTCTTTCCATTAATATACCTACCACTGATTGGCCTGTAATTCTCACCTCTATTTCTCACCCCTCCTTTATGTACCGGTACTACTATTGCACTTTTCCAGTCCTGTGGTAAGCAGCAAGTATCCAGACTCAATTTAAATAATATTTCAAGATAAGGTACAATGTCACATTCGATTATCTTTAAAATATCTGTAATAATATTATCTTCACCAGCCCCCTTATGTTTTTTCAGCTTTCTTATTTCCTTCATGATTTCCTCAGGATGAATTTCAAATTTTGTACTATCTTCATTTCTAATTGTGTTGTTAAGCTCGTTCTCCGAATTAGACCCTCCCGTTTCTGATTCATTGTCCCTTTGCTTGGACCCAGGGCCGGCGTTAGGGGGAGTTAAGTGGGGCAAAAGTACCCGGGGCCCGGGCCACCAAAGGGGGCCCGCCGGCCTGGGTGCCTAAATAAATAGAAATCAAACACAAATTTTAAAATCTGCACCAATAATTTTGAACATTTTTGTATTAAAATATTCTAAATTTATCAACAACAAAAAAAGTGTAAAGTAAAAATATTTTGGGGGGGGGGATAGGGGGCCCAATATCGCTTACTCGGGGCCCGAGAATACTAGCGCCGGCCCTGCTGGGACCCTCCCGTTTCTGATTCATTGTCCCTTACGCTTTCACTGGGGTTTAACGTTTAAATCACCTTCTCAAATGTATCAGATTCTACAACATGTAGTGAATCATGTTGGCAGTGAAAAAGTTTACAATTCATTGGTCCACGCGAAATTGAGATACAACTATGCCAAAAGATTCTTCAATGTTTTGCTGACATATGCTGATAGAGATGGAAAAAAAACTTCCGTTGCTGTCTACACCAGAAGAATCCACAGCACTTGAAGAAGGCTTTGAATTGTTTTGCCTTTTCCCATGAGTTATTATTATTATCTTATCTTATATCTTTAAACGAGCAATTCTTGTATATATATATATTTCGCATCTCGCAAACGATTTGAATGAAATTTGATGGTTAGATAACGTTTTGACTTACAAGAATACCTCAATAGTTGTCTTCCCTACAAAGAAGCGAGTTTACAAAATACGAACATTTTTTTCACTCGGTATCTCGAAAACGACACTAGCACCATCTCATTGACGATTCAGGTACCGTACCAGAAAGCCTACAAATAGTTTCTCCTTTATTTCAAAGAATATTTAAACGAACAGTTCTTAAATACTGGCTGACCAGTGGAAATTAACACCAACTTTTCTGATGCAGAAACAACTTTATCAGCTGATCTGGAAAAGTTAGATGACTACTTCAAGAAATGGTGCCTCTATCTAAATCCTCAGAAAACAGTTATTTCAATATTTCATTTACGCAACAGACAAGCACACTATAAACCAGAAATTAAATTCAGAGGCCAAGTCTTGTCGTATTGCGGCACACCAAAATATCTGGGTATAACACTGGACAGAACTCTAACTTTCAAACAGCATCTCTCAAACCTGGCTGCCAAAGTCAAAACGAGAAATAATATTCTCCAAAAGCCAGCAGGTACTTCATGGGGAGCCAGTGCTCACATTCTAAGATCCACAGCCTTGCTGAATACTGCTGCCCATCCTGGATCAATAGTGCCCACACAAAGAAGATAGATGTGCAACTCAATCAGGCAATGAGAATAATTACGGGATGTATTCACAGCACGAACACCATATGGCTTCCAGTGCTATGCAACATCTCACCCCCATCACTAAGAAGATCAGAAGCTCTCTTAAAAATCTGGAAAAATATCCTGAAAAACACTCAGCTGCCTATACATCAAGATATGATACAAGCAAAACATCAACGCTTGAAATCAAGAAAACCACCATGGCGCACAGCAATCAACCTTACAGAGTCCTCTTTTAACATCAATAAGCTGTGGACAACTCAATGGTAGCAGTCATCAGTAGCCAATAAAAATCTAGTTGAGGATCCCTCAGTAAGGTTACAAGGTTTCGATCTCCCCAGGCGGCAGTGGAGAATCATCAATCGAATTCGATCAGGACAAGGAAGATGCGCCTATTTATTATACAAATGGGGCTGGGTAGATTCTGCAAATTGTGACTGTGGAACCACCTTACAGACAATCAATCACATCGTTTCTGACTCTCCTCTTCGGGCCTACAAGGGAACAATGGCGGAATTACATGATGCGTCGATTAGTGCAGTCGACTGGATTAGATCTCGAGATAAGAAATTGTACAAGCTTGTGATATGTACATTTCCTGTTGTGTACCTTGTTAATCATAAGATAAATAAATAAATAAGTGGAAATATTAGCACTGCAAGTGTAACTGTAAAACATTTAAAAGGGTGGATAATTAAAAATATCATTGGTTTTATAGAAACTTCTTTGAAAATGATATTACCGGTGCACAGTTATAAACTGATCATCGTTTACTTTTTGACCTTGGAAAGTTGTTGTTAGTTTGTCATTAAATACTACCACGCGAGGTATGAGCATACTTTTATCGGAGTGAATGATTACAGCACTGATGATGTTCTATCATAAGCGTGACATCACAATCTAATGATTAATTCTTATAGAAAACGAAACATATCGAAAATAAAGAATAAATGTTCTTGATATCTCGCTATAGGTATAATTCCTTGTGCTTTTGGCGACGTTTATTCTGGTCCAGGCCATATTTCAACCTAACAACAACCATTAGGAACAAAATAAAAAATTGAAAGTACATTTCCACCCTATAGACATAGTGGTGTTGGTGGACTTTTTTTCCCGGTCCAGGCCGGATATAATCCTAACCTCATCACTTGAGATATCAGAAAAATAAATTCTTTATTTTCGATTCGTCACCACGAGTTTCATACGAATTCATCATCAAACTTAGCAATGAAGAAATTTATCTTCTGGTCCAGGTCGCATTTCAACCAACCACGTCAAATTTTGAGATACGATATCTCGAGAACTAAGCGAGATATATAAAAAAATATTGTTTACTTTCAATTTTTCTCGTCGAGTTACATAAGAATCTATCATCAAGGGTTATCGTAGAATCCCTTGAATTATCACAAATCTCGCACCAATAATTAATCCCTGACTGGCATTAATATTTCTATTTAACATATTAATAGCATTTTTCTTTGAAAGCAATTTATGAGGCGGTCTCGCAAATGGATCTAGCGATTTGGATGAAATTTCATACGTAGATAACGTTTTGCTTATCAAGTTTTTAACACGATTTAAAAAAAAAGAGCAATTTTTGTACTTGGTTTCTTGAAAACGGCTCTAATGTTCAGGTATCAGTAAGCCTACTGATGTTAGTTAAGCTTCTCTTTCGTTAACTGTGCACCTCAAAACGCCTTGGAAGGTTTCAAGCCTTTTACTTTAATCAAACATTATTCGAAATCTTGGATATTGAACAGAAATCGAAAGATGCCAAGAGAAGATCGGTCACCCAGGTACTTTAATTTAAATATCACCCTATTGTTAAACCCAGTTCCATAGATTGTTAGATAATTTTTAAACATAATTAAACTTATTCGACTACGTGTGAATTATTGCCTTTTAAAATACCAAAACTTAAAATAATTTTTTGTAATGTTGTTGCGTCTGGTTGGCTATTTTACTTCCGCGAGCGGTTCGGAAGTTGGGAGCTTGAAGTGAGTCAAATGTGAAGTTTGAAGACTCACTTAAATTGGGACAAATTCTTCAAATAAGGGAACTCGGTGTGGAGAAGGAACTGGAAAAATAACTGAACTGCAACAAATTAAGATTACAATGTTACAGCTCACGAAGCCCGACTTAATTCATAGAAGACAAATGCCCCTAATGCCCATCGGTCACGAGGAACTAAGTCCTACACCAGCATCGAAGACTACTACTGAGAGCTGAACTACTGATGGCGACTACTGTGCCCTGCACTAGTCTGTCTCTCCGCCCTACTCTCTGCTACTGCTGCTCGGAGGCTCCACTGCTGCTCCGCCCTACTCTCTCATGCGTTTTCTTTCTCTAATTTCCTTACCTGGGCTAGCAAAGCATTTATGGCCTTCTTATCTGGTTCGTCCACTTTTCCAACCATTCTTACACGCCTTTGCGCCCGACAATCCTTGGCTGTATGCCCGGTTTTTCCGCAACTGAAACAGGATGGAACGGTTTTTCTCTCTACCTTTGGAGTCCTGAAGGGAAAACACGACACCGGTTTTTCTTTTGCTGAAGCTATCGCACTTTCTTCAGTCGCTGCAATTTCTACTGCTTCGGATAGGGTTATGGTCTGTCCCCTAGCCGTACAATTGTTTTCACTAGGTCATCGTACAACACTTTAATGTAAACCGCTCCTCCTAATTTTAAGACAAGAGCTATGCTGCCTGCCATTTCCGTTTCTGCCATAACGCCCCTTATGGCTTCCCTAAACTGATGCTGGAGTGCATCTATGCGCGAACCCCATGATTCTTGCCTACTAGCAAACATTTTACAGGCATAATAATCTAACGTTCTTTTGCAGCCATAGTTTTCAACCAATATTTCACGAACTGCCAGCCAAGTTGTAGTCAAATCTCTGATGAGCAATTTACTTCTAGCTGTCCCCACTATTCTGGCTTTAACAAATTTTAACAAGATTTCATGCTCTTCTAGCGCCACCAGCTCAAAAGCACTATCAGAGTTGTCCAAAAATTCATTTAATTGTGCCTTATAGCCATCAAAAGAATGAGGATTTAATTTAATGACTTCATTTAAACTAATATATTGCCTCTGAGGTGATGACTGCGCCTCCTGACTACCTGACATTGCTTCGATAGGCATGCTTGCTGTGCGTATTATCTCACCTGCTGGAATTGACTTTTAAGCGACGTGCGCTGCTCGTTTGGCTGCTGACTGCGGCTGATGACTGCTGGCTGCGGCTCGTTTCGCTGCCCTCGGCTGCGTCGCGCTGACTTCGGCTGCGTCGCGGCTGCACTCGGCTGCGTTGCGGCTGCTGTTGTCGACCCTCGTTGACCTCGTGGATGCTTTTTTTTTGTAACTGCTTTACGTCTCTTTTTAACATGGAGGCCTTTAGAGACCGGAAAGGATGGGGGCAAGGATGGGGGCAAGGAATGGGAAGGAATTTGGCCATGGCCTTTTGAAGGAAGCATCCCGGCATTTGCCTGGAGTAATTTGGGGAAACCATGGAAAACCCAAATCTGGATGCCCAGACGGGGATTCGAACCGCCGTCCTCCCGAATGCGAGGCCAGAACGCTAACCGTTACACCGCCCCGCTCGGTCTCGTGGATGCTGCTAGCAGCTGTTCTCCGCTGTCGACTGACCCCTCTCGTGCTCGACCAGTGGATCTTCTTCTTCTTTCTCTCGACGCTTACTTATTGCAGTGACCTCCCTCTGTCGGCTTCGTTCTCCAAGCCATCAGTCTTACTTCGACTTCGGGCTGAGTTCTACAGAAGTACCCACACCTATTCCTCAAGTTTGTGGCCTATACCTCTGTTGCTATGCTGACCTTGTGCCAACACTGGCTAACTATGGTCAAGTCGTATCTAACAGTGGCTATCCTGGCCAAAACCCCTCACCTGACACCAAAATTAATTGGTATGTTGCGTATGGTTGGCTATTTTACTTCCGCGAGCGGTTCGGAAGTTGGGAGCTTGAAGTGAGTCAAATGTGAAGTTTGAAGACTCACTTAAATTGGGACAAATTCTTCAAATAAGGGAACTCGGTGTGGAGAAGGAAATGGAAAAATAACTGAACTGCAACAAATTAAGGTTACAATGTTACAGCTCACGAAGCCCGACTTAATTCATAGAAGACAAATGCTCCTAATGCCCATCGGTCACGAGGAACTAAGTCCTACACCAGCATCGAAGACTACTACTGAGAGCTGAACTACTGATGGCGACTACTGTGCCCTGCACTAGTCTGTCTCTCCGCCCTACTCTCTGCTACTGCTGCTCCGAGGCTCCACTGCTGCTCCGCCCTACTCTCTCCTGCTGCAGCCCCAGTCTCGCCCTCGGTGGCCTAGCCACCTCTTTTTATATCGTCCGGTGACGACATTACTTGTGTCCACTTAACCTTCCAGAACATTCTGTAGCGTCGGTCACACATCCTTCGTTCTTGCATCAGACCTGGTTGCGTTTCTGGAAATTTCAGAGTCTTTCGTCACGTAGCTGCTGGGTCTGGTCGTGTTATCAAGCTCTTCCGCGGCACTTATCTCCCCTCGCTCCGACCTTCTGGCCCTTATCTCCCCTCGCTCCGGCCTTCTGGCTTTCTCCACAACATCCTACGCGCCTTCGATCATGTAAATCCTACACTGTATTGCACAACCTGTCGCACCTAAGTACTTCTACGGTTCTTTCGCGACACATCTCTAAGTACTTCCGCGATTATTTCGCGACAATGTTCTAGTAGTTAAGATAAAGTTTCAATTTTATAGAGCAAGTGAATTTGATTTGAACTGTAACTGTAACTATAACTCAGTTCGCATTTTATACAAAACTTATATAAGATCCTTAATATTAAATTATTCTTTTTCCTTTCCGCTAGCTAAACTGTTTTATGTGATTGGAAATACCTTTCTCACATTTGATTACCACTTATCAAAACTAAACACTGACTTCAGAATAAATTTTCCCAATCTCGTCTTTAGTAATTTATTTAACGCTCGTGGTAAGTAAACACAGTCACAGACTTCTGTAAAATGAACAGTTGAGTTTTTTCGCTAGATAGATAGATAGATAGATATGTTCACTTTGATCCCATGTGAGAATAATCTCGGGGATGTGGAACAGTACATCCACTTAGTAGTAATGTCAATATTGCTATATAATTGATTATTATTATTATTCTCGTGTCAAAAACATCACAATACACAGTTAAATACATTTTGTAAATCAACAACTTTAAACACACTTGGCCCAGTACTTCGCAACCTCAATCGCATTGTGTGTTGCTTGAAACAGGTCTTCGTTGTTGCAGGATGATGGGCATATAGGGCACTCGAGCATATGGTTCATAGTTTGGTCTTCTCCGCATTCGCATTTAATACTGGTAGTATCAGTATAACCCCGTCTCATTAGGTTTTCCTTGGACCTGCCCACTCCTGTTCGCAATCGATTTAAAGACCGCCAGACGTTCCAGTCTTCTTCATGACCAGGTGGCAAGCGCTCTGCAACTGTCAGTGGTCCCGAGATGTTGGGAACCCTCATTTTCCATAACTGTACTCTTGCCATTTCAGGTGACCCAATTAGTTCCCGTGATGTTCTGAGGAAGCTTTTCCTGGATTTGAGTCTGTGGACTGGTGGTGTATGGCCGTGCAGTGGATGAGCGCTTTCCCGTTCTACTTTGGTCCTCTCCTTGTTCGCAGCCACTTCTCTCCGGATACTGGGTGGTGCAATGCCCGAAAGCTGGTAAAGCCTATCAACTGGGGTAGGCTTTAAGCAACCTGTCACTAGCCTACAGGTGTTTTTGAGGGTTACATCCACCTGTTTGGTATGAGATGATGAGTACCAAACTGGGCATGCATATTCTGCAACAGAATAACAAAGGGCCATTGCCGATGTACGTATAGTTTGTGGTTGACTGCCCCACTGTGATTCAACTAATTTGCGCAGTAAGTTATTTCTTGTAGAGATCTTCATTTTGCAATTCATGCAGTGCTTCTTATATGTGAGGGTTCTATCGAGTGTCACTCCCAGATATTTTGGGGTGTTACATGTCTGCAGTTCGATACCTGACCACATTACTTTTAACTTACGCTGAGCTTTCCTATTTTTTAGGTGAAAGGCACACACTTCAGTTTTTTAAGGGTTAGGTCTTAAGTGGTTTTCCTTATAATAGCTTGATAGGCCTTCAAGAGCAGCAGACAAATTTCTTTCTACAACTTCAAGTTTTGTGCTCTGTGAGGCTAGAGCTAGGTCATCAGCGTACACGAAGCTCCTGGTGGCGGGATGTAATGGCTGATCGTTTGTATAAATGTTGAAAAGTATTGGGGCCAGTACACTACCTTGAGGTAGGCCATTCTTTTGTACCCTCCATTGACTGCGCTGTCCTTGAAAATCAACGAAAAACCTACGATTCTGAAGAAGAGTTAATCCGGTGGCCTTTGTCAAACTGTAGACCTTGTCAAGTAATAGTTGGTGGTTAATAGTATCGTATGCTGCTGACAGGTCCACAAAGACCACGCCCGTGACTTTACGGGTCTCAAATCCATCCTCTATAAACTGTGTTAGGTTCAGTAGTTGCCCAGTACAACTTTTGCCAGGACGAAAGCCAGCTTGTTGTGGAATAAGATTTGGATCAACTACAGGCTGGATACGATTCAGAATTAATCGTTCAAATATTTTGTAGAGATGACACAAGAGTGCTATAGGTCTAAAATCTTTAGGATTGTTTCCTTCTTTTCCAGGTTTCAGCAGCGCAATGACTCTCGTCTTCCGCCACACCTTCGGAATTTGGTATGAGCTCATACATTTGTTAAAAAGCTGTAGAACCCATTCTTTGGTTTTATATCCGAAGTTCTTAATTTGTTCTGATCGTATGTCATCGAGGCCTGCCGACTTTCCTGTTTTGCACTCATGAATAATCTTTTCCAACTCTGACATACTAAAGGGCTCAGTGAGGTTGTTCATATCTTCCTGACTGTTTCTGTTCGTTTTTCTTTGTTTTTTAGATTGTCCACTTTTATGAGTCTCCTTCCCGTTCATGAGTAGCTGATGTGCAATTTGGTTTACGTTTATATTGGAATGTCCAGTGGTCTTCGATGCATCATTGTTGAGGCGTTTTAGAAGTCTCCATGCCTTGTGACTATCTCTTTTCAGGTCCAGCTCTTCTAATGTTTTGATCCAGCGGTCTCTTTTTGCTGCACTTAGAGATGAGATAAGTTGATTACCAGCTTCTATTGCCTTCTCACTAAATGGATCATCTTGGAAAAGTGTTTTATAAACCATGAACTGGGCAGCTAGATCTGAGGTGAGACCCGGAATATATGTTGATCGGCAACCACGGGGAATGAATCTTCTGGAGCATTTTTTCACAGCTGCAGTGAATGTGTCATATGCTTCTGGTGTTGGTTCAATAGTAGACACAGCCGCATCCAATATTTCTGTGAACATAGACCAGTTAGCTCTCTTGAAGTTATACCTCCTGCGGAATGGAACTCTCTGGGGTCCTACTGTCGCAAACACTTCACACATTATTGGTCTGTGCTGCGTGTTTGGTATTGGGCTACAGACAGACTTCACACATTGCTGGCTGATGTGATTACTGCTGAATATTAGATCAGGGTTGTAGCCCCGTCTCCATCTCCCACTGTTGAAAGATGCTGGCAGTTTGGGATCATGTACGATAGTACGATAGTAAGTTGATTTACATCTGCCCATTCTTCTACTGCAATGCCATTCTCGTCATTGAAGTCGTAGCCCCAAGCAGTACAATGAGAATTAAAATCTCCGATAACAATCTGCAGATGTTGATTATGGAAATTAATCGGTGGTTTGACAGTGAATTTACTGCTGGGTGGTTTATATTAAGATGAGATTGTGCAGCTTTTAAGCTCAATGGTGAGGACTTCGATGTCGTTCTCCTCTGTGAAGGCCGTGGACAGGATCTGAACATCTGGTTGGACAAAGATGGCACTTCCGTATTTATGGTGAGGTCTCTCAACCGCGCGGATCATTCCATTTATTTTAGGTCGGCGCATTTCAGTACTTCTATGTGTCTCCTGTACACATAAAATGTGGCATTTTTGTTGATTGCATAGGTCTTGTAGCAATTCTTCCTTGGCTGATGAGATGCCTTCAATGTTGATGGAGACAATCTTTAACTGTGGCCCTGACAAGGGCTCGCTTATTGATATTTCTTGTGTGAAAGTTTGGCCGGCATTATACCGTTGCCCAGGGATCGCCCGATTGCTTCTGATAACATTTTCAAAACACAATCTTCGGGGAGGCACCTTTCATGATCCCCATATAATTGATAATATTATTATATATTGACAACATGTTAGCAACAACCCATTAGTATAATCAATATCTCCTGTAATCTACAAATACAATCCCGAGTTAATTAATACTTATTATGTGGAACAGTGTATACACTTGTTACCAGCATCTAATAACCAGTTATTTTCTTACCAACCAGTTACCATGATAAGTTTCACTGAAGTTTGTGACTACATATTATATAATGTTAGTTGCTATTTATGTGGAACAGTACACACACCCATTAGCAATATCAATTATATCACCAACAACTCATAATCAGTCAATTACTTAAAAACCTGTTAGTATGATAATTTTTCACAGCAGTTTTTGAGTGCATACTATCCCATGTTAGTTACTATATATGAGTGAAATTTTGTAAACAGTGTAATTAGTTTATTTGTCAAAGGTTTCAACATAAAGAAAAACCATATATCATTTTAGTAATTGTGGATAATTTTGTCCCCTTCCCCTTCTTAATAGTATTAATTAGAGTGAGACAGAACTCGACTTCTTAAACGGTCTTTTCTTACATACAATATTGATGACATATTAACTTTACAGTTGTAATTAAACTAAGGTTCTTATCTCTATAATTCAAATACATGAAATTCCCTTGTTTTATTTAGTTCACGTTTTTTCTACTGAAGTTTCATTTTTCTATTTTTTTGTTTTTTATGTTAATTAACAGTCACTATTACCGGTCATCTTTGTTTTTACTCAGGTGTTGTAATTTTATGGGTTAGATATGAAGGGAGATAAATGGCTCGTGATACCAAAATGCGTTGTAAAACCATTGTTACTTTATCCCTTTACGGGTTGAATTACAAACAAAATTCTTTCTTAATATATGACGATACCAATGCTGAGACACTACTCTCCATAATCCTACTTCATTTATCGACTTAATTTAGATGTCAAGGGAGATAAATGGCTCAAAAAAAAAAAAAAAGACATTTTCCCCTTAAGGGCCGAATTACGAAAATTCCCTTATTAAAATATAATGTTACTACGGCGGAAACTTTAATCTTCATTATGAGACCTCATTTATCTACAGCGTTTAGATATGAAGGGAGATAAATGGCTCGTGACACAAAAATGCATTGTAAAAACCATTCTTACTTTTTCGCTTTAAGGGTTTAATTACAAAAAAATTCTTTCTTAATATATGACGTCACCAAAACTGAGACATTACTCTTCATAATCCTACTTCATTTATTGATTTTGGCTTGATATCCAGGGAGATGAATGAGTCTAGACACAAAAACGTATTTTAAAAATATTAATAATTTTGCCCCTTAAGGGACGATTTTACAAAAAATTCCTTTCTTAAAATATAATGTTTGCACAACGGTAACTTTAATCTTTAATAGGATACCTCATTTATCTATATTGGTTTGATATGAAGGGAGATAAATGGCTCGTGACAAAAAAAACGCGTTGCAGAAATATTGATACTTTTGCCCTTTAAGAGTCGAATTCCGAATAATTTCTGTCTTTTTGTACACTGTCAGCGTAGCAGACATATTAATATTTAAAATGATACTTCATTAAACGATTTCAGATAAGTATCCAGGGTGATAGATGACTCGTAACATAAAATACAGCATTTTTAATATATTATCATTTTTGTCCTTTAAGGGTTGACTACCAAAAAATGTCATCCAAATCGTCATAGCCGTTTCCGATATCCGAAATATACAAGAATTGCTAGTTTAAAGATATAAGACAAAATGTCGGGAAATGTTTAGAAAATAATAGATTAGATACGAACTTAGGACATCATCGGGTGTAGCACATGTTACATAAACATGTAAACATTGCTGGTGGAGATTAATTCAGCATGTAAAATACTAGTGGTAAGTGAATTTTTACAGAAGCAAAGTTTCCTATTTAGCATTCTTTAACTGTATTCATTTGCAAAGCACAAAATATGTGTGTTTAGGAAATTTCACTGATTTAATTTAACCTAAAATCAATACTTTGGAAATATTTGTTGAAAAATCTTTAAATTTCTTTCCAGGCTGTACCATGATCACTCTAGTTGGAAGTTCAGTACAGACAATAAGAAAATTTCCCCAAACTAAGAAATGTATCGATTTTCAAAATTCAATAACTTGTTGTTCTTTTTTATCAGTAATTTACAGGGAAATATGCAATCTATAAATTATTATTAATTAATTTTCAGTATTATTGCTGTCAATTTTCGAGCCATAAATTGATACCATACGTTTGTGAGCGACTCAAAACTCGCTGCAAAAATGTTTTAAAAGGTTTTAGAATTCTCTCTGCGGAAGAAACTTTGATTTCAGTGCGAGAGAGCAGTCAAGCTGACGAGTGTTATAGCTGACGAATCGAGTCTTATGTTGTCATCATCAGCTGAAATCCTCGGTTCTGGGCAACGTCCTACCGTGAACTACAACTTGAATACCATGCAAAGACTATATTGGAATTTTCATCAAAGCCATTTGTTATTTTTTAAATGTTTATTATCTTATTTGTATGATTTTAATATCGTAGCTAACGGAAAATCTATTATATATGACCACAATTAAGCATAGGATTTATAGACATGTAAACATTAAGGTGAAAGTCGTGAAACCTTGGATCTTAAAACACAGATGACATATTAACAGTAATCTCGTATTTAATGTAAATGATGTACTTAGTGAAGTAGCAAATTGGTTTAAAGCAAATTCATTAAAATTAAATTTTGAAAAAAAAAACAAAACACAGGATCATATAATTGAGGAATATGGAGGAAAATTTCATTCCTCCATGGAACATATCACTTCCCTACTAAAGAAGTTAAGTAGTGCCACCTTTTCAATACACTTTCTCTAACAGCAGATCTAGAATTAACGAAACAGGTGTAGGGATACTTTTCGCAAAGTAAAAAATGTTCATCGCACAGAAAAGAGTTTTTAGGTTGCTGTGTAGGGTAAAACCAAGAACTTCTTGCAGACAACTCTTTTAAAAAAAACTCAATATTCTTACAATGACTTCTCAGTATATATATTATCTCATTTGCTTTGTCATAGATTATTTTAACCTGTTTACATCTAATTCACAGGTACATTTCGATACGGGAAACAAAAATAACTTGCACAAAACACAGACATCACTCTAATTATTACAAGATGGAGATAATTATCCTGGGATACATCTGTTTAATAAACTTCTCAAGAGTATAAAACAGTCTGCAGAAAATAAAGACATATTTAAAGAAAAACTGAGAGATTATCTTGTTGGCAGCTCCTTCTACTCCATTCAGAATTTGGACAAAATAATTAATGGTATTCAATATGACCTTTTGCAAAACTTAGTTGGAAAAATTAATGTTTATTTTTATTCTCATTATTTATCTTTGTAACATATACTAGTTTTCACTATGATTATGATTCATATTGAATGTATGTGTGTTAAACATGACATGTTTCACACCCCAGAGGTCCTTCCTCAACAGGGATCCATGGAACAAAATTAATAAATAAACCCTTGTGCCTGAAATCTAGTCGAAACTTGTTGTCATGGTTATCTTTTCCCTTCCATGCATTGAAGAGCCAAGTTAACGTTTGGTTGTTTCTTTGATGTACTTCGATTTTGACTAATAATAAACTGCTTAATATTTTAGACGAGTAACAAGAGGAAATACAATGTCATTGTTTTGTGTCTGTTTATTAATTTTTCAAAGTTTGAAGGATAGGAAGGTTTTTTATTTATTAATTATAGCTATAGGCAAAGGCTATTATAGCCAGATACATTGTGAGTATAAGGCTAACAGTTAAATCTCACCTTTAATTTTTATAATATATAAACAAATTAATTTTACCTTTTTCTTGTTGGGTGAAGCGAAAGTTATCATTAGAGATTTAATGTCATGATGTGTAAACCTTCTTCTAACAGAGCTCTTCTAGGCACCCAGTAGAGCTTACATCTAACTAGTAAGCAAGAAGTGTTAGATTCTTCCACTTCAACAAAAAAAAGTCACAAAATGGAGAATCAGAAAACTTAAGTAGATTTTTTTTTTTTATCATTTAGCATGCCCTTTTCTCAGCCCACCGAACAACGTAATTTAGTTCTTGTGAAGCTCTAGTTCATCATACCATGGTTTGGATATGAAGTTCGTTTTCGATTTATACTATCTCTCGATAGCTACTACACTCGGCAGCAAACTCGGCACCAGTAATAAATTATATCCACTATTCGATTTCAATGCTCTTCCATCTACCACGTTCTGCAAAGGTTCTTTTTTTTTTTTTTTTTTTTTTTTTTTTTTTTTTTTTACAAATTTTCAGGGACATCTGGACAAAAAGTTCCAGTCCCAGAAGACTGGACTACTCATTTTATCATTCCAGTTCTGAAAGTAGGTAAAGACAGTAACAACGCAAGTTCCTATCAGCCAATAACGTAACATGCGTGACAAAAACCTTCAAGCTTATCATAAATTCGTGTTTGGAATGGTGGCTTGAACACCACAACTTGCTACCCACCTCTCAGTATGGATTTAGGAAGGGAAGGAGTACCAATGACAATCTCGGTACACTCACACTAAATATAGAACAGACCTATACAAATAAAGGCTACTTGTCGATACTATTTCTAGATATAGCCGGTGCGGGATTTACAACCTGTTCTATTGTTGGACCGTCTATATCGCCAGCAGGATAACTACCTATATGGGCCGCGTGTGGTTTCAAAGCGAATCCCGCAAGGTGCTATACTCAGCCCAATTCTGTTTACTATCTACATATCGGACCTAGAGATCGAATTTAGCCCCACAATAAAAGTGTTGGTATTCGCAGACGATTTATGCATTTACACATCATCACCATCCCAAGGGATAAACTTTTGGAGACTGAACGACGCTGCTACTAATGGACTCATCGTAAGGGCATAATTATTTCTAATGACGTCGCCAGTCATGATTTTTTCGCGAAAACCTAACATTTATCGAGGGACGCAGATACATCTGGGCCCTTATACCTTTCCTATTAGAACAGAGATCAGACTCCTGGGACTACAGCTGGATAGCAAACTGACATGGAAGGGTCATATTGACCACATAATAGTTAAAATTGAACGCTGCTTAAACACAATATGATCTGTAACTCGTGTATGGTGGGGAGCGGACCCCGCTGTCTTGCTTGCCTTGTATAGAACACTAATTCGCCCCGTCCAGGATTATGCTATGGGAATGCCCCCAGGTACATCCAGAAGGTTCACGAATACACAGCAACGAAGAACAGGAGAGATACAACTCTCGGCCCCAGAACTCCTTTGCTGGCTCTCAACTACTGTACATCCAAAAATTAATAAAACATACGGTTCCGCTAGTAATCCAAGATACGATGCTACCCCTCTTCTCATTCCAGTACGTTATCTTGAGATACAAGCCGAATATATATTACTTAACAAATTGGATAATAAACAGTAACAAGGCAAACAGTAAGATGGAGAGATTTTTGGCCTTAACTTGGCCGGAACACGTACAAATTAATACTGACGGCTCGAAAACAACAAATAGTGTTGATTACGCTTTCTTCTATCCCCTCACTCAAGAGTCTCAGAAAGTACACCTGACATCGGAGACCTCAGTATATGATGCAGAAGTCCTCGCAATCAGAGAGCCAATGAAAAACGGCTTCGAACGCTTCAATAAAATGCTGGTATTATCAGAAGCGAAAAGCGTCGCTCAGAAGTTCTAAACTTAATGTCTTCAGCTACCGTTGAGGGGAAAGAAGTGCACTTATTATGGATCAAGGGGCACGCGGCTACACAGCATAGCGAAAAGGTAGACCAACTGGCCAAGGAAAGTACAACGAATTGATAGCAACGTTATACTCGGTCGCCTCCCTTCGACTTTATAACAATCATTAGGAAAGAGTATTTTCACAAATGGTCAGAATCATGGCCTTAGGAAAGTTTTATTTATCAATTCAACCCCATATACCTTCTGGTTTGAATACTCTAAATTGGGAAAAAGATTTAAAACATCCTTAATACGCACGTGACATGAACACGGTTGTTACCCTAAACATCTTCACAAAATCGGCGTAGCTCGCTCGCCCTTTTGCCAGGTAGATCAAGAAGAATTTGCAGATATCAATCATATCATACTAGCATGCTCCCTTTATCGGACTCCACAGAACATCAGCCTGGTTAAGTTTAAAATCCCACTTCCAACATCGATAGATATCCATTTTTTTAATGTAACCAATCTATTTATACTTTTTATGCCAGCTTAAGGAGTATAAATTATATAACTAGCATCTTTGTCTCCTATGATACTGACAATTAGTAACAATTAGAAACATTAGATGCTGCCATTGTAGAGCATTAACGGATCATATGCCTGATGAAAACAAGGAAATACATTTAAAAAAATATTCCATAAACATAATAAATGTAAATTTATATAAATTAATTCAATATTAACAGCTTTCAGTCACAAAAATATTTTAAATTACACATATACATATAACCATACAAATAATATTTAAAAAATCTGTTATTCAATGACAGCACACTTCAGCTCACTTAACAATGGCTCAATTAGGGATGATCGATATTAGAAAAACATCGATGTTGACATCGATATTAACATCGATTCAAAAGTATCGATGTGCGATAAACATCGATAGAAAAACATCGATATGTCTAAAACTTCGATGTTTTCGGTAGGAAGTACAACTGTCTATTCTACATATTAAATGTGTTTATTGTTATTGAAAATACAATACAATATTTCGCCAATATCTATTAATATCGCTCATTCCTAACCCTACGTAATCCCTCCGTCACTGGCCCACCATGCAATATAAAAAGCCTTAAGCATTTAGTAATTCACTCACCTGCATGCAAAGCCAACAGACACCGAAAAAAGAATCCTTAACACTCCTTCAATGCAAAACAAAAGCAGCAACCAGGAAATATTTAATCTCGGGCAATGTATCCACTTTTTACACAAAATAACCTAAAAAGTAGGAAATAATACAGTGAACAAACTCATGATACCTATATTGTTGGGTTATATTACCACAAAAGTTACTGGTCAAAGAAATAATAATACAATGCAGAATAAAGATTTACCATACCTGTTATTTCGTTATTAACAATATCAATAGCAAATTAAATTCGCTTCGCTACACAAGTTCACTCACAACACAAGAATCACACGAGCGTTGAAGTTGACAGTATTTTTTTTTAATCCCTTAGAAAATGCAAAGATGTAACTATTCGTACGACCTACTCCGGTTACGTTGATCAGTGTCATCTAGTGTAAAATAGTTGAACTTGATAGTCATCTAGCTAGTACATCCAATGCACGCTAGATGGCCCTAAAGAATATATTGACGTTTCGATATTTTATTCTCATAACATCGATGTGTCGATGTTATCGAAGTCAAAACATCGATGTCAAAACATCGATGTTTTCGAGCTAAACATCGATGTTTATTCACAATCGATGAATATCGATCATCCCTAGGCTCAATTGACTGTTCAGAAGAAAGCAAATGACCTGTATTGCAGGAACTTGTAGCAATGAAACTTATCACATGTGGCAATTTACTGATCTGCACCACCTGATAAGACGAATACATGCCTATAAGAGATTTATTTTTTCCAGGACCCGTTTCCCTCCTTGTTCAGTAGCCATACTAAAGGTGGAGAGGTATGTTGGCCTCATTGCAAGTTTAGGAGCCAAGTCAGATGAAACTTTCAACACGGGAACTCCATCTCTGTCAGTGATTAATATGCCCAAGAGCCCATCTACCTTTGTGAAGAGCTGTAAAAGATGCTTCTTCATTTCCTCTGCCATTTATTTTACAGGTGTATCTATTAGGCGCATCCTCCACTCACTGTCTGTTGAGAGGAAGTACACACGATGTGTATCGGGCGGTAGCTCGTTATTTAAGAGAGGCAGATATCTCTCTTTAAAGAAATCACCTATTTTAAAAATGACTGTATAAATTCTGGAATTTAGGTACTTATAACTGCACCAAATGTAACGGAAGACACTGTATTTAAACCGGTTAAAATTATCATAAAATATCAAGTGTCATCAAGTAACCTTCCTTAATTGTTCTCAGCACTACCATTTCATAAAAGTTAATTCCGATAACAATTGCTATAAATTTTTTTTTTATTATGTACATCAAGTTTCACACAACGTTTTTCAATAGACTTTACAAATGTTATTAGGTAAGATAATGTTATAAAATTTTAATTGTCATCTTATTATGTTATAATTATTATCACTGATTAATTACATTATCCATATTGAAATATGGTCTGATTATATTACTGTAATAGGTTAAGCAGAAAAGTAATGTGAAAATTGAAGCTGGCCGTATGGTCGATAGATCGAAGGCCATAATTAATAAAAATATATAAATAAATAAAACTCTCGATCATTAATGGATCTTTGGTTTTTTAATTATTTTTTTACATTCAATCTCTGGTTGTGATTTTGAATTTGTGGTTACTGGTTACCAAGTGCAAACATTTAGATGTATTGAGGATTTGTTCTTAGTTTTATAATTGTTTATCACGTTTTTGGGAAGATTGTCATTTTAAAAAAAATTGAATTATTCTTTTTGTGAATTATTGCGATTGTTTTATTTTGTGCATAAGTACCTAAACGTTAAACTAATAAGTAAAATGTTGGAAGTTGATTGTTATTTTGTTTTTATATTGTGATATACACTTAGTATCATTTATGGATAGTGATATGGAAGAATTCGCTTCCTTTTCATCTAAAAAGCTGTCACAAATTAGCCCATCACAGAAATCAAAAAATAATAGTCGTCTATCATTTAGCCACCAAAAAAAGCAGAGAAACATAAAAAATGGTCAAACTGATGCACATACTAACATAAAGAAAGTTAACCAACCTGTCACAAGTGACTGTGAAAGAGTAGAAATTAAAAGCGATTATTTTTGCCCCTTATGTCAGGTTCCGTTCAAGTCTTTAAATATTCAACCCCACATACACGTTAACGGATGCAATGTGGCATGGGACGATTTGAAAGGTGAGTCCCGTCGTTGATTCATTTGAAAATTTCTGAGCACCATGATAGACTTTGGGGGTGGGGGGGATATATCAATAAAGGTTAGAAGGATCAGTTCCAGATATTTGGTGGTTTCAAGTTGTAGTTGAATATTACAGTTTAATACCATAAGATGCTTTAGGGATGGACATGCAAACACTGATGAGCTTAGATTAAATTACTTGTTAATAGTAAAGTTTTATTTTTCATACGTTATTCTAATGAATGATCGTGTTGTTAGTTTACTGTCGGAAGTTATAAAATGGGATCAAAATGGTAGAAGGCTGTGAACAGTTGCAGGGTGATTTGGACAGATATCTCACTGGGTAGGTCAACATGGGATAAAGATAAATCCGAAGAAGAGTCAGTATTTTAGATAAATGTATAAAACACGAACAGTTGCTTATGATTATTAGGTGGAGAAAGAGTTGCTTGTTGAAGATTGGAAATGCAAACAACTAGGCATAACATTTGATAACCTCAACTGTGCAGAACACATTGAACAGGTAGTAGGAAACGGTTTCAAAATCCTTCACTTGTTGGAGAGAGTGATGAGGGTCAGTGCCGGATTAGCCATGTAGCAAGAGTTAGTAAATGCTACTGGCCCTGTGCCTTCTGGGGGGGACCCACACCTTCTAGGGGGGCCCCACCTATAGGATTCTTGGGAGCCTCCGCATCAGGTCAGATGGGCTACTTTTTTAGCTCTACTACTGCCCCGGACAGCGAAAACCTAGGGCCCCTTTTTCACATTTGCTACTGGCCCAGCGCTGTTTTAATCCGGCCCTGATGAGGAGACATACCAGAAAAGTAAGGGAATTGGGTTACAAAGCTTTGGTCAGACTATTGCTTGAATATGTTGGTTTATTATGGGAATCACATCTTGGGTATCAAATACAGGGGTTGGAGAGGGTGCAAGAAGGGCTGCAAGATTTGTTTCTGGAAATTACTACAGAACACATTCAGTAATTTATATAATAAAGGAGGTGGAATAGAAGTCAGGAGGAGGGAGAAGAGAGCCAGAGTATGTTGGTGATGAGGCATGAAAGGATATTGATATGAGAATTAAGAGTACTGCATAGAAGGGAAAGTTGACCTTGACCAAAAGCTGGCACTCGATTTCAGGCATAAGAGGCAGACCATATTAGTAGGGAACGGGGTCTGGGACTGGAATAAGCTAACAAGAGAAATGATGAAGAATTTACCAAAATCACTAAAAGAATTTAAACTTGAAATTTGTAGAGGGCAATTACAAGAAAGGGGAAAAATAAATTTGTACATAAATTGCCACTAGAGCAGGCACTCCATTGCGATTACATTAATTAATTATTTCAGCAAAGTATTTTACACTCATTTTACATTGGGTGCAATTGTTGTCAGAAACTGTCTCTTAAGTTTTGCTGCATACTATAGCTTGTTTAGATAAAAGTTTTTATAAATTATGGCTAAACACAAGTTTGGCATTTTAACCATAATTAATTTCAATTTAGTACTTATTTAATTCATGTATCTGTAAATACGTTTGTTTTTCAGAATGTCCGGAAGGAAAGGACTGCTCTGCAACAAATTTCTTTCATTTTAAAGACTTTTCACATAGATTATTGGCAAATTTTAGAGCATCTGAAAAACATAGCGACGCAGTTTTACCGCATGATCCTGTGGCTGGGTCTTCTAAAATAAATCAAAGTAATTCCCCTAGGGTAAGAAGAAAGGTAGTGAGGAAAATAATTATACCAGAGACCAGTACAGACAGTTCTCCAGAGTTCATTAGTAACAGTTCAAAAAAAATTAAACTTGGTGTAACTGATGGTAATACTCATAAAAAATCAAGTAATGTGACATCTTCATTATCATCAGACTCTACTTTTTTTGATATAGCAGACAAGAAAAATATTTATGAAAGCAAAAATAAACTGTATGACACATATGTGTCATCACAACATTCTGAAGGAACTTCACATCTTGAGAACAAGAGAAAAGGAGCCTGTGTGAATGAAAAAAATAAAGGTTTGGATTCTGAAGAATCTTCGGTATCAATTTCATTGCTGAAATCATTAGATGATGAGATAATTATAAAGAAACCATTTAGACCTAAACAACCTAGTCAGCTTCTTGTGAATGTTGAATGTGAGCAAACCGCCGTGAGTTGTATACAACTTAAAGGCAACCAATTTCAGAATGACATTTGTGCTAGCAAACACCAAGTATCCAGTGAGGCTGAAATCAGTTATAACAAGACTGATAACTGTGAAATCGGGTCAGACGAAATCAGTGATTTTATGAAAGGCAGTGATTTTAGTGCAGAATTACCTATAAAAAACAAGCTTAATTTCAAGGGAAACATTGAATTCAAAGAAAAGGTCAACAGTGAAGATCGGAAGGAGATGCCTGCCAATTCTGTTAAAGCAAATGTTATTCCTTGTGAGTGTGAACCTGGCAGCTCCACTGCAATACCCACAGTTGAACTGGAAGTTACATCTCCTAAGAAAAATATTCAGAGTCCAGTAAAAGTTTTGCTTAGGTATAATAGTTATGGTTGGCAGACACTTGGAATTGATACCGTACGGGATGCTGCTGTTGAAGAGGTAAATGCCCTATTTTTACTGATTTTTTATTGTTTATCATTGTTAGTGAAAATGGAGAGGGAAGTAATCCCAGTTGATTAGAAAAGGACTGAAAAAAAAATTTACTATGGATAAAATCCTCTCAGGTAACTAGCTGAGTCCATGACGTTTCGGTGGTCGTAAGCTCTGCCACCATTGTCAAGTGACTGCTGCCGGTGAGTGATAGAGCCACTTTATATAGCATGAAGTACACACTACATCATCCTTTTTCCAATTGGCCAATGACTACTGACAGGAAATGTTGGCTACTAGCATGAACCTTTCCTATTGGTGGATGCCGTTAGCTGCTGGCAGGTACCGTTCATTGCTGGTGCGTGTTTTATCGATGGACTCGCTTGGCTAGATAGTTGAGAGGATTTTATTCATATTTTATGTCTAGAAAACCTACAGTCTTACACTATTTACTGTGTCATAAGAATCCTTAACCATGTAAGTACATAATGGAATGTGCAGCACCATGTAAATGGAGCATGAGGACTGTTGGGGACATAGATTGGATATAAAAATTTGGCAATAATAGCTGGGGAAATAATGCATCTCTCACCAAAATTGAATGCTGGAGGGCTTTGACAAGCATACAACACATGCGACAATCATAAACGTACTACATTTTGGTTTTTAAAACCTTATTCATGAAGGAAGAGATGGATCTTTTGGCAAAGGAGGTGTACACACACCAAGGCTTACCACATGTGAATGTCTCGTGTGTTGTTTACTCATTGCACCCCTCCGACCTACAACTTTCTTAAGTGTTGGGTTATTTTTCTTATCCTTTGTTATTTGCATTGCCTTAAAGTCTTTTCCTTAGGATCATTAATACTAGCTATGGGCACAGAACATTGTTCAAATGATAATTAAGGAAAAGAAAAAGATTTCATAATCATCCTTGACAGTCTGTGACTACTACTGCCGGGAACAAATCCACTACAGTGTCCTATACTTGCAACATTCCTCCTCTTCCTGTAATGTCTATCTCACTCTTTCTTGCATGCTTTTTTCAATCCCTATTTATCCCATGATCTTCCTTGACGGCTATTCCCTTTCAGTTGAGATCTTTTCAGTTTTATCTTGCACAAATTCATCTTAAACTGATTTCCTCTTGTGCTAATAACACTACTTGCCATTTAGTTGCTTCAATCCTACTTCACTCAAACTTCACATCAGTTGAATTCTGCTAATATGCATTTTCTTATGTCATCCGTGCTTCAGAACCATATGTCTGTATTGGCTAGAAGTAAATGTTGTAAATAATTTCTTTGCAGTTTTGGGTTACCTCCCTGCTCAAAATCATGCCACTGCTATGGAATTTAGTGCTCTTCTTCATCTTTCATTTATTTCCTTCCTGTTCCTCCTATTCCTTCTATCACACTTCCCTACTTGAACTCAGTTACAACCATCCCAAATTAGCACTATCATGTATCCAACATGCCCTGCCATGTGTCCATTTCTGCTCTGCAGTTTCCCCATACCATCACATCATTTGCAAGCACTTGGTTTTATTATTTTTTTCCTACCAGATCTTTCTGGCCTTTATCTTTATTATATCATCCACAATAACAGTGGATATAGAGAGATCTTCCCTACATTAGCCCATTGTCTTATCTGAACCATGATGTCCTTTCCAAACAAAGTTTCTTCACAACGTCACACACATTACATTCTCTTAACATTTTAAGTCAACTGTTTACTAACTTCATATACGTTCATTCCTTTCCAAACTCACTCTCTCTGTGGATTCTGTGACATTTTTTAACAATTTCAAAGATTGCTATGACTAAGTCATTCCCATACCTTTAGTATCGCTCTTGTAATTGTCTTACTGCTAACATTAAGTCCACTGTTGAACTTCACGGCCTCTTTTAGGAGATGTAACACAGTTATTTTTTTAATGTGGTGTGTACAAAATTGCAGAAAATTTGTCTCTGTGGATGAAATTGATTGAAAAGTGTAATTTCAATATACACTACTAATGCCAAAATAGTAGATTTTTTAATTTTTGTCACAAAAACTAACGGAGAGATTTGAACGAAAATGCATATAGTGACAGCTTGTATCATGGGCCTGCATATTAGGATATATTTTTCTAGATAAGTTACAAAGTTCCCATTAATACTCCAAAACTGCAAATTTCATTATTTTGTCTTTCCTGTCTGTGAATCATGCAAAAGCTACTGAATTGATTTTAATGAGACTGCACATAGTAATAGCTTATGTCATCAGGTAACATATATCTTCATGCGGTAATCACTTACATGATCAATTAATACATAGAATGCACATTTCTTGATGGCACAGAGACCAAACCCATAAAATCTGGAAACTTTCTGTGTCCGCATCCCACCAAAAAAAAAAAAAAAAAAAAAAAACTGCATGTAGTGTTACCTTATGTCACCAGTTAACATTTAAGATTCTTTTTATCCTGATTAGTACAATATTTCATTTGTGATGCACTGGCGAAAACTGTACATTTTAAGGTTTTGTATATGTGCACAAACTGACTATTGCAGCAAAACTTTACGTTGTGGTAGGTTATGATATGTTTCAGTGTAATATCAACAAACTAATGTATTTTGTAATAGAATCTACTCATTTAATATTGTCTAGTGCAAGTCTTCTCACAATCAAAATTTTTGCATGGATTAACTCTATATTGTGATGATATATTTATATCGAATAAACTATATCAGATTGACTTTGCATTTCAATTAGGGATTTGACATCATACTTTCTGTACAAACAACTAAAGCACACACATTTGTGCAGATTCCAGGCACTACTTCAAATATTGCTTGCCGAGAAGCTGTGTGAACAGCGTTGGATAGTGCTGTGGGTCATCCAAGATTATAAAATCTTCAAAACCAGTGGCAGTTTCAATGGGTGGTAGACACAAATGATGTGCACAAATGTTTCTAAAACCTTTACTTACAACCTAAAGCCAGGAGAGGAGAAAACAGAATCACTCCTCTACTTTTTATATATATATATATATATATAAATTATAAGTAACATCTAATTGATGGCTGATGAGCGGTAAAATCTTAACATAGGTTGAGGTCAGGTTAATGCCTGGCATTAAGGATATTATGATAAGATAGTTATGTAGTTCAGAAGGGGGTGGTATTTTGTGGATAGGTTCTGCAAGACTGAAGCAGTTATTGAGATTATATGAAGTAAAATAGGCAGTCACTGGATCATCTAGGTTACTTAATTTAATTGCTCCGATTGCAATATCCCTACATGCCCATTTTCACCCTTTCTTGTATCTGCCTACTTTTGCCCTCTACAAATTTCAACTTTAAATTCATTTAGTGTTTTTGGTAAATTATTCATCATTGCTCTTGGTAAGTTATTCCAATCCCTGACTCCCTTACCTATAGGAGAAACTTTTCCCACATCCTTGTGCTTGAAATTGAATGCCAAGTTTTGGGTATGGTGATATTTTTCCTTCCACGCACTACTACTAATTCTTACACTAGTATCTTCCCCTCAGTTTTCTGACATAGTCATAGAAATTTCTAAATACATCCATCAGAGGTCCTTCTGCAAATAGTGTAAATAGTGTGCTCATAGCTGTTCAAACTAATGAATAGTTATGTGATCTTGGTTGTCCGGGTTGAACCACGTCAATTTCAACCCGGACAACCAAGATCACATCAACAACGACCGCAGAAGTCTGCACACCCACTTAATGAATAGTTAGTTGGTTATGGGGCCTCATTTGCTTACAGTGCTCTAGTTGACATAGTCCTCACCACCAACCAACTGTCCATCATGATAAAAGGTGATATGGAAACTGTACCAGTAACCTAGACATCCAGTGATTCCACAAATCTTACATCCTCAATAACTGTTTTACGGTGAGAGCAGTAGAAGTCTTTCCACAAACTACCACCTGTCAGTAGAAGAGAACTAACTAGCTTATTAACATATCCTTTATATGAGACATCTGCATGCTATCAACTCTGTTTACATCTTACCACTGGTATAATCATCACCTTTTTATGCATTTATTGTTATTTTTAAAATTAATTTTATTATATTCTTTTTTCTCTTGATAATTGTTTCCTATGTTATTGTGTGTTCATGGATATTATTATTTCTCCTTGTCCTTCCTCAATATGTCTGCAATGTTCATTGCCTGCTTTCTTAAGTTGGGTGTTGATATGTGCTCATACATTGACTGGCAACCTGTTTCATCACACTCGTACATGGTAAAAAGGATCTTCTAGGATATTGTAGATTGTGTTCATGTTATCTCTGCAACCTTCATGCCTTCAACATAGGTACGAGAGGGGTTAACTTTCCTTATCCTTTCTTTGTTTTTGTATTGCCTTAAGGCATATTCATTTTTGATTTTGGTGTTTTTTAACATATTTCATTTGTTTGTTGACAGTACTATCCTTTTTTACTTTACACCTGTAGAAATATGGTAAGAAGATACAAGTGCTAAATTCTAATAAAAGTTACTAATAAGCATAGTGAAATACTGGCTACATTTATTGCTGTTTCATATGTTACTTTTCTAGATAAGCCCCAATGATGTTCATGAAATAAGGATCATTGAATACCCTACTTAACAGACTGCAACAGATCTGCATTTACTTGAGCTCACAGTACTACTGGAACTGAACTTGTCAGATTTTTAATTTCATAATTTTGCCAAAATTTTGGTTTATAATCTAACTGACTTGTACTGATTGTCTTACAATGTTATTGAAGCATGAACAAAAGCTAAAAATTGTAATTTGTGTCCTTTGCCTGGCTTAAAATTGGATAAATTTGTGATTATGACTAGAAATTACATTGTACCACTATTCTCTCTTTTTAGTTTTTTAAAGTAAACAGAAAATTGAAATCACTTGTAAAGATGTGGTATTTAATTAAATTTGGTATGCATTAGTATGGTCCTCAGGCCAACAATTCTGGTACAGTAATTTGGGGGTGTAGAAATAAATCTTTATTTATATGTTATTTTCATTTGAAGTTATGGTGCCCTGTGAAATTACAAACACTGTCTCATTTATTATGGTCTCATGTTCCAGATTATTAACATATTTTGACTTCTTTAATGCTTACAGAAATTCCTTGTTTTTAATTTATTTTAGTTGTTCACAGGTGAATGTTGCCGTGTGCAATTGTCGTAGTACTATGCATGTGTGTTGTACTGTAGCAAATGCAACTAAGAAACAGAATGCAGAGCCGGGTACAAAGCGGTTATCTCTTGAATCAAAGTTTTCAACGTCACTTCAAGATCTTGGGTTTCCTACTGATAAAATGTGTGAAAGTACAACGAAGGAGTTATCAGTGGTTTCCGATGTTTCAACTACCGGAAAATGTTCTACTGCTTTCAGTTTCTCTGAGAAAATAATTTCTGATCAGACAGTGCAAAGTAAGTGTGAGAGAGTGCATACTATTTCATACGATTTCTTCTATTCTGCCTACACTGTAGTAAATTATTCCAGTACCAAACGCCTTTCACTGCTAAGAACAAACTGCCACTGAATTTGTGCTTGAATTTCATCACTGTTTTCCCCGCAGCCTACCCTCCCGAATTCCATTCTTAAATCTTTTGATGTCTATTTACATTTAATGCTGTCTAGAGCCTGCTGCATGCCTAATAATCTCTTAGTTCTATTCTTCCATATCAGTAAATATAATGAGTGGCTAATGAACTTTAGCTCAAATTTGATATGTTTAGCAAGTTATTGCATTGTGTTGATATTTCCAAGCAGTAAGACAAATGATCTAAGATGGTATAAGTCTGACAAATGCTTTGTCTCTTGTGTAGTAGTCATGTTGTGCAACAATGATATCTTACTTGCTATAGGAAGTTGCAATGTGCTTGTTGTATTGATCATAATGGAATGAAGAAAATGTTAAAAAGATGCAACATGATAGGTACCCAGGTAGTAAAGTTTTTGTATGAGTATAAAGTGGAGGGGGAATTTTATGTTGAAAGCATTAAACACAAATTTCTTGGTATGACTTCCACAGGACAGCACACATTAGGAAATAGTAAGGAAAGGTTTTAATAACCTGCATCAATAAGAGAGATTAGTGAGGGGAGTAAGGGGAACCTTGGACAGACCTTGCTTTTTCATGATGTGACTGTATCTGACCCTAATTAATGGTTATCAAATACTAGAGGCAGTACTGGTGCAAATGTGGACAGCTTGATTTGTTTGTGTAAATTATTACAGAATAAAGTTGAAGGGAGGAGGGAAGCAACAACACAAATCAACACACAAACAAAAACAATACAATATTTCGGGTGAAAACCCCTTTTTCAAGTTAACAGAGGTTGCTTGGGTTGCGCAAGACTTGCGTTTGACACAGCCACTCATAGAACACAATTGACCGTCAGAGGTGGTGGGGGGAGCAACGATAATATAACCGCAAGTATAACAAAGATTAAAATGGTTGAAAAAATATAAATAAATAAATAAAAATATAATTGAAAAATTCTGAAAAATATATGAATCTATTGTGCTGGCCAGTGATGGGTGTATAGGATGGGGATAGAAGATATTAAGGCCTGGGGGATGTCTAGTCTGCAGGATGTGTTGATATGCCAATTCCTACCTGCGGAGTTCAGATTGGGAGGTAGTGTCTCGAAGTACTCTAATGGCTCTGACTATGAAGCAGTTATTAAGGTCACGGGTATTGTTTTTGAACTCGTTCTGGAGGATAATTGCGGTTTATGAGTGCCTGGGTCAGGTTGTTGGTGTAGAGAGTAAAGGACTCATGATCAGAGCAGATGCGTTTGCCACAAATGGCTAGGCTGTACGGAATGGAACGTTTTGTATGATATTGATGGCAGCTACCAAAATGGAGATATTGTTGTACCTGGACCTCCCTGTTGCTCACCATGCCAGTACTCACAATACCCGTGACCTTAATAACTGCTTCATAGTCAGAGCCATTAGAGTACTTCCAGACACCACCTCCCAATCTGAACTCCGCAGGAGGGAATTGGCATATCAACACATCCTGCAGACTAGACATCCCCCAGGCCTTAATTTCCGTTAATATCTTCCATCCCCACCTTATACACCCATCACTGACCAGCACATTCAAAATTTTTCAATTATGTTTTTATTTATTTATTTATATTTTTTATTACCATTATTTTTTCAACCATTTTAATCTTTCTTATACTCGCGGTTATATTATCGTTGCTCCCCCCACCACCTCCAACGGTCTATTGCATTATATGAGTGACAGCGTCGAACGCAAGTCTTGCATAACCCCAGCCACCTACCTATCTCTGTTAACTTAAAAAAAGGGGTTTTCACCCTAAGTATTGTATTTTCTTTGGTTTTGTTTTGTTTTGTGTTGCTGCTGCCCTCCTCCCTCCAACTTTGGTGAGTGTTGGGTGTATTTTACCTGTCCTTTCCATGTAAATATTGCCTCGCGGCATTTCTTTCCTTTCATTGCTACCTTTATTATTACAGAATAAGCTTGGTAACTAATATGATGAAGGAGGTGGGTTGGGGGTTCTTGTAATATGGCTTGGGCAAGGAGATGGGTGGATATGCATAAGGTGTACATTGGTGTTGAGGATGAATAGTATATGAAGGATTAGGAGTGGTATGTGGAAGATAGGACAGAGGCTATTTTTCAGGCTTTACAGGGTGGGAAAGTTTTCTTCTGTTGGTAAAGGAGTTGGGGACTGGAAATTGAAATAAGAACACATTGACGCCGGTGTGTAAGACCCACCATACTTGCTCCGGACACTACGAGAGGGCTGTACAAGCAATGATCAAACGCACGGCACAGCGGACACACCAGGAACAGTAGTGTTGGCCGTCGAAGGGCGCTAGCTGCGCAGCGGTTGGGCACCGCCGCAGTCAGTGTCAGCCAGTTTGCCGTGTCATACGGAGCTCCATCTCAGTCTTTAACACTGGTAGCATGCCGCGACAGTGTATACGTGAACCGTATGTGCAGTTGACGGACTTTGAGCGAGGGCGTATAGTGGGCATGCGGGAGGCCTGGTGGACGTACCGCCGAATTGCTCAACATGTGGGGCGCGAGGTCTCCACAGTACATCGATGTTGTCGCCAGTGGTCGGCGGAAGGTGCACGTGCCCGTTGACCTGGGTCCGGGCAGCAGCGATGCACGGACGCACGCCAAGACCGTCGCATCCTACACAGTGCCGTAGGGGACCGCACCGCCACTTCCCAGCAAATTAGGGACACTGTTGCTCCTGGGGTATCAGAGAGGACCATTCGCAACCGTCTCCATGAAGCTGGGCTACGGTCCCGTGCACCGTTAGGTCGTCTTCCGCTCACGCCCCAACATCGTGCAGCCCGCCTCCAGTGGTGTCGCGACAGGCGTGTATGGAGGGACGAATGGAGACGTGTCGTCTTCAGTGATGATAGTCGCTTCTGCCTTGGTGGTCGTATGCGTGTTTGGTGCCGTGCAGGTGAGCGCCACAATCAGGACTGCATACGACCGAGGCACACAGGGCCAACACCCGGCATCATGGTGTGGGGAGCGATCTCCTACACTGGCCGTACACCTCTGGTGATCGTCGAGGGGACACTGAACAGTGCACGGTACATTCAAACCGTCATCGAACCCATCGTTCTACCATTCCTAGACCGGCAAGGGAACATGCTGTTCCACCAGGACAATGCATGTCCACATGTATCCCGTGCCACCCAACGTGCTCTAGAAGGTGTAAGTCAACTACCCTGGCCAGCGAGATCTCCGGATCTGTCCCCCATTGAGCATGTTTGGGACTGGATGAAACGTCGTCTCACGCGGTCTGCACGTCCAGCACGAACGCTGGTCCAGCTGAGGCGCCAGGTGGAAATGGCTTGGCATGCCGTTCCACAGGACTACATCCAGCACCTCTACGATCGTCTCCATGGGAGAATTGCAGCCTGCATTGCTGCGAAAGGAGGATATACACGGTACTAGTGCCGACATTGTGCATGCTCTGTTGCCTGTGTCTATGTGCCTATGGTTCTGTCTGTGTGATCATGTGTTGTATCTGACCCCAGGAATGTGTATATAAAGTTTTCCATTCCTGGGACAATGAATTCACGGTGTTCTTATTTAAATTTCCAGGAGTGTAGTTACCAAGAAGGTTTCTAAGAACTAAAATAATTTGAAATAAAAATGTATGTAACGCATAAGATAGTGTCTAGGAAAATAGTCAATACAGGAGAAGCTCCATCAGTATTAATAATAACAGTCTTCATCAGTTACTACACCTAGTCCGCTAACGTGGAAATTCAGTTATGATGATTCTTCGTCAGTTTTGTCACAGTAGGTTTCTTGTACCATTATAACAAAGATTTAATTTGTTCAGAGTGCATTATAATTAAAACTACTTTTAAAGATTGTTTATATTGCAGTTGTTATTTTTATTTTGCTTTCAGTTGAAAATAGTGATTCACAGCACTTTATAATTAGTTGCGACAGCAATTAACATATACCCACCAGTGTGGCTGCACGCTTTAAAATGCCACCACACTGGATCGAGGAGATACAACAGGCACAGTTCAAATCCTGTGTATCGTCTGTCCTAATTGCAGATTTTAAGCAATTTCCCTGCAATCATCTTGGTGAATGCTAGAACATTCTACAGTCTCCACCACATAAACTACTCATTTCTCAAACAAAAATGCACGTGTAACACCTTTCACAGACAGATGGCAAAACATCTGCATACCTCCATAAAAATTACAACATGTCTAACTAGCTAATATTAGATGGAACAGCATGAGCCGTGCTCGGCTCTTGTTATATCTTTGCCTTCTCTTCCGCTCGCGATTGTTTCCTCTTTGGTGTTCCCCGTTAGAGAGCGCTGGGGCTCCTAGCGATAACCGGTATATATGTGGGGTCACGGAAGGAGTGAGTCAGTTGAAGGCACGCGGTCGGCATCCCACTATGTTTTCCGGAGTGATAGCGTTGCGGGACTAAGGAGGAAGCATTCAGTGAGGCAGTCAACAGTCGGTTGGTTATGCCTGGTATTTCTCGTAGTGGCCGTGACTCAGCTTGATGGTTTGACCGGGCCGCCCGTGGATTATACTTCTGGTGAATTGGTGGGTCCCTCGTGGCCGTGCTTCGACCACCTGCAGAGAGGGAATTTTCCGATACTCTTCACCGAGAGTGCTGTGGCGATCGACCCGGGTGGTACCTTCCGAGCTGTAAACTGCCTTCTTGCCCTGGGAGGGTATTGGAGGTAGTGGTCGTCAACTGCAACCACAAGTGTTGCCTTCCGCCTCATCGTTAGCGGTCTGCCTCAGCCATAAATTGTGTTTGGTCCTACTGGCAGAGTGTTAGATGCTAGTAGATGGGAACTAGCCGGTCTGGTTATTTCTGTCATTGATCTATGTGGAATTGCCGGTGATTACAGGATTATTCATACGTTAATCTACAAGATTGAGGCCAGTTTTATTTGACATTACATTAGTCATTTTCTCTGTTAATTGCTACTACCAGTGTGTCGCCTTCTACCTCGTCGTTAGCAGTCTGGCTCAAATATAAAATTGTATTTGGCTAGTAGATTATTAAGAGCCAGTCAGGTTATTTTCTATAATTTGGTATAAGTAGGATTGTTTGTAATTATAAGGGTCGTTCAAGATATAAGTTGCAGGCCAAGGTTTGGTCCATAATATTATATAAATTTGTAATAACAAGATTATTTATATCTTCGTTTGCAAAACCAAGGTTTGGTCCATAACATTATTTGTGATAGCAAGATTATTCATGTTTTCGTTTGCAAGACCAAGGTTTGGTTCATTATATTATATCGTTTGGTGATAACAAATTACTAATATCTTTGTTTGCAAGACCAGAATTGGTGGTACTTGATATTATAGTTGTAACATTTTCTGTAAATTTCAGCATTATCATTAATAATTGTAATAGACCAATGTTTAAACAAGGCTTGAACTGCTAACCATGTTCCCACACACTTCCCACTGTATCCTTGTGGATAAGTACTGTCCGTTAGTAGTAGTAGCAACGCCTCACAGCACTTTCAAAATAAGAGGATATGCTGAATGACCTGCAAAAGTTGAAATGTTAATGATAATGATAATGCTGATCACCATCATGAAGAGCAATCAACTTGTGTGGTCCCAAAAAATATCAGAACATAACCACAAAGCACTCTTAGATTAGAGACACTTCTAATATTAGCAAAGGAGGGATATGTGGTTATATAGATAAATAAAGAAAGCTTTTTGGATCTCATACCACTTTTTAAAATTTCATTGATTAATCTGCAACTAATTCTCAGGTACCAAACTTGACTTGCACTGTTTACACTATTCAACCTATTCATCCAGCTTTGTCCCTCTTTCAGCAGTCTTATCAGTTATACACAGTGAGAGTGCAATGTCAAATAGGGGATGGATTATAACTATATAGCTCATCAAAATTTCATAAATGCCTTCCCAATGGATGCTGAACTGTAATTGCCTTCCAGTTATGCTTGAAATAAGACCTGTCCATCAAACCACAGTCATATAAAGAACCAAGTTGTCTAAATTTTACATATTACAACCTACCCATTTCTCTATGATCATTAGCCAGTTCAATCATTAATAATGTGAGTTCCAAGAGTTATGAGTTCAGATGAAATGTGAGCTGTCTTTCTGGGTAGAATGGTGTGGTGACCCTCTGCTAGCTAACTCCAACAACTTTGTGTATTTTCTTGTCATGTCAGCCTGCTGGTGTTCGTATTGGTCACTGATGATCTCATAGGCTCCACCCCAACATTGGTTTTGTCCATGCTTTGTCTTTCCTCCAAGCTATATGGGCAGCCCACTGCCACTTCAAGAAAGTTGCCTTCTCCAAGATTTCTGTGTTCTTTGTAACTGATCTAATGTCGGTTGGTCTCTTCTTGTCCTTTCTGTTTATATTTAATGCTGATTTTTCCATACCTCTTTAAACCATTCAGGTTTTGCTTCCAGTTCTCATGGCTGTAAGTCAGCACAGAAAGAATTCACAGTGTTTAGATTTGTAGCCATAGTATATTTTAGGATAACTGAATGACTGTCAAAAGCTTGTGATCTTATCTTGATTTGATAGAAAATTTCTGGTCTTACTTCTACTCTCATATCTACAAGCTGGCCTAGACATATGTACTCACTGACATTTTCCAAAGTAATATTATTTATTTTTAAATTCCCCGAGGTAACCCATTTGTAAGACAAAACTTTTGTTCTTGAAATATTCATGCTCAGTTTAACTGCTTTGTACTCAGGGACAAGATTGATAACCAGGTGTCGCATTCCATGTCACACTTCATATGTCGTATTTCTTGTGTTCGGTCGTATTTATCTTTTTATGAAGATTGTTGTTCTACTTTATATTGCTTTTCTTCCGATGTCACCTTTCATTTGTAGTTCGTGCCGATTTGATTTTTACTTTATTAAACTTTTATTTAAATAATGAGTAAACTTGTCTGACGATTAATTAACATTTATTAAAGTTCGAATCATATGCTTTAACTCCGAAGATTGCAGGTTCTTTTATCAATAACTTCACGTTCCAACTCGTGTCTGTGCTCTCACGCTAGCTCTCGTTGATAGCCAACCGTTACCATAGCAACCTCTTACTGACAGAGAGTAATCTATAAACCCTTGTTCTTCGTTCTGCCACACAGGGTATTAAGTTGATCTATCTTGTTGCCGAAAAGAGCAATGTCATTGGCGAATCTCAACTTATTAAATCTTGTTGTCATTGATTGTAATTCCTTTTTATTCCCATTCTTGCTTTAACATGGTCATCTCTAAAACACCTGAAAATAATTTCAGAGAAATGGTATCACCTTGCTGAGCCTCGTTTGAATCGTGATGCTGTGGGGTTGTTGAGTGTTTTTTTTTTTTTTTTGCCACAGAAATCATATGATGACCATACATTGCAATACTTTCTTTTGATGTTGAATCAGGTACTGGTAGCAGTGAGGAAAGGGATAATAATGTCACCGAGCGTGGTGGTGTAACGGCTAGCGTTCTGGCCTCGCATTCGAGTGGACGGCGGTTCGATTCCCCGTCCGAGCATCCAGATCTGGTTTTTCCATGGTTTCCCAAATCACTCCAGGCAAATGCCAGGATGCTTCCTTCAAAAGGCCATGGCCGAATTCCTTCCCATTCCTTGCCCCCATCCTTTCCCGTCTCTAAAGACCTCGCCATTAGAGAGACGTAAATCAGATAAAAAAAAGATAATAATGTTGATAACACACCTAGGCCTTCTGAACATGCTTTATAATACAGTTAAGAGGAAACAGAGTAAATGGAAATGGATAAATCTGCATGAAGGTTTCCAATAAAATATCTGAATTGGTCTATTCTCTGTCTGCTTTGTAAGCATGTGAAAATTACATCATTGGGTTTAATAGCTCTTTTGATACAGAAATCTGTAGTTGGTTCCCTGATGCTGACAAAGGCTGAGCAGGTGCTGTAGATATTATGGAGCTTTCAGGTACAAACAATGTTCAAGTAAGGCTTGCAAAACAGCCTTGTGGCTTACTGAACTAATTCCTTTTTAAAATCCTCAAAGGGAAACAAAGAGGCACTGGGCATTCGTTTCCTCAGCTAATTAATTTTTGCAGGACAAGAATATGGTTGACTGTGCTAAAGTTGATGTGGAATCCTGGTTGCTCAATGGGATTGGCAAAATCGAGGATGGAACTGATTCAGTTCAACAAGATCTTTGTAAAAACTTTGAATAGAACAGACAGCAAGCAAATGGGGCAGTATGTGTAGTAAATATTTCCTTTTTTGTATTGCAGAATGATCTTAGTTATTTAATTTTCTAATGTTTGTAGTTGTTCCCTTGTTGGTTTCACTTTTAGTGTCTTGTGCAGATAAACATCTAATTTTTCCTTGAAATCTCTGCAGTAGTTTATTCCAATAACACTTTTATGTAAATCATATCATTGTTAGACAGCTAACAATTGATTTAAGATTCCAGACAAAATTGGCACTTCTATTGATAACTCCTTATGACTGCTTTGGTTCTTTAATAAAGTCACTGTTCTGTCCACCAATTTTCTTCATCCTTGTCTAAAATCGTTCTGTTCTTAACCTAACCAAAGACATTTGAGAGACACGTTTGTAAGAACCAAGCTTGCAGTGGGGTTGGTGCATAAACCTTGAATCTTAACTCTGACCGTGTGTAGTCTTGGATGCTACAGTTTTGGCTTAGCTAGAATAATACGGCCGCCACATAGGTTTTTAACCAGAAAACTATGAAAAGGTAAAGTTCAATAAATAGTTTAATTGTCATTTGAATAATTATATTCTTCCAAATTTCACAAAGCCAAAAACTGTACAGGCAATCAGACGAATTTTCCAATGAAATGTTTTACAAGTTCGATTAACCGGGCAAGCCAGACCACACCCCAATAGTTCACAGTTCAAACGGTTGGTTGTAATAATTAAATGAAAGAAAATCACCCGCTCCTATTGTTTCACAGTTCAGTTAATTTAGGCAATCCCAAGACCTCACTTGAAGAAATACTATTTTAACACAACATTATGGTTAACTTGAATAAAACAAGTGGCATCCTTCCCAAAATAAAACTTGCACAGCAGTGCTTGATATAAAACTTTCCGGTCAACTGAGCTACATGTTATAGCGTTCGCGGATCCTGGCAGACTGGGAGCGAACAACTGCACGCATGCGCCTATATCACATAGCACTTCCTGCTTCTCGAATATTCCTAGTGACTTTTCACGCGTAGCGTGGGAAAAAATGTTTTTCCTCTTTCACAGGGGTGACTGATGGGAAGCTCGTCAGATATCAAATATTGCACATCTGAAGTCCTTGTATTAGCTAATCTGACCTTGACAATAAAAATAATTCGATCTTTCTGAAACTTTACAAATCGCTAGATCTTTAAATAAATGTTAACTTTAGTTATCATGAAAATTATCCTAACTTTAATGCTTTGGCTGAAAATAAATAATTTAAATATGAACTTTCGCAATCCCACTCCAGGCGAATGCTGAAGAATGTTGAAATTGAAAATACTATCTTAAAAACTTTGAAACTGCTTTCTAACTTGAATAAACATAAAAACTAACTATAAAAATGAAATGTACTAATATCCAATCTAACTCATGGTTCTGAGAACAAAATTTTGTCACGCAGTTACAAAATTTAACAGATAGCTTACACGTTCTGTCCTGATCTCCCTATCGAAATCATCAGCAGTATGGTCTTGTATTTCTTTCTTTTGGTACTGAACTTTTGAATGTTCTTTCTGGTGGAGTACCACTTGTTACAAGTTTCTCCCAACACAAGCATTCCATCGTTTCAGTTTAGCAAGAGATAGTGTTTGTATCATGTCTTCACATTTTCTTTAATCATTTTGTTTCACCAAGTAATCCAGAATTGAAGATATATTTCAGTGAACAGTTCAGTATGTGGTGCCAAGGGGCCAGTGCAATGGAAGCATAGTAGGAACAGTTCAGAGAAATAATGAGCAGGATAAGAAATATTTGTTTGTAAACAAGAACAAAGAAATTCATGGAACCTACATACTACAACGGGAAGTGAAGAGGTTGGTAAGAAAAAAACATTAAAGAACATTAGGGAATGCATGAAATAACTAGAAAAGAAATATTTGAAGGAGAGATGCTAAAGATGCTTGTGTAAAGAATATAACGGGTGGGGGACGTAACTAGAAATATCTGTGGCAACTTTAGTTATGTGAAAGGAAGAGGGCATTTAGGCAATTGAGTATAAGGTTGAAGAAATAGTTACCAAGGATGTGAAAATATCAAGCATCTGGTTTGATGAGTTACTTGTCTCTTGTTAGATAAGTACAAGATAAATAACACATATCAACTGGATACAACTGCTTGTATTTCTGCAGTTATTCTTTATAACTGGTTCCAACCTGTGAAATTATTTTTCCACATGCATCCAATTTCTGCACTAATGTCATTTTTATTTAGTCCTTTGCTCTGACTTAATTAGAGCTCATTTTGTGTTCCAGTTTTCCTAGAACTACTAAAGATACTTCATCCTACATTGATTACTTGTCGCGGTAACCTGAAAATTAATCACATATTCCTCTGATTGAAATACACAATATTCTATATGAACTCCAAATTTCTCTTTAAATATAATTCCCACTTCAATTTGTTTTCCAAACAATATGCTACTTGTGTTATCTTTCGACGCGCCCTAAAACAACAACAACAACAATACTTGTGTTATCTTGATTGTCCGGGTTGAACCGTGCCAATTTATCAAAACCTAATGTTTCAACCATCATTTTCTGGCCTTCTTCAGAGGACTGTCATGGTTGGAATCGCTACCGCGTATATATAGCTCCCAAAGAGTGTGCTAACCATTCGGAATGACGTCACTCAAGTTACTGCCGCCAGAATTGCCGGTCTGATGGGGCTTGCGTCCCGCACTTTCCTAATCAAGCATGACCATATTTGGTCAAGTTGTAGCCCGCCGTCTGTATTAATATTATCTGGTCTCCTTTTAATTTCCAGCACTTCTCTGATACGTCTGGGCCACCAACTGCTTTCATGAACCAGTACGCTAGTGTCACTAAATAAAATTGCATTCCCACTGACAGCCGTATGTTGTGCTACAGCTGATTTACTGACGTCATTATTTTTAAGATGTCTTCTGTGTTCACACAGCCTTTCCTTAACCGTCCGTCCAGTCTCGCTGATATAGACTCGGCCACAGCTACAGGGTATTTATGAGAGCACATGGTGGCCCAGGTGTATCAGAGAAGTGCTGGAACTTAAAATAAGACGAGATAAAATGAACGCGGACAGTAGGCCACAACTTAACCAAATATGGTCATGCTTGATTAGGAAAGCACGGGACGCAAGTCCCATCGGACCGGCAACGCTGGCGGCAGTAGCTTGAGTGACGTCATTCCAAACAGTTAGGGCACTCTTTGTGAGCTATATATAGGTGGCAGTGATTCCAGCCATAACAGTCCTCTGAAGAAGGCTACAAAATGATGGCCGAAATGTTAGGTTTTGATAAATTGACGTGGTTCAACCCGGACAACCAAGGTAACATCGACGACTGTGGAAGTCTATCAACCCAATATGTTATTTACACCAATTTTGAACATACTTCCCTGTCCGGGCATCCAGATTTGGTTTTTCCATGGTTTCCCCAAATCACTCCAGGCGAATGCCGGGATGCTTCCTTCAAAAGGCCATGGCCAAATTGCTTCCAGTTCCTTGCCCCAATCCCATCCCACCTCTAATGACCTCGACATCAACGGGGCATAAAGCCATAAGTTAAAAAAAGTGAACATACTTCAGACTTCACTAACATAGTGTAATGTCTCAACAATTATAGTTACAATCCTACTGTTATTTCTTACAAAGGTAGCAATCAACTGACTTAGTCTGTCAACTCATTTGTTTCTTCGTGCTACTGTTTATTACTCTGTGGTGATGGTTCATCATAGGTCTCATTGACTTGTTGCCGGTCGATACACTCCCTTTTTCTGTTACACATATACATGCACATAAGACTTTTCTGTCTAGTCCACAACTTTCCCTTCCAATGTTAAGTCTGTAGTACCAGTATCATTGTAGAAATTGTGTAATTTGACTGAAGTACAGATTATAATTAAAGCTTAGATCTTTCTTATTTCAGATTGATCCAATAAAACTTGGTGTGATTGTATAGTTGTTTGATTGTCATATTTCTGGGTGCAAAAATAAATATAATTTTCGGCGGAATTCTATTTTATTATAATTGTATTCTTGATGGAAATGAAATGCATGGATCAATAAATTTAAAAATGGAAGGAGAAAAAAACCACCCCTTACGACACATGTATAAGGGGATGTGAACCCTTTTTTAGAAGAACACTGTGTGGATTGAGAGGGTGTCCAGCAACATATAACAGCTAAGCAGAGAGGGTACAGTGGGGGAGTCAGATTTAGGACAGCAAATGGAGTGAAGAGAGTGTCTTGTACTCAAGAAAATACACAAAAACTGTAAAAATAAATAAAGTTTAAGGTCAAGTAATGAGGCTAGATGGATTTTAAAGTAAGAAAAGTAAAAAGGGTAAAACAACTATTAAAAATTGTGACTGATAAATGGTGATTTCTGTTGGAGCAGAGGAAGATAGGCAAGACAAAGAAATATCCAGGAGTGAATGCATCTGAAGGTAGGAGGCAAGGAAGAGGAGGACTAATGTCTGGGTTTGAGATCAGGCAGTTACCTGGTGTTCAGTTTGTAATTGTATTCTAGTTTCCACTGTCATAATTAAGAAAAACTGATATTAGGGAGGTTTCTGATTTGATGAGCAGTGAAACAGAAATTTTTGGCATTATGTGTATGGAATAAACCACGGGATGATCAATATTTTGCTTAAATACCGTTTGTGACCATTCATTCTTACTGATGATGGGTACATTGATAGGTAAGTGTACAGATCAAGAAAGTTACTCCAAACTAATTGGTGGCTTCATTTTTAGCTTACTCGATGATAAATAGGATTTGTTTAGGTGGCTTGATACATTGCTAAGTTAAAGTCACAAGTGTAGATCTTATTGTAGTTGCTTTAATGAATTGTACTTAATTTTATGTAATATGTATCTAACACTTCTTTGGGAGAAAAAAGTGAGTTATATGGGTATTCCAGTAGTATCTATGTTGTTAGTTAAGTAACGGGAAAGTTCATCACATGTTGAGAGTGATTGTGTGTCAGATATTTTTATATATATATATGTATTCATAAATGTTTTGGAGCAGAAAAATTTGTAGGAATGATGATACCACACTTGGCAATTTAAATTGTAGAAGGGATCTTTGATGTTTGCTGATACTTTTTCCTGTAGGTTATGTGGAATATTTTTTGCAGATGAGTTTTGTAAGGCTGTTTGACAAGCGAATTCGCGCGAACAATCCTTCGCGCGATTTTGCGCGAAATCGCTATTATAAACAAACACATACAAACAAAGGCAAGTGGTTACAGTAAAAGCGAATTGGTCGAGCGAATCGCTTGTTGTCGCTAGTAGTTCAAACGGGTTTGTTTTTTTTTTCGCGTGAATGGAGCGATTCCATTGTAGGCTGAGGCAAGTGCTGTAGATTCCGTATAGGTGGAAAAGGTTTTATTTCACGTGAATCCATCCTTTGGTTATTTCAGTTGTTTTACGTATTATTATGGATTGTGAAAAAATGATATGTTTGGTGTTCGAAAGAAGAATATTGTGGGATCAGAATCATAAAGGATATCATAACCGTGATAAATCAAGGAAGTTATGGGAAGAAATAGCAGCTGAATTAAATGTTGGCAATAAGTTAACGATTTTTATGTAAACTTATTTTTAATGTTACATGCAGTACATTGTCTAAATGCATAGTAAAGTATTAATACAACTCACATTAAATATTATACTGTTGTGGTACTATTAAAATACACTTTAAGAGTTTCTCGTACATCATATACCATATTGGTAGACCTATTAGTCACCCGCCTTTTGGAATTACTTTTCCTCTGAAAATTTGACAGTTTTTCAGATGGTGCAATACATTCTCTGAAATAACACTGCCGTGTTATTTCTTCCTCTATTGCATTAAATATATATGAGTATGTGTCATAAGTCATACGATAATATTTGTAAAACTTTAGTGGCTGGTTCTTTAATTCATCGAAAAGTTTGAAATATTCACTCAAATGGTGATTCAAGAATATTTAATTAACCCAGAATTGCCTCTTCCTCTTTTCAGATGCAAAGAGTTTCAAAAATGGGTTTTCAGCAAAATAAAATTCTTCTTCAGTATCCATATTCTTGAATTTTCGCCAGTCGGGTATGATATGATAAATTTTACTTAGCTTCTAAAAACCGCTTTGAATTGCGTGACCACTTCTTCCGGCGACTACGTTCGCGCGAATGCGCTAGCACTGTAACCACTTCTCCTTCGCGCGATTTCGCACTATTTCGTGCTAAGGATTGTTCGCGCGAATTCGCTTGCAGTGTAACCACAGTCTTAGCTAACACAGAAGTCTGTGTCCATCACTGCAGGAACAACACAATGTCGATATAGTTATTACATCTCTCCCACTTAGATTGTAACTTCACTTTGGAAGCGAGAGTGAAGTATTTTCCCTATCCATGTTCACAATTTTTAGTGTGAATTATGCTACCTTAACTTTTGTTGATAAGGATTTTCCATCCAGGCATCCAGATTTGGGTTTTCCATGGTTTCCCAAATCACTCCAGGCAAATGCCAGGATGCTTCCTTCAAAAGGCCATGGCCGAATTCCTTCCCATTCCTTGCCTCCCATCCTTTCCTGTCTCTAAAGACCTCGCTGTTAGAGAGGCGTTAAGCAGATAAAAAAAAATGTAAAAGGATTTTATTCTTGATGTGTATTATTTACAAAGATTGGTTTATAAAAATAAAAACTTGGTTTTCAGTGCACATTTAATGGCACTTTATTTTCATCTCATGTGCTTATTACAGTTTGATCTTGTGTAGAAAAAAAATCAACCACAGAAGACTGGAAAAAACTTATGGCTCGCTTGAAGAACAAAGGCTATACTGACATGAATGTTCTATCTTCAGAAAGTCAATCATCAAACAGTGAAGCATCTTTTGTCAAAAAAGGCACTTCCTATGAATCAAGCCAAAGGAAATGTCCATTCTATAAGAAGATCCCTGGTAAGTGCTATCATTAACAGCTGTGATATTGTGCAATACACTGAGCTGAGTTTTACAGTTAATTGACCAGTCTGTGTGCTGATATGATGGCTGTAATGTTTTGAAGTTTAGTTTAGTTTGAAGTATTCATTGTAAAGTAAGGCATGAAAACTTGTTTCTTTCACCACTTATGTCAAGATCCATATTTATTTAATCACTAGCTCATACCTGCGACTTCGTACGCGTGGATTAAGAATGTTTTTGCCAGAATTGAATATAGAAAGTTGTTGGTAACGAACGATTGGTCCCAAACAACACCGAGTCGGCATAATATGAATGGAAAGCTATCACTATATCATTCTACCGTCGAACCTGTCTCTTGAAGAAAATCAATTTCCAACATATTTCTGTCACCATTCGATAAGGTCTCAAAATTTTGTGACTACAATTGTTAATCATACTGGAAAAAATGTCCTGTGCCCTTCATACAGATTTTCTTGTCAAATTCCATCAGTATCGATATAGCCATTTAGTCGTCAAAACGTAACAAAAAGAGAGACTTGCTTCCGTATTTATAGTATTATTACTGCGGTTCACACACACAGACTGTGAACAACCCCTGAGGGATCATTATAACGTAAAAAAGTGTACACCTACTGCATTGCAAGACTACCTATGATTTGCCTCGCATTGCATCTCTAACTTTGTAATATCTACATTCAATCCGAATAACCGACGGCCCAGGCGTGACTCTTACGATCAAAAACAATTTTTAAAAATCTTAGCCTCCACGGAGATTTGAACTGGAGACCACGGCCCAAACATTAGTAAGCCAGCGCTTTAGCCACTGAGCTACATGACCGCAACACGGAAAAACAATAGAGAGACCTCCATATCCAACGCGTCTGTCTATTGCTGTTCAGTGGTATTTCGAAATTATGATACAACATGTATAATTTATACAGATAATTTTTCAACCAAATGTAGACAGTATTTTTCTCCTTGTTTCAAAGTATAAGTGTGCAAAGTTTCATCGAGATCAGATGAAAACTGTGGATTTGTATGAAGAACAAACAAACTAACAAACAAACAACATACATACATACATACATACATTCATCTTTATATATATATAGATTACTGCGGTTCACACACACACACACACACACACACACAAAAGTGTACACCTACAGCATTGCAAGACTACCTATGATTTGCCTCGCATTGCACCCCTAACTTTGTAATATTTATAGTTTAACATTTAATCCGAGTAACCGACGGCCCAGGCTTGACTCATACGATCAAAAACAATGTTTAAAAATCTTTGCCTCTATGGAGATTTGAACCGGAGACCACACTCCAACACACGAGTAAGCGGGTGCTTTAACCACTAATCTACCAGATTGCTGTATGGAAAGGTAGTACACAGACCTATACATCCTACGCGTTTGTCTATCGCCGTTCTGTAATTTTTCAAAATTATAAGACAACATGTACTCTTTATAAAACCAAATGTAGACAGTATTTTTCTCCTTGTTTCAAAGGATAAGTATATAAAGTTTCATCGAGATCAGTTTAAAACTGAGGATTTGTATGAAGAACAAACAAACAAACATACATACATTCATCTTTATATATATAGATTAGTCATTCATTAAAAAATGTCCATACTTATATACATTTGTTCTTAATGAAGACTATTATTGTGGTAAATGCAATACGCTCGAATACATTTTAATGGTAGGAAAGTAAATATTGTAATTTGTCAATAAAAGGATTAAACTTTGTACTAATTTGTTTCATTTTATTCTGGTACACAGCAGTTTAACTGGATAGGAGTTAAATTTGCACAAACCTTAAGAGGATAACAGTCACAGATTCAAATATTAGCAGTTCCACTCCAGCAATCCTTGTTATTGTTTTAAAAATTAGAAAGGATAGGAAAAATAACCATCACTTACCACAGATCAAGGTGGGGGGGGGGGAGGCAGTCGAACACGTGTTCGTCTTTCCCTCCTGCCTTCATCTGTGGTATGTGACGGGTTGTTTTCCTTATCCCCTCTTATTTTCTTTACTCAAAGGCAGGTTCATCGTCACCATTATTGAATTATTATGGTTTTAAATGATTTTATTCAATTGTCTTGTTCACTGCTCGAATTACCCTCAGTTTTCTGAACCAAGTAGATATTATGCTAGCAGAATAATATTAAATGTACTACCTCAAAGTTTATTTGTTTATGACTCCTGAGTTATCAACAGGACGCGAAGACCCAGTGTGAGCGATGCCAGTAGACAAGGCTTCTTGGTTGTGAAACACATTATTGAGGTATAAATTGGAGAGTATCTCATTATGTACTTAGATGATTATAGAAAACTGCCAGACGATCTTAACAACATGTATTCAGCAGCAGGTTCTTAACATGAATGAGTCAAACATGTTTTATAGACAAAGACATTTACAATTTTTTGTCAATATGCTGCTTGTATTTATTAACAGAAAGGCAAAGGTCATCTGTAATTCCATAGAAAAATTGTTGAATAGCCATTAAATTTCATGGCAATGTGCTCAAAAATAGCAGTACAGTAGTCACAAAAGAAGAAAATTCTGAAATGTCTGTTGTTATCAGACTAGGTAGCATTGCACTACCGAGATGAAAAGAACTTGAGTGATGACTTCCTGTTGTATGAATATATTTTACATTTAGGGAAGTTTAATGTCATAGGTAAAGAGTATGTTTTACACACACCAGTATTATGTAAGAACTTTAGAATTTTGGCAAATTCTAGTTTTGCTTATGCTGGACTTAGAAATTTCAAGAAGAGTAATTTTCAACTTTAAGGAATTTCTCTGTAATCGTTCCTACAGTTATAATTTGCGCCATAAAAATCATTTCAAAGTGTATTTATACCATCGAGAAACGTTTATTTTAGGAGATATTCTGCTTTGTTCATGTTTTGAAACACGCGATTAGAAAAGTAAAATTATAATATTCGAAATATCTTTAAATCGCGTAAAGCTGCAACTGATCTTTTATCACCAGCTATAGTCAGCATCGTTCCCGATATTTTGGTAATAAAATTAAATAATTAGCAGTTTTAATTAAGAGAAAATAATGAACTTTTTAATTAAAAGGAATATTAATTTGAAATTTATATCAATAGACAGCCCTAATTAAGAAGATCCTGAATATATAATGGTTTTAGTAAAAAAAAGTTTTAGCATTTGTCTAGTAATTAAGTTTTTGAAAATAAATTGTCGCGGATTGTTGTTGACGCGCGTAAAAATCCAGAACACTTAAGGATTTTCCCCTATCGCATTAGAATGTGTCACTACGCGAAGGTTGAACAAGACATTTAAAACTAATCACTTAAAAATACTCACTAAATATCCGTTGATCTTCTATTAAATAGGTCTAAACACTGTCAGACTTTAATTGCTTTTTATCCTCTTGTTCATTTAATTTGCTGGGTCATATTTTGGATAGGCCGCAGTAGAAAGTTGTGTTTCGGCTGTGACGTCATTGAACCTATATAAACTCGTGCCTACATGTGACCGCATCTTTTTCCTCGGAGTGTTATGTTTGGGTAGTCTGCACAAGTTTGGTGTAGGAGCGGGGAGGAAACGGTTAGATGTTCGCGCCATTGGGTCAGCCATGTTGGTACTTTGGTGTGATGGCCTGCGAGGTTAACTGTTAACATGAACATATAAATTTATAAAAGGGGTCGGTCGGTGAAATTTCTCTCCACATCCTGCAATATTTTGGAAAAGTGTGTTCGATTTGCCTACTCAACTGTTAAATGCAAATTTTCATTAATGTGACTTTGAAAATAAAACTTTGAAATTTCTGGAAGTGAACTTGTGTGATTTAGTAGCTAACTTGGAACCTTTTCTAGATTTGTGGTTTAATAACAGATCTAGTGGTGACCTTCAAGCATTTAAGTTGAGTTTATGTCAGGCTACATGGTCATATTCAAATTATTTTGTTAAAATTGCACAGAACTTTCCGTCAACATAAACTGTTAGTTGAGGCACCAAGGCGATACTACAGCCCCGGTATCAGCCTGGTTCCTTACAATTAGCTATAGTTGTGAACTTTATAGACTGACACTCTACTTTTTTGTGTAATTTGTTACAATGTAGTTTTGCTTGGGATTAGGCAAGATATCATAATCTGTGACTGTTGCTGATACAAGGGTGCCCCAGAAACTAATGGACCTAATTTTTTTCTTCAACAATTATTTACTGAACACAATGAAACTTATACACAAGAAAGAATGATGTTTCTTCTACACTTCCTATTTTTTCATGTAATCTCCTTCCCATTCTATGGCCTTTCTAAAGCGAGGCATAAGAGTGTGTATGCCCTGGTTGTATCACTCCTTGTTCTGTTCACGGAGCCATTTCTTCACTGTGCAAATCACCTCTTCGTCATCCTCAAAATGTCTCCCACGAATGGCATTCTTCAATGGCCCAAGTGAAAGTTTATGGGAGCTAGGTCATACTGTACAACCCTATTTGGTGAAGTGTTCCAACATCCTCAAACTTTTGTGAGGGTGTGAGTTATCATGTTGAAGCAAACAATAACCTGGGTTGTCCAAGTTGAAGTTGCTGGAATTGCTTCTTGAGTTTGGTTAATGTGTTCACATTTGCCTCAGGATTAATGGTTGTGCCTCTCGGCATCACATCAATGAGTATGACACCATCACATTCTCAAAACACAGTGATCATGACCTTACCAGTGGAAGCAGTTGCTTTGAATTTTTTCTTCTGTGGAGAGTCGGGATGGCGCCATTCCATCAATTGCTGTTTTGTTTCTGGTTCAAAATGGTGAACCCAGGTTTCATCACCTGTCACAATCTGGGACAAGAAGGCTTTCCCCTCAGCTTCAAAACGTTGCACCAACTCAGAAGAAATGTTTTTTTCCCCCCTGAGCATATTGTTTTCCTCCGCAAGACAGTATGGATCCCATCGTGTACCCTTATTCGCGTAATCAATAGCACTGATGATTACGCCCACACTTTCTTTGCTGATTGACAGCTCCCACGCCAACTGTCAAGCCATTATGCGTCGGTCCTCGTGAATGAGCACACTGCATCTTGTCCATGGATGGCGTTCCCGACTGCTGCAAATCTTGGAGCTCTGCAGAACCGCTTTCAGATGGCCTCACCCTCTGTGCCTAGTGAGTATCTGTACTTCTGTCAACTGCTGATGCTCCATAAACTGCACATAAATGTATGTGATAAATTCAATGACAACACTGTAATCGTATATGATTGCAGATTCGGTCTGATCCTTCGCCGAAGGCAGATGCCCTAAGTTAAATGCTCCCTTAGCACATGACACAATCCAGAATCAACTCACGCGCGCACAATTCTCTGTAACCACTCATCACCTTTTCCGCCACTGTCCAACGACTCCTCTCCAACAACTGACTGACTAAACCTGCGATATTCGATATCACATCTGTGATATCGTACATATCGATACTCACTCTGTCGTGTTACAACACGCTGCTTATAACGTTCATCACTCACAGACGCCATGTTGAACCATTGCTGCAAGTACGCTATCTGTCGGAAGAAATGGAAACTTCGCGCACGCACTCTGAAAACTTCAAAGGCTTCATATTTAAAGTATCGCATTTGTACCATGGTTGGGGGCTGAGAAAAAAAAATTGTGGTACATTAGTTTCTGGGCCACCCTCTTTCTAAGCTTTTTAATGTTAAAATCTCATACCATAAGTTGGAGTTACAGTAATTCAATATCTTGGTCACCAATCTGCTTAATTATTCCCACAACAGATAACTGGTTTCAGGTTGATATTGAAATAAGAACATTCCACTGTAGATAAAATTGTATATTGTTGAAAATATTTTGAAACTAATTCTGGTGTCAGCATGTAGCCTAAGTCTGTCATCAAAACATTCGAATCCTTTATGTGGTCATCACTACATACAGATTCACTTATAGTCCCAAAGAACTTACACATTTCCTCGATCAATGTCTAACTATAAATCTTGAATATCGCTCGCTAAATCTCTGAATACCATGAGTCTGCCCGGTTACCAAGTGTTGAAATTCTAAGTTCACTTCCTACATCGCCACGAGTTGCTGCCCACCACGATACACACACACTTCCACTGCCGTCTGAGTGCTAAAAGAATGCCTGTCCAACAAGAAAACAATGGTGCCTTAAATAACAAAAACCGTGGGAACCTTCTCTTGAGCCACTAACTTTCTCAGATCTGACTTAAATTTTCACATGTTGTAGTCCCAATGTTTCTGAATGTTTTGCTCTATGACAGCTTCTATCTTAAATCATTTTGTTGTTATTAAAACGAGAAGTTCTATTTCTGATTTCAACTAATAATGTGTGAATTATTTATCCTCTCAATAAGATTTTTGGATCATTGTATTTCTTAAAATTTTTCCTAATATCTGGTGAACATTGCTTTATTAGGTTCATCTTTCTTAGAGAGTAATTTTTCATTAATTGAAATTGCGCCATAATTTTATCCTTTCGTGACATCAAGCTAAAATTGATAAATTTAATATCTTGCTAACTCCTTTTTTATTTATACATATTTCTTAAGAAAATTTGCTTTATTTTCTGAAAGTTCATTTACTCCTCAAAAATCCTATCAAATTTTAATTTCTGTCCTTCACATCGTCATCTAGATGAGAGCACTTGAAATTCATATATATCTCTTGATAAAAGTTTTAGGCCATACAAATCTCACATCAACACGATGATGATTTTAAGTTCTACCAGTGAACATGGAGGGAAAAAACTGAATTAACATAAAATTTTAACTTTACAATAATGGTTTGATTTCGAGTTGGAAAGTGCTTATTATTAAGAAAATGAAAATGTTCGAAAAGTTATTTACTGTATAAATGGTGTAGGAAAGACCGCCTTCTAAACAGTTTTGGCGAGGTAACAAATATATAACAAATTGATATAAAAATTTCAAAATCAGAATGGTTTCAACAGCTCCTTAATTTTTGATCATGATTCTATTTAGTTCATTATAATTGTAAAACAGATATTGTTAGGAATACATTGTTAAACTCTGATAAAATTATTAAATTTGAATGTAATATAATAAACAAAGGAAGGTGGAATAACAATAAAACAAGTTGTAACATATATTAATCTTTTTTAAATATAAATTTTGAAACAGCTTTAATTTTTGCCTTATTGTTTTGCTCCAGATACCACCTTTGTTGTTGATGCATTCCAATATGGAATTATTCCTGGTGTGACTTCATACTTTTTGACTCACTTCCACTCAGACCATTACATTGGCCTACGTAAAGGATTCAATAAACCCATTTTCTGTAGTGCTGTCACCGGTGAGTATGTGTGTTTTACTATTGAAAACCAAAATTTGTATTGTTCACTACTCTCTGTGTGTCTTGAAATTTTGCTGTATACAGGTAGACCTTTCGAAACTTCTACAAGCAAATTAACTCTTCTCTTTCAGTAAGGTACATTGAAGCCTGTTAATGCAGGATACTGATTATTCCTTTAGCCATTTTTTCACACATATCTAGTCAGTGATGTTTTGATCCTGTATCTGATACAAACATAACAGTTTACAGATTTCTATGTCACACTATTACAACTTACATAAATAATTAATTATTATTTAATGAAAAACGTGACATCAACTGTTGTTGGAACCTTTTTTATTTCACTCTGCATTGGTGTTCTAATTAAATAATAATTAATTATTATTTTAACAGTCAATTGCAGAACATTTGACCTATAGTACTTGCATAGTTTACAGCTAGTAAGACAGCTCATACTATGTCTGCCTATGAGATATGTAGAATGTCAGTATTACAGTCCTTCTTGGCAACAATTAGTTGAGTACTTTTAATCACTCTTAGTTAATATATAGACGTAATCAAGTTCTTGCATAGTAAAGAGAAATTCAGTTACTTCTCTTAAAGTTAGGCTTTATATCACACTTTGCAGCATATGGATTATTGACAAAAGGGTTATGCATGAGTATGATTAGAATAGTCATCAAGTTAGTGATCAGTGTAATTAAAAGTATACAGATCTCCTTTATTGCAACAGTCTAGCTTGATCCACTAAACAAAATATGATAATATTCCAAAGTATAACAAAGTATCTGAAGGTTGTGAAAGTTCCTTTCAACTGGTAACAAAGTACACCAATTTCTACACTCTACACTAGGGTGTCCCTTATATGGCGAAAAAAAAAATTTTTTTAGAATTTCGAAACACATACCCTCTACTTTTTTTATAAATGCTAAAATGTACTTAAATATGAAATTTCATATTTGTAGCATGATTGCAACCCATGCCGACCAAGCTCTCAAGTTTAATAAAAAATGGTGTTTTGGCCTGCCATTTTGGTTTTGATCCAAAACTAATTAAAATGCAACAAATAAAGTAAATATGAGTAAAAATAAAATAAGATCAACATAAACTTTTATTTAAATACAAATTATAATAATAATTAATTAGGGTAACTTCTCTTTAGTGTAGTTTTTTTAGTCTGGACACAGATTTCTATGTTCCTGAACACAACGCAACAAAAACTGTTTTTGCTCTTCATCAGCCGTGATAAGTACATTAAAATCTTGCATTAATTTAACAGCTCTTTCAGCAGTGTCATTTACGACCTTCAAACAATTTATTCGTCTTCTAGCTTCCAAAAACGTAGGATTGTCACCCCAAGAAGATACATCTTCCCGAAGAAAACTGTCGTCGATCTGCAGTCGAGATAGAAATTGTTTGCTTCTTTGAGTCACAAAATCATCCAGCGTCATATCTGAAAGAAAGAAAAAACAGTTTAAATAAGCAAAAACTAAGCCACGAAACTTTGAAAAAAGAAACAAGAAAATATTAAGCTTACCAAACAAATTTTGCGTAATTTCTTCCTTCGATGGGACATAGCGTTTAGCGGAATCTGAACTTTCGTCTCTGTTTAAATTATTAATCATTTTTGTCTTGGTTTTGAAATCAACTTCTTCATCAAAGAGTGATAACATGACTGTTTCGTCACACAAATACCATAAATGATGAACAAACTTGCTTATGGATGCCTTGGAACTTGTCGCGTCTACTTTTTCATATTCTTTTAGAGCTTTCAAAAATCACAAGTCTTGGTTAGGTGCCACTGTGCATTCGAGCCAAAGTTTAGTATACAATGTGACGATAAATAAGCAAACATCTTGTAGAGCATTTTTGTCCTTTGCAGTAATTTTAAGTTGCGATTGAAGCAAACATATTTTTACAGAATAGATCGCTCTCGCCATCCATCGTGCTTGATGCAAAGCTCCGGGGGGCCTGAGTTTTAGTTTATTCTCTGTATCTCCTCCTAAGAACACAACGCATAGTTCAACCAATTCGTGGTAATTGTCTCTAATAAAAGGTTTTTCCAGTTCAGTCTTATAAAAAGTTAACAAAGATGTAATGTTTGTCTCAGCAATATGTGATTTAACGAAATTCAGAGGTGGCTCAATGTTATCGGTGTTAATATTTTTCCAATTATCTCTTAACTTTTGAAAATTGGAATATCTGGGCTACTTGTAATTTGCTTTACTTTGGTTTCAAAACAGCTTTAAGGACCAACTCATAAATATGATGACGACAAGCAAAAAGCAGCAATTCCCTTTCTAAAGTCTGCTCCAAAATAGCACAAGCTCCACTGAAACGGCCAGTATTTGAAGCTGTTGTATCGCAGCACATTATCTGTACTTTATCATGGAGGTTCCAGTCAAAGAGTGCATTTGAAATGGCTTTAGCTTGATGTTTTCCAGAAGAACTTGTAACGTAACCATGAACGTTACGGTTATATTTGGAGTGGATAGTGTAATCTGAGAGGTATGTAAGGTCTTTGGCGGTGGGCGAGCGCCGAGCGCGGTGAGTCGAGGAGTCGGTGATTGTCAGTGGTAACGTATGGAACAGCCGGCGGGAACGGAAGGTCTACGGCAGTGTGTTTATCCCGTGAATACATCGTACGGCCGCTTGGCGTGTGTTCCGTACTAAAGAACGCTGTGGGATGTGTGCTAAAGTATATGTGGGACTATGAAGGTTCTTCCGAGAGACCTGATTCAATATAAACTGTGTTTAGTAAACTACTGCAGAATCGGACTATGGCGATTGTTTGTTAATTAGTTTCGAGAATTGTGCTCACTGCTTATTTAGTTGTTTTGACTGTACTTGAAGCTGCTATTTTCGGTGACGAAGAAACATTAGTATTATTGTCTGGTGGCATGCTTGTGGACTGTGTAGTCTCAGAGGAATAAATTTACGAAAACTAGTTCGCATATGTGTTTTCCTTCTGTGACTTTAATTAACCAATTAGCATAGCCGAAAGACTGGCGACCGCACGGCAAAACGAACCTTTAATTAAAAGAGTAATTAGTGGTGGAAGAAAGCTTAAGAAAAATCGTGTTAGGAAGTGTAGCTGCTCAATTGCCTCAACGAGCTTTTAACTATACAAACACGAATAGCGTGAGTAGCCGTTACATGGCTCAACGTGACAGGACAAGTTGCAGTTAAAATTGTTAAGGACGGACAGTGATTAATAAAAAAAAAAGTGCTCGAAATAATAAGCAGTGAGTAGAGCGGGAAGACAACAATCGGCGATGGTACGGCTACTTCGAGGCGGCGAGTGCACAACAATGTAATAAACGAGAGGACCCGAGCTTTCACGATCGGAACCGAGCAACGCAGTCTGATGGGAAGCCTCGCCCGAGCAACAACTCGACACCGGGGCAACAAGTACATCGGAGCGACGCGACAGCGGAACAACGCGGGCACGCAGAAGCGGCGCGGCGTCATTGCGGTCGACGGCAGCGCGGTCAGCAACTGAGATTCTTCGAAAGGGAAGTGCGAACAATTTTTTTAATTAAAGAAAGACACAAACTGACATTAAAATAATAATAATAATAAAATAATAAAAAATACTGTTTCGATTGGAATCACATTTCCGCGGTAGTAATTATTTCTTTTGCATTAATGAATCTTCAAATGAGCTTCTGACTATGCGGATTGCAAATTTTATGCATGCAAGCATAATTTTATTCTGATTTGGGTCAAGTTATGTCAGTTTCTGTTAACGAATTAATTTGTAGATTTTTTTGTTGATTTTCCAAAGAAGTGCAAGATTTGTTTTTCAGTCTTTGTAAAAGCACAAACCGGTACGAATAATTCGCGATTTTTAAGAGAAAAATTAATTATTATTTTTGCATGTTGAGTAACAGAGGTCTTTTTCCTTTTCTTTCGTTAACTTATTAAAGTTGAAATGCCGGACAACTGTGTTAGATTTGCTTAGCAAATCATTTTTCAAAAAAAAAAAAAAAAAAAAAAATATTTTAGAGTTTCCGTAATTTTTTTTTGGTCATTGATAGTAGTGTATGTATTCAATTGAAAGTGTATTTTATGACTTGGTGTATATCTTGTTTGGTAGTTAAGAGATTTGGAAACAGAATTTTACCTTTTTTTCTGGGCTAATGTATACTGGTGTATTGTGTTTGCTGGAATTGACGGCGTTGGTTACTTCTTGTCTTTTCTACAACGGAAGATTGAATTTATTGTGTGAAATAATTTCGCAATATGGCATCTGAGGTAGAGGGTGGTGTGAATGGAGAGATGGTGCGGGGAGGTGAGTCCCTTGGTGACGCACCCAGTGTAGGCATTAATCATTCCTCCCTTACTGTGTCTAATCATTTACAGTCGATGACGAGTTTTGCTAGTGAATCAGAAGTTGACAAGTCAAGAGAAGTGGTTAGGGAAAGTAATGAGGCGTCCATGTCGGAAATGTTTTGTGCTTTCCAGGGACAATTTGTCATGTCATTTCAGTCCTTTCTTGAAGCTAAATTCAATGAAAACAAGATTTCACTTGAATCCAAATTAAATGAAAATAGTATTTCACTTGAATCCAAATTAAATGAAAATAGTATTTCACTTGAATCCAGATTAAATGAATCACTTGAATCCAAATTAAATGAAAATAGTATTTCACTTGAATCCAGATTAAATGAATCACTTGCATCCAAATTAAATGAAAATAGTATTTTGCTTGAATCTAAATTAAATGAAAATAAGGAGAGTATCGAATGTCTTCGGGATGCTTTTGAATCGCGACTAGGGCAGTTTAGGGAAGAATTGACACAATATAGGGAACTTTGTGCACAACAAACTGCTGAAATATCTTGTAAATTGACTCAGTATCGTTCAGACTGCGAACAAGTAACTAGTGTTTTGCACCAAAATATGGAATCCCTAAAGAAAACAGTCGAGCTTATAGAAGCTAACCATGATGAAAGATTGTCGAAGGTGGAGACTTTAGGAGAAACCCTTACCGAAAAATACACGGTAGTAAAAGAAGAAGTTGACCATTTAACAGTCGGCGTAGAGAAATTGTCGTGTCAGGTGGAAAAGGTTAAGGCTTCTACTGCAGTGTGGGTGAATGAAAAGTTACAGTTACAAGAGAAGCAAATTGAAAAAAGTCTAAAGTTACGGGTTCCACAAGTTGTGCGAGAAGAGGTTGTCAAATGTCAAATCTTGCCAAATGTGAATGCGCTCACTGCGTGCATGGTAGAAGAGAAAGTGTACTGGGAGGACTTTTGTGATAATGGGGGGATACACCCAGTTGATTTTGTGAAGAAGTTTGAAAATTTTGGGCCGTTCTGTAGGGCCGTAGAAAGGAAGAAGATAGAAATGTTCAGTAAACATATCAAGGGGAATGCCCGAATGTGGGGAGAACGGGCGGCAGATAATTGCGAGACGTTTGAGGAGTTTAAGTCAGCTTTTTTGGAACATTTCTGGTCCATCGACCGGCAAATTGCTGTTCGGCAGAATTTAATGATGGGAAAACCATACTCGCCGGGTGGTGGCACTCAGCAAAATTTTTTCTTGAAGTGTGTTAATTCTTGTAAACATTTAAGTTCAACATTTAGTGAAGGGGAATATGTGCGGATGATTAGTGCGCGTTTGCCCGAGTCGACACAGCTTGTATTTGTCAGTCACAATATATGTACCATTGACGAGGTGGTAAAGATGTTGGGTCGGCTGGACGAACAAGAGAAAAGTATAAGAGCAAAAGAATATGGGGTGAGGACACCCACACATTACGCGGAGAAATCGCAATCGGAAGGCGATAGAAGTAGTTCACATCAGCAGCAGGAGAGCTACAATCATTTTGATAACAGGAATCGAGGCGGCTACAATAACCGCGGGCAGAGAGGAGGATTTGGACGTGGTCGTGGAACAGGGGGAGGAGGATTTAGAGGTGAATATAATGGACCAACTGGAGACGATTGGCCCCGAGGCGAGTCAGTAAATCAGGTGCAGGTGGCCGTGGTGGAGAGTGCACCACAGGTAAACTAGTGCCTGTCACTGCTTCAGCCTCAGCGGGGACAGGAGACGATACGAGGCTATCAAAAGAAGAACCAGAAGACAATACGAGGGGGCGAGATGAAGATGAGATTTCTAATGAACCAATTACAAACGATCAAGGAGAGGAAAGAGTGATCTGGATGAATGTCGGAGATTATGCTAAACTGTTCATCGCTAAAGCGCGCATTCATGAGGAGGAGAGTGATGACTCGTCAGAAGAGTGGTCAAGTTGGAAGGAGATAAGGTGGTTCGGACAAGAAAAGGCAAAGATAATTTCAGAACTAACTTATAGATCAAATGGAAGAGAAACTGTGAATAAAAATGATGTTTGTGAGCCAGATGAGCAGGAGAATGCTTGTGTGACTGACGACAAAATTGTTAAGAAAGATACTGTAGTAAAAGAAGAAATAAGGTCAGTAGAAGAAGATGGAAGACAGCGAGAAGCAGTCCTTGAGGTGAAAGAAACACTTCAGGAGATAGAAACAGTGAAGCCTGAAACTTTGCCGGAAGGGAATCTCGAAGTGAAACATTGTATGGTGGTAAATGAGAACTATCCATTATGTAAAGACACAAAACAGAAGGTAATTAATGGGAAGAAAGAGACTAGGCAGAATAGAGGATACTATGTGAAGCCAGAACAATGGTATTTGCTGAGAGAAGAAAGTTGGAAGAGGCACAGGAAGAAGTTACGGTTATATGATGAAGCAAAGAATGTAAATAAGAAGAAAGGAGGAGGAAGAGAAGAGAGTTGGAAGAAGCGTAAGAAGAAGCGGGGTTTAATGCTGTTTGGTGAAGGAAGGAATATTGTAAAGAAAAGAAGTAGGTAGCCTACATTAGGTAGAGGGGGTGAGGTACAGTCTTCAGTTGCCTCACTACGCATGATGGAAACATCCATGCATAAATGCCTTAGCGTTATGGTAGGTTTAGGTTTTCAGGTTGTTTGGTCATCACAATTATTTCTTCTATGGTATTGTACAGTTGTTGTATCAAATGTCTTTTGCGGTTGTGCGCAGATTAGCGACCCGCACACCTTGTTTTGGTACAAACGCATTTTAAGTCATCACGAGTAAAGAAGGAAATACGAAAGTTTAAAGTTTTGTACGAAGGTCCCTATAGGGTCAAAGCCTGTTTGAGGGATAATGCTTACAAATTAGAGTATGCCGATGGGAGAGAAGTTGCCGGGACTTTCAATGTAATTTCTCTGAAACCTTACAAATATTTTGGTGAGGAGGGGAGTGTCGGTGGGGTGTCAGGCACCGGATAGAGGGGCCCACCTCACAGCACTGTCGCATCTACCGCACCTCCAAGCTTTAAGTGTTGCCATGATTTAAGTAAGTTTTCAGTAGTTTCTTGTAACAATCAATCGCAGTCACAATTAGAATGTGTAAGAGGCTGTGTCAATAAGTTAGTGGGGTAAGGACTTTTGGTAGTTGGGTACAGATTGGTGACCCACGTAGTATTAATACACAGTTGCGGAAGGCATTCGTGCTGGTTTGTGTTTCCCAGTAATTTTAGCCCCGAGGCTGGACAATGTACTTAGAAGTGCGGTTTTCCCTTTCATTAAAGCGTTAAGATGATTTAAGTGTGGCGCAGCGTAATGTCAGTTTGCGTCTTTCCGCGTGTGGAGTGATCAGTGTTGGTGTACAACAGTCAGTGAATGAGGCACCTGCCTGAGCAGGGCACACTGTCAGTGCACTGTCGAAGTAAACAAGGCACGATTCAGTGCATGTGTCATACATCAGAAAAAAGAGAGGGAAAAATTGTTGTCAAAATATATTGTAACTCAATTTGTAATTTCTTGGTTATATGTCATGGATCTAAGCAAGGACATATGGACATTGAAAGGTTTGATGATTTGTTTCATGCAGTTTCAGACTGTGTGTGTTATTCTTAATGTGTATGTAATTATGTTAGTTTAAGGATAAGCAAGCAGCCACCCAGACTTCCCTTTATGTTTGGTAAACATTTAATCTTGTATTTTTTTGTAAATGTTTCTATGTATATGTGAACAAGTGTGGTTTGTGATGACAAAAGTCGGTGCTTTGTCAATGCCGACTTTTGCCACATTGTAACGGTGGGGGTGTAACGTAACCATGAACGTTACGGTTATATTTGAAGTGGATAGTGTAATCTGAGAGGTATGTAAGGTCTTTGGCGGTGGGCGAGCGCCGAGCGCGGTGAGTCGAGGAGTCGGTGATTGTCAGTGGTAACGTACGGAACAGCCGGCGGGAACGGAAGGTCTACGGCAGTGTGTTTATCCCGTGAATACATCGTACGGCCGCTTGGCGTGTGTTCCGTACTAAAGAACGCTGTGGGATGTGTGCTAAAGTATATGTGGGACTATGAAGGTTCTTCCGAGAGACCTGATTCAATATAAACTGTGTTTAGTAAACTACTGCAGAATCGGACTATGGCGATTGTTTGTTAATTAGTTTCGAGAATTGTGCTCACTGCTTATTTAGTTGTTTTGACTGTACTTGAAGCTGCTATCTTCGGTGACGAAGAAACATTAGTATTATTGTCTGGTGGCATGCTTGTGGACTGTGTAGTCTCAGAGGAATAAATTTACGAAAACTAGTTCGCATATGTGTTTTCCTTCTGTGACTTTAATTAACCAATTAGCATAGCCGAAAGACTGGCGACCGCACGGCAAAACGAACCTTTAATTAAAAGAGTAATTAGTGGTGGAAGAAAGCTTAAGAAAAATCGTGTTAGGAAGTGTAGCTGCTCAATTGCCTCAACGAACTTTTAACTATACAAACACGAATAGCGTGAGTAGCCGTTACAAACTCTCTAATTTTGGGACTGCAAGAAGCTGTTCTCTATCATCAAATGAAGCAATAATTGGCAAGCGTTCTTCTTTTGAACTTCGTACATTCAATCCAGGTAATAGTTTTCAATCCCAATGGACTGTGACTACGTCAGGCAAATTATTCTGGAAGTCAGTTTTTATTGCTTCTGCCCTGGATTTTCTCGCCTGAGTACGAATTCGCTGAATCGAGGATTTGTTAATAGGGAAATCATCGCTGTTCAGACCAAGCGCTTCTACAACCGCATGGAGAATGTAAACTGAGTCTCTTATGCTTAATTGGCATCGATCTAAAGCTGCTACCAGTTTAGGAGTTATAAAACTTTTCGTGCCTCTTTTAGAACTTTTTTCAGGGCAAGGAATCTGAGTACTAAGTTCAGTGTTCGAAATCTGTTCCTCATCCGAATTATCAAGACATTCCAAGTTATCTATCGACGAAGTAGATGCAACAGCCAATAACTCTCTTTGTTTTAACTTTCTTTCCTCTTCTTCCAGTCGTCTTTGCCTAACTGGTTCTTCTTTCTCCGCCAATTTTTTGTCAATTCCACCTAAGCATCCCGGTTGACATGCCTCTCTCTGTTTCCTTAAAAATTCTTTGTCTTCCTCTGTCGAAGGCATCAGCATATGCAATATCAAATAAGTTATTAAGGTCTTTTACAAAATTATTTTCACGGTTCTTGAACGTCACCTGAGTTTTCTTACAGTTTTTTTGCAGCTCCCTCCAAACATGATTTAAATCAACAAGTTTCTTCACGCAGTTAGGAAATGCCTTCGTAGGAATTCTGGCTTTTTCCCAAAATATAATGCACTCTCTTATAACAAGATTCGCACTTTCACTAACAGTCAGCTTGACTTCACGAATATTGTAAAATAAAACGGTGAGAACTTGTTGATTAGATGGTAATTTTGCACCATTTATCTGGTGGCTTGGCAGTCCGATAAGGTAAATATTTTGTTTATCACTTCGTAATTCCACAGACATCTTCGCACAATAAACAACAACACACTAATAATGTTAGAAATCACGTATGAAATGACAATTGAAACTCGCAGTATCAGGTCGCAGCGCTGCACCCGCGCAACTTGTATGGACAAGTTAAAAACTCAAGTCGGCACGGGTTATCGTTTATAAATCGGGCTAATATTTATTTCTAGACTATATTAGGTCAATATGAAAGTTTTTAGAAGGTATGCGTAAAAATATATTGAAATTGAAATTTAAGGGACACCCTACTCTACACTTTCTATCCACAACATGTGATAATCTCTGATACCATCATATTACAGTAAAAGTCTGGTTATCCGAGTTCCGATTATACGAGCCGCCAGGTTAACCAAGGCAAATTTTTGAAATATGATAGGGAGCTTTTATGAAGATATGGAATATTTTTCCAACTATTGTGCTGCTTCAAGGTTTATTAGGCAACTTGGAGAGAGGTAGCACTGTAACAGATTCACTAATGAAAATAGTATCGGTGAAAGATGCAGTTTATTGGTCAGCCATGGTGTGGGATGAAGTAAAACAGGAAATGCTTCAACGATCATGGAGGAGACTTTTTGAAATGGAAAAGAGTAAAAAGGACAATCTAGCTTAACAAGATGTCAATGAACTGAAACAGTTAGCCAACCAACTTCCAGTCATAAAAGAAATTAAAAATGAAGATATACAAGAGTGGTTATTGGATGACGATTAAAATCAGCTGGACAGTGATGAAATTGTTAATATGGTTGTTAGCAGATAAGGAGAAGAAGACAAAGAAGATAAGAATGAATCTGTTCCAAAAATTTCTCATGCTGAAGGTTTAAAAAGAATAGAAGCAGCACTTGAGTATATTGAGCAACAGGAAGAAAGCACAGCAGCTAACATAATGATGCTACAGCGTTGGTGCTATACTTCAGCTAAGAAGAGAAACAAAATTATGACACAGAAGACAAAGACTTTTTTGGCAAGTGATCGTAATTAATGTACAATAAACAACTTTATTGCTTCACAAATTAGATTTACACTATAAATAAATTGTATTATTTTAGTTTCAATATATTCTTTGATTCATTGTAAGCTCTATCCTTGACCTCCAGTTATCCGAGTTTTTCGTTATTGGAGGTGGTCCCGGTCCCGTTTACCTCGGATAATCGGACTTCTACTGTATTTTGTTCTGTGCATCCCACATTAAACTTCATTCCATATAAAAAAAATTGTGATTGCAAATACAATGTCGCAGTTTGATCAACAACTTGCCAAATCAACTTGTTAGCCAAATCTAGAAAAATGTATCCAGTGACTCAGCTCTTCTTCACACCCAACAATCAGTGTCAAACTGCAGTTTACTGCTCAAGCCAACTCCTGCACTTAACTTCTCATTCTGTCACCATTCTGTGTGTGTGTGTGTGTGTGTGTGTGTGTGTGTGTGTGTGTGTGTGTGTGTTGAACACTCTTCCAACTGATTGTCATCCTCAACCTGAACTCTGGAGTCAATACCATAAAACGTAATTCTCTTAGCAGTTTTTTTATAATTCCCAGTAGTTTTGGCAAGTTTACATTCTTATTAAGATTTCCTTCTACAGTTATTATGAGAAGAAGAAAACCATACACAGTATTCAAGGATTCTATTTAAGTCCAGCTTTTTATATTTTATTTATTTATTAGTCTTCTTGTTCAATAGATCTTTGCTGGGGAAAAATCTCTGGGATATAGAAAGAACATTTCATGGGCAACATTGTGAAAGCTTTTATATCTTGTTAAAAACAAATATAGATCTTAAAATTTACAACGTAGGTTCTAAGTTTTATTTGATACATTGGGAGTCTGGATGAGCTCAGATAATTCAAAAGTTCTGCTGTATAATCACTGACATCATTGTGTCATACAAGATGTTATCAAAGTACATACCATCTCATTTCTATCAATTTGGGCTCTCGTTGCTGGCTCAATTTTGGCTATAAAATAAATTGGTTGCTGATGCAAGAGTTCTCTCCATGTGTTGTTTGTAAAATTTTCTTGAACAGTACCCTACTTACTGATTTGATTTCCATATTGTAAGTCTCTGAACCCTTCACCAGTTGAAAAGAAAAGCTACATCTACTACAAGAGTTTTTAAATCTGTCAACAGGTTTATTGCATTTCTTCATCTCCCCATACCCATTACAACACACATCTTTAGTTATTAGCTTCACATATCTTTGTTTTCATCCACATTTCATTTTTTTAAACTGTTCCCTCCACTAACAAATTAACAGACTCCATGTCTCAAACAGTGTCCCACCATCTCTATACCTATTTTTTCTTATAGTATTTACTTGTTCCTACACTGGCATTGATTATTGGTTATTTTGGATAACTTTACCTTAATATGGTGTAATACAACATGGCTCACATGCTGCATTGAATTTTGTTGCTAACTGAGAGAAGTAACTTATAAACACCAGAAATATGGATGGGTCAGTCAAACTCATGGGTACTCTGAATAATTTTTTTACTTGTATAGATCATTTGAGTACTTTGCAGAACTTTCTGTTTCGTCTCATATTATATTCCAAACCAGTGACTTCATTCACATGGATTCTTAATTTATGGATCTCTTGGACAATGATACAGGTAAGGACAGAGTCATAGCTGGTTTATCCGAACAACAGACTTATGTGAAAAAGAACAGTAAGTTTACATTTTTTGTGCTCAGACTAATAAGTAAAAATAGTAAGCATCAAACAATGTTTTGAAAATGTTAACATCTTTTCTAATGGGAACAGAAACATGATCTTCAGGCTGCCTACATTAAATTAAACAATATACTGTATTGCTGGCCATGGAAGAAGATTTGGATTTGAGATTGATGGTTGTGATGGGGAACATCTATTCTGTGATTTGCTAATCACTGTAGTGAAGCAGACACTGTCAGGGAACTACACTCTTTTAAACTGAAAACTGTTAGGCCTGTAGGTTATTAGCTTAATCTGCACCACAACTTTTCAAAATTTGGCTTTAGTTAGACTCTTTTGTATGGAAATAACTGAGGGTTGGATTCTGTGTTGTAGAAGATTTAAACTAGCATAATGAGAACGACGACTTCTGGCTTGATATGCTGAGAGTTCAGCTGTACTCAGAGTCTCCAGAAGCTTTTCTGCATAATAGCTGTTATCATTTGGATTATCCATGGTTTTCACCGAAAAAATATCCCACCAATTTCAGATAAAATTTAATTATTGAAACAGCTGCTTGCTAGATTCTGGGCCGATATCAATCATTTACTAACTCCAAACGTTACTTGTAAAATCTTCCTAAACATAGTTGAAATAGGATTTTATTCTCAAGTTGCTCACACAGATCATTTTACCTTCTTTATTGTAGTCATAATGAATGTTTTGCCAATGAGAAAAAAGAAACTTCTAGCACCACTTTCATTTGTCAATATACGAGGGTGGACCAAAAAAAAAAAAAAAACGGGAAATTCATCATAACGTCTTTATTTCTTAATATTTCACACCAAATTTTGATCAACTTCAAAGTATTCTCCATTGACCACAATGCATTTCTTCAAACGATCCTTCCATTGTTCAAAACAGTTTTTAAATTCATTTATCAGGGATGTTGTTTACTGCCTTCCAGCGATTTTTGTTTTACCTCCTCTAAAGTGGTAAAATGCTTTCCTTTCATGTACCTTTTGAGTCTGGGGAACAAAAAGAAATCACAGGGGGCTAGATCTGATGAGTAGAGAGGGTGGACAATCGGTGTTGTGCCGATTTTGGTCAAAAACTGCTTTACGGAGAGGGCGGTGTGGGCTGGTGTGTTGTCATGATGGAAGAGCCAGTCGCCTGTACACCAAAGATTTGCCCTTTTCTTCCGGATACTCTCCCTCAGTCTTTTCAAAACCTCCAAGTAGAACTCCAGGTTTATAGTTTGACCCGGGGGAACTGAACTCCTACGTGCACAACACTTCTGCAATCGAAGAAACAAATGATCATTATCTTGATGTTTGACTTCACTTGGCGAGCCTGTTTTGGGACCAGGAGAGGCACATGCCTTCCACTGGCTTGATTGCGGCTTTTTTTGGGGTTGTATTCTTAGCACCACGATTCATCACCAGTAACCACCTTCGGAAAAAAATCAGGGTCCTCTTTGAGCTGATTTTGAAGTTCAAAATATGCCAAAAGTTGACGCTCCCTTTGCTAGTCTGAGAAGGCGAGAGACAAATTTTTGCTGCAACCCTTCTCATGTGCAAATCTCCGAATAAAGTCCTCTGAATTAAACTCCATGATATTCCAGATATCTCACAGAGTTGATCAATGGTTCGACAACGGTCTTCACGAACGAGGGCATTGATTTTGCCGATGTTTTCATCAGTTCTTAACGTTGAGGGGCATCCTGAATGGGGTTGGTCCATCAATTGAGATTTATCCATTTTTAAAACTTGAAAACCATTCGTAGACTCTGATTTTACTTATGACAGCATCCCCATAAGCAGTCTTCAGCATTACAATAGTTTCTGCGGCCGATTTCCCCAACAGGAAACAAAATTTCATAGCCACGAGTTGCTCCCAACAATCTGCCATCACGTTCTCGCCGAAATGAAAAAAAGTTATTTTACTAAAAAAAAACTATCACGGGCAAACCGATGAACTCACAGCGACACAACTTCGCACACTGACTCAGGTGCCGTGACCGTAACGGACACCAGGTCGAACAATGGGTTCGTAGTTAACAATATTAAATTGATAGTTAAATATGTGAACACTTTTTCTTTATTTATTAGCTTCCCAGAAGTCCCATCAAGATGAAATAGTTTTTTGTGAATGTGTGAATTGTGGTTAGTGTAAGACAGGCAATTTTTTTTTTTTTAAATATTGATTCTTTCTCTGTAGTTTATGACTGGAATTCATTATTTTCTCTGTTGCATCCATCTTCTTGACCATTCTGAAAACTTTTTTTGGATCTTAGAATAAAACTTATAGAGAACTTTCATTGTACTTATCTGGTTCTCTTGCTTTTATGTAAAAGTTTCTTTTTGTATTCATTATTTTCTCTGTAGTATCCATCTTCTTGACCATTCTGAAAAACTTTTTTTTTTTATTTTTTTTTTTTTTTGTATTTTAGAATAAAACTTATAGTACTTTCATTGTACTTATCTGATTCTCTTGCTTTTATGGACAAGTTTCTTTTTGTATTACTAGAAACTATAGCACCTCTGTAATCTATTCCTTTCCCAGTTCAAACTTTGTGATGTTCACAACCTTCCCTTTTTTTAAAACATAATTTGAGAACTGTCAGAAATGTATTTAGAAAAGAATCAAGTTTTGAATTAAGTGTAGACTTCTGACCAGTTTTCCCTATTTAAACAATGTATGGAATGTATTGTTTTCACTATCCCCTGTACCCAGATTTTTTCTAATTACATCGTTTGGACAATGTACCAAGCTGGTCACCATGATCAGAGATACCATTTATTATTGGCAATATGCCATAATTACTGTGCTGAGAAATATACAAGAATTTATCACTTACTCTACCACTGTTATTTGTTACTGTTGAAAATTTACCATTGCACTTAAATTGAAGCACAACATCAAAGCTTCCATGTCTAGTCTTTCATTGCTGTGTTTGAAAAGGTCAGCTGTTGAAATTATTTGTTTGTTATTTGCAAAATGAAATAGCTAGCAGTGACTGATAAAAACATACTGAAATTTCCAGAGAGGACTCTGTAGATTGTTATAATGAGCTTTTCTTTACCATACTCCTGTTTTATACCACAGCATTCAAACAGCTATGGTAGGTACAGTTTAGTAAATTTCTTTTCCAAATGAGTAATTCTCAGAGAAACATTAAACATTTACCTAAAACCCTTTTGAATCTCTTCTGGACATAAGTTAAATTAATTGATTTTATTAAAAATTCATCTCACATATAGAGCTTTGAAGACTAACTTGATGTATGGATTTGGTTACTGTATCTGCGTTGTAACAATATAATTTTGCTACTTCATCATAAACTATCTGCAGTATTGTTCAGTGTCTTTGGACTGTCGAGAAATGGGCACAAGATTAATAAATAATAATCCACGTGCAGCAACAAACTGTTTTGACCGTAACCAAGTTGATAGTTTTTTAAACAGGTTCCAAAATCATTTAACTGACATGGCAACCAATTTGATGTATAATATGTGTAGCCTTTAAGTTCTATTTACAGAGATATTTTGATTTCAGGTAGTATTTTTGCCACATGTGCAGGAGTGAACAAAAAGAAAAGTACACAATTTAATATTATCTATCAATGGAAAGAGCTATCCCAAATTTTAATTTCACATTTTGTTGTGAGCAGAGGTAGACATATTTTGAATAGAAACAGAGCCGGTAAAAAATTCTAAATATGATTTTTAGTGAAATAAAGGTTTTGAATTTTGTAAATAAACCAGATGGGAAGATAAAAGTTGGCTTAAATAAAAGGGAAAAATAATTTAATAATAATATAACAGTTACGATTTAAAGGGGGGAAAAAATTGAATTTTGCTATTGAAGCTTGATAACAGTGCCACATTTGACTTTTAAAAATTAACAACTCTTCAACAATAATAATTACGAGAAAATTTTTCATGAACAAAAGATTTTAAATAAATTAACTTATAACATATTAAAATTTTGGGAAAATCCAAGTAAAATTATCGCACTACAAGGAAGTGGGATATATCCTACCAATTTCAGATAAAATTTAATTATTGGAAACAGCTGCTTGCTAGATTATGGGCCAATATCAATCATTTACCAACTCTGTACGTTATTTGTAAAATCTTCCTAAACATAGTTGAAATAGGATTTTATTCTCAAGTTGCTCTCACAGATCATTTTACCTTTCTATACAGTAATATACTGCACTGCTTGATGTAATGTTATTTCTAATAAAAATGACAACTCCCATGTTCTCCATATTAGTTCTACAACAGTAAGAGCTGTACAGTTTAGTAAATTTGTTGTTTTTGCTTGTGCGGTACTATGCAACCAAGTTGATAGTTTTTTAAACAGGTTCTAAAATCATTTAACTGACATGGTCACTACCTGTACTCCAAGAAAATAAATAGTACATTCACTCAAGTAATTTGTCTTTAAATGGAATAATGGGTTTTGATATAGCTAAAATTCACTCCACACAAAGTGACAATATAGTTTATTCAAAGTCTTCAAGTTCTCAGGATGGTACCAGAAACATATCACACTTTCAAGAACAATAATGGACTCCGATCCGAACTTTGACAGCAAATTAGTAATCAGAAACAGAGCATCAATTGATCATGTTTGTCGCAACACAAATTCTTGTTGACAGTTAATTAACTGCGGACTCTCCAATCCCGATTCCTCACTCTCGCGTAAGTTATCTGTGGATACATATTCGATGCAATGGTCACATGGCAACTACCCCGACCAATCCACAGCTGCTAAACACTTACTTCTAACCTAGCCGATTTCCGACAAAATACTGGCAAGCCAAACATGGCCACCTCTCACTTTGGTTCACCTCAGCCAATCGTAAGTGTCCTTAACCCTCATGTATCCATTTCTGGCCAATCACGAATTTCCACTTAAAATCATATGGCAAAGATTCCTCCTTATACCAGTCTCTCCATTACCTATCGTATGTCTTATACTATACCGATTTGCATTCTCTGGCTTCTAGTTCGATAATCTCACTGCCCGGAGCGAAACAGTTGATCATTCCTCGTTTACTTAGCTTTAGTTACAACACTTGCAATACAGCGGGTACCAGTTGCATGGTTATAATTTTTTATTCAGATCATTATTTAATTGACAAATGGAGCAGAGACAGACAGCAAGAAATAGAAGAAAGTCACTCAGTTCCTCCCGAGTAAAGCTTAACTGTGTAATCGTAGAGCAAGCCATACTCCTTCTTTGCATTATCAAAATATGTCCATATTCTTTTTTTTTTTTTTTTTTTTTTAGAAATATTGATCTCATATTTAATTAAATTGTGCAAAAAGTTCTTCAATCTGATGTGACATTTTGGAGTCACTCTCCAACTCAATATTCTGGCGAAATTGATTGCAAGATGTGGCAAGACAGTATAAAACCATGGATATAATGTGTAAAGAGATAAATCGGAATGAAGCATTGTCAAGAGGGAGACGCGAGGAGCGAAGATGATTGTTGAAGTCAGTCTGCCGCGCACCGTCTGGGAGTTTGATAGTGAGGTGGCCGCTACAGTCGTATTGCATTGTGTTAGCTGCGCGCCCAGTATTAAGTTCAGCTGCGAACTCCAACAATATGTTAGAGCAGACAAATAAGGCAACACAAAGTATGTTGCAAACCACTAATTAGTCTGCAACGAACTGTAGAAGCGATCGGTCGCAAGTGGCAACGCGCCTTGTAATAAGTTGGCAAAACACCCGGTATTATTGTGTTGAGCAGACGAAACAGTAACAAGATGTTATTTGCATGTAGCTAGGTGATAGTGCTTCATGAAGATTAATACGCTGTTAGGAGTTGTAACAAAGTGTACAAACTGAGTTATTGATAGCATGGGTCAGAGCCTGTAATGTGAGGAGAAGAAGTGCCGCATTGCCTTATCCACCGTCAAAATTAAGAAGTAGAATTATTGGTGGTAGTGGACTTGTATTTGTGTGTTTGGAGAATAAATTTGAAGTGAATTTTAATGGCGACCTTATGACTTTGTAGAATTCAAACCTGCAATCAAGTAGCAACCAGACCCACAACAATTACCCTACCCCACACCATTAGGGCCAGCAGCATTTCTTTATCATTACAAAGGGTTAGTCCTAACTCATTGCTGTTGTCATAGAAGTGTACATAAAAGATTATTGATATGCAAATTTTGCATCTAATATATATTTTTTTTTCAATCCAACAGCTGCATTAGTCAAGAAAAAAATCGGTGTTGATGAAAAATATTTGCATATCTTAGAACTTGAAGAACAGCGGGCCATTGGCAGTGTTCGGATCACAGCTCTCGATGCCAACCAGTAAGTCTGTTCCTAGCATTATAATTTTTACACAAACTGATAGTTATTACTGGTAGTTATTACTTTTTAAGCATTTATCCAATATAGCTGAGATAATATATAACTTGTGCTGTATTTAGTTATTTAGCTCTTTGCCTTGTAGCTTCATTATATTTATCTTTTTCAGAGTGGCCAATAAGTAAATTTGCTTAGCACTCAAAATAATGAACTATATGAAACTGGAAGAAGAGTAGTTTCATAAATTGTATTAATTTACTCTAATGCAAAGCAATTCGAGAGAAGGTACATTCCTTTATTCGTTCCATACTTATTTTAACTGAGAGATAAACTGTACCTACAAGAGGGAAATGTACTTAAAAGATTCCACAGGGAGAAAATATCAAGAAAGTCCATGGTTCATGTAGAGTTGTGTTACACGCTCTTATAGAATAGAAACCTTTATAATTTTTCATATCCAATTTGCAATGATCCCTACATGCAGACATTACTTCCTACATGACTGCCACCATGTACATCTTTTAAGTTGTAAAGCTGCGTGCACTTTTTTCTAATTGTATGTCATATTATCTATTGTTACAGTTGCTATTTCTCAAACAACATGTTCCAAAAAAAAATCTCATTAGCTCTCTGTTCCCTTACCCTTGAATGACTTACTAAGGTAAAGGTCACGGGGTTCCTACGACTCTTGCCATTTCCCGTAGGATTCATGAAGGTAGAGCTCCACATTCCCATTACATCCATTGGCACTAAAATGGACGTGACAGGGTCAGTGCCATGCTCCGGCCATTCTTTACCTTCCCGTGGAGTTTCCTGCATGGTGCTCATTGGATAGCAGGCTGAGTGGGTCTGGGGATATTTTGATTTCAAGTAGTATTTTTGCCACGTCTGCAGGAGTGAACAAAAAGAAAAGTACACAACTTAAGATTATCTATCAATGGAAAGAGCTATCCCAAATTTTAATATCGCATTTTGTTGTGAGCAGAGGTAGACGCATTTTGAATAAAAACAGAGCCTGTAAAAAATTCTAAATATGATTTTTAGTAAAATAAAGAATTTGAATTTTGTAAATAAAACAGCTAGGAAGATAAAAAGTTGGCTTAAATAAAAGGGAAAAAATAACTTAATAATAATATAACAGTTCAACAGCAATTTGCGATTTAAAGGGGGGGGGGGGGGGAAATGGAATTTTGATATTGAAGCTTGATAACATTTCCACATTTGACTTTTAAAAATTAACAACTATTCAACAAGAATACCGAGCGGGGCGGTGTAACGGTTAGCGTTCTTGCCTTGCATTCGGGAGGACGGCGGTTCGAATCCCCGTCCGGGCATCCAGATTTGGGTTTTCCATGGTTTCCCCAAATCACTCCAGGCAAATGCCGGGATGCTTCCTTCAAAAGGCCATGGCCAAATTCCTTCCCATTCCTTGCCCCCCATCCTTTCCCGTCTCTAAAGACCTCGATGTTAAAAAGAGACGTAAAGCAGTTACCAAAAAAAAAAAAAAAAAAAATCCACAAGAATAATTATGAGAAAATTTCTCATGACTAAAAAGATTTTAAATAAATTAACTTATAACATATTAAAATTTTGGGAAAAATCAGAGAAATATTATCGCACTACGAGGAAGTGGGATGTTTGTATTTCACAAGGAAATAGTATTTTTTCTTGGGTATCCCCGTTTATTCTAGGACAATCCAGGTCAAGGTTAGCTGAGACAATAGACAGACCGTGTTTCCTTTTGGGGGGCAGTATCAAGTCAACAGTCCAGCAGTACGTGTCGCGCCAAGAGCGTAAAATTCAAAATTTAAGTTTAATTCTCTTGCCTTGGAATAAGTTAGTAAACTTATTAACATTTTTCTAACATCACGCATTCCTCTCAATCCTTGATAATACTTTCTTCTGCTGCTGAAACAATAATACCTGAAGATTTGATTGCTCTTAGCATGCTGCTGTTCTGAATCTATACTGCCCTGTAGTTATTGAGGCATTATTTTCTTTGTCCTTACTTACATTGTTTAAACCAATTTTTTTTTTAACCTTTTCACTTCTAATTTTTCAGGTGTGATGATATTGTTTAATTTTTTTTATATACATGATGTTAGTAGATGTCAGCCAGTTTTTCACGGAAGCCTCTAACTGCTGCTATTTAAACCTAATATTAAATGAAATCTACATTAGATAATGATTTCTCTTACAGACATCTACTTGCGACTATAGTAAATTTATCTTAAAACTTCAGAGATAATATTGTTTCCAACAATCAAACCTCTGTCTGCCACATTTGATTGGAGACTTACTTGTTTCTTTAAAAAATCTACTGAAGTTTGTAATTAAAATAAGTTTGCTTTTTTTCCAGCTGTCCAGGGTCAATAATGCTGCTTTTCCAGCTACCAGATGGCAGGAACATTTTGCATGTTGGTGACTTCCGCTTCAACACTTCAATGCAACTCTTTCCATCTCTTCGCCAGTGTCACATAGATCAGCTGTTCCTTGACACAACGTAAGCTTTTAAATATTTTGTAAAACAATTCTTTAGTTGAAGATCGGGGTTATAATGTAAAATCAGGGAAATGCTTTAAGGTACTGTGAAATCAAACAAGGGTGGGGTAGCAGGAGGTCTGTGACAACATAAATACACACTAATACTAATGATAGAGGATAACACACACATACAAAATTCCAGCATCTCTGCCTTATCTTTGGTATTTAATAAATTTACTTTCTATTTCCTGTTTCGTCCTCATACAGCCTAAAAGCATTTTCACTCTTTTAATACTATCAAAAAGGCTGGCATGAGAGAAGTGAAATAGATACTGTGGTAAGACTGAATAAAAAAAGGGGAGTAAATATAATATACAGTATCTATACTTATAAAATGCAAGTTTCGGTCATCTGTCATATCATCTGTGATGTCATGCTTCTTGCCTTCATTGCCAAACTTACGACCAGTGATGTCGTTCTAGGTAATGCACAATATTCAATCTAACATTATAATAAGCAACTGTGTTGTCTGTCACAGCATGACGTCACACTTTACACCCTTATTCTTGGCAATGCGCATTATTTAATAACATTTCCAATCATCCGCGTTTAAATTAACTGACAGAACACTGAAATAAAAGTATGTATTGCATTAAAATTGACATATCAATCATTAGATGCTTATTTTTACATAATATTCTTTTGATATATTGAAGTATTTCTTAAATTTTTTGTCCATAGATATGTAAGATAAAAGCATTGTATTTCGAGCATCAATGTAACAAAAATTTTGGTTAGATTGTTACTTAGCATAGATCAGAATTACAACTGGCATTTGGTGTTGTGGCGGAGGGTATGAATAAATTAGTAGTTTTTTTTCAATATTATTTAAGTTATTAATTTGTTTGAACGGATATAGTTGCACACTGATTGCGATCTGTGCATCTTACAGTACACTTAAAAACAAATAATACATGGCATAATGTAAGTTTATAAGATTTATTTTAATTTCCTTTGCTTTCACTGTCTAATATTACTGAGCCTATTATTTCAGCAACTGTGTCAGCCATTCAAACGTTTTGATATCGGTCTGAAAGATGGATAACAAAAAAGAAATGTGTGAAAACCCTTGAAGATTTTTGATCAAATTTATATCGCTGTGCCCAAGATTCATAATACATTCTTGGTCCGATATTGTGTTTTTATTCAGTGGCTGAAGGGATTTGAAGTAATTTTCACTGTTTTATAGTTTTGGATTTGACCTGAAATATGCTCTGGTAATTTCTTTTATCAGTATTTTTCCATATTTGAAAATGCATTTTTTTTCTAATATATTACATTACACATCCATAACGAATTTGGATGGTGTTTCCCAGTTTGAAAGCTTAAAATGGATTAGTAATAATAGCTGAACAATAAATATCTCTATTAATACGGATCATTTTTTCACATAGATTTAAGACCAATAAGTACCCTAATCTCTTACATTTCATAAATTATTTTATTACTTTAAAATGTAAAAAAGGAAAACTTTTGGACATTAGTGTGAAAACTGAATCAAAGGTAATATCTAAAAGGAAGGAACATTCTTAAATAGCATTTAAATTGTCTGCTTCTTCATAATATTTGGTACTAGGGTCTATGGATGCTAAACAGTGTGCACATGCTAATTGTATGGCTGTTAGTATGCGGCTGAAACCTTGTATGGTCTTAGAGTTCCTAATTCCCTGCTGCATGGGACAGGACAAGTGGAAGGCAGCCCCATCTAGCATATTAAAAGAGGAGCATTTCAGCTGAGGTAGTAAACACCAACAGAAAATCTGACAGATTTGGAGACCTTGAGGTGGCAACCCTACTACCCTAGTAAGAGTTTGGTACTCTCTTATAAGGGAAAGGATTAATACTCATAAGCTTATTACAATAAAAAAGCTCGGCAGATTCAACAAGTTCGATGCAAGTGTGGCAATGCAAACTTTCAGAAATGAAAGAAAACTGCTACTTGCGATGTTTGATGCCTAAAAAAGAGAAAGATCTAAAACAAGGTCTTAAGGAAGCTAAGATAAATATAGCAGTAATATTGGAAACAGAGGGGTATTAGGGATTTTGATCATTATGCTACGATCTGTTCTTTTATAGACAAAAACACAAGACCTTTTAGTGGCATTGTAAGCTTAGTGGATAGAAAGTGGAAAGCTATTCTGATATAAATGAAAAAAAATTAATATTGAAGCCTAGATTACTTATCGGTCATATGTCTGTGATAAGCATTTTTGGTTCCGAAGAAGGTAGAGAGAAAGATACAATACAATATTTCATGGAAACCTCCAGAATGTAGTCTCCAGTAACAACACAGCAGGCTTCATGATAAGTGGTGATTTAAGAGACAGGTATTTAACTATTCCCAAAAATTTGGGGCAGCTTTTGTGAACCGTCAGGAAGTGAAATTGTCATGGAGTTTTGTTACCGATAACAAATTGAAGTTAACTCTACATGTATAAATAGTCAAAAAATATATACAGTAGATCATCTCATAGTTTACTTAATCATTGATGAAAAATATCATTTGTTGTTTAATATATTCATATTTATAGGAGCAAGGATATACATTTTGATTTTGATTTAGTGGTAGCAACCATCAGTTTTTTTAAAACAGTAGTAGAAATTATATCTAAATAAAACAAATAACACTAAAGAAGTCATAGTTGATGAAAGCATTAGAAAACTTTACCATGAGATATTAAATAGTAACTTATCAAATATCTAGCAGGTAAATGTGTGTAAGCAGAATGATCATAAAGAAATAAATTGTAAAAGCTGCCTGTGAAAGTGTAGAGAAGAAAAGAAACCAGAAAAAACAACAATGTAAGACTATGGAATAAAGAGTTTGGAGAAGCAAGAGCAAAAAAATAAAGATTGTTCCTAAAATACCTCTAACGTTGAAATGACAAAGGTAGATAAGAATGTAACTGTTGCTGGAATTAATCTAAATACCACACCAGAGGAGCACATGAAAAAACTGAGGATAATTTCATCATCAAATACTTTGAACTATTTGCACATCATCTCCTGTACTAGTCTCCTCTGAACTTTACCTTGAAGTATTACTTCAATAACAGAAGTTGTGCTTTTCTGTATGAGGGCAGTCCCAAAAGTAAGGTTTCCAAAGCATTTACTGGGGCTCTGACGCACTTTCGACTTTCACGGCAACCCATAATGACGCCATTCGTTGGATTGGCGTTTCAGTTTTGGTTCTTACGATGTGGCCCATGTCTCATCCAGTGTTACCATACGGCGTAAGAAAGCCTCTCCTTAATGCTCATAGCACTCCAAGTGCGTCTGAGCAGCATTGTAACACATCCATTTCTGCATTTCCGTCGATTCATGCGGAACCCATCGTGATGCAATTTTTCGCGTGCCCAGGTGTTCCTTCAGGATGCGAAGCACAGTCGTATGTGCTAATCCGGTTTCGTAGGCGAGCTCACGAATCATCTGGCATCGATCACTGTCCACTAACGCCGCAACAGTATGCACTTCTTCTTCAGACATGCTAGGACAGTCATGGGCAAACTTTTTAAGGGGAGGGCCAGATAAAGTAAAAAAATTATCTTGGCATGCCAAAAAAAAAAAAATAAACAAAATATTTTTAAAGTGATAAAGTTTATTTTTTATTTTTACATCACACACAACTTATGTGGTACATTGGTAAAAAAATTAGAAAAAAGGTACAAATATTGATTATTCTTTAGAAGAGTAAGAAAATGCAAGTTACAGATGGAACTGTGACTGAGCTTCTAAAAGTTGTTCATAATCTGGTAGAAACAGGGATGAGCAGATTCGCAGTAATTAAGCTAAATAGTGGTCAGTCATTCAGTTTCTAACGCTGTTTTTGTGAAGCTTCATAGTAGAAAACACATGTTCACAGATGTAGGAAGATGCAAACATTGTAATTATCTTCTGAGAGTGAGATTTCAGGTTTGGGAAACTTGATTTTGACAGGGGACGTTCTGAACTTAGCCGAGAAACACACACACTGTACTCCACATCGCCATGCTACTGATCTACAGACATCTACTACAACACTACACAAACTCAGTTAATATTAGATGGGATAATAACGTACTTAAAACGCAATGAGAAGAAAACTGTTATTCTATTCTAGCTACGCAGAAAATACATTTTGTCCTATGTGTAATTGCAGGGGTTATTCAAAACCATGTCGCGGGCCGGATTGACTAGCCCGAAGGGCCGCGGGCCATACTTTCCCCATGATTGCGCTAGGACAATGCCCGATGCACGTCTGCTACAGTTTGCCGACCTTCGTTGAAGGCTTTTACGCAATGTGCCATTGTTCTGTACGGCAATGCCGATTTCCCGCATGCCTCTTGAAGACCTTGATGACACTGTCGTGCTGTATATCCTCCAGCTCATTCAATCTTGATCCAACTCCATTGTTCCTGTTTTGAAAACATAGTGACACCGTTACGTTAGACCGCTCACTCACAAGTGAGTGTGTTTCCCTCGATTGTGCGCAAGCATGTCTTGAGTGAGAGCTTCCACAGCTGCTGTTATGCGATGTCTCAGTTCTAACGAGGGCACAAAAACCCGCACAAGATTTCTGCATGCTCCTAGTGAATGTATGCCGTATGCGTTCAACGTCTGCGTCAGACACTGGGGGCCGGACCGGCAATTTACCTTTACACAAACAACCTGTTTCTCAGAATTGTTCATGCCATTGTCTAATGCTCTTTGCTGTAGGAGGATCCACACCATATCTAACAGTTGTTAGTGACCTGCACTGCGGAAAGCATAGAACACAAAAAGCTTTTTGTTGTCCCATTGCCATTTTTACTAGAACTGAAGTGGAGGCACACTGCTGCTACCTAGCGGGAAGTATGTAAAACTCGAGAGTTTGCTCATTCAAACAGTATGTTGTTCACGCAGATATCTCAAATAACGAAATAGTTATGATTTTTTTATAAATCAGATGATTCTTTTTTTTATACACCCTGTATATTTTGGCTCTCGGAAATGGCTGTGACGATTTGGATGAAATTTCATATTTAGATAATGTTTTGACACTAAGGAAAATGGAACCGGCTTCTAGACGATATAAATAAAGGAGGACAGGGAAATTAACTCACCACATACCAAAGTGGATGGCTGCAGTGAGAGGGAACACTTATGCTGACAAACAAACACACAATATTTCAGCATCTGCCTTCATCAGTAATAGATAAACGGGCCATTAGGCTCCGTACGTGTGTACACAATGAACATCACCCAATGATTCCTGGGTTAATTTCCCTGTCCTGTATTTAGATAACATTTTGTTTTTTAAGAGTACCTAAATAGTTGTCTTTCCTGCAAAAACCCATTTTTACAAAATACGAACAATTTTTGCTCATTATCTCGAAAACAGCTCCAACGCCATCTAGTAGATGATTCAGGTACCAGGAAGCCTACTAATATTTTCTCTTTGGTTTCAAGGAACTCATATATTTAAATGGACAAATAATGTATACTAACCGATCCATGCGAATATTTCGCACAATATCATGATCAGTCACCGAATGGTAATATAATAATGAGGAAATAAGTAAATACAAGTATTTATTAATGAAAGATATTTTATTTTGAAGATTAGTAATAAATATCAATTTCACTGTAAGAAGTCGTTAACATTAAATACTACATGACTGTAAAATCCCATTACCATTAAATACTACATATTTAATTGTAAAACATTTCAAAAGCAAAATATATTAAAGAAATATTGGCTTTCTCAGAAGTCATGTGATCATCGTTGATTTTATGATCGTAATGAATCTACTAACTCGTGAAAAAGCCACATGCATGTATCTATACGAAAAAACAGGTTCTGATAAATATAATGCTGCGTTTTGAAGCGTCTGACCTTGTTCTTTTATTTTTTAATGTTCAAATTGTTTTCTTATTATTTAGAAATGCAGGGTTGGTGGTGTGAGGTTAATGCGAGGTAATAGCATAGTTTTATCGGAGTTAGTTAATTTAGCACTGATGATGTACTTGTCTAAGAGAATTAGCACTAATCTTGCACGATTAATTAATCCCTGATTAGCATTAATAATTCTATTTAACATAATAATAGCATTTTCCTTTAAACTAAATTTATGAGGTGGTGAACCAGATGATCTCGGAAATTGCTCAAGTGATTTGGATGAAATTTCATATGTAGATAATGATTTGCTTTTGAAGTTTGTAATATGATTTTACAAAAAAAAAAAAAAAAAAAAAAAAAAAAAAAAAAAAAAAAAAAAAAAAAAAAAAAAAAATCCTTGGATTTGGTATCTCAGAAATGGCTCAAACCTCATCTCAGGTACCAATAAGCCTACTGATTTTAAACTTCTCTTTGCAGGGAAATGTGCACTTAAAATGCCTATGAAGCCTTCAAAAAAACTTTAACTTTAATCAAACTTTGAACATAAATCAAAAGATGCCGAGTGAAGATCGGTCATCCAGGTACTTAAGTATTAATTGTATGTTAGGAATCAATTGGCTTAGCAAATTTAGAGCTTTAATTGACTGATAAATATGAGACATAGGAGTTTGAAAGGACAACGTCAATCATACGGTTAAAATTGGAGGAGAAATAATGAGTCAAGTCAGCTCAGGGCAGATCAGCTCACAATCCAGAATTTCACCAGCAACATTCACACTGCCGGTCAAGTCAGGTCAAATTATATTTTTGGCCTATTGTTGTTTAAACCTTACAGTTTTTACATTTACTTTAATAAAATAGTTAATTTCTAACAAACAAAAGAGAAGAATGAATCAAATTATCAATATTTTAGAGATAAATAATGCATGTATAATAATAGTATAACATAGTCAACTTTTTGCGATAATTCTACTTGTTGTGCAATTTTACTATTTTTATTTGCTTACATTAGGAGCTTTTTATGATCTCTGTCCATAATGTAGTTTTTTTTAGATGAATCACAATATTTTTATGAATAAAATTATACAACACCAACTGCGAACAAGTTATGAGATGTTGAGACTAGTTGCACTAGCGGTCAGATCAGCCCTATTCAGGTTTTGACCATTGTTGGTCGGTCACGGCACAATCTTCAGGTTGATCTGCCTTGCCTTCACCCGACTGTACTGAGCAGTGAGAATTGTCCCATATAGCAATTTTGATCTTTGCGTTGACCTGTCTTGATTGCTAATGTGAATCTGCCTTAAGAGGCTTGATGGGCATTGTACGAGGTTGAAGCAGAGTTTGAAATGAATGAGGATAAGGAAGGAAGTGTAGCAATGTAAATTAGTACCATGAATATCATGATTTGAGTGGAATTACCTTGTAGACGAAAGCTGCTGAAAGGAAGCAAAGGCATGACAAAAGGTTTATCCCAACTGAGTTCGATTTGGAAAATTTGGTTTTGGTGAAGATAAAGGAGAAGTCATGTGATATAAATTCAGAGATACAGAAGTTTTTTATATTTACAATGCTCCTTTTATGGTAATTGGTGAGGCACATCCTAACACTTATCTAGTGGCTTATTCTAAATTAAGTAGAAGTTGAGGTTAAGGAACATTGTTGACTTTGATACTGCATAAAATTAAAGCATAATTATAGATACGAGTATTTAAGTGGTAATGATGGACCAGTAATGTTTCTAAATGGGAAAGCTTTTCACAAATCCAAAATGCCCACACTGAGAAAAGAAGGTGGAGAGGAGAGTAATGACATCACAACACCATTCAGCATAGGAAGAATTAGAGAAGGCTATAAGACATAGCAAAAATGGAAAATCAGGAGGCTTGAATGCCATCAGGACATAGCAAATTAAGCATATCGGTCTAACAACAAAGAAATGGATCCTACAGCTCTTTAACAACTGTATGGGCAGATGTTAAATACCAAAGATTTGGCGGAAGAAATGAGTGATTGCCTTGCTTAAACCTGGCAAGGAAGGAAACAATCAAAAGAATTTTAGACAAGTTGCACTTTTATGTCACCTTTACAAATTGCATGAAAGAATTATCTTAAACCGGTTGGTGTCTGTAATTGATCCTTTGCTTATTCCTGAACAAGCTGTATTCCACCCAGGTAAAAGCTGCACAGAACAATTACTAAATCTCATGCAGTTTATAGAAGATGGGTTCGAAGCTCATGAGGTAACAGGAGTGGTATTTGGTGATTTGTCAGTGTGACACCATCACCCATCAGCTACTACTAGTCAAGTTCTACAACCTGACCAGTAATTTCAGTCTTAGTAAGTTCATTGCTAATCTCCTATAGAATTGCAGATTCTTCATTGACTTCCAAGGACAGTTGGAGGTTACAGAATAATGGTCTACCCCAAGAAAGTTTGCTAGCCCCAGTATTGTTTAATATATATACCAATGATCAGCCTATATCCCCCAAATGCAGGAGTTTCCTGGCCTCACAGTGCATCAGTGGAGAGCACACTTATTAATGCTCTGGAAGATTTGTCAAGGTATTATAGCACAAACCAGCTTAAACCAAATCCTGCGAAGGATTAAGGAATAAAGAACTCACTCGTATGTTAAAGGTAACATGGTCGGAGGGTCAAACTGGAACACTGCAACACTCCAGAATATCTAGGAGTGACCCTTGACAGATCTCTTACATTCAAGAAACATTGCATGAAGTCCAAGCTGAAAGTTTCCACTAGGAACAATCTAGGAAAACTGCCAAGATCGCAGAGGGGTAGACAACCTGAAACAATTTGAACTTCTGCCTTAGCATTATGTTATTTGGCTGCAGAGTATGCCTGTCCTGTATGGTACAACTCAACTCATGCCAAACAGGTGGACATTGCACTTAATGACACTTGCAGAATCATAATAGGCTGCTTAAAAACCACTCCAGTCAATTGGCTCCACTGCTTCACAGGAATAACACCATCTTCTGTTCAAAGGGAAATAGCAATGAACAAGGAAAGGAGGAAAGTGAACTATGTAAGATCTCACCCATTATATGGGCATAATACCACACAGGCAAAGACTGAAGTTCAGGAAAAGTTTCCTAAGAAAGTCTCAGGAACTTACAATTACAACTGAGAAAGCCAGGTTACAACTGGGAAGCTAGAGTTCCCCTTCCCCATGGCTGGGAATCTTTACCACCTAGCAATGAAAAGGGATGGTTGATATGGAAGTTTCTGAATAGGTTGTGGGTAGATCCAAAGTCAACTTAGCAAGATGGGGCTATTTAAAGATCAGTGGTATCAAGTGCGACTGCGGGGAAGACCAGACTGTTCAGCACATGTTCCAATGTCGACTGTTTCCAGCATTCTGCTCGAAATCTGTATGAGGCCTCAGAAAATGCATTGGGATTGGCCAAGTTTTGATCCAGTACAATTTCATGTTTCTGACATGAAATAAATAATTAAGTGGATCAGTGGAATCATAAGTGAAATGAGTTGGACCGTGATATTCTTTGTTTTCTCAGCTAGTGTACAGTGCAACAAGTGTTTTGGACACTAATAATGTGCCTGTATTTATAGTTATCTCATTTTGATGATGTTTTGAAAATAAGATAGGATAGGGAAAATAAACAGAAACCCGTCACTTACCACAGATGAAGGCAGGAGGGCGAGACACGTAAAAACACAAAAACAAAGGAATTGCACAATATTTCGACTTTAGTCTTAATCATGTGGGAGGCGAGACATAGACGATTGGTGCGTTGGACATCGTGTGTGGGACATTTCGCCAGATGTGTCCAATTTTTACAACATTGCATAAATTATGCTCTATTGTGACAATTTCATACATTACCAATCAAATTAATTGCTTTAACTAAATGTATAGATTAATAAAATATTGCACTAATGTATGTGTTCTCAGTGTTTGTATGACAAGATTCCACAGTCTGTCATTTGTGTAGTCCTTTGGTAGCATAAGGCAGTAACTGTAAGCAGGGAGATCTTTAGTTGTGGAGAGAGAGGTTTTTGTAATGTTGTAAAGTACAGAAATAAGGCATGTACTGACAATAATTTAAGTATTGTATGTGTGGTATTTGTATTAGTGAGTAATATCTAGAAGTTGTACCACAAGAAGAAAAGTTAGTGTAAATATAGTGTGGTGGTTTAATGACGATGTTTGAGGCCATTCTTAAGGAATAAAGTGTATGTTTTGGAACAGTATTGTTGCCTGCAATAGCTCCTTTTGATCGGGAGTATGCCTTAATTAACAAAATGTTATGCATGAATGTTAGTGATAGGACAGCAATTGTAGAGTGGGGCCATCTGTCCATGAAATGCTATTAATTTGAAAAACCACTTTTACAACTGGCAAGCATCTGCCAGAACTAGTTAATGGGTAAATCATAATGACCCATGTTGCGAACAATTATAGTTAAACCATTCACCTGCCCCCTCCCCCTCCCCTTACAATTGGCTCAACCTCTGCCAAGATTAACAAGAAGTGTGAATGAATTAACTAACCCCTTACAAGGTCTTCAGCACTAAGGAAATTACTTGACTAAGGTACTGTAGACATTGTGTAACTACAATTCTGGAGCATTAAAATGGAAGTTACTAATGCTACAAGTACAGGTCTTTTCAGCAATGCAATTAAGCTTTTCATTACATTAGCGATGTGTAATTCAACAATGTACAGGCACAAACCATTAATTATAGTTCTCAAACTCAGTTTTATTCCATAAGAACTAAATTGATTTAACACACTTTTATTTTAGAAATACTTGAAAGTTGCTCTGTGCAAACATTTGTGTACCTTATTTTCTCTCTCTCTATCGCTCTCTCTCTCTCTCTCTCTCTGTGTCCGTTTTCAGCAATTTTTTTAAACGAAAAATTTTGACATCAGCAAACTTGGCTTACTGTGCCATAGCAAGTGCCACTGTGGTTTCATTTGAGAAAAACATTTATATAAAAATGAAATATTTTTATTCAAACTATTATTACAGTTTCTCTGCAACTTCTTTTAACAGATCAGAAGTTTGACATAATTATATATCTGAGTATCAAGATTCATGCAGCATTATATTTGTAAGGAGCCGTATTTGTTACCTCAGTTGTTAATATATTTATGGAAAGAATGGTATTTATGTTTGCTAATTAATTCCTTTTCTTCCTCTTTCATTTCCTTTAACTCATCTGAAAATGATATGGTAAAATGAGCCAATTAACAAATATAAATAAGGAAAGAAAGGGGAATCATAACTGATGTCAGGATGATGTAGAAACAGTATAAACACAAACATGGCACTTCTGCCAGGTCAAATCATTTTTCAACCCCAATTTTTCTCATTTTGTTGTTACTATTTTGTATTTCCTTCTCCAGACTTCTCTGTTTTCACAGTTACCACTATTGAGTAATGACTTGTTAATTACTCTTTGATTTCAATCCTGTTCATGCCTTGTTGTACTGTTGAAGAAGAGTTTAACCTGAATATTTCTACATGTGTCATATTCATGTTTTTTCATTTCTACGCCATCCTGTAATCACTTTTTGTAAGCAGTATTTCCTCTATCTTTCCTAATTTGCCATTTCATGTGTTTGCATTGAGAAGCTTATATTTGCTTACCTGCAATACATACCACTCATGAGAAATAAATTTTCAGGTTAATTGTTAATTTAATTGCATATGTTGCTTTTTCAATTTCCCTACACACCTATTATTACTCTTTTTTATTTTAAATTCATAAGTTTTATCTCTTCCCCACTTTTCCCATTTTCACCCGTAACGAATTTTATTTGTGAGTTCTTTTAGCATTTTTGGTACATTATTAAATGCTTCTCCAGTGCCCTTACCTACAAAAGAAAATTTTACCTCTCCCTATTACCTGAATTTGAGGGTCTGCTCATGGTAATGGTCATCACTTTCCTTCCATGCACTGCTCAAATTCTTCTACCAATATCTTTTCTAGCCTCATCACCGATGTATGCTTGGTACACTCCCAGCAATCTCTTCTCCCGCCTCCTGTCTTTCCATGAATCCCAATCCAGTGCCTTTCTTATATGGGTTACTGATTATGTTCTGTTTTAATGTTCAAAGACAAATCTAGCTGCCATCCTTTACACCTCCTCTAATTCCTGTATCTGATACCCAAACTGTGGGCTCCATATTACACTACTTTATTCAAACAGTGGTCTGATCAAAGTTTTGTAACCCAATTCCCACACATTTCTGGTAAATCCCCTCAATATCTTGGCTAATGAAGCTATCAGTGATTTATATTCTGATTTCAAATGCTGAACTATGTGTTCCAGGTACTGTGATCCACAGTATGATTTTCCAACACAAGAGGAGGTGATTTCAAAAGTCGTCCATATTACTAAATCTACTTTGCAACAAAATCCGAAGACTCTCATAGCCTGTGGCACATATCTTATAGGTAATCATTGTTAAATATTTTACTATAATAAATTTAAAAAGTGATTCACCTTAAAATATTTGAACTATCATGTGCTGTCAACAAGTTATTCGTAATCATTCTCACCTTCATTACAAAGTCTTGTCTAATTATGAAGGGTATATCAAAAATACTTTCGCAAACTTTGGTGGCAGGTTGCTCACACCAAAACAGTGAAAAACTCCATACAAACATGTGTCAAAAAATTCTTCGTTTTTGAGTTATTGATGAAAGTGTACATTCAGTTTGTTTCGACATACTATCCAACAATGACATTTTGTATCCATTAATTTAATCAAGTAACATTGTCAATACAAGTCAATCTGTTAATGCACTCAGTGGTAATGTGTTGCCACAGAGACTGATGGTTGGTCATCTTCACAATTTCACTTTTGTCTTAGTTTAACCATGGCTGAAAGTCATTTTGTGAGCAGGCAGATTTTTATGTATGGTCACACAAATTGTAATAGATGTGAAGCTGCATGTCTTTATCAACTGATGATGGCTGAGTCATCCAATCTTTGTTGTCGAGACAAGTTCTATAGCACCATAAACAATGGATCGAGGAAGACCAAAAGTTGCTAGTGTGCCTGGCCAGACTGTTTGTCAAGATCCAGATATTAGCATCTGACAGGGGGTCCTAGCATGTGGTACTTCTCATAGTACCACATGGTAGGTACTTCATGAGTGGCTCATGTTTCTATATCTTCTTCAGCATATGCAGGGTCCTTCACCTAGAAATCACCCACCTTGGCAGAACATTTGCTGATGTGTTGTTGTATAAACTGCCAATCCATTGTTTGTCTCTCCTGTTTTACTTACAGATGAAGCAAAATTTAGAATAGATGGAATGACAGATTTTTACAACCAACATTTGTGGGCAGATGAAGATCCTCGTGGTATAATTCTGACCTAATATCAGCATTAATGTGTGAGCTGATATAGTAGGTGATAAGATCCATATGCAGTCTCAGCTTGCCCTATGAACACTATATACAACCCGCCTCTAATGACCTCGACGTGTAAGGGTTTAAACTGATACAGGGATAATTCAACTATAAAGCTTAGCGGTCACCACATAGCTTGTTTAAACCAAAAGCTAGGGAAAGGTTAATGTTCACTACAAAAGCATGTAAAAGTCCACTTGATGAAAATTCTGAATATATTTCACAGTCAAATTCGAAAAATAGCAATTACAGTCAAATTGGCAATCGAACTAAACGTCTCCAAAAATCACAAGTCGTGAAGAGGAAGAAGTACCAGACTAAACCCCATTAGAAAAATTACAAGTCCATAGTCAATGCTTACACCAATCACTGGCGGGAAAAGTTAACATGGCGATGCGTCACGCACATGTTGTAGTTCAAAGTCTGCCGGAAGTCATTTTCGTTGCTCGACACTACACTACACTACACTAGCTCATGATTAACTCCGCTGCTTTAGTCCAAAGAATAGACAAAGACTCCGCAATACAAGTCCAAAAAATAAAGACAGCCAGATGACCTAAGCACTCCAATATATACTCTCTGCTGTATGCTTACTGTGATCTACTGCTGGACAAAAATTGTCGGAATCCCCGGGCTGTTTCTTGATTTGTGCAATTTTAGAAATTCCTGCTGGGTTGCAAATTGTCGTGTTTAAACTTATGCCATTGTGTTCAGTGCTTGCTCCTGATTTCAAAAATGTAACTTTTATTGGTATCAGCGGTGTATTAGAGAAGTTATGTATCTTACAAAAATCAAAGGTGAAAGTGCTTAGAAGCCATGTTAGAAAAATTTGGTTTCTAGTTAATGATTATTAAAGTGCTGTTTATACCAAAAAAGTGTTATTAGCTGAATTTTTCTTTTATTTAGTTATGTGTTTTAAAGTGGTTTTGTTTACAGAAGTGTTCTTGTTTAATCGCAGTTTAATTTCGAAATTACCACGTTTTTATTTACGACATTATGACATGAAAATTGATTTAATATCTGTTCTACTGCCTTGAATGTTTTGAAACTTTAATAGGTTATACTAGATTCTTTACTCTTTCAGGAAATTTACTGTAATGCTTTGGAAATTATCGCAAACGTTTTGTTATTTAATGTTGAAAATGTAAGTGTATCTAACGAAGTGTTAAAAATTTTATTTACTTTATTTATACAGCCTGAAGCTACTGAATTTAAGCGAATTTAAGTTCATTTCAGATTATTATTATTATAAAAATTACTTTACTGCTCGGAAAAGTGTTGAGAATTAGTTAAATTATCACGTAACCAAAATCGACTGTTTACAAATTGGATAACTGGATAACCCTGGCTCAGGTTAATCTAAATGTTATTTACTATTATAAATTGTTTATTTAGAACTTGTATTATATGTTGAGTGACTTTACTGTTTTTAAATCTGCTTATTTACTGAGTTAGGTTGCAGTATCGGCTTCTGCATGAAACGTATCTCTCATATCCTGTAGTTGCTAAATGAAAAATTTTTATGATTTCTGGAAGGCTTACCCCCTCCCTTATGCTCTATAGCCAAGCAAACTGGAATTTTCCCAAATTCTAAGGTGCTTACAGATGTCAGTGTGGCATAATACCAAAAAACCTATCTACAAGGACATCTTTCAGAACATACTTCCAGACGTGCTTCAAGATATGCCAATGCAAATAAGAGGGAACAAGTGGTTTGAGGCCCCAGCACATTTTAGTCACAATACTCGACATTTATTATCTGATATGTACCATATCAAATTGATAGGCAGGACCAGTTACATGGGCTTTTCGCTCCCCTGACATTGTTATATGCGAGGACACATAAAACAATTGGTGTATGTGACAAACATTCCAAGTGCAGAGACACTACATCAAAATGTCATAGATCCTTAAAACCATTCAACACCATCTTGAAAGCATGCGATAGTCCATTGTCCATGAGTGCATGCATGTTTAGAAACAAGTGGAGGATATTTTCAACATTTGTTATAGATTCTACATTGTGGATCTTTAAACAACTTCCTAATAAGGGAGCATCCATAAACTACAGAGCTCCAGTTTGGCCTCCTGTGAACCCCTCCCGGAGCCCGACACGGCTTTTTCCTTCTACCCCCGTCCCCTCCCCGCATGGCATGTAGCTTTTTTTCATATTGATTCCAGAAGGCATTTTGTGCTGTTTTCTCATGTCAGACTATCTTAAATTACATATGGAGATAATTAAATGACAATTTTAAATATTCACATACTGTTAGGTGTTTTGCACTTTATTTTTAACTGTGACAAATAATATGAATGAAAAGCTACGTGGCTTGGCTCCGAACCCCCCTCCCCATGTAGCTCAGCGTAGCTTTGCAGACAACCCTATACCGAGCCACGTAATTTATGGACACTCCAGAAGCTGACAATGTCAAACTGATAATGTATCATTGTAAACAGTTTTTTCATCAATAAGAAAAAAAAACTGAGGGTTTTCAGACACATTTTTTCATTGTTTAGGTGTGAGAAAATGGCCCTCAACAGTTCTATTTTTGAGACACACTGTATAGATATTAGATAAAAACTATTATAATATGGAAATCTGTAACTATTGTGGATCTGTGAATGATTATATCGGGAATGTTTGAGTATCTGATGACTATAACTTTCTCATTATTTGTTAGTATTAAAATTTATTGTAATTGCACAGATTATCTTTGGCACAGCAGGGAGAATTGTCATTGCGTAAACTGAAAGAAATCAATTCATTTCTTATGATGAAACCTATCTCCCTTAAGATTGATACCATGGCTGTAAAGTGAAATTATAATTCTTCCCATGTTAGAAATATTAATTAGTTATATGTTAGATGCTATACCGGTACTTCATTCTAAGTCAATTTTTCTTTTCTTTCTTCTTTTTTTTTAAGGTAAAGAAAAGGTGTTTATGGGCATATGCAAAGCGATAGGGGCCAAGATATGGGCTCGTCCTGATAAACGCAGCATCCTGAAATGTCTTTGTGACAAAGACATTGAAAACAACCTTGTTACAAAACCATTTGAGGCACAAGTCCACGTTCTAGCTATGAAAGACATAAATCATGATGTAAGAAATTTTAGTATATGGTATACATATAAGCTTTTTAAAAAGTAAAATTATAAATAGTTTATGACCCTTCAATTTTGTTTTTTGGTTCAGTTTATGTTTTTCACCCTTATTATAATGGATGTCAAAAATATCAAATTATTTTTTAAAATTTTTTAAAACTTATATATAACTAATTCCTCACTAAATAATCTCTAGATTTAATCAATTCTTTTCAAGTATTCCAAGATTTGATGTAAATCTACCATTTCTCATGATAAAGAGAATTTATTTTACAGTTAGCTGTGTTATCTGATATTATTTTGTCCCTGCAAAACATTGAGGTTGAAAGGGTCACATTTCTTGTGAAAATATTATTTATCATGTCATATTTGTTGAACTTCCCATGTTGCACCTGTTTTCTTTTATATTCCCTTTAGGTAGTGAAAGCTACAAAGGATAAGGAAAGTAAACCTAACACCTTAGATAAAGGCAAAAGGGCAGAAAGAACATAAAAACAAAGAACAAAAAATACATAGTACAATATGTTATTCATGTGAGTAGATGAGACACCTGGCGAAGAAATAAGATGTTCACACTCCTACATTTACCACATGAAAGGAGAATTGCAATGAATAGTGACAGGGTGGTGGTGAGGGCGTGAATCAATAACCATGGGGAAATAGTATCATGGAAGCAGGAACATAAAGAATGAAAGTAAAAGGATGATGACATTAAATTTCTATGTGAATAAATAACAATAATAGCAATGATGCTTTAAGGATACACAAATTGTATATATGTGATGTATAGGCAAACCGATCGGTTTCCAAGCTGAGGTAGGAGCAGCCGCTTAATCCAAAAGTCACAGGTCATAAACTAACTGGCAATCAGAATAAAGGCAGAGTGCTGAGCAGTTGGCTGTGCATAATGAGAAAGCACATATTATAGTTCTAGGATACACAGTGTAGGCAGCAGTAGAGACACCGCAATATGGAGAATAATCATTTGTGACTAATGTCTGCCAGTAACTTTGTTTGTAATAGAGTGACAGAAACATTTTATTAGTTGGCAGATGGTGAATGTTAGAGTCCAGAATAAATAAATGTTTAGAAGCTGTGTGGCAAAGGTCCATGAATGCAACTGTGATATCACAGCACCTCTTGTATGTAATAGCTACAAGAGATTGAATAGCGAGATACCATTTTTGCAACATGTTTAGATAATTTCAGAGTGTAGTACACTATTAACTAGTATCTTGAAGGACAATGTTGGTTGCCAAAGAAAGTGAAAAGGTCTTCTCTTCCCTATCGCTAACTTAACATTTATAATCCCAGCTCACTATAAAGCAATTGTTTATGTTGTTCAAATCATGAGAATTGGCAAGGGCTAGTCTAGGTTGCTGGCATAAACTTATTACCTTTGGCCATTCAAGAGTTTCACTTAATTCCAGATTGCAGTAAATAGTGATGATTGGGGGGATGCTTCGAGTTTTGCAATGGGGCCTAATGCATGTGAAGGATCTGTATAGCAGTGTGGACGAATCACCAGTGAGTATTTGTGGACGAAGACCTTGCATGTGACGTACCTGGGATTTTCAAAGTGCGTAGGATGATATTTCATGACTAAACTTAAACCAAGCAGATTGATTTTATTGTGAGGTGCACACAACAAGGAAATGAGAAAACATAATGTTATAAAAAAGATGAAGTGATTAAATGATAGAAACGCCAAGATAGGAACGAGGGGAACATGGAAGGGAGAAGATCATTAGACAACAATTATGATAATGAGAATGAAAAAGGAAAATGCTTTAAGGAAGGATAATGAAAATAAATCTGTTTCTCTCTCTCTCTCTCTCTCTCTCTCTCTCTCTCTCTCTCACACACACACACACACACACACACACACACACACACACACACAGAGAGAGAGAGAGAGAGATGAGAGAGAGAGAGAGACTTTAATTTGGTCATGTCTGTCCATACGTTAGGTCTTATTTTTCCATCAACTTTGAACTGATTGTCATAGGATTTTGCAGGAAGATGTATTCTATTGACTTCAATACACATTCACAGACAATAACAAAATAATAATAAAGGTACTACAATCTCCCCCCCCCCTTTCTCCCAAAAATAAAAGATGATAATTTTTTAATTGCTGCAAGTGCAATATTCTTAGACAAGAACACAAAATATTATTTATGGATGTTTTTATTTACTTTTGTAAGATATGAGCTACAAAAGATGTTAAAAATGTCTCTCCCCTTAACCCCTCTAATTTTCTGTCTATGTGGATAAAAAAAATCGAAAGATCGAGATGATGATTTTTGAATAAAATATGAGAAACCTTTTCTAAATTTTATCACTATATTTTTCCATTATAAAACAGTTTCATAAATCTACAAACTTTGCATCGTTTTTAATAGGAAGATGTGTTCCATTGACTACAATTCAGTAACAGATATGATAACTGTCACTGGTAGACAGGGTGAAGAGAGTGCTGGGAATGTACAGGGCATACCAGGGGGTACCCAGAAAAACTGAAATTATTTTTTAAAAGCTATAAATTTTCATTTTTTTTTAAATTATAAAACAACCCTATCTCCTTCAAATTACTCTCCAGTACAACTAATACGTTTGTCCCACCAGTGCATCCATTGTTCGAAACATTTTCTGTAGTCATCTTTAAAAACATCTGACAGCTCCTCCCTTATTTTTATCTTAATCTCTTCAAATTTGTCAAATCGGTGTTCATTCAGCCCCTTTTCATGCATGGAAATAAGAAAAGTCACACGGAGTCAGGCCAGGCGAGAAAGGCGCCTGGAGCCATTTTTTAGCCAAAAGTGCCTAACAGAGACAGCTGTGTGTGCAGGTGCATTGTCTTGGTGGACATCCAGAACGAGGTTGTCCAATTGACATGTCGCCAATTTTAAACCGAGGGAACCATTCGTACACTTGAGTTTTTTTCCATAGCGTCATCTTTGTAAGAGTTTCAACATTAAGGGGAGACAGTCGTGAACCGGCTCAAAAAAATATAATTTTTCTTTTTAGACTTGTTCAAAGCTCCAATTCTTTAGCTACAAAATGCCGTTTGTTTCATGAAAATTCGACGATTAGATTCGGAGTTATTAATTTTTTCGTGATGCGTGGTAATAGTGTGTCCCTATTGTAATGTACATTAGTTTCTCGTATGTAAAACTTTTAATACAGTTTTTTCTCAAAACTACATTTTTTGATCTTCTGGTACACTTTTCTCAAAAACTAAGACTGATAAAGACATAAGACTTTCAGCACCTCTTTTTAATAAAACAATGATTAATCAAATAAAAATTGGGACCTATCGTAACAACCAGAGCAAACTTACAAGCTCCAAGATATTTGAAAAAGTTAATTTTTTTGTGTGTATTAGAACAAAACATCATTACTCATAAACTATATAAAATTTAGTAACAATTCTTTATGTGATTTTTAGATGATGTTTTATCTGTATACTGCGAAAGTTGCAGGTCTGTATGTCCATTAGTTTCTTCAGAAAGTGTACCTGAAGTTTGCTTGTTTTAACATTGATTTCTTATGGGAGGTCCTTCGCGACTGTGTCCCCTTAAAACAGTTTCAGCAGCATTTTTAATGAGTAAAAAACGAAATGAGAGACAAACAAATTAATATTAGCTTTTTGTGTCATCTCAGCTTCACTACCTCCAACTTTGATTACCTGTGTTCACTTTCCCTGTCCTTGTTTGTGATAACATTGCTTTTAAAGCATTTCATATTTATTGTTATTGTTCTTATTACAGGACCTACAGAAACATCTTGCATCATTGAATGGGATGTATTCAAATGTGTTGGCATTTCGGCCATCTGGGTGGGAGTTACAGCAAGCAGGATCTTGTCTCAACTTCAAACAAAATACATCTATTAATACAGTTATTTATGGTTTGTCTTATTTTATCTCTATTTATAATGCATTTCATTTCATATTATTATCATCAAACATTGATCAATTACTATCTAGTATACACATTGAGATTAATATATTTTGTTTGTAATGAATTAAGGAATTAATAAACAGAGCATCTCGTATCATTCTTTTTAGTGATTTTAATATTAATAATTTTTGTTTCAGGTGTGCCTTATAGTGAACATTCCAGTTATTCAGAATTACAGAAATTTGTTCAGTTTATTCGTCCAGACAAAATTGTACCTACTGTGAATGTTGGCAAGAATTCCATTTTCCAGCGCTATTTTTCATCATGGTTTTCATCATCACTTTCTTCAAAAACACAAGCAAAAGTTTCATCTTTCCTTTTTGCAAAGTGATCGAGTCTACTGTCGAATTTACTCTAGTCTCTTAGGATTATTGTTTTTGTAAATATTTTTTTACTGTGCCAAAAATTTTATTACAAATTTTATATAAATTTTAACTATTTAAATGTAAGTATACTATTTTTAATTTTTATAAAATATTTTTCCTGGTGGAAGAATTAAAAAAATAAAAGAAAGTTGTTCATAAATTTTTATTCTTGTGTGAGGAGAACGTCTCGCAAAATATTCTCACCAATTGATTTACTTCCAGTGAAAGTCAGAGACAGACTTCGAAACATCGCATCAAATTGCCACATTCCCCTGGTGGACAGCCTGAGAATTTTGTATACAATTCCTATGTATCTTCTTGCTCCATAACAGTTCTCTGATCACCGCAAAAAGTCATGTGCCCTACACCATCTTTTGTTTATTTTATTTTTCTGTCATTTTATTCTTGCACATATTCCAAATAAGTCTTCTACAACCATCAGTTACTCACCTCTACATATGACATTAGCATTTGTTCTGCAGCCTTCCCACTTTTTTGAAGGAAATTGAATTTTGTATGTCACTACTTCAGGCCGTGCACCCAGCTGTTCTTGCAATTCTGTATTCCAGTTACCCCATACCATTATGTTATCAAATAACAATATTGCATTCACATTCTCTGATCTTACTTCCCATATTCTTTATTATTTCATCAATACCAAATAGCACTCTGGCCTTGCATTCGGGAGGACGCCGGTTCGAATCCCTGTCCAGGCATCCAGATTTGGGTTTTCTATGGTTTCCCAAATCGCTCCAGGTAAATGCCGGGATGCTTCCTTCAAAAAGTCCATGGATGAATTCCTTCCTGTTCCTTGTCCCCAGTCCCATCCCCGTCTCTAATGACCTCGATGTCAAAGAGGTGTAAAGCCATAAGTTAAAAAAAATATACACGAATAGCATTGGGGCAAGAGAACTTCCTTGACTGACCCTATTTTCTAATCTAATTTATTTCTAACTGTGACAGTAAAAATGCTGCTAGGAAGCAAAAATAAGGAAGGACAGGAAAATAAGCCCATCACAGATGAAGACAGGAATGCTGCAACAAAGGCACAAATGTGAGTACACTGACTTTCCTGTGATAAGTCTCGGTGAGTACATATCTGATCCCCTTTTCATATATCTCATGTTATTCAAGATGAAGGTTTTAGTTAAAATATTGTAAAATGTGTTCATGTTTGTTGTGGCTCTTCTGTCATCATCTGTGGTGAGTGATAGGTCTACTTTCTTATATTCTAATTCTCTGCATACTACTGCTAATTCCTTGTCCAATGTCTTCTTGTGCTGCATTGCAAATGCCACACTTTACCAGACCCTTGCCTTCCAATAACTCCCAACCTAGCTTCTGTATCATATTAACTATTATTAATGTTTTATGATAATTTCTGCAAACAGATCTAACTACCCTCCCCCACACAGTCGCTCCAACTCTGGTATTTGATGCCTATAATGTGAGACATAGTGTCACATCATAATCAAGAATGGGCCTGGCCAAGGTGTTGCAATCCACTTTCCTTATTTTTCTGTTTCATTCTCTCATCAAAGTCTTTAATTAATTGAGGACTTTAAAACATTTATTTTTGACGTACCTAGTATTTCTGTACCACTGAATTTGTCATCAAATATTTGCTTTATATTTGTGCCTTCATCGACCTATTACTCTTCCATCATATGAATTGTTCTGTGTATTTATTTTTATTCGGTGTAGACCTACACCACTCCCTCTTTAAAGTTGCTTTCATGTCATTACCACATAATAAAATTGTAGAGTAGTTGTATCTGTACATCAAATTTATTTCAAAAATAGTAGGATGCAATATACACTAGTGATGACAGAGATGCAAAAATTATAAAGTTTGAAATTTTTGTCTGTCTGTTTGTTCTTGCATTACTCAAAACTAATGGACTGATTCTAATAAAACCGCACATAATGGTAGCTTTTGCTATAGTACACTTTTTATACTGATGAGCTACAACGTTCCTGAAGAATTAGTATTCAAAACTGTAAATTTTGAAATTTTTGTCTGCCTGTCTATGCATCTATGAACAAATTGTAATGAAACTGAACATAGTGATAGCTTGTCTTTTATCCTGATATGCTACAAAATTCCCGATTATTGAGAGTCCAAAACCATAAGTTGTGAAATTTTTATCACTGTGTCCACTTATCAACCAAAATAAAATAGATTTTAACAAAACTGTACATAATGATCGCTTATGTATTCAGGTAACATATAGGATATTTTCATATTCGAGATAGGAAAATAATTCATGAATTGTAAATTTTGGATTTTTCGTCTATCTGTGCACGCATATCACAAAACTAATATATGAATTTCACCTAAACTTCACGTAATGAGAGCTTATGTCATCATTTAACATATAGGACATTTTTTTTGTTTAGATCAGTATCGTAGTTCTCAATGACACAGATACCAGAACCATATTGGAATCTTTGGCTATATGTGTGTGCTCACTTCATGCAGGAATGGATTTCAGTAAAATCGCATATAGTTTTGGCTTATGTCATGAATTAACATGTAGAATAGGTTTAATCCTGGTTAGTACTATAGTTCATTCATGATACAGACAAAAACCATAAATTTAGGAAGTTTGTATATCCATTCAAAATTATCTGGTGACAGCCTTTTCACTGTTAAATGTTAGTGCTGTGTATGTATTGATGGTGTGTTACACTTTATGGTTCAATTAGGGATTTTAGTTTGTACACATACAACTAAAGCAATTCATTCATCTGTCATACAGCACAACTCAAATATTGCTAACAGTGGAACTGTATGAGCAATACTGAAGTTTACCTCTGGGTCTTCAACAAATATAAACATTATGTATTAGTGGTAGTTCCAACAAGAGGTAGAAACAAATGATAGCATAAACATGTTAAAAATACAGTAGAACTCCAATTATCCGAACTCCGGTTATCTGAATCGCCGATTATCCGAATCGCTTTTTCAATTAAGGCCGAAACGTACTGCGAAAAGGTTTCCCCTCTTATATAAAAACCAACCCAAAGTTCGGATGACTGCAGCTTTGTTTAGCGAGTGGTATGGTGAAATTTTTATCCCTATAGTGGAAAATCTCTTGGAAGGAAGACGTTTTCAACATACATACAATAATTAGTTAAAATAGACCCTTTTTCAGAAAAAATCCAATTATCCGAATGGGGTCCGGCCCCAATTGATTCGGATAATTGGAGTTCTACTGTAATCTAAATTTATAAGGTGAAGAAGAGATCCAAGAAAGAGGAAAAAATGGCTGCTCATTTGTTTTTCCTACCAAGCCAACATTTCTTTGATAATTTATCTGTGGATTAACAGCAGAAATCTCAAATTTGGAGCTAAAGTATTTCACATGCAGTTAAATCTTTTGTAACTCATACCAGTAACAAACTCACACATCTAATTTCACCATCCAGAATTCTTTCTTTCTTCATTCCTATTCGTTCAATGTATTGTATCCTGCTTACAGGATGAACACAAAAATACAAACGCACTGTACAATATTTCGCTAAAAAACTTTGTTCATGTTAGAGATGAGACATAGGGCAAGGGGAACAGTGTTATACATCCAGATCTATCACATGACTAATCAAAAAGATGAACCAAGTTGAAAGAGTGGGATTTGTTAAGGGAGGTGGGAGTACAATCTCTGTATCAACCAATCAAAGTTAAAAAAAAAATGAATAATTTAAAAAAAAAAAAAAAACTTGTATATTTATAACAAGTAAATGACAGGTTTACTGGTGGGTATTGATTCCTATCTACGGAGTAGATCTAAGGTGTAGTAGTGTCGGGAAAAATTCTTGAAAGCTATCACTGTGAAACATGTTGAGATTGTTAGAGTCTTGTGAGTTAGCATGCGCTGCCACTGCATGGTAAAGGTTGACAGTATAAACTTTGCCTGTGACCATTCATCCTGATGGACAGTTTTTTAATGCTGAGAATGATGTAAGAAGCAGTGCAATGAAGGCAGGTAAGTTGGTAAATGAGGTCAGCAGTGACATGCCCAATAATAGGAAAAGATTCCCCGGTGATACAATTGCAATAAGTAGTGGTGGCTGAATGCATATCGCAAGTTCTGTAGAGAAGTCATTGGAAGATCCATGTGGTAGCCTACGATAGTCAGAAAGTTAATACTTGGAGACCATGGTTTTCTTCATATTGGAAGTTCTGCTGAAGCATGTAGAGCAGTTGGTAGAATTTTTGGAAGGAGGATCTGTAGGTCAGGGAAGGAATGGTAGAAAATCATGCCCAAGGTGAAGGTGGCAAGGAAAGAACTGGTTGATGAATATTGGACTGCAGTCAGCTGGTGGGTCTCATTTTTAAAAGCCATTGCCACAATGTCAAGACCAAAGTATCATCAAGCAACAATGTATTAAGCAAGTTGACTGGATCTAGCTGGAAAGCCAACCTAAGCGTCATCCACACCTCTGTCTTAGCATTAAGCTACTCCGCAGCAAAGTATGCATGTCCTGTTGTGGGAAAAACAGTAGACGTTGCACTCCACAGAACATGCTGGCTCATCACAGGTTGCCTCAGACCATCACCTGTGGGGAAATTGAAGATATTAGCTGGAATCGCCTTTGGAGACATACACTGGGAAGTTGCCACTACTGCGGAAAGGCTTAGAGCGAACAAAGATGCCCGACACCCTCTACATGGCTATACACCTGCGCCATCGAGACTAAAGTTCAGATCAAGCATCCTGTGGACTTCAAAGCCACTAAATCAAGCACCGAGCAATGAAAGAATATTGGCTTGGGGGAAGAGAGTGCAACCTGTGTCTGAACAACCATGGCCTATATGGGAATCACTAAATAGACTTCGAGTTGGAGTTAGCCATTACAAAGATACTCTTGCCTCATGGGTATATCTGGGAGAACAGCCAGATACCACATGTTAATGCGGGGAGAGAGAAACTATGTTACATCTGTTGTCTTGTCCACAAATTGGAATTAATGTTTCCAAATTTGACTTCCAATCAACTACTGACAAAGACATCGCACTGGCGGAAAACTACCTCATATTTGATGCTTTCATTGACATAAGAAGTAGTAGTTTGGTGAGTGCTAGCACAAGAGAATTGCTTTTGCTCAAGATCGGGGGTAGCAGTGGGAAATGAAGGTTTGTGAGTAATTTATGATCAGAACAGATGCCACAGAGTGCAAGGATAAACAGAAGGTAACGTTTGGTGTGATATGGACGGCATAGGCGCCGGGAGGGGGTGCACTTGCACCCCCCTGCTATGAAAGAGAATACACAGAAAAAGTTTAAGAAACAAAAATTTTATTATTAAATTCACTGTTTGAGTAATAACTTAAGGCACCTAATTTGTTGTCCAAATTTGTTCAACACCTTGTCAATAAATTCAGCATCCTTAGTTAATAAGTGTTATATATAATGTATATTTTAAAAAACCAGATGCACCCCTTAACGTAATCCTGCCGGCGCCCATGATGGACAGCAACTGTTGAAGTGTAGGTACTGTTCTAAATTTTTGGACTTAGTGTGCATAGAGGTGTGGAGGGCACCATGTCATAGGGAGATATCCATATTTATTTATTTTTTTTTTTTTAAATGGTGATGTGTGCGAGAATAAGTCAAGTAAAGTTGAAGGAATGACCTCTAGTTTATTCACATTTCTGAAAATTTTTATGTATTGTACTATATGGAGTACCAATGCAGGGTGAATTTTCTGTGTTATGATCTTATGAGGCTTGCAGTAGATAGAAACACACATGAATTCTTGCGGCGGCAACTTGGATATCGTGATCTAACCCCCACTGTAACATTTAAGACCTTGAATGAAAGCATATGGTGGACTAGAATCGCTGCTCCACCTATTCCATCCGATCAATCAGACCTGACAGTGGCGTAGTTCTTAAAACGCACTCTTTCCTTAAACAACGACTCAGAAATTGCTGTTATCTTGATATCTTTTTGACGGAGTTCATATTCTAGGCTTTCTTTATTGGTGATGGCCGATCTAGCAATCCACTGCAGAATTCGAAAAGCCATTGAACTTATTTAATAGCTGGATTAATGACTCACGGATGATGAGTGGATTTCCAATAAGGGAGCAGCGTGCATAAACCACGTAGCTCCATTTTGGCCTCCTGTGAACCCGCCCACGTAGCATGTAGCGTTTTTCCCTTTTGATTCCAGAAGACATTTTGTACTGTTTTCTCTTGTCAGATGATTTTAAATTACATACGGAGATAATTAACTAAGGGGAATAAAAATTCACATGCTGTTTTGTGAGTTCTATACCTCATTTTAACTGTGAAAAATTTTATGAAAGGAAAGCTACGTGGCCTGGCTCGGAACCCCCCCCCCCCCTGGACCGAGCCACGTAGTTTGTGCACGGTCCCTAAAGAATGATTGAGACGAAGAAATAGTTGACAGGATGAGCTGGAATATTTCTTCAATAAGTAAGTCAGTTCGTGTCGGAGTGGGAGTGTTATGTGAGCTCGGTGGGGACGGGTAATGAGTAACGGGTGAAATAGGAATCTGCTGAGGAACAAACAACCGTTGGTGAACGGGGGGGGGGGGGGGAAATCAGGGGTGGGAGGGGATGCCTCCTGCTGCCGAGCGAGACGCCCTCTGGGCTGAGAGGCAGCACCCAGAAACATTATTTGCTGTGGTGATGGAATAAGTTGCTTAGCGTAGGGGCTAGAGTGCTAGCTCCGCGTACCGAAAGTCTCCGGTTCGAGTCCGGCCGAGGGCATGGGTGTTTAGTGTTGTGTTTGTGAATGTCTTGTCCGTATTGTTGTGTCCTTGTGTCAATACTTGAAAGCAACAAATCACATTGAGCTGGCTGTATGGCCTAGTAGCCGAATGCCATTAAAAATAATAATAATAAGTTGCTGCTTCTGCTGTACTATATGTTGTTGCTGATATTGAGTCGACAACAGGTTTTTTTTTTTCGTAGCAAAAGCATAAACGTTTGTAATGTGGTAACTTCTTAACCTTTACCGGAAATTATATTCGACAATTTCTTTATGCTTATTGTATTGTTAATTATTGATGTAGTGGTTTGATTAACGCTTTCTGAGTATTTTATGGTACTGTATTTCATAAAACTGAAGAAATACATAGGTAAATGGAGTTTTCAACTCTTTCGCTACAACAAACATTTAGGCTGGAAACAGTGCTCGACCGACGGTCAGCGCTGACCGTCGGTCGAAGTGGCTATATCTATGTAAGTCTATGAACGCGCACACAGCTACACTGACGGTACGCACGTGATTTGGTACGCGCGTACGGTCGGTCGAGCCGTCGGTCCGTCTCGTCGGTCGACGGACGAGCTGTGAGATTGTATGGTTGCGTTCAGTGCTTCGCTGACGGAGCGACCGACCGAAAGCGCGTACGTACACTCAAAGCAAAAATGACTATTGATACAGAGCGCCTTATTACAGAAGTGCGGCTTCGTCCGGCAATATGGGATTTATCGCATGAATTTTATAAAGACCGTGATGCTAGAATAAGTGCTTGGCAAGAAGTTTGTAATTAGTACTTACCTTAAAGTCACAGCCAATCTTTCAATATGTTGGAAAGAAGCTCGAAACATATTGGAATGTTTCAAAGTATCATGTAACCTTGCTTGTAGTTCATCGAAACTTCTGATTGACATCTTGAAATAATCAAAAAACTTTTCCTCGTCTTCTTGCAATCTCGAAAATACTTTGCAGAATTCGCCTTCAAGTAACCGTTCTACAAGTATTGGGTGTACATGATATCTTCGCCGCCTTCTAGTCCGTTGTTTCCGCAAAAAAATAGCGTGCACATAATAGAGAATTTACAGCAAAAGGACTCATTTTTCATGTGAACTGTACACACGCGTCGCAGTTCGCCGTCAGCGTAGCACTGAATGCATTTTCGCAACCAACGGTCAGCGCTGACGGTCAGGACGTACGGTCAGCGCTGACCGTCGGTCAAGCACTATTTCCACTCTTAACAATGTTATACTGCCTTGTGTACACGCATGCATACAATGTGCTAGGCAGTTGGCAGCAAGGAATAGGACGCGTCGATAACCTAGATCTTGATTCTGGAAGTGACGGCACGAATAAATTGAATTTTACAGCTCCAAATACTTTCCCCGTTTCCCTCCGCAATACAAATAGTAAAAATGCGAATTTAGACTCCACAGATACTGATACTAAGCAGCTAAGGATAATGGTCCTAAATTGTAGGAGTATTAGAGGGAAAGTAGCCGATTTCCACGCTGCAGTTGCGACTAATGATGATGATGTAACACTAGGAACCGAGAGCTGGTTGACGCCAGAGGTAGAATCTAGCGAAGTATTTGCTCCTCAATGGGCGGAGGTTGGTTCGTAGCCAATAATAAAATCGTCGAGTGCTCCGTAGTAAACGAAACAGAAAATTTTTACGAGTTAATATGGGTGAAGGTAAAAATTGGCAGAAGTTTAAAGCATAATAGGGTCATTTTACCGACCTCTGGATTCTGGATTAGACAAAGCGGAGTATTTTGGACAGTCACTTAATAGTATTTCTCAAAAATTTCAGGGACATACATTGATCATGGGAGGCGATTTTTAATATACCCTCTGTTAACTGGGACACATGTACGTTCAAGTCAGAAGGAAGAGATAGGTTAATAACCGAAACGTTCCTAGAATCATTCGCGGAAAATTCTCTTGAACAGTTGGTCGAAGAGCCAACGTGGAGCGACAAAGATTCCTCGTCCATTTTGGATATTTTTCATACAAGCAATCCGGTTATTGTAGACACAGTTTCTATAGAAGACGATATGTGTGATCACAAGGCGGTTGTGGTAAAATATAGTCTGAATTTGAAGCATGACAAAGACAAACTCGTCTATTGCTTCGATAAGGCAAACGATGCAGGTATGGCCGATCATTTGGCGAAAATTTTTGAAACGTACACGCTAAATACAAATGTTGAGGAACTTTGGTTTAATTTAAAAGAAAATAATATGGACCGGTTTAAATCAATTTGTTGCTTAGAAGTTTATTAAGGTTAGTAAGAACTTACCCTGGTTCAACAGGTAAGTGAAACGTTTGCTCAGGAGGCAAAGGCGTTTACATGCCACGGTGAAGAAATCGGAGGGCTCGACTAATCGTGCTAAATAAGTCCAATTGCGAGCGGAAGTGCGTAAGGCGAGTGTTATTTAAAGTGTTATTTAAAGAATAACGTTTAAAGAATACCAAGCCAGGAATTTATCCGAAAATCTGATTACTAACCCAAAAAAGTTCTGGTCGTATGTCAAAGTAATAAGAGGCTCTTGTAAGCTTATGCCGTCACTGATTAAGGAAAATGGGGAATTATCAGAAACTAGCTTAGAGAAAGCAGAAATTTTGAATAATGTATTTAAAAATGCTTTCACAACAGAAAATTCGGAGGAGATTCCGATATTTAACACTCATACCAACAAAATTATGAATGATCTCGTTCTTGATGTCGAGGGAATAACTAAACTGCTTATGAATGTAAAAACCAATAAGGCTCCCGGACCGGACGGAATTCCTACAAGATTCTACTCTAGGTACGCAAAGGAAATTGCGCCATATTTGATGAAATTATATACCGCCTCCTTGGATCAAGGAAAAATACCAGCCGAACGGAAGACCGTCATCGTAAGTACAGTGTTTAAAAATGGAAATGTTAATGATAATCAAAATTATAGGCCGATCTAGTTAACCTCAATATTTTGCAGGATTTTAGAACACATCATATATTCAAATGTCATGCGGTTTTTGGGTGAAGGTGAGCTTTTAAACCAAAATCAACATGGATCTAGAAAAGGTCGATGCTGCGAAACACAACTTGCACTTTTAATTCATGACTTGAGCCGTATTATAGATGAGGAATCCCAGGTTGATTTAGTTCTATTAGACTTTAAAAAAGTTTTCGACACTGTGCCTCACACTAGTTTACATAAGAAACTTCGTGGTTACGGCATATCTAGACAAATATGCGACTAGGTTGCAGACTTTCTGAAGGGCAGGATACAGCGTCAGGGCCCGCCCTACGGGGGGGGGGGGGGAGGCAAACTGGGCATTTGCCCGGGGCGCTAAAATTTAAGGGCGCCATTTCGGCTGTAAGTGTGAGAAAAATATTAATGTGTTAAATACGCAATTAATAAAAAAAATCTACATACCTATTTTTTCGTTCGTTAAAAACTTACAGTTCTTAGCTATTTGGGTGCGCCCTTAGAGACTTCGAAGAGACGGGGAGTGGACCACAAAGGAGCGCGCCGTTGCCCAGCCGCCTCTGTGTGAATTGCGCCATAGGAGCAACTTCAAAATGCGCGCCACGTCTCTTCTGTGTGAATTGGGCCTTACCACGCCAGTCGAACGCTGTTTCGACTTTTGTTGTCTCAACTTGCTTGTTGTTGCTAATTATAAAAGTGGTTCCATTACACAACAGCATTAGTCTTACTATTACGTTGTTAGTGATAAGTGGAAGTTCACAAAATTTACTTCAGGATTCCATAATTTCTAAAGGTAAGTACATCTATGATTAAACTGTTATTTAGTTGGATATACGATATAAGCGCACAACGACATAAGAGCACAACAGAAGGCCGGTAGGTGGGGGCTGTTCCACCTGACCTCGGCTACCTGCACTGATTTCGACGTTATACTGCCCACAAGTTACTAGACGCGGTAAAAAGGATTGTTTTTCGCAATTGCAGCTAGGCTCTAATACATGGAATCGATAGTGCTTGGCGGGAGATGCTGAGTATTTATTTTATTGAATTGATGAACCAAATCAATATGGATCTTAGTTATTGGAAATCGAAGTGGAATAATTTGCATAATCATTTCTTCTCGTAATCCTAGCCTCACAGATTTGTTGTACAAATTAGATACAGACATTGTAAGTGTTATGGTTGGGTTAAATTACATACGATAGCTTTGATCGCTTGTGAAAATACTGTAGTTTAGTGGGTGTGGGACAGTACTTACAATCATTAATAAATAAATAATATTACCAGCTGCTGATTAGCGATTAGTTACTTCACATACCATTAGTATATTCGAATGTTAACTGCTAGTATATAATAACCCACGATGCTTATTATATATACGAATGGGATTTGCAGATACTCAAATTGCTGCATTTGTAAATCGTCTCAACAAAAATAAATTCATTAACTATTTTAGTGAATATGAATAACTTTGTCAGTTGGTTTAATAAGTGCATTACGCGACAATCACTCCACAACATTGTTTTATTATTATTGTGAACTTGGAACGTATTCCGTTTAAGCTTATAGAAATTGCCATTTTGTATACACGGTTTCTGTATTTGCAGCAAATTTACGGATAATATCCTCCGCCAATAAGCTTTGACTGCAGAGACAATAGTAACACACACTTTATGTTGACAGGGTATGGAAAATATTTTGTGTTGTGCATAAATATTTTTTTATATCGACTGAGAATAATTTATCTTAGTTAAGGTTTTAGCTTATTTAGAACAAGGATAAATATTTACTTTTTATATTATTTTACAGTGTACATTGTTTGAGTTACGTGCGTGCCTCTTCCAAAATGTCTGACGGTCAAAGAAAACTATCTGGTTACCAGCACAGAAAAAGAAGTTTGAGAAAGAAAGCGGAAAGGCAGAATCAATCTGGTGAGTTAGAAAAATTTACTGTATTCAGGGTTTACCAAAACAAATCTTAGAATCCAATATCAGGTGGGGATACAAAAGAAGTACAGAATCGTCAGAGAATAACAGCAAACAAATGAACCAACTGGAACTGACACCCACGTGAGACTCACAGAAGGCGTTCTAAAACTTTTTACGAGACGCCTTAAGAAGCTTGTTAGTAAGGCAAGGTCCACCTAAACTATAGATTAATTACAAACTTCCTTCCAATGACACAGATCGACATTTTAGCGCAAAATATTATGCACCAATTTTAAGCAACGGAGAGCAAATATTGCGAGATTAGCTACTATCTTTCACAAAACTGCGTTTACTGCTTCTGTTGCAAAATTTTCGGCTGTTTAGTTAGTTCTCTCTCAAAGGAGGGTTTCAAAAATTGGAAGCGCCTCGACGAAACTTTAAAAGAGCATGAAATTTCGAAAAATCATATTCAGGCAAAAAAGATTAAATTGTTGTAAAACTGTAGATGCTGCCACTCAAACAGTTATTAATGCTGAAATAAATCATTGGAATGGGGTGCTTCGAAGAATCGTTGCAATTACCAAAATGCTTGGTAAAAGTTAACTGGTTTTTCAAGGTACAAGCGACAAGTTGTTTGAGCATAATAACAGTAATTTCTTAAAAATAGTTCAGTTACTGTCTGAATACGATCCCATTATGGAATAGCACGTCCGTTGAGTGCTCTAAAAAGCAGAGACTAAAGCTCAATATCCTGGGAAAAATATACAAACCGGGATAGTAGATCTGCTGCAAAAGAGTGTAAAGTCTCATGTTATTAATGAAATAAAAAAATTCAAATATTATTCCATAATTTTAAATTGCACTCCTGACTTTAATAAGATACAGCAAATTACTCTTGTAATCAGATATGTTTCAACCAATAAATTTAATCCTGATGTTGAAATTAAAATTAATGAAAGCTTTTAAGGCTTCTTACCAGTAGAAAGATCCACAGGAAAACAAATGTCTGACATTATAGTTGGAGAACTTAATGACTTGTGTTTAAATTTGCGGGATATCAGAGGACAGGGACTGAGAACGGGTCTAATATGAGGGGCAATAAAACAAGAGTGCAATCTAGAATTAAACAATATAATTCGCGAGCATTCAATGTTCCGTGTAGTAGCCATTCTCTCAATCTTGTTATTAATGGTAAAAGCATCCTTGGAAGCCGCTAATTTCTTCAACATGGTCCAAAAAATATATTTATTCTTTTTGGCATTTACTTTTCGATGGGCAATACTTTTAAAGCATGTTCAGGGTTCAACTTTGAAAACATGGAGTGACGCTAGATGGGAGAGTAGGATAGAGGCATTAAACCCTTTAAAATTTCATTTGGGAGATGTATACGACGCCTTGCTAAGCATTTACGAAAACCAAGAAATTTATAATTTAATGATTTAGCCATTTTGGCAATTGGGTATGAAATTGCTGATGAAGTAAATTTTAAAATGTAATAAAAAATTCGCAACCAGAAAGTAAGAAAAAAAAGTTTTTTTTGCGATTTTAGTGTATTTGGTGTAATCTCGTTTTATTTTCAAAATAATGGCCTTTAGATTGTTTGTGTGATAATATCCATCTGTAATAGTATTTAAAAATGTAAAAAATTTGGCTAATTTGTGGCTATGTACAGATATTTCATAATTAATTTCTCTATTTTGTGCCACTAGATCAAAATTCTATAAGTTTATTTATGAATATATAATTTTATTAAAATTTAAAATTAAATATTTTATTCGATTAAAAAAAATTTTTTAAAAAATATATAGTTCTACATAATCTTAAGGGGCGGCAATTTGTCTATTTGTACGGAGTGGAAAAACCGCTAGAGCGAGCCCTTACAGCGTGTAGTACTTGATGGTGAGCGTTCATCAATTAACGAAGTGAGGTCTGGGGTTCCACATGGAAGCGTGACAGGGCCTCTGTTGTTTCTCATATAGGGGAAAGTCGGATAAAACCGGGTAGGTGGACAAAACAGGGATTCCGGTTTTATATCTTGATTTGTAGTGATATCTAGCGAAAACTTCTAGAACTACTTCCCGACGTGTGCCATGACAGCGTGCATTGAGCAGAAGTCGTATAAACCAACCCATTTCGTAGTGGTAATTTTTTTAAAGTTTCACCTGAAAAGGTTAACAATCCGGCGTCTGCAATATTACGCTACCAATCATAAATACCTAAGGATTTAGTTCTGGTAAGTACAACGTATGATAGCTCATTATTTATTTGTTATTTTGACGATTTATCTTCGTGTCTATGAGTTGTTTGAACAATGCTAGAATAACAATACTTCAAAATGGCGTGGTCGGACAAAACCGGGATGCGGATAGTCGGACATAAGCGGGAAGTTCCCGGTTTTGGACAACTGAATTTTTTGCGTGATTAAAGTGGAATTTACTTGTTTAGTTATCGTTTGAAGATATGTAAATATTTTAAAACTATACAAAAAGTATTATTTAAATTAAGTTGTTATATAGAAAACTGTTTTTTAATTATTTACATTCAAAATCAAGCCGATTTTTTTTTTTTAAATAATCCTAGTCGTGCTGTTACAATCTACTAAATTGGAAAGTTGTTTAGATATGCATATTTAAGGGCAGCAGTTGCACAAACTGCTATAAAAGGGTTTGAAAAGACTGGTATCTACCCGTTTAACAGTGAAATGTTCCCAGACCACCTATTTGCTCCCGCTGAGACAACCGGGAGGCCCCTGGTAGTGGAAGAGAAGCTTTTAGCTGTACCTCAAACATTGCCTGAACAACATGATCCTGATGTAGACGTGCCTGTAGAAATCTATAAGCCTCAGCCTGAGAAAAAGAATGTGTCTATAGAGAAACAGGCTCCAGTCCCTGTACAACTTTCTACGTCTTCTTAAGGTCTGGGCCAAGATATGAAGTGTCCTTTTGCAATCTCGCCACAGGATATAAAACCTATTCCAGTACAAACCGGCCCTAGGGCATCAGGTAATCCGATAAGAGGCGAGGGTAAACAGTTATTATTACTTCATCCCCCTACAAATTAGAACACGAACTAGAAGATAAAGGAAGTATAAAAAAACAAGACAAGAGAGACTTAGCCATGAAGTGAAGTCTTTTCAAGAAGACAGAAAAAACTAAAAAAAAGTGAGGTTAAAAAGAAGAAGCCAAAAAAAAAAAATCCTTTGCGGCGGTTTATATGAACATTCTACATCTAAGGAGAGTTGGATACAGTGCATTCACTGCAAATGGTGGGCGCATGAAGCGTGCAGCAATTAGTGTTGCCCAAATGCAAGAACAAGACGAGACTTGGCCAGTCTTGGTCTTGGTCTTGCATCAATACACCTGGTCTTGGTCTTGGTCTTGGTCTTGCAAAAATGCAAGACCAAGACCAAGACTGCAAGACCAAGACCGATTTTGGGCAACACTAGCAGCAATGCAGATGAACAAAACCAAACTTTCATTTGTGATTTTTGTGCCTAAAAAAGTTTAACTCTTAGAGAGTAACATAAAACATTGTTATTTGATGTAGCTTTGATATATTTTCAAATTCTATATGTATAATACGTCATATCTTGCTAGTTTTCCTTTAATAAATAGTGTAATTGCAAACTTACAATATGCTTTTTTATTACTCTTTACAGTTCCAGTTCCCGGTTTTGTCCAACCAAGTCGGACAAAACCAACACCATCTTAATCCCTCTAGGTGGTATTGACAAAACCGGGACATTGCAAACTTCTAAAAAAAACGTGTTTTTATGATCTTAATTGCTGGTTTATTATTTTTTTTCTTCACAAGGAATAAATTTATCGTTTTAACACAAATTCTGGCTATTTTGTTCACAACATGAATATTAGAAGGAAAAAACCCGTTAGGATCCCGATTTTGTCCGACTTTCCCCTACATTAATGATTTGTGCGACATAATAAGGGGTATTAAATGATTATTTGCCGATGATGCTATTATTTATCGTGAAATCACAATCCAGGACCACTGCGCATTGTTACAAGACGATATTATGAAAATAATTGCGTGATGTAAAGACTGGTAGTCGCAGTTAAACGCTAAAAAGTGCCAAGTCATGCATATAAGTATAATGTTACACCATTTAGCTCTGAATATACGATTAATGGTACTGTCCTGAACGGTAGATTCCGTTAAATACCTAGGTGTAACAATTCGTAATAATTTGTCGTGGAATGAGCATATCGAGAATATAATTGGGAAAGCAAATCGTATGCTCGGATTTCAAGGTCGTAATTTAAAACAATGCACTCCGGAAGTTAAATCGATTGCATACAAGTCACTAGTGCGTCCTCACTTTGAATACTGTTAATGTATGGGGTCCCCATCAAAAGGGGTTAATTAAGGCATCAGAGAAAGTCCAAATAAGAGCCGCCCTATTCGTGAGAGGTATATATAGTTGGAGGGAAAGCGTAAATGCGATGTTGAAAGAGTTAGGTTGGGAAGACCTGGAACACCGAAGGCGTTGCTCTCGACAGAAGCTAATCGAAAAATTCTCGACTGACATATTTCGGAATCACAGCAAACAAATAATGCTACCAGCAACATTCATATCACGGAATAACCGCGAAAATAAGATAAGAGAAATCATGGCTAGAATCGATTCATTTATGTAGTCAGTTTTTCCACGAGCGATTAGGGAATGGAATAGAAACGATTTACCGGGCGAGTAAAATTAAAATCCCAAGGGAGTAGCTTTCGATAAAGCACTCCGACCATCCTGATCTGGGTTTTCCCGGATCACTCCAGGCGAATGCTGGGATGGTTCCTCACAATAGCCCATGGGAGCCTCCTGCCATATTCCGTGTATCCCTTCCAAACCATTGCCGTTTCGGGTAGGTGCAATGCAGCCTCCACCACACACTTTTAGTGAATCGCGGAGTAATGATAATGATGATGAATGAAAGAAGAACAAAGATCAGTCATCTGATTTCTCTGATCAGATGGTTTGACATGGGCTGAATTTTACCATAGAATTTAACTACAATATGAGTATAGTTCATCGTTACATAAACGCTTCTTTCTTGGATCGAACTGTTTAAAAGTGGCCGCTGGAATGTGACAAACGAAGAGGGAGCAGCCCGCACATCAACCTCAATCATGGTCGACAGACAAGATTCAGCATTTGATTGCGCCGTAGTCATCCGCGGTTGTTGTCAATGTTAAGTTTGTTGGCCGCGACAATTTGTTGAAACCTGACGTCTCAAACACAAATATGTAGCTTTCTTCAGAGGATTACCATGCTTGGAATCTCTGCTGCCTATCAATGACTTCTAAAACGAGTGCTAGCCGTTTGTAGTGACGTGACTGATGACCCCATCTCCATCGTGGCCGTTCCGTATTTTCCTGAGCAAGCACGACTACAGTTGGTCAAGATACAAAATGTGATAACACTTGAACAGGAAAACAAGGACGCAACTTGACCAGATATGGTCATGCTTGTTCAGAAAAAAAAGTGGAGACGCAAGCCCCCTCCAGACTGGCCATGTTGACGTGTCGTAACTACAATTGTTTTGCACCTACTTTAGCAGCTATTTACTGGCGGAAGCGATTCCAGGTATGGTAGTCCTCTGAGGAGATCCACACAGTGATGGCTGAAACGTCACGTTTCAACAATTTGTCGCGGTTCCACCCAGAAAACCATGTTAACAAGATTCAGAATGTTCGAGATATTATTTACTGCACAGGTACCATCGTAAAATAGTGTCTTCGTTGAACGTCAGTTATGGTTCTGGCTGTCAAAACATTCACGACGACCTGTAAAGTCTCTACACGATGGGCACCAAGAACTCATGCTGCAGCATATAAGCTCAAACGAGTTAACTTCTGTTAGTGCTTGATACTTGATCGCTTAAACAACGAAGATGACGCATGTTTACGAAGAATAGTCACCGATGTTGAAATGTGGGCTCATCACTATGAGCCAAAAACAAAACGACAGAGCACAGAATTGAAACGTCTAGGATCGCAGACGAAGGTACGCCATTATGGCGAGACTGTATCATATTAGTTAATATGCAGAAGGTTTGTTAGGAGTAGATAGGTAGTTGCAGATTTAATGTGTTTGTGTAATATTTGGAATTAATATAAAACATTTTTCAGTAATAGAGAGTCTAAGAAATGTTTTAAGCAAAATTAATTGTTTGCTAAGCCTCAGTTTTTCATGAAAAGTTGTAAGTAGATCACAGCTAGCTGGCGCGAGAAGTGGAGTGTATAATGATCGCGAACTTTAAGCGTGTATGAACGATGGAAACGGAAAGTAACGTGTTTCTTCAACAATTCAGACAAGTTCTTCTGGAAGAAATGAGAATATATTGTGGTTAGTTGGTCGGAGTGGAGTGTGTTGCTTTGTCGTTCTAACGCGTGGTGAGAATCTGCAATTGTAGTAGAAGAAATTACGAACTGCCTTGTTCACATGTAATTAAATTAACTGGTAGTGGTGATAGGGAAATATATATGTGGGAAGTGAATAAATCAAAAACTGTGTAGTGATTTCTTAATATAGACGAACCTGCAAGCCCAACAATCAATCAAACTGTACCGCACATCAAAGCTCAACCACTACAGGCTATATCGCGACGTGAAGCCCATCACCCGAGCCAGACAATATGGTGACACTATAGAAGCAAAAAATTATGGTAACCGTTTTTTTTTATGACAATGAAAGTGGTATAAAAGTGGCTTCGCGACCAACCAGATGTCTTCTTGGAAGGAATACGTAAGTTTGTGAACCGTTTGTAAGACGAACAATAGCTTGTGGTGGGCCATAACGTTCTATCTTAGCTATGACCGTTGATGTTTCAGTTCTAGCTTTGCAAATGTACTTGGTCACCACTTAGCTTGTTAGACCCAAACTAAGGAAAGGTGGTTAAAATAATGTTCACACGTCTATTGCTGGTATACATAAAATATTCTTGAAGATTTTGCAAAGACGGAAACTGAAGTGGCATCAGACAAATTCTCTGAAGATATGATTGCAGATTCGATTAACCGATTCGAGCCAGACCACACCCCATAGTTCAAAGTACAATTAACTAATTTGTGAAATCAACACACACTTCCACTATTCAACTTGTTTGTAAACGACCTACACTTAGGTGATATCTACGCTCCCCATGATGTAAATACTACTTCAAAACTGCATAGTTGCTATTCAGACTGAAACTTCAAAACTTTGCGATCCCTACATTGTGACACTAAGCAGCATAGCTACGATCTAACTGAAATTGGCTGGCCGATTGAGTTTCATGGTGTCGCTTTCACTGTTTCTGGAAGGACTGCGACTGCGTGAGTGCTACTGCTACTGCAACTGCGTGAGTATGTGAGGAAAGCTCTGGTACTCACGGACCGTGGGAAGCTCCAATGCTTGCGCTTCACAGTGTTGTCGAGGAGGCGATTGAGATTAGGCTTAGCAATAATGTTATTAATCGTGATCAAGGCTTCAATTTAAACCACGCTTGGAAGCCAGTAATTGGATTATTACAAACGAGACGGAATCGAGCCATATTAGGGCATAGAAGTGACCCGATCAAGACGTCACTAAGCGAGCAAGGCCCAACTAGACCGCACCTCCATGCGCTTTCCCCTCCGCCCCCGGCTGCTGGCGCTATGTAATAGGCAGACTTCAGTGATGTTAAGCGGGGCTTGACAATGGAAGCAGTGCAAGCTTCCAAAACGTCGCCAAAAAAATTTGAAATTACTGCCATACCAAACATGATTCCACCGCCTGTGACAATCTACCAATCATTTTATTATAATATTACTTGTTTAAACGCTAGTGATGGTTGGAATTTGTTCTGGGAAATGTTCTATGAAAAACGATTCTTTTAAGCATTTTTTTTTTTTTTTTTTTTTTTTTTTTGTGATATGAGTAAAATTTCTTTGATTAGACTATCAGATTATTGACTACGATGTTTTTAAATAACTTTATTTCAATTTAAATGCCCGTTTGTAATATCTATAGGCATTAAACATTTTACTTATTTTCAAATTAAGTGTCTATATAAGAGATGTGTGCAAGGATCAGTAATATCTAATATTGAAGGACCTACAGGAAATAAAAAGAAATGAAAGATGGAAAAGCACTTATATATTTAAAAAAAATAGGTTTGTGTATAGTAAAAGAAAGCTCGATTGTAAATAATTTGATTATTTAAGCTTTTTCGGAATCCATTCTATCTATACTATTATAAGTCTGTAAGCAAGCTGCGTGTGTCTCTTTATTTAAACTGGAGCCGCGCAAAAAATATGACAGCAATTTTGACGGGGTTTTCAAATGTTTAGAACTAATGGTGCGAGTCATAATCTGCGAAAATAGCTAATGACTTATATTTACCATGGGAACGAGCAAGCATTTAAAAACCTTTATATATGAGAAATTGTGGGCCGCGGATCATTATGCACTTTCAGACGCTCATTCCTTTCGCAAAAATCTGACAAAACTAAGGATTCCATTTTATTCTTTTACTTTTGTTATTCAGTTTTCTGTACTGCAGTACTCTAAAGTAAACGGAATACGTCAATCAAACGTAATCGCCATTAATTTACTTCGTAACAGGTCAGTTGTCATCTGAAATGCGTTAGAGTTCAGTGGTTCCGCAGAACCATGAGGTTCCGTGGAAGGGTCACAAGGGTTCCGTGTTCCGTCCAAGAATTAAATGAAATGTTCGTTAAAAAGAGTCATAACCGCGTCGTGAGAAGGGTATCATAGTTCTGCTTCCGTTTGTGACGACTGACCGATACGAGACCGGTTTTTCAGCTTATGCTTTAAAAATGGGGATCCGCCAAAAAATGTATGATCAGTGAGGGTTCCGTGGTCAAAAGGAAATTGGGAACCGCTGCGTTAGATTAGAAGAGAAGGTTCAAATACGGGCTACCACTTTTATTTTGGTCCTTGTGATTTTCCTGATCACTCAATATAGATAATTTTGATGTCACTTGCTTCTATAAACAATCATGAAGGTGATACAATGATTAAAAACGTCAATAACCAGTTTTAATTTTCCAAAATCAAAGTATTAAAAAAAAAGTAAAATCACTGATTTTGAAGAGGTGGTCCAAATATGGGCTTCTTGTATAAAAAGGCAAATTTTCCTCCTAATAAATTAAAGAATACCAAATTTTGTTCAAAAACTTTATTAACTTGACATTTTACAATATCCTCACTCCCCCATTTTTATTTATATATATATATATATATATTTATCCTTGCTGAAGTTATAGATATATTTCATTTTCCATTCCAGCACTTTTAGTCTGTACCCAACCTACACACTTGTGGAACTGGACCACACTTCGAAGCTGACATCATCTGAAAAGAATCCATCAATGAAATTGAATGCTGCACTGTCGTCACCACGTTTATCCCCCAGAGAAATCGTCATTGTCGTCATCGTCAATGTCGCCATCAGTAGGAGGGACCCTATGGTATTCTTCCGAGTCCAACTCATCGCTGAGCTTACCTAATGAGCCTTTTGGTTTGGCTTGGCAATTTTGGATTCTTTTTCTTTGCTGAGGTAACTGATAACACTTTCACAATCGTCTGACGATTGTTCAAGACTGTATGCTTCACATTTTTCTTCAGTCATTTACTGTAAGGAGATCAGTTACGATGCAAGTCTTGGCGCACGTGCGTTCACAATTGCTTTTTCTTTGCAATGGTGGGGACCCTTTTGGACGTTGAAGTTTGACGTTTTCAAGTCTAGAGCTAGCCCGTTATTGGACCACCAATGGTAGCCCGTTTTTAGACAATGCGGTACTTCAAGTTGATGGTATCAGCGGCCATTACAAATTTAAACAAATCGAACAGGATAGGTGTCCTGCATGAAGCTCAGGTCATGTACTTTGAGATAAGGTGGAAGCCATTTTATTTACTGATTATGTAAGAAAGAGATAAATTAATGTTGACATACCTTGAAAAGTTTTGAGTTTTTTAAAAGCAAGTTTTCCGATGAAACAATTTGCGCCAACGCACGTGTGTCACGGACCAAGTTAATTTGCTCGCTACTCTTCCCCCACCACTTGATGTTCCTTTTGGTGCCATTCTCGTCCCCCACTTTCAGCAAGTAGCCCGTATTTAGACCCTAGTGCGTCTTTGCACCTTCTCCTCTACTAATGTGATAGACAGTTAAACATTTTGTCTCTGGTAGAATATGTCTTACGTGATCGGTAAAGGAAGTATAGAAAAAATTATTACGCCAATATTTTATCGTTACGTATCATTATGGATACGAAATTCTGTTTTCTTTTTTTTTTTCTCAAAGAAAGATATGTTAGAAAAAAGCTAACAGGTAAATACGTAATTTTTCCATAATAACTTCTACAGAACTTGTGTTAATTATTTTTGCTTAGCTTATGTAGTTCCAACCTAGAGCTATTGTAATCTCGTGTGAAAATAATTTTATCTTCAAACACGTTCGTCCTTTCTTGTTTAGCCTATTTTATAGCTAGCGTCTAACAATAAACAGATGCACAAGTCACTAATTGTTCTGGCGAAAACTTTATTCACTCAGTTAATAATTTAACAATTTTCACCAACACCAGTTAAAACTACAACCGTTACTCTTTAATCGGACTTCCCATATTGCATTTACGAACTCAACCACGTCGCTCAATAATTCGCTCCTAGCAACCAACCACATCTTAAAACAAACGCACGAATGTAAACCAATCTCAAGGAATATGCATATCAGTATGCTTGCATACCACAGAATAGTCTATAATATACACATGATCATCACAACCCCCTCCAGTTTATCGCTATGTTTTGGAAGTCTTATGACTTCATCAATGTAGCGTTAAACTCTAACAATAGGCTTGATCACATTATAAATTCATACATAACTCATACATAATGACTGACTTACATCAAAAAACTATGTTTCATACATAATGGGTAACTTACATCAAAAATATGAGTTTCATGCATCATGACCGGTGTTGGGGTAATTTTTTACAAGTGGTGGTACATTATTTATCATATTTTAAATACATGTACATTTAATTATTATTCTAAAAAAATACACCCATGGAAATGTCAGTCTTTTGGAGACAAGTGTTTGGCGTGTTTCATAAAAGACAGTTCTTTCTGATGAACGAAAGTATAGGTTTTTGTTCCATAGCTTTGTCCTCAGCATACTTTTTCATTTACTGATAATTCATTATTTTCCCCCACCAAAAATTGCGTGGGGCGAGGAAGCGACTCTCAGTCGCTCCTCCACGCCACAAGCTATTTTTTTTCCTATATCTCCAATTTTTTCTTGATATATCATTAGACAGGATAAACGTCCTGTACTGTTCTAAATCCTTTATAAAACAGACTGTATGTTTAGCACCCTGACCCGAAAAGTTGTCTGTGCCAAAACGCTTGGTTACTACCTATTGACTGCAATTACTGCCTGATTTTATCCTTCGTTTTCTTTATATCCAAAAATCTGTTATTTAGTTTTTTATTATCGGTAAACACCTTTTGGTGTATTAATTTCAATTGTTGGTGTACAGTGTTACCTCTACATTTCAAGTGAATTAAGTCAATATCGATGTTGGTTTCTGCAACTATCGATATTCTCGTCTCCTTTGTATTGTTTTTCGCGGTTATTTCTCCGCGAAATGTATTTAGCTGTACATCCCTGTGACCTGCTTTTTGATTTGAACTTTGGTGTCAGTTAATACACCCAACACGTGAAATCTATCTGTGACCTGTTTTTTAATTTGATTGGCCGTTGAACATCTGTACTCATATTCCACAACTTTGTTCTCGTGTATGTGTCTTACTGCCGAATGGAAAACCATCGACCGTTTCCCCATCGCGACAGATTATTGTTCTAGTTGATTTGATTGTTCTTCTATTTGAGCTTTTAGTGATTTGATTTCGAATGACTGTTGATCAAGGTGATTTTTCAACTCAATGGATTGCGTTTTGATTCAAGTTCACTGAATTGTGATTCGAGTTTTGAATCAAATTATCTGAATTTTGAGAATAACCCTAACAAAAGAAATTTTACATCAAAGTCACTTCTTAATGGTTCAGTTAAAGTGTTTAAACTATTTTCACTCAACGGTGAGAAACCTAAAAATGGATGTGAATGTTGCTGCCTATGTATTAGAGTGCTACTTGCATTTAAAACATTTTCAGTCGCTTCTGGTGACAGGACATTAGGTTCCACCCCTAGAACTAGATTGTTAGAAGCAGTGCCTGCCACACCGTTACTAATATTGTCATTCATAATTATATGTGAAGGAATATTCTTCCTCTGTTTACTAACATTCTTGATGCTAAGTAGTTGCAAAGATTAATATGTATTTCCACTACGTAACTGTACCAATTTTATAAATGATTAAATATATTTCAAACTGTGACGAACATAAAAATTTTAACTCCGTACTATGCGGAAATATATACAAAAAAATCTATGTTTAAAATGAAAATTATCCGACGTATTGTTAAGGTTCTTTTGGGTGGTTTAATTACTGCATTTATTAATTAAAAAGTCCACCAAAAAAACAATGTATGTTGATGCTCGTTTATTTTCAATCAAAACAAGTCTGCGACATTCACAAGCATAGTTGTTACCATGGAGGAAGGAATTATATGGAGGAGAAGTGACGTTAAATCGGTGAAGCAAGCACTAAACTCTCCCGCATGGTGGCAGCACCGGCAGCGACCATATGGCGCTTCCCAACAATTAAGGTGTTCACATTGTGGTAGATGCAGTGATTATTTCATTTAGTATTGTGTATAAGTGTTTAAAAATGCCAGCTTGTGTTGCGTACGGTTGCACAAATAGGCCAGACAGGAAAGAACCTGGAATATCATTTCATAAGTAAGTTGAATTGTAATTATCGTTGTTGAAGTGAGCGGTAGACACCGCAAACTTTGCAGCACGTCTATAAATATTTAGTCATAGCTCTCAATGGGATGACTTTGTTCTCAAATTTTTCTTGGTGTAGTGTAGAAAATCAGCAAACTTGCTATTTTGCACATAATAGACTAGCATTATTTTTTAACGAGTGTTTAAAATGAGATTTAAAGGGGCGTGTTTTACTTCGCGATTCAGTGAATTTACTATTACGATTTCTTTCGTCACGTTGCTGATTATACTGACAATGGATGATGAAATTAACTGTTATGTGAGTTTTATTAATTTTTTAAATAGCTATTTCACGCCATTGACTTAGGTTATTTTTAAAGCCTCATATAAGACTTGTTTCTGTTTGTAAATACGTCTATACCTATTTTTACCGATTTTGAAATCTTTCTCATCTATTTATGTCGAAACAGGTTCATGCAGAAATAAAAATGGGCTTCATAAATAAAGAAGTTATTGGCCTTTGAACAAAATCAATTTGGGGAATGTGTTTCTAATTTAGTCTCTTTTTTTTGTACAACATTCTCCCCCCCCCCCGTATCTAAATCTAACTGAGAGATAATTTTTTTACAGTTGTCCTAATAAGTAGGGCTGTGAAATTAGACAACACATCTTGATCAAGAGAATGTTCATTAAGGTGACGGAATAAACATTTTATTTCTGGTACCAGCCAACAAAATGTCTGGGTTGCTCATCCCTAGAGTGGGTCCTCTTACTTTTTTGCTGGTCTAGGACACATTTCAGACTAACCACAAGTGGTAGTAATAAAACTGAAATATCCATTCTGCATGTCAACCATGTAATCATTGTGGCTTTGACAGAATTAATTTTTGGTCCAGCCTGCATCCAAACCTAAACCCCTCAATTTGGATGTTGTATATCCCCCAAACTAAGCAAGATATCGAAAACATTTATTCCTTATTATCGAGTTTTTTCGTCGTGTTACATAAGAATCCATCATTAAATTTGACTTTTGCGAAATTTTTCTTCTGCATTTCAACTCAAGACACCTCACTTTTGAGACAGTATATCTCGAGAACTAGGTGAAATATCGAAAAATTTTACTCTTTATTTTTTATTTGTCTCGTCTTTTTAAATAAAAATTCATCATAAAATTTGACTTTGAATAATTTTTTCTTCTGAATTTCAACCAAAACCATTTCACATTTGAGACAGAATATCTCGAAAACTAAGCAGGATATCAAAAAATTTTATTCTTCATTTTTTATTTGTCTCATCGAGTTACATAATAATCCATCACCAGATTGCGGCGTCACGTTTATCCTAGAGTCCCCATGAGGCGTTTGTACATATTCCCCGTGTTTGTTGGGAAGCGGTCAAGCCCCCACCACTCCGGCCATGCCCCCCCACTCCTCCGCTGGCCTGCTTCACTCCCATGCGTGGTAAAGGTCTCTTGCGTCTAGAGGTGGGCAAAAGAATCGTGAATCGATTCAAAGAGTCGACTCGTCTAAAAGAATCGTTTGCGGAATCGACTCACTTGGAAGAGTCACGGTTCACTCAAGAGTTGTTAAGAGGGAGCTCCGGAGCGGAGCCGTTGTTGCGCAATCGCTCACCGACTCGTCCAGGTTCTGAGTCGACTCCGAGTCGTTAACTCGACAATGTTTACGACTCTCGGCTCACTCGCTCTCGGCTCACTTCTGTCTTAATGACTCTTCCATGGATTCGGCTCTTTTTAACTCTTGATATCTGCGTAACTCGTGATTCCTTTCGATTCACAATCTTAGTTCCCACGGCGTGTTTCTTGGTTTGGCAACTTATTTGTAAGGAAATAAAGAATATTTATCTTTGGAACAGGAAAATTAAAAATATATTACAGAAATAAAAAGTTTTTTTTTTAAATTTAGGAATTTATTTCCTTAAATACACATTTTTCTAGTGTTTTTGGAACTAGTTATAAGTTTTTGGTTTCCTTCCAGACTGTTATAGATGCTACCACAACACAGATTTAGATTTACAAATAAATTATCAATGAATTATAAGTCCTATAACTTTTATATTTTACCACAAATAAAGTATTTCCCGATTATTTGAGGACAGGGAAAAGTATACCGATTTCAGAGCCATCTGCTATTCCCATTTTGCGTGGGTTTTTCAAATTGCGAATGCATCGAGTACTGAATTTAATTGCGATGGAGCGCGTTCGGTTATCATACGAACTTCATCAGTGTTTTAGTTGTTCTTCAGTTCTTAATTTTGTGGATAATGCAAACATTTTGCAATAGAAATGAACGAAGTTTATGAATTGGACCATTACAAAAATTAGCAGGTGCTGAAGCGGCATATATACTGTTCCAGCTGGTGAGGTTTCTACGAGGAATAAGGTTAAACGAAAAGACGTTGGGGAACAGTGCCGTCGATGAATATAGGGGAGCGTCCAGAAATTACGTGAGACTTTTTAGGGGGGGGGGGGGTAAGGGGTCCGGAAAATCTCACGAAATCTCACCAAAGGGGGGGGGGGGTCGACGGATATCTCACGTGAAATTTTGAACTTGAACGAGTGTAGAACTAAAAAAACGTAAAAAATACCAGTTTACAAGGCCAAAAACCGGCTTTTGAGGGGGTATCATTCTTTCGGGGAGCACGACAGCTAAAAAAAGTCTCGAAACTTCTCCTGGTCGAACAACTGGGGGGAGGGGGTTCCGTGAAAATCTCATGAAATCTCACCAACGGGGAGGGTGGGGGGTCTAGATTTCCGGAAAATAGCCTCACGTAATTTCTGGACGTCCCCCAAAATACTAATACTGAAACCAAGAAAATAAATATAAAATTTAAATTATGCCATTTAAACAAACACTGATTTATTGGTTTGTGGGTAAAATGCTAGTGATACGCTGTTTAACTTAAGAAAAGCACCATCCGGCAAATTAAAAAAAATTGCCAAATTTATGGAGTAAAATTGGAGCATATGTAAGGGGCGTCCATAAACCATGTAGCTCCATTTTGGCTTCTTTTGAACCCTCCCTACCCCCAAGTAACTCGACGTGGCTTATGTCTCTAACCCCCCTCTCCCCACGTAGTTTTTTCCATGACGGAAATAAATATTTACATGGTGTTGAGTGTTCTGTATCTCATTTTAAGTGTGACAAATAATATGAATGAAAAGCTATTTGGCCTGGCTCGGAATCCCACCTTCCAACCCCCTCCACCCACCTCTCAAGACCGATCTACGTGGTTTATGGACGCCCTCTAGCGAGACGTGTAACAAACATGCCACCTACAAAATCAACAATCTCAATCGACAATTACAATCTGCAACAAGGCTTAGAATCAGTAATGAGGTTTGACAACAATTAGCTGGAAGCCTTGAAAATTTCACAGTGTGGCAATCTCACATTTTGTTGACCCGGTTCGGAAAATTCCCAGATCCACCACTGGTTGTAGTTAGACAGGGGGCGGCGTAATCGGTATTGCGCAAGGGCGCTCAAATAGTTAGTGGAGAGCCTGCTTTTTGTGCTTCACTATATTCAAGTCACCGGTCCAGTTTCACGTTTCAGGTATTTATTATTTACATTTACACTTATAATCTTGCCTAGTCTTTATTAATAATGCATCCGCTGCCAAGAATGAGCACATCAGTCTCCATTCTTTGTGGTATTTATTTGTCACTGGGGGCAGGATTTTTACCGAGTTGCAGATCATATTTTAATATTTTTTAAACCAGTAGCTTTATTTCATTGAATTTTAGGGTATATTTCTGATTATCTTAAGAGTATGTATCCAGGATTTTATATAACTCGCTTCACTCATCTGAGTGTATAAGCTCCATATTCAACATCAGTATCTAAGAGTTCTTGAGACAATGTCATTGCCACAGTTAATCTCAGTGACTAAATCGTTATCACAATAAAAAAATACCGTATTTTCGCCTTCCGAAATTTCTTCCGCCTATATTTCTTTTATTGTATCGAAAATCTCGTAAACAAGCCAGTGGCGAATATAGAATACATTTTCGGGGGGGGGGGGGAGTCGTTTAAAAGAATCGATTCTCAGCGAGGAGTGAATCGATTCCAAACGATTCATCAAAAAGAATCGGTTTGCCCATCACTAGTCTCTTGCGTCGTCTCCATATTATTCCTTCCTCCATGGTTGTTACAATCCAAAGATGCAATACTGACTTACTGAATACTTGAATTGAATCGAAAACTTAATGAATGTCTCTGTAACACTGAATTAATACTTAATGCAAACTAAAACTCTCTGTCCAGGCGATCTGTTTATATAGAGTCTATCGAATTTACGAGAATTCTTCAAAGGCATCCGCCCGATATTTCTCGATCATTAACAATCACTCAAACAATCAAACATATTAAAAACAATCGGAATTGATACAAAATTAATTAATAACATTACAAAGTGATCAAAAATGGTAATTATAGATACTAAAATACAAAATTATTTACAGAAATCCTTTCAAATGGTGGAAAATTGTCCTGTAGACATCGTAACTTACATTAATACATGTAATTACAAACTTTTAATAAATTCTCTTGCATCATTCGGTTCTTAAACATATTAAATGGTCTTTGAATAATTTTCTTACCTAAAACAAAGTCTATATACACTTATTTACAAGAATTTACAAAATAAACATATCAAATCACTTTCAAGCAAACTTTGGCTCACTACAAATATTTCACACAGTACAATATTATTCAAAATACAGGTATTAGGGCTGTTACAGTATACTTTCGCTCACCTTTGTTACAATTTTTTTAAGACAAAAATTAAATTAATTAACAGTGAATTCCTCCAAAGTATGCGTTTTGAAAGATGGAGTGACTTAGCTGGTCGTCGCGTCGGAGTTGGCAGCAGTGGAATTCTTCGATGTAGTTTGCTGGACGCGTCTCCTAACCGTACTTAAGAGTTCAGTCTTCTCCAATCTGTATTTTCAGGTTCCTTTTTGTCACGATTTTCTTTCTTTACTCCCATGCATTTTCAGGTTGTAAAGGAAAACTGTCGCGAGTCGCTATGTGTTAAAAATTCTTAGTTAGCTTATATAGTTCCAACCCAGTGCCTCTGATTTACGTGATCTAGTGTCAAAATATAATTTTCTTATCTTCAAACTCGTTCGTCCTTTCTTCTTTAACCTATTTTTTTAGCTAGCATCTAACAATGAACATGTGCACAAGTTCTGGTAAAAACTTTTAATCACTCAGTTAATAATTTATAAGCATATCAGTATGCTTGCATACCACAGAATAGTCTATAATATACACTTGATCATCACACACTGCCTATTATTTGGATGGACTTTATTCAATTAATATATATTTGGTGGCTCTCATGTGCAAATGTTCTTAAACATGTGTACAAATTTTGGCTGCTGTTGAAACCATAGGCAGTAAAATAAATTCTTTCGGTAAAATAACTTCATAACCCTGATTTTCTAGTGTTTATCTCCATGCCTGGAATTGAGTTAATGACGATAACAACATGCAACCAACGAAATTAAAAATTAACTAAGCATCTTAACACCATTGTTACACCACGTAAATTATAAAACTAGATCCATTATGCCTTATGTGTAACATAACGTGTCAATTGCCATTCAGATCTAGGCTGCATTTAAACCTAATGACAAACTTGGCTTCTGTCACATGCGCATTAATACATTCACTGTTTCACTATCGAATCTTGGCCTGCTGGAGGTACTTATATGCGACTAAAATAATAACATCAATAATACGGCTTTATTGAAAGCAAAGAGAAATTAAAATAATTCATATCCTGATGCTACATCGCATTAATTATAAAGCTAAATCCCTATTGTATATTATGTTTCAATCAACTGTCATCATGGTCCAGGTTGAACTTCAGCCGAACCACAATCTCAGATAATATTGACGTTCGAAAATCATAGCTTCAGTTAAACGTGTGTTAATACATACATTGTACCGTGAACAAATCATGATATTTTGGAGTTATTTATATGTGGTTGAAATAATGGCATTAGTAATAGGGTGATTTGAAAGCAAAGGAAATTAAAAATAATTCTTAATGTATGATACCGCGCACGATTATTTTTAATCCACCTAAATTTATATTTTATAGCAAAAATAACTGATCGTACTAACATATCGTCAAAATAAAATCAATATCCTAACAACAAAAGGAAAAAACAATATTTCAGGAAGTTAAATTGGGATAGGGAATCACTGGAAGAAGGTAGGAGGGTGAAGAGACTGCTGGTAATATATAGGGCATATGCTGGTGATGGGGCATGGTGGAATATTGGTCAAAGAATTAGTAATAGTGCATGAAAGGGAAAACAAGACCATGACCACAAGTTAGCACTCGATTTCATGCATAAGGGAGCAGGAAAATTTTATTTTGTTCGGTAAGAGTGTCAGGGATTGGAACAAATAACCAAGTGAAGTAATGAATAAGTAATGTACCAAAAACGTTTAAGGAATTTAAAATTAAAATTTGTAAATCAGAAAAATAAATGTGGGAGGGATTTAACACACCAATTATAAAAGAAAACGTTAAAAAATAAAATAAAAAGGAGCAATTAGATGACTGGGAGAATTGACACCGGATTATTAGCTCCATTGCAATTAAATTAATAATAATAATAAAAAATCGTGCAGTCCTCCATATCAGCATTTAAAAATGGCACACAGAGGCGTAACAGTGACCAACCTACTAAGTAAGGTAAAGGTAACATTTTATTTCTCTTAAACATTGTTACACTTACATCAAGAAAACAAAATACTTTCTAAACAATTTTTTTTTCTTCTGACAATAATTATCTCTACAAATTAGTACAGTTAATTTTTTAGATAGCTTTTCTACTATTTTGTGACGGGACGTCATTTGGTATAATATTTTAGTATTGAAATCGTGTAAGTTTGCTAAGTTTCACTGCAGCCAGACGTCGAGTCAGCACGTCCTGTTGTTAGAGTTTCGGCCGATCGACAGTTCAGGTTACAAGCTGCACGTGCGGTGCTGAGCATGCAAGCCAATACTTTTCCAACAAGCTAGAATACATTATTCAGTCGCACTTCTTCACTGACGAGCAAGAAGTTAACATTTAGGACTCGGATATAGTCGCTGCACCAAGCTTACCATTCTCTGTTAGTTGTGAAATTTTTATTCCTAGGATCAGTATCACGGGTTACAGAATACCTCGCTATCTTGTACAACATCGACTGTAGATGGTTTACGGTTCAGGACAGATTAAATGAGGTTTCCAGAAAGGATTGTTTCATTTCAAGTAACTCATAGCTGTCCGCTCCCTCTCCTGTTAGATACAAGTTACCTCGATGCGCATGTTTATTTGGCAGTACAAGAGAAGAAGAGGATAGGTCCGAAGAGCAAGAATCCAAGAGCAGAAGATATATTAAGAAAGTCTGCGCAAGTCATAGGGAATCGTAGGGAAAACCCCATAGAACCTACGTGTCAGTCATCCTACCATACCCAAACACTAATATAACACGACCCTACAGCTAGGGTCAGCAACAATTTCATAAATTGTATATCATTAAAATATGAAAGAAACAAACTCTCGGACAACAGTATGAAAATCGAACCTAAAGGCAATAACTAAACAAAGGAAAATTTTTAGAAGACATTTAGAATTTACTCCTCTCAATGTTAATATTTAGTAATAGGTTAAAATCGGTAAAGAATTGGTATGTGTACACATACCAAAGTACACGTGCGTGAAGCAGCGGGCAAATATTAGTAAAAAAAAATAGATGCACATAAAACTTCATTAGAAAATTATATCTGGTTTAAAATTTCGTGAAATATTAGGTTTCTAAGTAAAAATATTTGATGATATTATGTACCTTATCCCAAGAAATTTTAGAATTTCCTCTTATTTAGTTACCATTGTTTTTAAAAATCGTTATTATACGGATTTACACATTTCTCTTTGCTGTATTGCTCAAGAATTTATTGTTCAATATATTAGTCGGTATTTGACTTTTTGCTATCTATTTGCTATATTTATGATGAGGCTCAAAATGTTTGGCATTATAAGTGTAATATCATTTGACTTCGGACAAGTGCAAAACAAAATCTCATATTTAGTATGTCACTCACATTCCCTTCAGAATAGTATAGCAGAGTCTGCAAACACGTTCTCCAATGATCTGCCATTGTTCGAACATTTCTAAAAAGAATGGAACAAAGGAGGGTATTCACGTTCCACTCGGCACACTTGTTCCCTTTCAGCTATATTTTGGCTGGCAGCCAAAGTTGTGAGGAGTCAGAGAAATACTATACTTTGTGAATAAATCCTGCACCAAATGCGACACCAGGCAGATGTCGGCATTTCGACGGAAACAAATATTCAAGGTGTGTTCACCTGGGCTATATTTGTGATCTGTAGATCCCTACGCTATACATGTGATGTGGGCCCTACATATTTACCAAATACGAAAGAAAATAGGGCGTTAGTATCGATGATTTTTTTATTAAATAAAAAATATTGGATAATGTAATTGATTGTAAAAATACACGTAGAAATGTGAGTGAAGAATTCAAAGTTCGAACGTGCATTCTGAATAGTTTCAGAGAGTGAAGTGAACGAAGTTATCAAAATTTGCTCCTGTGTCGTTGCAACAATACATCATCAAAAGCCCAATGATTATTACAAACTCAAAAGTTTTAATAACAATATAGAAGAGTAGGCCAATGTGTTAAGATAAAAAAAAACTATTAATGATGACTTATATCACCAAAAAATTTACAGAGAAACATTAAAAACACAGTATTGATTATTCACACAAGCATGTCAACAGGAAGTCATGGACTCAACTGTTTTTAGACAGCGCTCCTTTAATCTGAGTCTCACACGCGATGCCAAGCGATTCGGATTCCTGAGGACTGAAGTAAAGTTTTAAAAAGGAATAAAAAATTATTTAAAGTAACAAATTAAATAAAAATGAATTAAAAGTATTATTAAAATCTATTTACGCCTATTTCAATTACAAATTAATGCATTCTTTTATAAATACTTACTTTCAAACAAAATATTAAAACTCGTACCTCTATACCGCCGCTACTCACTGTTTATGTCATTTACAAAATAAATTTATCTTACCTAACCTTCTGGACATGAAGGCTAGGAACTTTTGCTTGGTATTGCAGTTTCACTACATTTGTACGCCCTGACCACAATATACTGCAACCTAATGCTACAAGCAAGGGTTTAGTGAGAATTAGCTTCAGCGTGGTGCAAGAATAAGTAAACTTAATAAAAAACTCACTGAAAATATAATATCTTGAAAAAAATTAAACACTCCTTTAATTTATTTAAGCACTAGTCTGCGAGGGTTCTGACTAAATATGAACAAAATTTATCTTTCAATATTAAAAGTGCAAACTTTAATTTTTATATATTTTTCTCTCGACTGCTTGAAGGAGGGAGCCACCCTGGCTACAGTCCTCATCTTTGTACTGCAAAGATGTTACTTTCCGAAATAGGTCATGGAGGATTCCTCCATGGAATAGGTATACTGACATATTATTTTACAGTACACCCATACTTCAAATGTTTGATCTGCGCATGAGCGAACATTGTTTTCAGTTTTCACGAGCATTTCAGAATTTTTGGTACTAAAGCGTATTTGGAGATAGGTTACTTTCTTTGCTAATGTTAATATTTTCTTTTCTTTTCATGCGGTGCGGGCCTCTTTCTTGACGCAGACCCATAGGTTACAGCCTAGGTAGCCTTTGAATAAATGCGACCAGCGGCGGATCCAGGGGGAGGGGCTGAAGCCCCCCCCCCCAAAAGCACCAAGGTCACCCCCAACGACATCGATTTTGGGACCTTTTTTTTTTTTTTTGCTCTACTGTTTTTATAAGGGCGGCATTCTGGAAAAACGTGAGATTTCTCTCCTCGCCCGAGTCAAGCCCCCCCCAAATCAAATCCTGGATCCGCCACTGAATGCGATCCTAGTGTTCTTCTCATCGGCTGAATACCTACTCTGTCCCTTATCTGTTTAAAACTCTGAGGCTGAACCTTTTTATATAGACCTTGCGTTATGAACGCGAGCTTCAGACATATGTATCGTCTGTGGAATGTATGTATATACATTACTTTGATCATATCGTTTTTATAATTATTATTATCAGCGGTTAGCGTAGGTCATGTTTTCAATTAATACGTAGCCAATCAGGTAGACAGTTTATTAATGTCTTTGTAAGCCAATATTCAGTTAATTATAAATCAAATATTTGCAAGTTGTTATAAAATTTCTGGGTATAACCATGGAGGAAGGAATTCCTTCCTCCATGGGTATAACATCTGGCTGGTATAAAAATGTTCTGGTATAGCAACATATCGGAAATCAAAAATACGTTATACATCACTTTTCCCGAATTTTAATCGCCCATTCATTAAAGACTTTTTTTTCCTATTTTCAGCACTCGATGTATTCGCCACATGTATAAAAATTTTCAGTGCTGTCAATTCTGAATTGACAGATTTTAGCTCAACCAAAGATATGTACTTTGATACTTTATTTATGAAACGGTTACTCGCTGGTAAGTTTTCTTTGTGTTGTTCGGGAAATTATGTGTGGGGTAGTGTAGTTTGTTAAGTTTTGCAGTTTGTTGTCATCTGTGTCAGTTTAGAAAAGTTAGATATTTGTGTTAAACATTATTCGATGTAATGGTATTTGATGAATCTGAACTAATAAAGAAGTTTGTCAATCTAAATGGCAAACAATTAAGCATTGAGACATTATCTAGATGGCTAATTCATCATCGAAAACATCATTCATGCATTGTACGCGTTTGGCTATCATTTTTTGAGAGAGGTAAGTGTTGAATTGTAAAATTAATTTTTAAATTCCTGGTATATCGGAAGGTACATTACTGTCGGTTGAAAATGACTTGCCATGAAATTCTTACAGGAAATCGAATTCAACTGGACTTTAATTCTGCCACTGTTTAAAATTACTGAACTGTCCGTTATCCATGGTTTTTATGTGATTGTCGTATGAAATTGAAAATAAATGCCAATATTGTTAGTTAATCGTTTCTTTATCAAAAATTCAGTTTGTGGGTGGAAATGTTGATATTAGGATACCTGGCACACTTGGAACTATTTTCATCCTGCAGGAATTCTGATGTGATCAGTGTATTGGTGATAAAGCAACAAACTCTTGGTTATAAGTGATATAAATGCCTTTACTGAGCACATATCACATTTTCCACTTTTGGATCAGGGATATGTTAATTTTGTACTAATGATTAAGGGATGACACCAGTGCATGCTATGGAATTTTGAGGAGTACCGAGATGCAATAAAATCTAACATGTATGTTAGATTTAATTGCTTGTGAGATATTACTAGTATACTAGTAATATCTCACAAGCAATTAAATCACATACAGTCAACTGTTCTTCAAATAAAAGAGGATCAACTTGTACTGTGAGAAAAGTATAGCTTAGATGCAATATCATCTTACAAGCAATTACATCACACATCACTAAATCCACTTCACATTAATGCAGACCTTATCCCAACATGTACCACCAAACAAACTTTATCTTAGAAGCATTGACCTTACATAATAAGCACACTTCAAATAACACATAATTCAGAACTACGTAAACACGAACTAGGCCTACATTTTAGGTAATAAGAACATTTTATATATTAGAATCCATAATTCACATAACACAAATTATCACAAATTTAAATGGTGTACAACCCATGATGTAGCCATCTTTGTTGAACCTGTTATTATCCTATGCCACACACATTAAGTCCATGTGCCACTGAATCCATGTATGAACTTTATCTGAGTCATGTAGGCCTAGTGTATTATTTGGAGTGTTGAGGTCCCCTTGCAAATCATACATAAATTATTATTGTTATTACTATTAATTGGGATTTATGACCCCTAAAAATTAAATTATTTTTATTAAAGTTTCAGCGCAAAATTCTTGCTTACTCCAATAACTATTTTATCTCTCCTTTAGTTAGTTGTTTACATTAACTTCATCTTAATTTTCATATGTGCTTGATAAAGTTTGTTCTTAATTTGATTATCTTTACTCAGTTTCTATTTTGAAATAATCACAAGGTTTTTTTTTTCATTACTTTGTTCACTGAATAATTTAAGTTTTTTACTCGCTGTTCACAGTGCTGATTTGAGTTTTACAGAATCTTCTGGATAGCAATTTCAAAGTACTAATCAATCGTCTGCAGTCATGAGTTATGCATTGGCAGTCCACACGTTAACATCGCGAAGCGAGCGGTATTGCCTGTTAGATAATACCCGTCCTTTCTTATAGTTATTGTTGAAGTGGGCATTATATGAATTATTTTTACATATAATCTTTATATTGGTTTCTCTAATCTTGATTTTTATCATTTACTAGCTGATCCAACAGAGCTTCACTATTGATGGACTTGAGTACACATATAGATTAAATTAAAACACTTAAAAGTTTGTATTTAATTAAATTTACATACTTACATTTATATTATTATTTTTATGCTTTGAAACAGATAAATTTTAATTACTGTTTCATTCAGTTTCAAGTTCATTGCAATGTTCTTGGATATATAATGTTTTAGGTGATAATATTACTAAGAAAGATTGTTTTGTAATTTATCACACATTTCTCATCAATGAAAATTTATTAACGTATCTCCACTAATGTGATGCTTTTAAATGCATTAAGTTCATCAGCTGGTGTGGAATGTGAGATAACATTTAATATCTGTTGAAAATCACCTGCTAATAATATTAGAGCACCACTGAATGGCCATTCATTTCCACATAAATCTTGCTATGTTCAATGTAGTGCTTACAATTTTTTTTTTTTTTTTTGTGCCATTGTGGGTAATAGCCCAGACACTGGGACTCATCAAGGAATACTAATTTTGTCCTGAAAACTGTTGTACACGTTAGTTGGGTGATATTATTTAATATATGTTGCTCTTGGAGCTGTAAAATATATCAATTCTCGGAAAATTGACTCGAAAAGTGCCGTACCGTTAAGCCGCGAGCGACTGGGAAAAGGCATATGGCGATGTATAATGATAACGCAAACGTTCCTGCTTCACTTCTGTTCAGGCGGCGCTAATAATTCTGCTCAAAATCACGGTAGCTCAATTTAAAAAAAAAAAAAAAACAAAATTCATTAAGCTACAACGGGCAGCTTCTATGAACATTATGGTCCAGGCTGCATTGAACCTATCCACAAGGGAGCGTGCATAAACCACGTAGCCCCATTTTGGCCTCCTGTGAACCCCCCCCCCCCCCCCAACGTAGCAAGTAGCTTTATGCCCTTTTGATTCCAGAAGACATTTTGTCCTGTTTTCTCTTGTCAGACTATTATAAATTACATATGGAGATAATTAACTGAGGGAAATAAATATTCACATGCTGTTGTGAGTTCTGTTCCTCATTTTAACTGTGAAAAATGTTATGAAAGGAAAGCTACGTAGCCTGGCTCGGAACCCCCCCTCCCCCCACATAGCCCAGCGTAGCCTCCCAGCCAACCCCCCTCCCCCCTGGACCGAGCCACGTAGTTTGTGCACGGTCCCCAAGCGCTGCTAATAATTCTGCTCGAAAATCATGGTAGCTCAAAATTTTTAAATAAATTTCAATTTTTGGATCAGCCTGTCTTTCAACATATCCAAAACCACCGCTAATGCTGCTTGAAAATAAAGAAAAATTAAATCTTTAACAAATTCAACAGAGTTTTGTTTTAGAAACAAAAACTATGTGCCATTCTGGTACAGGCTGCATTAAAAACATTTATAAATAAAAAATTCCTTCAACCCTATGTTAAAACACGAATACTGCCGCTCTTTCATCATAAACACAACTTACGTTAATATTACCGCAACTTACTTTCATAAATGACATGTGCTAGTATTGTCTCTGGCATGTGTGTATGTAATTATGGCGTCTATCGTTTGCTTACAATTGAAAATTGTGACAATCATTTTTTGTATGCGTGTGCAAATTCTTCCATGAATACATTTTTAATGGCTGTGACAGCAACATATTCTTAAATAATATCGTTCCAAGAACATCTGCATGATTGTTATACGTCGATATAGTATATCTCCCAGTCACACACCTTATAACGTAACATCACTTTTTGAGTTAAGTTTGTAAGGTATGTATAAGTTTTACAGCTCTAAGAGCAACATATATTAAATAATATCACCCAAGGAACGTGAGTAACAGTTTTCAGACCAAAACAACAGTTCCTTGATGAGTCCCAGTGATTGCGCTCTTGCCCCATTGTGCTTTCATCCAGTATTATTATATTGCATCACTGGAGTACTCATTCACAATGTTCTTTAAATGTTGCAGGTTGGTATTTGTAATTCAATAGCAATTAAAGTGCTGTTTGGCAACCATCCAAAAGAGTCTGCACAATTCCAGATGATGTGATTACTTATGCAATATTATATTGTGTTTGTATGGTTGTCATTGAAATAAGAAAGGTTTTTCCTGTGCCATTAGACTTGCCCACAAAATCAAAACTTCTTGTCAGTGATGGTTTCTTTCTTCGAGTTAGATGGAGGATTTAAACAGTTTTTAAACCTCCTGTCATCGTAAACAATTTTACAAAAAAATCGCCCATAAATTGGTCCAGTAATTTTTTAGTGTACATAGGACACAATTACGAACATTGCCTTTTATATGTATATAGACATAACTCTTGACTTAATAGCAGTTCCAGGTTTTCTGCCAGCTCTGACAACGCCTGGAAATAATACTTTTACTACACATTTTATTTATTTGCAATATAGTCATACAATGTATACTCTCATTTTATTCGTTTCACAGTAGAACTCATATGCAACTTTAAACCAATTTATTATACATACTCCTAATTCATACAAGTTTCACACTTCAATTACTATGATCAGTTCTTAGCTTATGATATAATTTCAGTCCGTAGTTTTTGTTCAACTAATCATTAACATATTACTTGTACAGTATAATGTGTTTATGCCATTAGACCTACTTTCAGTACATATTCAGACTTTCTCTGCTCAGCCTAAATCAACTTCAGCTTATTCATGCATCATTGGAGCACATCAGCATTCAGTAAGAAAATCTCCTTCTCTACTGGCTTGATAATTTTTGCCCTTTCAAAACTTAACATATTATAATCAATTTTACATTTATAAACTTTTTATAAAAATGGTTTTAACATTAATTTATACAGACAGGGAGATGATGTACCTTACAAGTAATCTATGATAACCAATACACTGATGAACTGTAATTGCTGCCCATCACACTTTGTAAAGGGTTTGATCATTTTTATAAGCAATTTGGCTGCAATCATTTTCAGAGGTACAGAATAAAATTGTGATCAAAATAAGGTAGGACACTTATAGTGTGGAAAATTTTGTTAAAGAATTACAGCAAGTTTAAGCACTATTTAGACACAAGTGAGAAATTGCATAGGAATTAATTTAAAAAAAAAAAGAGAGAGAAAGAGAGAAGAAAAATGCTTTAGTTTTCAAGCTACAGTAATGATTTACAAGTCAAAATGTTTGGCATAAAAAGATACACAATAGATGAAAAATTAGAATCAATAGCTTGACAAGAAGGTTTTCTAGACGAAAAATCGGTTATCTAAATTTCACAATGTTTAGTACATTCTTATTAAAGATAAAATTTCACTGATTAAGAATATCGTATATGATGGTCAGCCGACCTGCGCAGATGTCTCCACACCTGATGAAGACAATGGAGCTAGTCGTCGAAATATTTGTATACCCATGAAGACTTCATTTCAAGCATACACCGGGAAAGTCTCCATTCTAATATCTACTTTGTTTGTCAATTCCATCAATATTTAGGTATTAAAAGTTTATTTCAAGATGGCGTCCAGCCACAATGTTGACATCACACAATGGAACAGTACCGGAACAATAAGATTAAGCAAAGTCTATAAAGACAATACTTTAGGGGCAGAATTAAATTATCAGTGGAGAGTAGAATTTTGATGAAGAAAAATGAGTTATTTCAGTTAAATAGGTGCAGTACTTTCTGAAAAAATAAATATTGAAGTTTAATAAAGATTGCATCATATCATGAAAATTTTATTTTCTCTATTAAATACAATAAACACAATAATGTAACATACATCAGAAGTTGGGGAAATTTTTATAGTTTGTTTTCACACCAAAATTAGCCCAAGGGATTAAGAATTTTAGGAGTAATAATGAATTTAGAAATTTTTAACTTTGGAGATTTATATGTCAAAAACTATAGCCCTTCCAATGTACAAAGGCAAACAATCATTTTTTTGGCACCATAATTAATATTTTGAAATTTTAAGATAATTAGCAAAAAGTTCGTAAAATCCCTGTATATTGTGGAAGTCTTTATTTCCCAAGCCAATTTTGCATATTTTTTTATTTTGAAAAGTCTATATCATTTTCTAATAATTGTTAGTGTTACATTTTGAAGAAATAGATCAGCTGGGTACCCTAAGTAATTGATTTTGCTTAAAGGCAATTTGAATGTTTGTCTGTAGTTACTGAGGTTGTTTATTTTTAGAATGTTTTATAGTGTAGTTATCATTTCTGATTATGAACTTACGCCTTTTTTTTTTTTTTAGGCTGCGCAAAGAAGAAACTTGTTTATATGTATCTCGCAAATGATATTATTCAGAGAAGTAGAAGAAAAGGACCTGAATTTGGACAGTCCTTTGAAAGGGCATTACGTAAGGCATTTGAAAAATTGTCACTGCCCAAGTCTGATGATGAAACTCGAAGTAGATTAAGTCGATTATTACAAATATGGGAAGATAGGCATGTCTATCATGAGACAGTGATAAACGATTTCGGAGAGCGCTAGGTAGGTATATGTAAATATTTTTAAAATAAGATCAAGAATGAGTAAAATTACAAACTTCTTTCACTTCTGTCTTCAGTCTGGGTTACAAAGTAACTGACTGCTGCTATCAGTTTGTAGTTGGAAGAAATTTAAGAGAACTTTTGGTTTATTTCTCTGTCCTTTAAAATTCTTATTTAATTGTTGTGCCAGTTAAATTTTTTTTTTTTTTTAATGTAAATGCACAAATCTCTTCAAGACTTGCTGTACTGACCTTCCTTCAAATGCTTAATCTCTGATTTGTATGGAGGGGAAGGGGAGAAGGAGGGACCGAGCGTGGTGGTGTAACGGTTAGCGTTCTGGCCTCACATTTGGGAGGACGGCGGTTCGAACCCCCAGTCCGGGCATCCAGATTTGGGTTTTCCATGGTTTCCCAAATCGCTCCATGCAAATGCCGGGATGCTTTCTTCAAAAAGGTCATGGCCGAATACCTTCCCATTCCTTGCCCCCCATCCTTTCCCGTCTCTAAAAACCTCGCTGTTAAGAGACGTTAAGCAATTTAAAAAAAAGTGGAGGGGGGGGAGAAGGAGGAGCCATTTAGGTATGACAGAATTAGTCTAATATGGAAAGGAAATAGAAAATACACCCATCACTCACTAGAGTTAAATGGATGACGTTAGCAGTAACAGAATCACTCCATAAACATGAAAAGACAATATTTCAATCTGTGCCACTTACTCTTGAAAATAGAAAAATGTGAGTCAACTCACACGGCCCCTGTGGTCAACACAGTCACATAAATGTTGATTTTCTCTGTTACTATTGGAATGTAGGTGATGGGGGAGCAAAAACAGTATCGTTGAAAATGTTAATTGCAGGAAATGAATTAATCAAAAATAAAGAGGTGAAAATTATTTTAAAAATGTTAAAGATAAATAAAAAACCATAAAAAAAAACTCAAAACGTGTGTAAAACAATATTTTGGGGCTGAACCTTATTCTTCCAAGTATATGAGACACCAGGATTCCCACGGGCCTTAAAAAGGCCTTAATTTTCATTTTGATATTTAAGGGCCCTTAAAAGCCACTAAAATTTCCTCTATAGCCTTAAAATCTTTGAAAAAGCCGGATTTTTTTTTTTTTTTTTTTGGACCAAGTGTCAAGCAGGTAGTAGTCTTTGCACAGAACCTCTCTTATGTAGTTCTGCTTCGTACATGCCTGCGTCTTACATTTCTTGGCAATTTCTCACTAGTTTCTTATGTATATATTGTTTTATTTTAATGATTTACGGTGGGAAAGTGTACATTTAATATATTATGGTTAAATAACGAATATTACAAACATTGGCTCGCTCCATCCCGTGATAAATACAAAGGATATTGCATTGTTTGCTGTAACAGATGAAGGCCAAAAAAAAGCACCTCTGCTGGGATACAAACATTTTTGAATGCTCAGTCGAAAGAAAAACTTCAGCCTGTCAAGGAGACATCAGATGTTGCTGTTGTATCGGCTAATTCTTTGGATTTTGCTGTTCCTCCTCCAAGTACAACAAATACTTTGACAGTTCTCAAGAACTTGGTACTTGATGCTGAAATAAGGTGGACTGTGAAGTGTGCGACTAGTCATTACTCGTATAATTCTTCAAAGACATCAATTTGTTATTCCAAGAATTGTTTAGTGACAGCCGGATAGCTAATCTATTTTTTTACTGTGGACCAACAAAATGTGCTTATTTGCTTTGTTTTGGCCTTGCACAATTTTATAGAAATTTGTTGTATGACTCTCTGAAAAATTGCAGTCATTATATTTTGTTTGATGAGAGTTTAAACAACTTCTTACAAAGTAAACAACTCGATGTCCATATGCGATACTGGAATGAATGTTCAAACACAATTGAAACCTCATATTTAACTTCTGTTTTTATGGGCCATGCCAAAGCTGAAGATTTGATTGAACATTTTTTGTAAGCAGTTGAGAAGTTATCTCTCCAAAAAGTGATACAGGTTTCAATGGATGGTCCATCTGTAAATTTGAAATTTTTGCAAAAGAAATTAAGAACTGGATTTAATTGTCAAATGTTGGATGTGGGAACATGTGGTTAACATGTTGTAAATAATGCATTTAAACATGGTTGCCAAGCTTCTGGCTGGCACCTTGATTCAGTCCGTTTCCTTATTTTGGTTATTTAAAGATTCACCCGTGAGGAGAGGATTTCTTCAATATTTCCACTTGTAAAAAAATGCCCTCAAAATTTTGTTCGCACAGGTGGTTCGAAAATTTACCTGCAGCAGAAAGGGCATTAGAAATATAGGATGATTTTAAAAGCTACATACAGAATGTGGAAAAGGGCTCTTTACCTAAACCTACATGTAAGTCCTTTTTAACAATTCAACAGCCAGTGAAAGATAATCTTATTTGTTCAAAACTGAAATTTTTCATTTCGGTGTCTAAAATGACAACCCCATTCTTGGCTTTTTATTAGAGCACAAAACCTCTCTTGCCATTTATGGCAGAGGATATAAGAAAATTTATTACAAATTTTGTTGTTATCTTCAATTTTTTTCTTAAGAAAGAACACACTAAAGTATTGTATAAAAGAACACACAAAAGTATTGACTAATGTACAAACATTGGCAACATTAGATCTGAGTGATGTGTCAAAGCATTCCTGTGCCAGCAACATCAGTTTAGAAGTTGCAGGTGATCAACTTATCAAGGCTATGATATTCAACAAGAAATTGCCTGAAAAAGAAGTTTTCGAGATGAAAATGGAGGTCAAAGACTTCATTTTTATGATGATTAAGCACATACAGGACAAATCTCCTATAAATTATAGAGTTGTAAGAAGTATGACTAGCCTTGATCCTAGACAGATGGCGCTAAATAGTAGCAACTGTTATGAAAAGATGAAATATCTTCTGATTCACTTGTCAAAAATAAATTTAATTGGAGAAGGAGACTGTGATATAAATTCTTATACAGTATCACAGTTTTTTATCACAAGTTGCCTCAAATGCTTCGATCTACTTCAGCTCATTTAATCCTCATGATGAGCATTCATGATTAGATATCTTTTTAGAGAAGTATCTAGACAAAGATGATTATAACAGAGTACACAAAGTAGTAAAAATATTGGTGCTGTTATCACATGGACATGCAGATGTTGAACGAGGCTTCTCTGTGAACAAGTAGTTGGAGGTTGAAAATTTAAAAGAAGAGTCTGTAGTGCCTCAAATATTAGTCAGTCAACATTTCAAAAACAGCAAAAATAAGTTGTTAATAACTAAGAAGTTAAGGATGTATACAGCTATGGCTCATCAAAAGTATATTACGGACCTGGAAGAGAAAAAAACTGCGAAGAATACAGGGATTCAGGGAGTGAAACGCAAATCTATTTTAGGTAATTTGGAAGATTTGAAGCGTAAAAAGGCACTTCTAGAAACTGCAATTAAAGATGTTGAAGATAATACTGATAAACTAGCAGATAAAGCTGAGGTTATAGGGGATGTTAAGTACATCACACAGTCCAATAGTTTTCGGCGAACTGCTAAAGTTAAAAAAGCTGAATTTGAGGATGTTGAAAGTAAAATTAAGGCTCTATTGGAAGATTTAAAAGAGAATTGACCTTTGTTTTTAAACAATATGAAAAAAAAAGTGTATATTTTTTTATTTAACCTGCATACATATTAACAACTCTTACCAGTATGTTTTATGTTTACCCTTATAACATGTTGTAGCTCATCTCGTAAGTAAACTTTACTTATATAAGAAAATATTTGATCAAATATGCCCAACAGGAACTACCGCTGTAACTTGAAAGATGTTGAAAAAGTTGTATTTAACCTATTTCTTAAACCTATGGAAAATGTTGAATCTTTTACAGGTCTTTTACAGGTAAATTCAAAAAGGGGAGGGGGTGAGTCTTCCTCATTCAACATTATACTTGAAATCTAATAAGTAATTGAGCTGACAATTTGGCAGTCTTTCTCTGATGTAACTGCTAATGTGCTATAATGTATAAAAACAAATTAAGTTAAAATATATATTTATATGTAAGACTGGAGATTTTCTCGGCGTTGTAAATGAATAAAACTTTATTCATATATTTATATGTTAGTAATCCTTATAACTAAGGTGGTAATGTTTCTTTTTGACCAAGCGTGGTGGTGTAACGGCTAGCGTTCTGGCCTCGCATTCGGGAGGACGGCGGTTCAAATCCCCGTCCCCGTCCGGGCATCCAGATTTGGGTTTTCCATGGTTTCCCATATCACTCCAGGCAAATGCTGGGATGTTTCCTTCAAGAAGGCCATGGCCGAATTCCTTCCCATTCCTTTTCCCCCATCCTTTCCCGTCTCTAAAGACCTCGGTGTTAGAGAGACTTAAAACAGATAAAAAAAAAGTTTCTTTTTGCCCTTGTGTCGTTTTTCTGGGGTATAGTAGTTTTTTTATTTTATGTTTAATATATGAGAAGGGAAAAAGTTTCAATACGCACTGTATTGTGTGAAAACAAAAGTAAATTTATTAGAAATTTATTATTTATTAACTTATAAACTCGATTAAAGCTTATTTCATCATAATCTTAGCATGCTGTAAGTTGCATATTAGTTTTTTCATAACATTTTAATATACGTTAAATATAGCCTTAAAAATATGAAAAATTGCCTTAAAAAGGCCTTAATTTTTCTTTTGCTAAAAGAGTGGGAACCCTGGACACTTAACAAGATTGGATGTGATCACACTGATGCCTAAGTGAATCAGTTCACTCAGCGACTTTGGTGTGATCACATCAACCTCATTAAGTGTCTCATCTGTTTACAAGAATAAGGATTTTGTGTTACATGTGTTCATCAATTACAACCATCATGTTCTATCGTACGTGTCGAATTTCCCTAGTCTTCCTTCGTTCCATGTATTTGTTTTAATTATACTTACAAGTGTCAGTGTGTAAACAATCAGGGTGAGGAAGGTGAGTATCATCTGAGATTGATGCCCAGAAATGTGGGGAGAGTCTGGTATCTAGAATGTGTTGGTGAGTCAGTTCCCACTTCCAGAGTGGTTTCAGGGGTGATGAGAATTGTAAAAGCTGAAATTGGCAGCAACAGGGTGGTGTAGATTCTGGGAGTAAACTGTTTGACTGTTACAATTCATTCTGATGGATAACTGCCAATAGATGGATTAGTAAATGAGGCGGTACATGTGGAATTGCCTATCATGTGGTATAAATGCTATGCATTCCAGGAAAAACTTGTAAAAGTTGTAGCCATGAAGAAGAATCTGGTACAGAGATTCCAGGCTATGAAAGAACTGGATGAAAAGATAGGATTATGATTAATTTTGGATTCTGTGTATCAAGGGAGTGATAGTTTTTGGCTTAGGATACCTGTTTATGGGCCAATTGCAGAGGATAATAATGGAATGAAATTGCTTGTGATTGGTTGTTGGAGTAAAAGATAAAAAAAAAATCTTGATCAGAACAAATGTGTCTGCCTTGGATGGCCAGGAAGGAGCATTTTGTGTGATATGGATGGCAGCTATTAAATTGAAGATGTTTAATGTGGATAGAGTTGTGGGTGTAGGATGATGTGAAGTTTAGGGAATGGATTTTGTTCAGAGAATGTAGGAAGGTATAGTGGTGATTTTTCACTGTGGGTCCAGATCATAAAAATGTCATCTTTAAATCTGAAGATAGGATAGGAAAAAATAACCTGTTGCTTACCACAGATGATGGCAGGAGGGTGAAATGAACACACAAAAAATAACCTCAGTAGGATGTGTAGGATATGCTGGATGATCCGCAAAGACAGAAATGTCTGATGTAGGGGGCAAGACGTGCCACGGCGAAAGATATGAGCACATCCCGACCCACACATGAATGAAACGAAGATGAAACACACAGGTGGGTGGTTTTTGAACCAGTGAGGGGGGGGGGGGAGAAAGTTGACCAGTGTTAAATGTGCAGCAAAATATTATTTGTGATGGTTCTTCAAGGTAAAATGAAATTTGTTTAAAAAATATATAATTTTGATCTGTTATAGGAGTGAATAGTAAATAAATAAAGCTAGTAAGATATAAAAAAATATATAAGGGAGAGTGGGGATACTTGAGACAATTCCATTTTTTTTTATTAGTAAGGCAATTTGCAATGGCAAGGTTGGCATCCTGTTAATACTTGATCTATGTACCAGCTAGTCAGAAGAAGCAAATTGGCTACATTTTCTGGAGAGTATTAATTTTTTATGGTCTCACAGTAAATATTTATGTATGTGAACTAATAATTATTTTTCTTCAATTAATTGTTACTAACCCAATGTATGAAGATTGCTAGAAAGCCTACTGTATTAGCTCTTATTTGGTACTAACAGACTTTGAAGAAAGCCTCACATAACATAGAAGATTACTAAAAACATTAGTGGTACTTGTGGGGATACTTGAGACAGGCAACCTAGGATACATGAGACCTGTCTCAAGTATCTGTGTATTAAAAAAAAAAAAAAAAATGTTTTTTTATGTAATTTCATTAAACTATAGGTAATATAACCCATTACTTATATCGTTATGAAAGATAATCCTACTTGTAAAAATAATAATATAATATTTATAAATTTTAACTGTACAAAAAAATTAAAAATGATGATTTATTTTAAAAATGCCACAGTTTTACAAAAGGAAGGATGGTCACAGTTGCCACAAACATAATACAGGAAGCTTGGAGTGAAATAGTTGAGAGAAGTACAATACTGAGAGCAATAGCAAAGAAGTATAACACAGACCGAACAATGCTTTCAAAGTACATAGTAAAATATAAATCATGCCCAGAAGACGAAGATTTATTATGAGCTGATTTCAAAAAGAGCGTCATTTCAACAAGTCAGGAAGAAAACATGCTTACAGAAAGTTTCCAAATTTCACTATGGGTTTTCCACAAAGATGTTTGTAAATTAGCTTACGAATTTGCTGCCGCAAGTAATAAAAATGTTGCAACTACATGCGATATTAACTCTTCTGTTGGTTCAGGGTTGTTTGTGAGGAAGCTTTCCAAATTAGGCAACCCCAAAGTAATGACTGGTTAGGGAGCGTGCATAAACCATGTAGCTCCATTTTAGCCTCCTGTGAACCTCCCCATCCGCACGTAGCTTTTTTACCTTTTGATTCCAGAAGACATTTTGTACTGTTTTCTTTTGTCAGACTATTGTAAATTACATACGGAGATAATTAACTGTGGGAAATAAATATTCACAAGCTGTTGTGAGTTCTGTTCATTTTAACTGTGAAAAATGTTATGAAAAGAAAGCTATGTGGCCTGGCTCGGAACCCCCCCCACCTCCCCCCATGTAGCCCAGCGTAGCCATCCAGCCAACCCCTCCCCCCCCCCTTGACTGAGCCACGTAGATTGTGCACGCTCCCTTATCATGCACACAATTACGCAACATACACGTAGCTTACGCTGTCTATAGAAAAATCTGTTTGCATTTAAAGCTCTGCGAAATATACGCCATTTAAAAAGAGCTTGAATGGGATTCATTGCAAGACAGGAAGAGGGTCATGGGAGTACACAAAGTCAGGATGTCAGGGATTGGAATAAGTCACCAAGAGAAATGATGAATAATTTACCAAAAACTTTGAAAGAATTTATAGTTAAAATTTGTAGAGGGCAAATGTAGCTGGTTGCAGGAACGAGGGAAGATAGGTGTGTAGGGTAATTTCCACCAGAGCGTGCATTCTATTGCAATTTAATAAATTATGCCAAATTTACACACTATGTATCGCCTTGCTCTACACAACCTGTAGGTAAACACTTTTTTGTTGTTTAAGTTTGACCACTATATGGACGCAAAACTTTATCAGTTAGTTAGAAAGCAGCATCACTAACGAAAACATAAGGCATCGGTTTGTTCTTTTTTGATGTAACTGGCATACTTTCTGGAATATTTAGTTCATTCTTGGTCAGTGCTTTTTATGGAATGTATTATCTCTAAATATAGATGCGACACTGCATTTTCTCTTAGTTCTGATGTCATTGCAAGTAACCAAGGATGTATCCAAACCTATGTTTTCATTTTCTTTTTGTTAACATCATTTATTTCTTCGACATCCATTCTGAAAATTAGTTGGTCTGTTGAATACAGTCGCTACAACACTAGCTGCTTAGTGGAAACGCAGCCTTATTTGGAATCTTTAGAAGGAGTATTGTCCATGTATGTTTGTGATGATTTCAGCAGAATAAAGGTTAAATGAAGCTGGTATTGACAGTCTAGTTATTTCCACTACCTGATCATTCAGAAGTTATAGTCATAAATATAGGCAACCTGACTAAAAACCTGTAAATCCAAGCAAAGATTAAATCTAATTAAGCATCTGCGAACTTAAAGAGTTGCTTATCAACAGGCTTAATTCTATCATGCAGACTTAAATTATTTTGGTATATGTTATAGTGGATTGAAAATATAATTTTGAAATTACTTTTAGGCAGTGAAATAGCACCATAAGGGTAACATTTTGTTTTTCCATACAGCAAAAAATGTTCAATTTCCCAAAACAGATTGCAGAATGTTTCTTATAAGGGATGATAACCAATTTCTGCAACATGATTACTCAGTTTCCAGATTGTGATGCCCCTTTCCACTTTTTTCAAAATTCCTCTATTTACATCACTAATACCAACATAAAAATCGCAAGGAAAAATATTACTTATGGGTGCAAGTAAAAGGCTTGACTTTAAATTTCTTTTTTGATGAAACAACCTGAAACATGTTTATTGAAGAGATAAAAGAACCATACAATTTCTCCAACCAGGTTACTTGATTTTATTTCCGAGATAAACATAAAGATTTGATTTGTCAATGAAGTTTTCCTCCAAAATAAGGGAAAGCAACTTTGTAAGTGATGGATGGTTTTATATTTACTTTCCATATTATTACCACCTCACTTCCTACTCAGCTGTTCAATTATTTGTTTAGCAGATCTTATGCTTTAACTTTTTGCTAATTGTTTTCATTTCCTTGTACTGGTTTTAATTTAATCTTGAATCTGTTTAAGAATTCTCTTAAGTGTATGTTTGAATTTTTGGTATGACTAAAACTCAACTGCGCCTATACCATTTTGCTGACTATTGGTAGTGAATAATGCTTCAGTTTCAGCTCTGCACTTTGTGTACCCACTTTGAAAACAATGCTTGGCGTGAGATTTTTTACGTGCACATTTTGTTTTTCTAGAAAATAAGAATAAGATGCTACCACCGTGGCCTTCGGCTCCTACCCAGCCGACTACAACAAACCATTTTGAAGTACATACAAAGCGACCACCAATACCATATGAGCCTAATTATGTTGTACCACGGACAGGTGTGTATTTAAATAGTGTTTTTTTTTTTTTCATTCTGTCGGAATACTGTTTTTTATCAACTTAGATTTAATAGTTTCTTAAATTGAAAACATAATTTGAATGATCTGTATAAGAACAAATCCAAAAGTTTTAATTTTCCTTACTATGTTCATAATAGGGAACGAATTTATTTCAATATTAATTTTTTGTATTTTTTCCCATTTATTACTTTTGTTAGGCAATATATACTGTATTTAGGAAACAAAATGAACTCTATTGGTTTGAGTGTTTTATCCACTGTTATAGTTGAAAAAATACATATATGACTGCATTTGGAATCAGTTGAATTGGTTTTAAGTCTTATTAAAATTTTATTTGGCTGCAGAAATTTTGAGATTAATTTAAATCATTTATTTAATTTTATCAGCTGCTGAAAAAGTGAACTGTGCGATTTCTGGTCTTTTTTTTTTTTTCAAACAGCTTACATTCATTATGAAGATGACAGAAAATTTTTATTTTTATAGAACCATTCAGCTGCAAACCTGTGAAGACTACATCACAGAATATTTAAATTTTTAGGTGTAACTCTTTATCAGTTGAACAGTATGATCTACAGTAGATGTGATTGCAGAGGAAACACAGTTTCATTGATTACATTTGTTCTTTGAGCTACTAATATCTAATTGTTGAATTTCTTAGCCCAAAAGAAATCTCTTGAGGATTGACTAAACATATACAAAGTTTTATTTCCTACCAACTGTTGTCCGTGCCTTGGTTTGTGTTCTTTATTAATCTACTGGCTGCTATCTTTAGGTAAGGACTAATTACTCATTATTTTTGTAAACTACGAATTATAAGGCTTATTTTCTAAATAAGGTATATTTTTTAATAAGAAAGAATACTATAATATTACATTATATACATTAAAATGTATTTTTCATATTCTTCTTACTGTCATTTACTTATCTACATAATTTCCATTTTTATTCATACATTTGCCACACCATGGAACAAGTTTTTGAATTCCGAAGTCAAAGAAATTTGTCACTTCTCCTTTGTTGTCGAATCATTGACCACCAATGAATTCTTTTGAGTACCAAAAAAGGAGAAAATCACTGGAAACAAGATTTGGACTGTATGCTTAATGATCCAGTTGTTCCCAAACAAAAGATGTGATGAGACATTGTCTTTGTGCAGAATCATGTGGCCTTCCACCTTCATGGAGTAATTATCACATGCCACTTGTTTCTTATGACATACTGAAGTTTTCTTAAGGTCACATAATATGCATCAGAATTGTTATGCCTCTTTCCACAAAATCCATTAACAATATTGCTTTCCTACCCCAAAAGACAGTTGCCATAATCTTTCATGCTGAAATTGTCTATTTGGCTTTCACTTTATTTAGAGATGTTTGTTGCTATTCCATTGAAACTCGCTTAGACTCAACATCATGTAAGACAAGCAAGTCTCATCACCTGTATCAGTGTGGTCTAAAAAAATCATCTCCTTCCTGATGGTATCTAGTTAAAGAGCAATAAATAACAGCCCAAACTTTTTGTTTTGTGCTAATCATAAAGTATGTTGTAACCCACCGACAACACACTTTTTGATAATTCAATTTCCCCAAAACTATGTGTAATGCGAAAACTTGTCTTCGGGGCTAGACATATCTTGATCATTATCCATAACCATGGATGAAATGCATAACCTGATACTAGGAGGGTTATTCCAGATGTTTAGTAAGTTTCTAGGAGATGGCACAATAATCGATTTGGTTTTATGATGCCTGGAAAGTTCCATTCTTTCACCCCACCAGGGCAAATTTTAGTAGTGAAGCTTTGTTCACATGCGGTAGTCGTTTGAAGTGAGTGGTTTAGCAATTGCCACAAAGATGACAATTCCTTGCAGTGATAAAATACTTTTATTTAAAGAAGTGAACAGCAATGCAGGTAAATTCAGAGTTAGACGATGTTCATGGGGGCACTGCTCCTGTGTTGAAAACAGTCTATTTCTGTATAAACGAATTTAAACGTGGCCAAGAACCAATACTGAAGGCGAAGTGCACTCAGGGCGTCCAGTAGCGGTTACCATGCTGGATATCATGGGATGGTTATGGAAGATCGCTGGGTAAAGGTGCTTGAGATTGCTGGGGCTGTTGGCATCTTGAAGGAATATTCTGCTTAGAAAATTGCATATGAAAAAGTTAGGTGCACGATGGGTGCTGCGATTGCTGACTCTTAATAAAAAAATGCACGTGAAAGGACGTTTCAATACAGTGTTTGGCTATGATGAAGAACAATCCACAGGATTTTTGGCATTGATTTGTGACTAGACAAAAACTTGGAACAATCATTACACTCCTGAGTTGAAGGAGCAGTCAAAGCAGTGGATAATGCCTGGTGACAGTAAGCCGCAGAAGGCAAAGACAGTTTTGTTGGCTGGAACTATGATGACCACTATTATCCGAATTGATTACTTGCAGAAGGGTAAGACAATAACAGGAGATTACTATGCAACATTATTGGACCATTTAAAGAAGTGCTGAAAAGTAAACGGCCAATATTGGCACGCAAAAAAGTGTTGTTCCATCAAAACAAGGAATCGTCTCACATGTTGACCATTGCAATGGCAAAATTACACGAATTGGGCTTTGAATTGATTCCCCATCCAACCTATTCTCCAGATTTGGTGCCGTGTGACTTTTTCCTGTTCCCAAGTTTGAAAATCTGGCTTGCTGGGAAGTAATTCTTGTCGAATCAGGAAGTCATCATAGCTGTTAACGAGTATTGTGTTGGCTTTGAGACAGCCTACTTCTCTGATGATATTAAAAAAATTTGAAACTCACTGGATCAAATGAATCGCCCTCGATGGGGATGGTTGAGAAGTAAAGGTGATTTCCCCCCCCCCCCCCAAATGTGATTTACCAAGGGTTGTTTGATAAGTCTGGTAAAACAGCAAGCAAAACACATTTTTTGGGGAAAAAAAATCACCTTTACTTCTCAACATAATCCCCATTGAGAGTGTTCCATTTGATCCAGCGAGTTTCCAAATTTTTAATACCATCGGAGAAATTGACTGTCTCAAAGCCTGCAAAATACTCGTTAATAACTATGATAACTTCCTCATTTGACAAGAGTTACTTGCCATGGAGCCAAATCTGGAGAATAGGGTGGATGAGAAATCAATTTAAAGCCCAATTCAAGTAAGTTTGCCATTGCATTGATCAACATGATTGATGGCTCCTTGTTTTGGTGGAACAACACTTTTTTGTGTGCTACTCTTGGTCATTTACTTTTCAGCACTTCTTTCAAACGATCCAAGAATGTTATTGTCTTGCCCTTTTGCAAGTAATCAACTAGGATAATTCCTTGAGAATCCCCAAAAAACAGTTGCTATCACCTTTACAGGCTTTATTTCTGCTTTGACTGCTCCTTCGACTCAAGAGTTTTGTCTATAGTCACGATTCAATGCCAAAAATCCTGCGGATTGTGCTTCATGATGGCCAAACATTGCATTGAAACATCCTTTTGCGTAAATTTGTTATCAACAGTCAGCAATCGCAGCACCCATCCTGCACCTAATTTTTTCATTTACAATTTTTCATGAAGGATGTTATTGCACTTGTTCCTTGAAGATGCCTACGGCCTCAGCAATCTCAGGCACCTTCACCTGGCGATCTTCCATACCCATACCTTGATATCCAGCAATGTAACCTCAAGTGCGCGTCTGGAGTGCCCTTCGTTTACAGTGTTGGTTTATCCAGAAATAGACGGTTTTCAACACAGGAGCAGAGTCTCTATGAACATCCTCTAACTTGACTATTACCTGCTTTGATGTCCTCTTCTTTAAATAAGTGTTTTATCACTGCATGGAATTGTCATCTTTTTGGCAATTGCTAAACCACTCACTTCAAACGAATACTGCATGTTAATCGAGCTTCAATGCTGGCTAAAATTTGGTCTGGTGGGATTTAAATAATGGATCTTTCCAGGCATCATGTAACCATAACAATTGCTGCGCCATCTCCTAGAAATTAACCATTCTCAAACGACCCTCGTATATTTCTTTATCCCTCTAAAAAACATTCTTAGGATTTTTCCTCAGGCTCTAATTTTTGTCAAGAAGTTCTTCTCGATGCTGAAAATATATTTCCATTATTTAAATTATTTTTACTTATCTAAATAAAGACCTTTTTGTCTCCAAAACTTGCTTCTTTCACTCGTCCATCCTTGCTGCTGATTGCATCATTTCCATGGCAAATAAATTTTCAGATCCGTTATTCTTTTTATATAAATTTTTTGATCATACAAATACTACTTTTAAATGCTTGTTTTTAACTGTACAATCAGTGAGAATGTTTGTGGCGTTTTCCATATGATTTAATTTTACAAGCTCAATTTTGGTATACTCTCATGATACCGGTCTGATTTTGACTTGACGTTCCCTTCAAAATCAAGTTCGTGCTTGTATCATTTATTTACAGTACTAAATCTTTAAGTTCTCTCTTCCTGGGGGTTCTGTGAAGTTTATTCCTATGTTATAAATAATGTATAAAACTGATCTTGAAACCTGTGTAATATCAGTTAATAACTATGGAATTGTGAATTGTCATTCATCTTGAATTTTGCTGTTCACATTATCTATCATAAATCATGAGCATAGCTCATCATGCACATTAATCCACCCATCCTTGAATAATCTCACCCACTTCCAAACTTTACTATCACTCATAGCATTATCACCAAACACTTTAGACATCTGACTGTGCCCCACTGTTGCCAAGTTTCTTGCACTGAAGAATCAAATTACAGATCGTATCTCACAGTCAGTTGATGAGTCGGTTTTCTTAAACATTATAAACTTTTACAGCTCAATATGTAGAGACAATACAGTTGCAAATGACATCTAAATACTGAGTGTAGTGAGTGAGTTGATAACAATCTGGCCTTGCATTCAGGACAGCGGTTCAAATCCCCATCCGGGCATCCAGATTTGCGTTTTCCAAGATTTCTACAAATCACTCCAGGCAAATGCCGGGATGCTTCCTTCAAAATGCCATGGCCGAATTCCTTCCGGTTTCTTATCCCCGCTCACATCCCACCTCTAATGACCTCTACATCGACGAGACGTAAAGCCATAATTAAGAAAAAAAAAAGAAATCTAAATGTGTGCAAATCATACTGAGAGCAGACACACATGTACACCGTAATGATTGCACACCATTCACATTCACATTCACACACAAACCTTATTTAAAAAATAACCCTCATATGTGCCAAAGAACATTAATTTCAGTATAATTTAATGTTTTTGTAGTCGGAGAAGAAAGTAAAAAAATAGCCAACACTACTTTATAAGCAATGTATGCAGAGGTTGTATCTGGAACAAAAACATGTTGATTGTTAGGCTGATTTGCAGATTCAAATTTTTTCCAAGTATTATTTGTGAACTCTTTCACAACTCCTCATACTCACACAGACAATCTGACTTCCTCATTTGCATTCACAATGAACATTTTACCTGCAAGAAAAAAGCAGCTAATTTCACCATCTATGCACACTGAAGAAAACGTTGTTAAATCGGTCTCTTTCTAGAAATGATTAGCCTTTCTAGTTCCTCTGCTTTTACAGGTTCTTAAAGGCAACTTTAAACTATTTTGGTTAAACGCAGCACTACGTGCACAAATGTTGTTGATAATTTGTATTTTTGGCTCTACCACCTTTGGAGACCTGGCTAGAGTATTCATGTATTGTTTTCTCCTCTTGTAGAACTTAAAGGGGTAATGATTACTCCTTGAATGCCTTCATAAAATACTTTCAAAGCATAGGTAATGCCATGTACTGACCAGCAATAAATTTGTAAACACATTTTTTCTTAGCTTCTTGGTGTTGCATTAAGATAAAACCTATCCCATTTTACTCTTGGGAATCTGAGTGCCACAATGCTTGAAACACCATGAAAACAAGTCCAGAATTTTTCACATGAATTGCAGTCAAAAAAATACTGGTGTGAAATATTAGTTTCCTCTCTGCAGTCTTAAGTGTTAAAGGATAAAAAAAAAAAAAAAATCAATACACATATTACTATAATATTTTCATAGATTATCATCACTTGAAATAAATAGTAACTGTGAAACTTTCACATAACTAGGAAAGAAATACATGGACTCAAGAAACAATCATTTAATTCATTTCTGACATTTCACATTTTTTGTGGCATATTGAATTAGTTACAGTGTATGTGAAATGTGGTATCTGCTGTAGTTCTATAAATGAACAATTGTGGCATTTATTGTCATAGGAAGTCCTGAAAAATGCACATGCAAGGGTACAAATGCTTTATGTTGGGTTAAATTTTGAATACTGATTTGAGTACACAGTCACTTTCTTAGAAACACAAATAAGTTCATTAAACAGATAAAAAAAAGGTTCTTATGCCGCGGTCGCCAGGTTTAGGTAAATTTCGAGCGTTGGGTTCACTAAATAAAAAGAACAGTTCAACAGTTTATATGCAACTTCACACAAAGTGACTTTATTGTAATAGTTAAGATGCAGCTATCTCACCCAACGGAAAAATACCACCACCAAATATGAGATTTTAGATAAGAATGGAACTTCGCCGAAAATTACAAGTTCGTAGGATAAAGAGTTTCTACAACAAAATGGATCTACCACATTGATTAAAGTTCCTCTCACCACATGTAGCCACTTTAAGAAAAATGTTCTCTTCCGAATCACAAATTCTAGTCATCACACGCTCCTATAAATCACCTTACTACTTTACTTGAGTCTGCAACTATTTCCAAACTGTTAGACCGAAATGTGCCTCCGCGCTAACACTCTCGTCCGGCGGCCAGAGACAGACTGACTTACTATTACTCAAAGATAATACATCGTTAACAAGCGTCGTCTGCTGCAGACACCTGGCGCAGACGCTTGTTATGTTACACTCCCTCCCTAACAGCTTGTGATAATTGATCATGTCTGGCCATATCAATTATCAGAACAAAAAAATCAATTTAAATTCTACTCTGGTGGTTTCCCGTTTTTCACAGACAACATTTTACACATTACATTCGAGAGACATAAAAGAAAACTGTTATGTACATGAGAAATAAGAAACAACAAGCATAAAAAAAACACAAAATGGTAGAACCAAAAAAAAAAACACAGCACACAAAATAATAAGACATCCTAAATTAGTATTCAAGCGCAAGTCGAACCACTTGCTGTCAGAAGCATTGTGTCGCGCTACTGGGTTATAATTATAAATATAACTCAGTTCTACGCTTTTAACAGATTAACATTTATTGTTCCCAATTCTTATTCTTCTAGGAACTACATTGGTCTTAAAATATCCGAAGAATGCAAGGTTCTTAAGCAGTGAACTGGTATCAAAGCAACCGTTCGGTCTGTACGTCGCTAACCTCTCGCTATCTCTAGATCTCTTATTATTGCCATGGCAACTTACATTTCCTTGCTAAAGGAGTAAATATATCATTTTTGTTTAATTTCATTTCACAAAAATATGATTTTCTTATGAAATTATCCTGTTCTGTCACATGCCTCCTCAAGTTCACCATGTCTTTGCTTAAAAGACATTGGTAAACTTAAGAAAATAACCTTGCATCCAGCGATACTCTTTCCTCTGTTCCTATTAGAATTTTTTACAAAACATTTTACAAAATATTCTCTTCTTAATACTAACAATATACAGAAATGAACTAAAAAAAACATGTATTGTCTTAATGAAAACATATATACATACAGCATTCTAGCTTAACACCACACAAATGCAAGTCCTGTCACGGTCGCCATGTCGCGCTACTGGGTTATAATTATAAATATAACTCAGTTCTACGCTTTTAACAGATTAACATTTATTGTTCCCAATTCTTATTCTTCTAGGAACTACATTGGTCTTAAAATATCCGAAGAATGCAAGGTTCTTAAGCAGTGAACTGGTAACAAAGCAACCGTTCGGTCTGTACGTCGCTAACCTCTCGCTATCTCTAGATCTCTTATTATTGCCATGGCAACTTACATTTCCTTGCTAAAGGAGTAAATATATCATTTTTGTTTAATTTCATTTCACAAAAATATGATTTTCTTATGAAATTATCCTGTTCTGTCACAATTGCTCCTGATGTAAACACCAGCTACACACAGGTCAATGACCTGTACACCTTTCTGCTCTAAGTCACCACATCACTCACATCACTTTATTCACGTTACCACACTTCTTCGGGCTGGTATACCGCTGTTAGCGCCTTCGAAGGTAAGGAAAAAGTAGGATTTATAGTAGTACAGAAATTTTTTCTCAGAAAAAGGATTGATAATTGAAAAAAAGAAGAAAAATATGAAAATAACAGGACAGGATTACTTTTTTTCGTCTGGTCACAATCGGGTAATTTAACACTTGTTTGCCCGAGCTCATTAGTTTTCCACCGTATAGATTTTCTGTCTACTTCATTCTCCTCATTAATTTTCCACCGTATGAATTTCCTTTCAATTTTATTTTCTTCATTTACAAATTGGAAAGGTTTTGGTCTACCAGTTACTTCTTCACATCTCCCATCGAAAGTGACTGATTCTGCTAAATTATTGCTTCCGAGTGTGTGACCTAACTCGCTCGCTTGTTCTTCCGCGTTCGCCAGTGTTGCGGCGGTCAAAACTTTTGCGGCCCGGGTGCCAACAGTGTCCCCGCAAATGCTACTGCATGGCGGCTGCCGGTCACTGCCCCCGCTTTACTATTGTCAAAGCCATATGGCTGTCGTGCTGCACTAATTCTATTCAGCTTTACTTCTCCGGTAGCTACTGTGAACAATCCTTCGACTTCAATTTGTATAACTTCATTCTCCCGTAATTGTGACTTCTCCTTTGTAAGAGTATCATAAAAAATTTCATCCGCTACTTCAAAAAATTTCTCTTTTATATCTTTTTTCGCAAATTCCTCTCGACATTCTTTAACACCTGTTCCTGCAGTTACAATACCTTTACAATTTACCTCATCTTCATTCTTTAAGGCATTCCCTAGTACAGTATCAGACATAACGACTTCTTCTTGAATTTTCTTCTCCCTTAATCCTTTACTATTTGTCTGTGAAATTACATCGGCATTCGGCCTCTTAACCTGTTCTGTTAACTCGGAAATTTGAGAGAGCAACTTCTCCATCTGCCCGACCCGCAAAGCACCATAATCGTCAAGTTTTCTTCCTAACTCTGCTATATGCAATTTCTGCTCTTTAACTAAATTATCGTGACGGACCTCTGCGTCCTTTTCCATCATTTCGATCTTACCATTAAGGGTTTCAAATCTGGAATCAAATTTGTTATTTAGGGTTTCAAATCTGGAATCAAATTTGTTATTTAGGGTTTCCGCAAACCTAGCCAGCATTTCAGCCAATTTTGGCTCCTTCTCTTCCCCCATTTCAGTAAGTTTATGTTATAAATGCACCGGGAAAACTCCAATAAAATCAGTTACTTAGTCGCTTTCAACACAACGTCGCTCTTCACAAACGCGTTCACTAGATCAGAACTAAGCGCATGCAAACTGGAATCAAACTACTTCTGCAGCGTCAACATGCAGTAAGTGTCACCAGAATGACAAAGGAATGGGCAAAAAGGAGAGAAAAACTCAACTCAGTTTTCCTTCCTATGCGTGACTTGAAATAGAAAGAAAAAAATTAAAAGGACGGGATGGACAGGAAAAGACGCTTGGCGGCAAATTACAAGCAGCAGCCCACACTTAGCTTCCGGTGTCTCCCTTCAGGTCTGCACGGCTCCCCTCGGATGGCCCCGGGTTGTCTCGGATCAGCTGTTCCTGCTCGGCTTCCCTCGGCTGGTCCCGGACACCCTCGTGAAAGTCCGCTCCGCGTAGACGTCGGCTGCTGTCGGCTCCGCTCGGAAGTTCTCGTCGAGTTACTCCGTTCCCCACTGGGCAGCGCCACCTCCAACTGGTCTCTAAGTAGATTATCTTCACTCGCCGTCTTTGACTCACTGGCTCGTGTCGTCGTAGTGGTATATCTTCAACTCTGACTATTGTCGTCTTCGCGCCTAATTGTCACCTTATTCACACTTTGCCGTAATTTATCTTTTGTCCTCTTTATCCCCGTGTGTATGCTCGGGAATTGAAAGTTAATTTCTCCTCCAGATGCATATTTAACCACACGTCCTGTCACTGAGTCGCCATGCAAGGGGACAAATGCTTTATGTTGGGTTAAATTTTGAATACTGATTTGAGTACACAGTCACTTTCTTAGAAACACAAATAAGTTCATTAAACAGATAAAAAAAAGGTTCTTATGCCGCGGTCGCCAGGTTTAGGTAAATTTCGAGCGTTGGGTTCACTAAATAAAAAGAACAGTTCAACAGTTTATATGCAACTTCACACAAAGTGACTTTATTGTAATAGTTAAGATGCAGCTATCTCACCCAACGGAAAAATACCACCACCAAATATGAGATTTTAGATAAGTAATCGAACTTCGCCGAAAATTACAAGTTCGTAGGATAAAGAGTTTCTACAACAAAATGGATCTACCACATTGATTAAAGTTCCTCTCACCACATGTAGCCACTTTAAGAAAAATGTTCTCTTCCGAATCACAAATTCTAGTCATCACACGCTCCTATAAATCACCTTACTACTCTGCAACAATTTCCAAACTGTTAGACCGAAATGTGCCTCCGCGCGTCCGGCGGCCAGAGACAGACTGACTTACTATTACTCAAAGATAATACATCGTTAACAAGCGTCGTCTGCTGCAGACACCTGGCGCAGACGCTTGTTATGTTACACACATTTTAGAAAGTTTTGCCTAACATGTTTATAGATGCCCTGTTTGGATAAATTGGTGTGGTTGTTGAATAGCTATACAGTTATAAAGGCAAGATTTTAAAATTAAAAAATATACTCTGGTCTGCAAGAAGACACAAGACACTGCTCATATATGGGAGACACTAGTTGAGAATAATGACTAATACGGCTGAACAAATTCACTTCATAAAAGAAAGAAAGATGAAACCTGTCATTATTCAAAGTAAGCAGGTATGGTTGGGGTTTATAAGAGCTTTTTCCCAGTCTAACCTAAAATCTAATTATGATGTTACCTGTGGATTTTAGATACATGGCTGAGTTGATAGTGTTGTGAATGACATTATTAATTTGAGAAAAACATCTTTAAAAAGTGGTTTATTTAGTTATATGGGTGTGAATGAAAATAATCGTTCTGTTATTACATTGACCATGAGGACCAACCACAGAAATGATCTAAGGACCCCAGATGATTCTGTTCACAATTTTCTACCTTTTAGCTCTTCTAAGGCCTTGTCTGGGAGGATCAAATATCAGTATGACATACCCATGATATACTTACTGGGGGTTGGTAGTCATCACCACTTTTCGATTTGTTCAGTATGTATATGTGATTATAATCGTATATGTAAGATGTTGGTAGTTTCCATTATTTGTTAATTATTGTTTAAAAATTATAAGCATACAGAAATCAACTAAAAAGTTTGAATTAGTGTTGTATTTTCTTATGGTGAACATTTACTGTAGGATCTGTGGAACACTGAGGCAGGAAATCGAGGAATAGTGATGTGTGTTACTTTAGTCTTATTGGTGAAAGCTTCAATTGGGATACACTGTTTAATAGTGAATAGGCAACAGAAAAGTTAGTTTTGTTATCTGTACCCATGTGTATGCCATGAAAACTGTTTTTTTCCCATACCCTATGATCTTTGACGATGGGTAGACCATAAAAGGAAATTATCGATGTTAGCTGGATGGGAGTTCAAACATGAAGGCTAGGTGCAACATGGTTCCCAAACCATGAATGAAATCAGTTGAAAATAGAGCTCAGTAATTGTGTTGCTGTATAAAAATCTGCCAAGGACAGATGTTTAATTACTTTTATTTATTTATTTTAAAAAAAACTAGTTATGGGCATGAGCTGTATGTATGGGGGATGATTTTTGTTCTTGTTATAGCTTTTATGTATGAGATGATTATTTTTAATGTGGTTATGGGCTGCAGTCATAAGGTTGATTTTGCTCATTGAATACTAGATTTATTGTTTGTGATTTAGTCTCACTTGCTATCAATTTTATTTTTCAGAACAATACTATCCCAAAATGGTTCACAAGCCAAGCTACTCATCAGGACTACAACTGGCACAAAATGAAATCAGTTAACTGCTTAAGTGTAATAGTTCAGCTAACTCATCCATCAACTTGGCATTTCTTTAATTTAGAGAAGGTTTTTTGTAAGTTCATTTTTATTTTGTAAAGGAAATGAATAGCATTTTTGACTTTTCAAGAGTTAGCTGACAGAAGAAAATTTCCATGAATAACAGACAAGTTTTGTTGCTCTTTGGACCTTGTCTCTTGGTAGAAGTAATGTGGAAATTTTGGTATGTCAGTAGCTGTTTCTGTCAGCTTAACATCATCTTGAAATTATTATTATTTTTTGTATAATTATTTTTCTTATGGGGTGAAAAGATTCTACCTCAGTTTTATGGAATGGTTGTTTAAACCTGATCTAAAAAGGGCGAACAAACTGCTTTGAGGCAGTGTTAAAATAAGAAAGGAAAGAGAAAGTAAACTCATCACTTATAAAGTTTATTGCAGGAAGGCTGCAAGGGCATATTACAAATTAAAGTTTTTTGGGATAGCTCTTAATCGTATAGAAGTCGAATGAAACATGCAACAAGTTGATGGATGTGCATGTGATTATCATGGTGGGGAGAGAGAGTGGAGGGGTTGGGTGGAAATGAGCTTCATTACACTTATTCACAATTAAGGGTTTTCCTAAAAAAATTAATTTGTCTTGAGTGCACTGTAAAAGAAATGCCCATTAGTGAACAAAGGAAAAGAGAAAGAAAATTATTTGTAATGTTGTGTTTCTCACACTTATTGTAATATTTAGTGGCGTGTGAGGTGCAAGAAAAAATTAATATTCTGTGAATTCAGAAGTAACCTGTTTTTCATCACAGTACTTCTGATGATATTATATATAGAATGAGCACAATTGTAAAATATATCACTTTTTATAATTGTTTTGTCTTCCAGGATGACATATATAAAAATGAACAACTGTAATTAAATTTGATTTTCTGATTAAATGCTTTTGTTACTTCAAAAATTATTTTTCTTTTATTTCAATGCAGTGCCTTTGAATAAGTGTTTTGTATCTGTGACCTGCAGAAAATAAGAATAAATAGTTGCAACATATTTGAAGGTTGTTTAGTTTTGAGCTATTTAAATTGGCGTTTTATGTTCCTGAATAAAAAATTACACTGACAGATTATTAGTAATTACTCATAAATGTGCCAGGTATATAAAAAAAAATGCAATCCTAGATTTGGTAATTTACAACAACAACAAAATAAGTTGACTGCTGAGTTTAGGAATCTAAAGATGTAGGAACTAGTTAATTTTTGAAATGAAATGTTTTGCTAAGAAATGGTGATTTGAATAAATTATGAATATGTTGTTAATTATTAATATTACTACAAATCTGTCAAAATTACTTTAAAAATCATCACTGAAAATAAAAATTAATTTTGAGATACCTCTATTTTATTTCATGTATAAAGAAGCAGTATTACGCCTTCTTAAACTTTTTGAATACATTAAAATTTATAATTGTGCAGAGGGTATGATACGCATTTTCTTTGGATGTTTTATGCTCTTAGTACTCTGTGGCTATTTGGTATTTGCAGTTCTTCAGGAATACTATAAAATCAATTCCTATACTAAGTGCCCTTTTTATCTGTACTAATAATTAGTATTCTGAAGGACAGATGTGTAAATTGATTTCAAGTATTAGTCTGACACAATTATTACAGTTTTTCATATTATTTAGGGCTTATATAAACTTGCCTTTCTTTCAGACTGAAAAATTAATTAATGTCTCTTCATTTTATTATTAACAATGTGACTCATTGAATGATACTGGATTTTCAGTTGACAAAATCTGTTTCAGTTCATTGTGTTTGTTTGCTATTACATTATATTACTCAGCTATTTTCATATTCTTGGGGAAGTTTAACTGTCTCCATTGTGGAAATATTGATCCTTATCAGAGAGAAGGTGGGGGAATGACACATGCAGAGCTACCTTTAATTCTTTTGTTCACGACTTCATCTTAGGAACTAAATTTTCTGTTTGAAAATTCAGTATGGAGTATGTGGATGTGAGTTTAAAGCTTTGTGCAAACTGTGTTCATGTAACTGAATGTGCTGCCACTTGTATATTTTATAACAAAAAAACTAAAAAAATTTGGCTGCACTTATTTTTTGTTAGGTTGGGTGTGATTAGAGCCGATCATTTATCACTAATTGTCTTCCTGTCCAGTAGATTTTGTACATTCATGTTGAATTCTGTGAAATAATGACATATAATGTCTATTCAGAAACAAGATTATAAATGTGTCAAGAGGAATATTCAAATTTTGACAAAGATAGAAGAGAGTCTCTAGGACAATATATTTCAGCAAAGAACTCTTCACAGGTGATGTGCCACATTGTATTGCAAAAACAAGATATCTCAATCGCTAGCTCAGCCGTTTTCTTCAGCTTCAAACCCATTGGCATAGTTTAAAGAACTGACACCATTGGACCAACTGAACCTACACTAGTTATCTGAGTTATCAATAAGTGCATCTTCATTTGTTGGGAACAGTTTCCAGACTATGTTCAAAGGTATCATTGCAAACCCATCTGTATTGGTCAACGGATTGACAGCAATTGACCAGTATAGATGGTTTTCACCTAATGAATACAATGGAATCATCTATCTGAATATTATGTTTTTATAATACAATTCGGCACTACAACTGTTAAGATTACACTTCAACCATACCATAGGGCAGGAAAGTCCCCTCTCGTACATAATATTCCTGATAAGTGTTGGTCATTATGTATGAATTAGCCAGACATGATTCCTTTTAGCACAATTTAAGTGTATAAGAAAATATTTGCAGGAATATCACTGTTTAGATTTTAATATGAAATTAGGTGCAGGATTATTTTGTTATAACTAAGAAGAGACAAAATTAACAACTTAGTTTTAATTAACAAAAACAACATAAATACATATATACTAGCTGACACATTACCAACCCAATTGTCATTAGGTTAGCACCTAATGTATTTTTCCAATATTCTTTAAAGGGTGTTATAGGTTACAAAATGACTATGTGGTAGAGGGTCTGGTCAGAAGATTCGCATTTGCATTACACCTCATTTTTTTAATAAAAATCAGTACTTGGAGTACTGTATACTGGTTTACTGTGGCATTTGGCAGCTTAGAAAACGTCATTCTTGAGATTGTCAGCTACGTTAAAGAGAAATCTACATTAACAAGAATGAAGCTATCTCAACACATACAACAAATGTGTATCTTCCATGGAAATCTGCAATTATCTATAAGTTATCAGTATGTGCATCTTATTTGTTGGGAACAGTTTCCCCAATATGATTAAAGGTTTCAGCGTAAAACTGGAGTAGTCCATAAATGTAATAAGAGTGTAACAGAAAGAAGGTCTGTACTGACAGACACGAAGATGATTATGGGGGTTTGCATAATAGCTAAGTCTGATCTCTGACCATAATGTTGCCTTTGGAGAACAGATTGATAGTTCAAAATCGTGGTCACCATCTAATTGGATAACCTCAATTAGCAAAGGTAGGTAAATTTCACTGTCACTTCAAAATAAGTTTAAAGTTCACTATATTCTTTAGAAAAATTTAAAAAGTACTTGAACAATCTATTGGCATCAGAAATTCTTCTCCAAAATAATTATTGCAGGTTCAGAGGGTGAATCAAAACCAGGTCAACTCTCACGAACCCCCTAACTGTTATCAGCTACATGAGAATTGTGCATCTATAGCACGCACTTCCAAAATTTGAAAGATGGATGCCAAAATGGGAAAACTTCCGGTATCTTGTATAACCCGACCGCCACCAAAACACTGACGCCCGACGTGGCTTCCCCTTCAAACGCCAACTGCAGACTGACTGCTTCCCCCACTCCAGGAAGTTGTTTTATAGCCGAAGCCCTGGGAACCACCTAGCTACCAATTTTCTCACAAAATCACCGATCTTTTTGGAATATATTTACTCCCAATCAACTTGAAATTTTTATAGCCTAAAGTCTTCATTCTAAATGTCAAAATTTTTGTATCTTTAATATTACGGCTGTAAAAAATTATTTTTGTAATGAATTTGGAAATTTCACTCACATTCAAAGTTTTAAAGTAATCGAGCTATTCTTAAAATGATCTGCTTCTCCTCCTTTATATTCAGATCTATAATTCTACCTGGTTACAAGTCTCTAACTCGGTGTAATAAAATTTAGAAAAACGATATCTCTTACAATATTAAAGCTACAGATCGGAAAGATGCCTTACCAGATTCTATGTTAGATTTCCTATAACATAGTGATTCTATCCCACTACAACAATGTTTCTTTGATAGTTTTCCTATTGTGTTGGGAATTATCACCATCCTCCTTAAGGACTTTGTTTCTATGATTCAGAAACTTCCATCATCCATTTTTCATTGAATTTACATTAATTTACTTGTACTTTTCCTGATTTTTACTGTATGGATTTTAATAAAAATTAGTGTTTTATGCTCAGAAAAAGTTGTGCTCTCTATTAATTATAGTTCCCCTTCTGAATTTAATCACATTGATCTACCTAGACATTTTTGTATCAATCACATGTTTTGTGTTTTCCCTGAAATCTTCCAAAAACAATACCTACAATTTAGTTATCCTTCTCAAACTTTTACATAGGGTGTAATAAAAATTTACACATCTTTTAAGCTATAAATCATTTTCCTATTTTTAAAATTGTGCCTTCAGGAATTTTTTATCTGTTTTTCATTTTCTGAAACCATGAGGTCACACAAACTTCAAAATGCAAATATCTCGTCAGAGAAAATTTCTACCTACCAAGTATCATACTTTGTTTTACTCCTTGTGTTCAAAAGTACCTCTGAAAATGAAAGCAACATTTTCTAATACAAAATAAGCAAAACACTATAAAGCAGCAATGTTTACTTTATATAACTGTTTACCTTCACTTAATCCTTGAAATACTTTTACAAAATGGATTTACATATGATTTGCAGTTGAATTGGTGATAGCTCGATATTCTTTAAACATATTTTGCTGATGCAATAACAAAATTTAGGTTGTATTACAGAACATTGAAGATTTTTTGAAGAAATTAGCTTTGATCACTTTTCATAAGCTACAGAGAGAGAACCAACTATTTTTAATATTTGTCTCTCTCTCTTCGGATGAACAGGTTTCACGCAAAAACTACTGGTCAGATGGTGTTTTGAGTAATGTGCGGCAAATGGTCTTGAGGTATAGTAGATTAAGTTTCTGTTTGATGTGAAGTCGGAAAGTTGAGAAACTTACGATAAAAGTCCCCACAAATTACTATCAATTTCTCATTGAATGCAATTTGCTCAAAAACTACAGGACAGGTTTCAAATAATTTACAGTCCATGGTCCCCAAAGTAAATTAGGGTATGTTTCATTTTGATGTGATGCCGAAATGCTGAAAAATTAAAATGAAAGTTCTAGCAAATTAGTATCCAGTTTTAGTTGAATGCAACTCCCCAGAGTTGGGATGAGATTCATTGGAAGACAGGAAGAGGATGAAGTGGTACATGGTGATGAGTTGTGGAAAGATATTGGTGGAAGAATTAAGAGAGGTGAATGGTCGGGAAAAGATGACCATGACCAAAAGTTGGCACTTGATTTCAGGCATAAGGGGGTCAGGGATTGGAATAAATTGCCAAAGGAAATGATGAATAATTTCACAAACACAATTAAAGAATTTAAAATTATGATTCATAGAGGTCAAAATAGGAGGGTACAATAAAGGGGGGGGGGAATGGATGTATAGGGAAATTGGCATTGGAAATTGCGCTCCACCGCAATTAAATTCAAAGCACAATAAAATTTTGATGGGGTTTCGAACAAAATACATACCCTGATATCAGGAGTGGAATAAGGTATGTTTTATTTTGTTGTGATTGAAAAATAAAGATAGTATTGTCCACAGATTAGTATCCATTCAATGATCAGTCACTTCTTACAGTTGAATGCTTAACATCATTTCAGTGGAATAATGGCATTAGTTGCAGGATTTATATTACAGTATTTGTTTTCTCTCTCTGTGGCTACTTGTTGAGGAAGAGGTCTCCACATTAATGGTCTAAGTCAACAAAGTAGTGGACAACAGTTAGTGGTAACAACACACACCAGTTTACTCTTAGCTGAAGTGATGGAACAATCTCCTCAGGGAGGATTTCCCATGTACTGTCCCCCTAAGAAAAATCATCAATTACGAAAAATTGTTTAGAGTTATAAATAATTTAAAAAATTGATTAAGGAACTAAATTCAATGCCTATTAGTGTTGTTAGTGTATTTTCCCACCCAGACAAAAACAGTTTTTTTTTACTTTTTTTTTTTGAAGATGAGTATATGTCGTGGCACCACTGGAAGCAACTTTGAACACCATTTCTCTCCTCACTTGTCTTGGGAGAAACGCTTTCCAAAAATTAGTCATGATACATCCTCATCAATTGAGCTATCCTCATTGGTAGACACCAATAGAACCTACGTTTCATCCTCAGAGCCACTTGAACTTGAGCCATATTCCTTTATTTTCATTTTGGGAAGTTTTGTCGATGTCCTGGTCTTCATCTTCCATGATGAGACTTCTCTTGGCATTTGATTGTGGTTGTTTCTTCTGATGCTCAGCTGCTATTTGTTTCTTTCAGAATCGTCTTATGGGGATTTTCTGTTACCAGGAATGGGGTCACGGCTCTGTAAGATGAAACTTTGTGGACATGCTTTTTTCCCTTGCAGGTAACCACTCTGTTAGCTTTATAACAATCTTATGTTGTTCTCTGTTATTTTCTCCGTAAAACTTTCAGTTTAATACATATCTTTCATTAATCACTATAGTATGCAATCAGTGACAGATATGATAAAGGAGCTGGAATGGGATTCATTGCAAGACAGGAGGAGGATGAGGAGGGTCATGGGAGTGTACAGGGGGTATACGCGCGATGAGGCATGGAAAGATATTGGAGTAGGTATGAAAAGTAGTGCACAGAAGGGAAAAGATGACCATGACCACAAGCTGGCACTCGATTTCAGGCACAAGGGTGTGGGAAGATTTTCTTTTTTGGGTAAGGTTGTCAGGGATTGGAATGAGTTACCAAGGGAAATGATGAATAACTTACCGAAAACGTTAAAAGAATTTAAAGTTAAAATTTGTAGAGGACAAATGTGGGTGGGTGCAGGATAGGGAGAAGATGGGTGTTTAGGGAAATTGCCACCGGAGCGTGTGCTCCATTGCAATTAAATTAAATAGTCCTTAATCGACATCAGTATAGCTATTCAAAGTACTCTGTAGCAAGCTTTCACAAAACTTATTTTTAAAACATTCGAGCGTAAATGAACACAACTAAGCAACTACATCACTGCCAGCAGTAAACTGCGTTGTTATTAAGATTTGCAGCCCTTATCATGGAAGTTAAAGGAGGGGGACGATTTTGGGGAACGGGACACATTTCTGGCACTTTCCCTTAAGTTAATCCTGGAAGATTTTAAAATGTAGAACGGCAAAAATCGTAATGAGATAGACGATACATGTCTGCTTGACTGATATTGTCAATACAAGAAAGATTCCAATTGTTGTTACCTTTTTTTGAAAGTACAAATCATCATGCTTTCAGATACATAATACTTCCTTCCGTAAGATCCTTGCTGCCTCCTTTGATTTAACGGTAAACGTTATGCTCAGATATGCGTAGCAGAGGATTGTTCTTAAGCCATTCAGCACGAAAAAGGTTGCAAGGATTCACAAACTGAGAGAAAAGTCAAAAATTATACAGCAGACGGCTACTGTAAATCCTTTGAAATACACTGCGTTCGTAATAACCATGATTATATCACCTGTACAAAATGTAGTAGGATTGAACACAAGGGAAAGTGTCGGCAATTACATAGACGGAAGCTTTCGTATGTAGACGGATGAAGGAACACGTTAGTCCGTTACAAAATCGACGGTCATACGATCTTTTAAACCTTGATTGCGTAGACTTCCGCAGTCGTTGTCAATATTATCACTTATTATGGTCCGAATGGAGCCGCGTCAATTTTTCGGCACCTAACGTTTCAGCCATTATTCTGTGGCTTTCATCAAGTTAGGTTTCATAAAACTGACGCGGCTCCACCCGGACAAGCTAGATAATATTCGAAGTGTTGTAATTAGAGGGACAGAAAATAAAAATGTTAATAGCTTCAGAAAACAGGAAGTATTGTGAGGAAAAAAGAAGGTGTGAAATGTCGGGATCGTAAATATTCTGAAGCTGTTGACATCAAGCGAGACATACATAGAAAAACTTGTAGCAGGAGGAGTTACATATAATTTTAATTTTGAAACAACATGTGAAACCAGTTTTAACTTCATCCTCTTTTAGTGCATAAACGTATAAAACTTCAAAGTTATTTGAAGTCTGCCATGCTATTAACAATAAACTAAACTATAATTCGCATTGGATCAGTTACTCCAGCTATCTGGTTTCTTTTTGTGTTTGGCATCTCGAAAACGGCTCTAATCGCATCTCGTAGGATTTTTTTTTTTAACTGCTTTACTTCTCTCAACAGCGAGGTCTTTAGAGATGGAAAAGGATGGGGGGCAAGGATGACGGCAAGGAATTCGGCCATGGCCTTTTGAAGGAAGCATCCCGGCATTTGCCTGGAGTGATGTGGGTAAACCATGGAAAATCCAAATCTGGATGCCCGGACCGGGATTCGAACCGCCGTCCTCCCGAATGCGAGGCGAGGACGCTAACCGTTACACCGCCACGCTCGGTCCGTAGGATTCAGTCACCAGTAAGCCTACTGAGGTTAGTTAAGCTTATCTTTGCAAGCAGCAATACACTTTTTTAAAAATGAAGCATAGGAACCCTTCAAGAAAAACGTTTAACTTTAATCAAACTTCACGTAAAATCTTGCATATTGAATAGAAGTCGAAAGATGCCGAGCAAAGATCGGTTACCCAGGTAGAAGTAATATATAAGCATTTCACGTACAAGCAGACTTATTTCTTCTGTTAAACTGCTATTTTTCATGGGCGTACACGGTTATTAAATATGAACAGACGCTTCTAGATAGAAAACTCCGTGTAAATTTTACAAAAATTTCGAGTGACACCAAAACTAATCTCTTCTTCGTGCGTTCAAATCCTTAATGGCAAGAGGGGAGTTAGAAGACGTATAGGCATCACTAATGCAAATTATTTTCCAGATCTTATCCCTTCTGTCATCGAGACACAAATTGGTCGGTGAAATAAGTATTCCCTGTAGTCGTAAATGGAACTGGATATTCGTGTGTTTGTCTGTGGATTCAGTCAGAAACTACGTCATATGTCTGCCATACAATCCAAGCCCAACCTCTATATCAAGTCCATGACTGTGATATGTGGTCACATAACCACCGACTGTTTTTCGTACTTTTTCGATGTTATAAAACAAGTTGTCACGATACAGATCCCATAAAGCACAACACTACAGCACAAGACGTACGAGTGTTTTATACGCTATCTCCTTCGTATTTGCGTTACAATTTATCAAAATGAAAACTGTCAATTCCATTCTAGACTTAGCTTTACATACGACGCAAGTTATGTGCTGATTTAACTTCGGGTAGGTTTGTAATGTAATTCCGAACACATAAATCTACCTTATCGAGGAATGAAATAAGTTATGTGCTGATTCAACTTCAGGTAGGTTTGTAATGTAACTCCGAATACAAAAATCAACCTTATCGAGGAATGACCAATTTATTTCGCACTCGCGCACAACTAGATTCTTTTTTGTTCTCTAATTTATGCAATTTAATTTAAGCCATCATTTATCGCACTCACATTGAATTTCTAAACAGTCAGTACTACTCTTCATTTCACTTTAGGTAACTTCATCATCAGCAAACAATCTTAAATCACTGTCACCAATGTCTACGAGATAATTTACAAAAATTAAAAAAGTAGTGTTCCATTACATTTCTTTGCAGGACACCTGATGTAGCATTCAGGTTCATAGTGTCTTCACTTTCTAAGGCAAACTGCGACTGTCAAGCATTCGTTCACAGATCTGTAAGCTCGAATCTTGGTTATGAGACCGTAATGTGATACATTGTCAAAACCGTTCTCATAAATCAAAAATAACTGTAACAGCTTACTTTCATCACGTCGTGATAAAATAGAACTTGATGTGTATTGCGTATATTCTTCCAAAATCTGTGTTGTTTAGCATTTTTAATCTGTTTTCATGTCGACCTGTCAGCCGCATACAATACTGTTAACCACCAACTACTCCTTGTCAACGTATACAATCTGACAAAGGCCACCAGATTAATCGAGCTCATCGCTACTCTTCCCCAGAAATGTGAGTTTTTCGTCGACTTCAAAGGACAGCGCCGCCGTTGGAGGGAACAAAAAAAAGTCTACCTCAAGGTAGTATACTTTTCACGGAAATACATGATGCGTCGATCAGTGCAGTTGACTGGATTAAAACATTAGATCTAGAGACATGAAATTGTACAAGCTTGTGATATGCACATTTCCTATTGTGTACCTTGTTAAATAATCATACGATAAATAAATAAATACTTTTTAGCATTTATACAAACGATCAGCCATTACATCCAGCTACCAGGAGCTTCGTTAACGCTGATGAACTTGCCCTAGCCTCACAGAACACAAAGCTTGAAGCCGTAGAAAGAATTTTGTTTGCTGCCATTGATGTCTATCAAACTATTATAGGGAAAATCACTTAACACCTAACCCTTCAAAAATTGATGTTTGTGCCATTCATCTAACAAATAGGAAAGCTCAGCGTAAGATGAAAGTAATGTGCTCAGGTATTGAACTGAAGACATGTAACACCCCAAAATATCTGGGAGTGACACTCGACAGAACATTCACATAAATGAATTACAAAATGAAGATCTCAGCAAGAAATAACTTACTGCGCGAACTAGTTGGATCACAGTGGGGCAGTCAACCACAAACTATACGCACATCAGCAATGGCCCTTTGTTACTCTGTTGCAGAATATGCATGCCCAGTTTGGTATTCATCATCTCACACCAAATAGGTGGTTATAGCCCTCAATAACACCTGTAGGCTAGCGACAGGCTGCCTAAAGCCTACCCCAGTTGATAGGTTTTACTAGGTTTTGGGGATTGCACCACCCAGTACAGGGAGAGAAGTGGCTGAGAATAAGGAGAGGACAAAAGTAGAACGGGAAAGTGCTCATCCACTGAACAGCCATACACCACCAGCGCAGAGACGCAAGTCCAGAAAAAGTTTCCTGAGAACATCACGAGAACTAATTGGGACACCTGAAAAGGCAAAAGTACAGTTGTGGAAGATGAAGGTCCCTAACATCTCGGGACCACTGACAGTTGCAGTCTCACCTGGTCATGCAGAGGACTGGAACTTCAGGTGGTCCTTAAATCGATTGCGAACAGGAGTGGGCAGGTCCAAGGCAAACCTAGTGAAATAGGGTTATACTAATGTTACCAGCATTAAGCGCAAATGTGATGAGGATGAAACCACGAACCATATGCTCAAGTGCCCAATGTGCCTGTCATCCTACAACGAATACGATCTGTTTCGAGCAACACCGAATGCACTTGAGGTTGGGAAGTACTGGCCGAAACGTGTTAGAAGTTCTTAATTTGCACAATGTTTTAACTGTGTATTTGATGTTTGTGTCTCGAGAATAATAACGTGAGAATGCCTCAATAACATGCCTAAAAACTGTAATGTAGGCAGATGTTACAGAGTTAAGTTTGGTCGTTAGTTCATGGATTCTCATCGATCTCCTGTACAGTAAATGGAATCAACCTGCTCGATTCTCCAGTCAGAATGTACTTTTTCTCTCCGAAAACTTTACATTATTTGCTAGATAGGAAGCGTTCGATTTCAATCGAATACTCTCGCTAGGATACCACAGCGTTTCGTTGCTTATGCTAATTTCAGAAGCTCCAGTTACTTTAAAATACCTGCAGATTTATTTGTAACGAAATCATCTCTAACGCTGAAGGACGTTGAAAACGCGTAGGACATCTGAGTTTTCTTTAATGAACGAATTTATAAATAGGGTGTTAAGTAGAAGGCAGGTTTAATTGGTCTGAATCTGTAGTGTAGCACTTCTGTCATTAGTCCTGGCTTCGTAAATGACTTTATCACTTAGGGCCAAAATTTCTGCTAGACCTTTTGAATGGAGTAACCGTTAAATGCCTCATACACTGCATTTTTCACTCGTCAGCTTAAGTGAAGTTTTATATGTAGGCCTACCCACTATCTGCTTTTGTTGTGGAAGGTATGAGTAATCTTTGGTCAGTGAGCACTTTCCTTGTACGATTGTCTTCTTTTCTATATCTTTCTTAAGCTGTCGATATCTTTCTTAATTGGACGTGTAAAGCAATGTCACATCTCTTCAATGGCAACTACTTGACTGTTACATTGATTCCGACGTGTACCACTATCTACAGTTGACATCACCGTGCCCGTTCAGTGGCATTCGGTATGACCTGTTAAGCTTCTTGTATACCGGACTCGCGTGGGATTTCTTCCAGTGACAATTTCATATTTGTCTAAGAAACTTCACAAACAACCTAACATTACAGTTTCCAACGACAGGAATCAGATGTAGCGGGTTAGGAGTCACCAGTTCAATAGTTCACGTCTGTGTAACTAATATAAGCCACTCTCTGATAGTACGTCAAATATATTAAACTGTCGAACAAGCTCGGATTACTTCCTCTTTGCTTGTGATACTGCCCCCGCACGCGGCTTCTACACTGAAGAACCAAAGAAACTGGTATAGGCCTGCGTATACAAACACAGAGATATGTAAACACTCAGAGTACGGCGCTGCGGTCGGCAACGCCTAACAGGTCTCTGGCGCAGGAGTTAGATCGGTTATTGCTGCTACACTGGCATGTTATCACGATTTAAGTGAGTTTTAACGTGGTGTTATAGTCGCGCACACAGCATCTCCAAGATAGCGATGAGGTGGGGATTTTCCCGTACGACCATTTCACGAGTGCACCATGAATATCGGGAATTCGGTAAAACATCAAATCTATGACATCGCTGCGGCCGGAAAAGATCCTGCAAGAACGGGACCAAAGACGACTGAAGATTATCGTTCAACGTGAAAGAAGTGCAACCCTTCCGAAAATTGATGCGTATTTCATTGCTGGGCCATCAAAAAGTGTCAGCGTGGGAATCATTCAACGAGACATCATCGATATGGGCTTTCGGAGCCGAAGGCCCACTCGTGTACCCTTGCTGAGTGCACGACACAAAGCTTTACGCCTCGACTGGTCCCTTCAACACCGACATTGGACTGTTGATGATGGAAATGCGACCAAATAATTTGGGCACGGCATAAATGAAGTAGGTACCTGATCGATATGAGTAATTTACTTTCCCGTCTGCATAATTTAAGATCATAGTAACAAAGTTAATCGTAAACGAAACTATCGGTGCCGTAACGACTAAAGATTGCTCAAAAAGGCTGTATTACGAGCAAATTTCTGATCGAACGAACTGAGTAAGCACGTGCAGGCGGCGCGGCGGCGGAAGGGGCGCTAAGGTAACTTATTCACGTTTTAGGTTTTCTTGACTTCGTTGAGTGCTTTTACCAATTACGCTTAGTTCTTTCAAAAAAAAAAAAAAAAAAAAAAAAAAAAAAAAAAAAAAAAAAAAAAGTGCAAGATAAGTGTAATAGAAAATTTGAACCTTGGACTGAGAAATATGACATGATTTACAAAGGTGATGAAGCGGTGTGTGCTTTATGTTCTAGAACAATGATATGTAGAACATCATCTGTAAAAAAGCACTATGAAACAAATTACAAATCTCTTTGCAAAAAGGCGAACCAGAATAATATTAAAGACTCGCTTCGAAACCATTTGTCAGATGACTAGACTTCAGCTTGTATGCTGCTAAAAGTAACGAAGTATGAACCTAATATAAGTTGTTTGGCATCTAATTTGTAACAAAAGAAGTTACATTAGTTACATCTACTTAAATAAACCCAAAACTGTTGATCTTATCATATATTTGGGTATAAAAAAATGTAAGTCTATATTCCTGGTTGCAAATATAAAGTTTTAAGGTGATAGTATTTAATTTTATGATTATTTGATGGCACGACATGGTTTCATTCAACATTTCTTCACAAAAAAATGGCACGTTGATCAATAAAGGTTCGCCATCCCTGTCGTATACCAACCACCAGTAGCAATTTTGATACGTGAACTTGTGAGCGGCCTTGCTACTGTGAGTTAGCGCATATCACATTTGCTACAATCTCCTACGATGGTTTCCAGCTGTATTAATTTCACCAAAAGGGTTGCAAGATAAGTACGAAAATAAATCTACATACCTCTCCACACAACTGCCCAGTTTGAAACAGAACTACAGTTTCCTCATTCACGCGGCACTCGTAGCTTTTGGACGTCTTTCCCGACTAGTGTTTCTGAACTAAGATCTTAAGATATGCACCAAGCTGCTAGTGTACCGAGCTCTTGTTATCCTTACGTTACAGTACGGATGTGAGACATGGACGCTTTGCCGCCATGGCATTAAGAAAATGGAGCTATGGACAAGTTATCCGACAGAGAAGAATTTTTGTCAGCCATACGCCGGGAAAACCTTAATTCTCACATCAAATTGAATAATTACGTGTCAAGCGTTACACTCTTAGAAAGTGCAAAAATGTACAGCAGTGAAGCCCTTATCATCTGTCACCAACTTAGATGCACTGGACATGTTCAGTGAATGAGTAACAGCAGACTCCCTCGTCAATTTTTATGTGGTGAGCTCCGCAATAGGAAAAGATCTCGTGGTAACCCTCTGAAGCGAGTTTAAATAAAGTTATGAAGAACATAAACATTGACTTTAACCTTGCAAAAGACCACGCTCTCTGGCGGAAAACCACCTTCGTAGCTGTCGCACTATTTGAAGAGAATCAGCGAAGACGGGCAGTAGAAGCTGTTAATAGACAAAAGACGTAACAAACCCTACCATGTCCGCCACCCACAATTAGGTGCAACGTGTGCGGTCGATTATTCTACGCCAGGATCGGCTTGACCAGCCACCAACGACGCCCACATAAATAAGTGTCTGCAAGTGAGAAATATAAACTTGGAAATGAGTACTGGCCGACGACGAAAGTTAAAATATTAAAGATTTGATTCGGATATTTGATATGATAAGAACAAATGCAGAATGTTGTAATAGATAGATGAGAAAGTTAAGGCTAACAAAAATTAAGGTACTTGGAAAGAAAAAAGCATGTTAGGAAGACAAATTTGTGAATTTACAGAGAAATATTTATTGTAGTTTGTACAAACAGAGGATAATGCGGTTATTTAAAATTGAAAAAAGAATTAAACAGTAAAAAATTAAACGGAATTCTGTGATCCATTGGTACTCCGTTTGTGGAAGATTAAAGATTTAACTTCATCTAATTTAATTAATATGATGTAATTTAATTTAATTGCATTGGAGCACATATAACAACGGGAGCTTCTCTAAACATACTTCCCCCTTTTCATGATTTTTTGATCTTAAATTCGTTGAGCACAATATCATCACTCATCTACTTTAGCCCTTAATGAATTTTGACTTTAAATTCGAACAATGTTTCTGGTAAGTTTTTAAATATTTTGATTGTTAATTTAACCCAATCCCTGAATCGCTTACCAAATAAAAAAAAGACATTTCAATGTTGCAGTGCACCTGTGAAAAATATTGAAATTTTGTTCACGGGGATTTAAAAATAAGGCCAGTCTTTAGCATAACAATTTGACAAGAAAAGTCGCTTAACTACTGTTTATTGGATAAAAAGCATCCATTGTAAGGAAGGAATGCTACAGTAAATATTTCTAGGTAATTAAGTGTGCAAAGCAGAACGAATGTGGACAACCGGTTTAGAGATACGATTTCTCGTAACATCGGAAAGCACTCTGGCGTATACGGAATATATCTTTTGAGTCAGTTACAATTATTTGGGAGAGTAAGATTTTAATTTTGAGCGCATATCCATAGGGAAAACAAAAGTTAGATAATTCTGAGTTTTTTAATAGATTAATAGTCGTAGGCCTAAATACAGCTACTATTCAGCCTCCATTTTCTCCTTAATTTACTCATTATTGTTATTATTTCGTTTTATGTATGTTAAATGGTTCAGTTGGTAGTAAACTGACTCTTACGATTAGTAGCTCATAGATCTTCCGCGTACTCTGTCATCTGCAATGTTTTTTTGTGACGATATTCTTTAGTGGTAATCAACTACCCTCAATTTTATAGCTTGTGATGTCATAGTTTAGTGATTGATCGACGACTCAGCTTGGTGGACGAAAACAGTATGGATGAATGACTGTGACTATCGTAGTTATCCATAGATTCTCTAACATTTTAACACTGGAGGAGAAAACGAGAAAAGACTAAAAAGTATTTCTGTTTTAAGGGAGGGTAAAGTTGAGTGAAAGAACAGAAGGATTCTGTAACTGTGGACATAGATTTTATTAATTGAACGGAAATTAAATGATCGGGATAACATGGGAAGAGGTGGACTGAATATGGTGAGTTTAACGCTCCGACCTGGCATTAAAGAAAACAAGGGTTCGATTACCAGTTCATCCAGAGTGAATTTGTTTAGACCTATCGGCGAGATTACGATAGAGTCTACAACAATTGTGGACAATTTCTTGGTTTAACAAACCTCTAATTGCGTCGTCACATTTTTTTCACTGTAGCATACATTGAGAAGCATATACCCGATATGTTGACAACATACTTACGTGGATGTGAAACTGAGTTTCTTCCAAATTCTTACAGTATTTTAGTGAAGTGAATGACTACAGAGTAAATAGCAAATACTGGGACATCACTGAGCAGGAAAATCACTAAGTTCTGTTTTAATTTTGCCTTAAAGGAAAATGACTCAGTGACAGACAAGATTTTTTCGTTACGGCTTGATGCATACAATATCTCTGGTGGTCTTCATTATGATCGTCTTTGGTAGTACGAATTTTTCTTCTTTCACAGTGCAGTACTATTATGGAGTTATTATAGAGAAAATATGACGTCAGAAATATATCATTGTTATAGGCTGAATAGACGTAACGTATAGAGAACATTATATCTGGAACGTATAAAATAGCAGATTTCAACTCTCTCGAACAAAGCCACAAAATTAACAAAGCAATCTGTTAACGGTACCCACAATGTGGTGTACAGAATTGCTACAAATCCACGACAAGGAAGTACTAAAGAAGTAGTGAAAGCCAGAAGTTGATTTTCAGGTTAATAAGCTTTAATGTATCGTATATGCAAACTGATGTCCAAAGATAGTAACCGTTATAGTTGACTGTTATCTTGATATTGGCCAGTCCCACCACTGCAGTTGGCAGCGGGCGTGTATGACGTTGTCTTTCTGTTCTTAACTAGCGAATGGTGAAAAGTAGGTCTGGTCGGCGAATATTACCTCTCAAGGTTTGATGCAATAACAGATATCACATGGTGCTTTAGTAACAGTGCCCTATTCTATAGAGTAGCAAACGAGAAAGGCGCCGATAGTAATTTCTGAGAGATCAAGATATTAACTCCACTAAAATGTAATCAAAATTAGAGTGATATGTGAAAACAGACATCAAGTGACACAGAAAATAAAATTAGTAACTGACTCAACAGCTGCGGAGATCCAAAAAGGATTGAAAAACGACGTAAACTAAATGCTTTATTAAACGGGAGTACCTAATTCTCGTTCGGCTGTGTGGGTAACAAAGATTCAATTGGCAATAAAGTCTGCTTCTGTCACGACCGGAATAAAGCGTGCATCCCGAACCTCGTGAAACAGGCGTAGACGATTAGGTTGTCACAACTTCCCCGGATATGTCACTGTAGTGGTTTCCCCTTTGTTTCACCCATTGTGAAAGTATTCGTGATACAGTATTTTTTGATGACTGAGATGATTATTTAATTTCATTGCAGGGTGCTTTTCGCGTTGTAGAGGAAACAAGGAGAGGTTGAAATCTGCTGGAAATTTATTCAAGCCTACTTTTCCGAAAAAAATCCGGGTTGCCGCCAAATTTAACTTCCCCATACGACTCCATACACACTGGTGAGAGATTTGCGATTCAAACCCACATTCACTACGTTATATGGTGAGCACGTAACGCAACTTCTGTCCTGCTGGACAAGTATGCGAGGGTGAAAAATTTCTTCGATCACCAGAGCTCGAACCAAGAAAATCATGCATCGAAATGAAATAAGGCGCTTGTAGTTTCTGACACAAGGCGGATACATAACCTAGTAGTCATATTAGGAAACGACGCTTTCATTTTTACGCTGAGTCGTAACCACGTAAGCGCTCTAGCGTACTTTGACAGAGATAAAGAACAAGATTAAACTTCATGAACAGTTATCTAGAAATACTATAACACTTACCAAACTAGAGAAGGCTACGAAAAGGATTGTGGTCATAATTTTCCCCGTGAATTCCACGGGAATTGCCTTCACTTGGTAGCCCTGATATGGTCTTGGGAGTACCTGTTGGTAGTGGTACACCTGTTATCAATTGACGTTCCTTCCCGATCCACATTTAATAAAGTTTCATATAAACAACGTTATACAACTTCTCCAGTATAATTATTTTTCCTTTTTTTAGGATTCCGCAGAGAAAAGGCCCTATTATTATTCTGTCTTCCACAGACTTCTAGCTCTTAAATGGAATAAGTTCCAAATACGTGCTACGTGCTTCGTTGATCAAAATCCGAATATCGTATTTAAAACTATGTGAAATTTTGTCGTAGGCGATTCCATGATGAGCGATTTGGTATCTCAACGGTTAAGGCGCTTACTTAATTAAGCGTCCCGGGTTAGAATCTCGACGTGGCCATTCCTTTGTTCACATGAGACGCTTCGTATTTCCAGTCCACGTTAAACTGTAGTACCAGCAGGTTAAACAACGCTATGGGCTCTCAAGATCAGCAGCCTCATATACATTCACATTTTTTTCACATAGTTCTTCAGAACTCGTCAAGCAGATGGGCAAGATATTTTTTATTTTATTTATTTTATTTTTTTACTTGAAAATAAATATGCGGACCGTCAAGCTGGTTGTACTCCTGGACAGATTTTGTTATCTTTTAAATGATTTAAATCTGAATTGGAATTATGACCCAGACACAAGAAGTGAACGGCCAGCCGTGGATTTGAGTCCACGTCCTCCCCAATGACAATCTCGAGTGTTATCCTCCTTTATACTACATTTTCGGTGGCTTCTTTTTCAAAACCATTTTCTTCACTATCTACGCTTCAAAATATTGTCAACATATTTATTCAAATTATACTCATATGTGCAGTATGAGTAAGACACAAAGTTTTTTTTGTTTGTTTACAACTAATCTTTAGCGTTTACAAATCAAAACGTTATTTCTGAAGAGGGTCACATTTTAAGACGTGCGGGATTGGTTAATTTTTTAGCGGAGGAGATAGTCGAAGGAAAGAATTGTAGAACTAGACAACGATTGGAATACGTGACGCAGATAATTGAAGATGTAGGTTATAAAGGATATGTAGAGATGAAGAGATTAGCGCAAGATAGGGAGGGATGGAGGACTGCATCAAACCAGTCGAGAGACTGATGCCAGAAAAAAACAAATTCTGCAGTATTCATAAGACTTAAACACTGCTCCTTGCATGCTCATTAGGGAGAAGTTGAGGAGTTGATAATTGAGTTTCGGAGTTCCACATTTGTAGACACAACAAGTAAACGTTTACCACAAATTAAACGCTTCCAATCATTTAATTACATACATCTTGAAAGATATAGATGCAAAGTATTATAAGTCTTCTGCTAAGTCATTTTCAGTTAGTGCTTAACTTCAGGTTGAATAGAAATCTAACAAACCAAGTTTTCAAATTCGTATAGGGGAAAATATAAGGTACAATTCTCAGATTTTTCTGGAATATATTTTTTACACAAAACGTGATTGGTGAGGAGGTTTAGATCGCAACAGCATCGCAAACTCCCACCTTTCGTAGCACTATGACATTTGTGAAAAGGGAATCTCTTTTGTTTTTATTTGCTAGGCAGCCGTACTGAATAATGTGTTCAGAACAGACTACCCTATATCATCTGTTCACTGGAGGACTTGACTCGAATAGAAATTAAAGGTGGCATAAAATATTATGAACACGATAGTCACTAATCCGAAACAGAGGCGCTTGAACTAGGTTGGCTTCATTTCTGGACACCGACATAAGGTGATTCCTGAATTAAATAGCGAAAACTTTGCGTAGGAAACTAATCGCTGCCATTTCTGTAGCTAGTTGTTACCCACGGCTTGGCAGCATACTTCCAGTTCATTTAGTGCTCCTCGATTACATCAGTCACGTATGGCGATCAAGCATAGATTATTAGTAACCGCAGTTTCTTGTACACTCCATGTTGTATTTAACGAGTGAGACGTTTCATGCTGTGACAACGGAAGTGACTATCGAATCATACACAGGCAGGTGGAGGAAAGCGGTGGAGTACTAAAAGGCAAATGATGCATCGGGGATCTTCCAGTTTATCTCTGGTGTCAAGACGCTTAGAATTAATTTGAGTAATTTTGTAATAGGCAACCAACACACATTTGAATAATGGTGGTTGGTCCCCAGTGGAAGGTGCACAGTTTTTTCCACTTGGTTGACAAAGGTTACCGTGAAATCGGTTGAACAGTTTGTATTTCTATGCAACTGTAACGAAGATGGTGATATAATATAAAAAATCTTGTTTATCTCTATAAATCTGCACATAAGAGCCCAACAGCAAAAAATGCGAAACTCAGGAATGCATGGGCACAAGAGAAACTTCAGAGCGAAAGTATGAGGGTTTTTTGGAAAGATAAGAAGCACAATGCTCAATAAAAAATAAAATAAACTATCTCGATGTCAACCTAATTATACTTATTAGTCTAGATATAAAAGCAATGAAGCTGGAAATTACTTTAGTGATTATCAGCAGTATCTAAAAAATCTGATGTGCAAGATTCCAAAATATAGTGTAACTAGTTTAAACACCCATCAAAAAACGACGTGTATCACCTACGAAGGAAATAGGAATTTGTTCTGGAAAAGCTTCTAAGGAAAAATGAATAACGATTAATCATTATCTTATATATTTAAACGAGCAATTCTTGTAGCCTATATATTTTGGATCTCATAAATGGCTTTAGCGATTTGGATGAAATTTCATATTTAAATAAAGTTTTATTTGTAAAGTTTATCTAAATAGGTTTCCTCCCTGCAAAAATGCGATTTTACAAAATACAAACAATTTTTTACCTCGGAAACGGGTCTAGTTCCATCTCGTAGACGTGTCAGGTTACCAGAAAGGCTACAAATGCTAGTGTTTTTTTATTTATAGCAAAATTGTTATGAAAAGTTTCTAAGTAAAGTATAATTACAGGAAACGAATAACTATTATTTACTTGATTGATATATTTCGTGTTAACTTTCTCTGAGTTTGAATAAAATTCACTGTTTGTTATCATCTGTCAAAAAATTCTTAGGTTATGTTATACTTTGTTCCAGAAACTGCTACAGAGAATACAATGAAAATATCGGTTTTTCTTCTCTTAACAAGAATTTCTACATCTAGTTATCGTAAATAAATTTAAACAAACGTCACATTATATATTTTTTTTCATTCCTGCCTCGCATTATAATTTTTATCTGTGTTACACAACAGAAAATTGTATTTTAACAGGCATCGCAATTGCACTTTCTTTTAACGATGTAAGTGCAATTAAAATATAATTCGATTATTTATTTGAAATTTACACTTTGTTTTAACATTATAAGTGCAAATAAAATAAAGTGCGGTTATTTACTTGAAATTTCTGGTTAGCCAAGCAGCGCTGCGGTGGCAGCCAATTTAACTACGGGCATTATCGAGACTTGCCGAAGGATATCGAGCTATTGAGGTGAGTCCAGTCTCCAGGTTTAACGTATTTTATTAAAATGGGTAGCCAATGACCAGATATAGAGATGTGAGTGCTGTCATGGATTTAGAGAGAAGGACAGTTTTCGTGTTTGTAATTAGATACTGGTTCCGGCTGCGCGGCACTGGTGAGTGAGTAAGAATGAAAGTTACCCATCTCCGGATACACTCCCCGTTCACAGCCGGTCATTAGTGGTACCAATACGTCACTCAGCATTAGGAACCAACACACAGGAACTATAACGGCTTTCACGTCAATCGACTAAAACAAACTCTGTAAAACCAAACTATTAACCGATTCTACACAACATCACCGTCCCCATACACTACTTGATGTGCTGTTAACAAGTTTCAGTAGTTCACGGCGAGGATCAGAAATAGCGCCCATCTTCTTGAAGTCTAATTCTTTTCTTTGGCAGTTTGGCAGCGGGTGCTAGTCAATGGACGATACAAAGAGACCTGATTCAACTCTGCGATCCGGCGTTCCTACTGTCCTCACTACAATCTGTAGGCTGTTTCTGTCACGCCAACTAAACGCTGCCCACAAAGAGACACCGAGCAAGATGGGTGAGCGGTAACGCTCTTTCCTCGCATGCAGGAGGAAGCAGGTTCTAATCTACATCTACATACATACTCTGCAATTCACAAAATTGTGGGGGAGGGGGAGGGGAACACCAAAACTAATTTTTATTCTGTGCATTTCAATCCCGAATGACACGGCCAATAAGTTAAACGAAAACTAGATCGTTTGTCTACCACATAATCCTATACCAATATATTACCCAATTCTGTGACGCTTTCATAACGACAGTGGGAAACAGTCGCGAATCGAGCGGCTCTTCTCTGTACTCTCAATCAATTCCCTACGAAACGGATCCCAAACGGCACAACAGTAGTTCAAATGTGTTCGCACGAGAGCTACTTCTTTTGTTTGTGCATAACAATTTTTCAAGATTCGACGTATGAATCGCAGCCTAGGATTAGCTCTACCTGCGACCGAATTAATTTGCAAGTCCCATTTCATGTTGCTTTGTACTGTTAAGCCCAAATACTTCTTGGAATCGACCATATGAATAACTGAACTATTTGATTTGTGTTTCTGAATAAACAGATTCTTTTTGCTAGTTATGCACATTGCCTTGCACTTTTTATGATTTAGTGTAAGTTGACATTCGTTGCACCATGCCGAAATAACATCCGGATCGTGCTGAATTTCTAAGCAATCGGCCGAATTCCTTACATCCTAATAGATGACCGCATCATCAGCGAACAATTTCCAACTGATCTTCATGTTGTCTCCGAGATCGTTTATAAAAATTATGAAAATAAGTGGTCCTATTACACTTCCTTGAAGTACGCCAGATATAACATCTAGATTAGAGACTTCTCCATTAACGACGACTTATGCGACCGATCAATTATAAAATCCTTTATCCATTCACAAAGCTGATCCGTTGTACCATACACTCTAATCTTCGCTAAAAGGTGGCTGTGTGGCACAGAGTCCAAGGCTTTCTGAAAATTCTTTTAAATTGCATTGACTCGTGAACCTGAATCAATACAATCCTCGCGCGGTCATTCACATTTAGGTTTTCCATGGTTTCCCGAAATCACTCCAAGTGAATGTTGGAATGGTTTCTTGAAAACGTGATTGCTGAATTCCTTCCCATTCCTTGCCCCCAGTCCTTTGACATCGAGAGCATAAACAGCTAGATATGTCAACAGTATTTTAAACTGAAATCATTCTGAAACTAACAATTCTGACGTTAATGTTATTTTCCAGCACAGCTATAGCATACTTACGTCTGCATCGTCTAAGTAAATTCTGAGTCTTTTACACTGTAGAGGACGGAATGTGTATACCATTGAGTTGCTTATGCTCTCTGCCAAAAGCAAGGCATGTATCTAATCCACTGCTAATTGATACATAATCTAAACATCATATTAACTGTAGCTATTCTGCATTATTTACTTAAATTCGGGTTTAGACCTTCTATGTTCTTTGTATAAGAACATCATTTGACAGCCACATTTACTTTAAGTCAAACGGCGCTGCGATTTCTTTTTATGTAGTAAATCTCCCAAGTATGCTAAGATCTAGCGCAACCATTTTCAGTTTTGAAGCCCAAATAGAGTGTGTGCTATGTCACGGAAATCCTGCAACTCCAACTGTGTCTCCTTTACCAGATCGATTCATCCTGCAGTTACTCGCTGTAGCCGCCTGTCACCATTCATTTTTGTAATTTGCGTGCGTAAATTCTTATCACCGTAAACGCATTTGTAGTTGGTGCTGGACGAGTTTGGTGGGTTAGCGATTAAGGTTCGAATGTAGCATTCAGGCGGTAGCTGTTTAGCCTCCTCTCTCACCATTTTATTTTTAGTGTCCTAAATGTGGCGGTGGTTCCTTTATGAGATCATGGTCGAATTCCTTCCCATTACCCGGCCCCCATCCGCTCATCGTCCCTTGAGATCGACGCTAACGGCGTAGGAGGTGTAAGGCCGAAATTTTTTTAAATATCCGATACATCCATGAGTTAGATAGCTGTAATACAATCGGATGACTCTTCTGTTAGGGTGTTCCACTTCTTCTTGTTGAGGGTACCATACCAAATACTTGAGGTTATCGGCTTGACACACTGTAAAAATGGCAGTACTAAGTTTCTTGACCTGACACTGTGAAGCCCGTTCTGTTGGTTAAGTTGGCTGCGGCACCGTGTTGGTATCATGGTGGCCCGCTCTGAACACGGAGTTAGTTGTACGAGTCATGGTGATGGACGAAATTTTCATCATCAGGACACGGCCGGCAGGGCAGGGTAGGTGAGATTGTGGTGCACAATTTCTAATCACCAAATTGTGCACCAAAGTACTGGATTCATTCTCAAATTTTTCCGCATTGTGTATGGAGGGAAAACATACGACACTGTTGATGGGGATTCGTCTCTCTAAAGCCGCGTTCCCACGATCTCTTATAACGGAGGCGGGACGGGACGGGACGGGACGAATACTTAACAACATGCCATGGGAACAGGGCCGCCCCTGCTAGCGGAGATGAGACGCAGCTACCCACTCTGTATCGGTAAACATCACAGGCGTGTGTAGGGGTGCGCTGTTGTCATCGGTTTGCAGCAGCGATGCGCTCTGTGCCAAACGACACTAGGCAACGTGGTGGGGAGGTGGCGGCGAGGTAAGCGAGGGCTAACCTGCGGCGCGCGCTCGTCCCTACACTTCGGCTAATGAGGTCCCGTCCCGTCCCGCCTCCGTTACAAGAGATCGTGGGAACGCGGCTTACTGGGGACCTTAAGCTTGGTGTAATCGTAGGCAGAATGGGCCGGTACTGGGTTTCATCCTCTTCCTTTTTTCATCTCGCATCCACAATACAAACAAAACACTGAACACACATCTCATACACACTTACAATAGCACTTACGAACACTATTACACGAAGGAAATCACCCCAGTTCGTCTTTCCAGAACATTACCATGGAGGGGTAAAAATCCCCCTTGGTAATCACCTACACGCATAGAAGAAGATGAAATATGCTGCAGAGAAAATATCCTGATCTTTATACTTTTATCTTAAATATAATAAAAAAAATCGTAAGTCTGAATCTAAAAATAGAATTTATATACCAAGGTAAGCGTGTTTCAAAATCCAGCCGGGCATCCAGTTTAGGGTTTTCCGTAGTTCCCCGATATCACTCTTTGAAAGTAATGAGTTGATTCCTTCAATAAACCATGTCTGAATTACTTCCTGTCCCCTATCTTCAATCCTATCCCTCCTCCAATGAACTCGATATTAACGTGGCGTAAGGCCGTAATGAAAGAACAAGAAATTTTTCATTATTATTGTAATTCATTGAAAGGAGTTTGATGCAGCTTTGCGGTGCGGCCGGTGCGGTTTCACCTGCGGCTCCGCTGAGAGAGGGGAGCGGCGGCCCAGTCAGTCGTGGTCCAGCAACCAGCCGAGCCAGACGATGTCGAGACACAGCGAGCGGCTGGTGGCGGCCCTGGCGGCGGCCGTGGTGTTGGCAGCACTGTGCGGGGCGCAGGCGCCCAGAGGAGCGCTCTCCAGGAGCTCCAGCGACGCCAGTGAGTGACATACACAATTCACACTTAACTAACACTGCAACATCACTAAACAGACGTCATTCCGTCGTCTCTGTCATTCGAATGTGAAATAAAAGACGCGATGCAAAATGTCGATTTAGCGTGTTACTTTACGAGTTGTGGTCACTAGTTACCAATATGTGAACGATGTAAGCTACACGCGACGTTGTCCTCTGTTAAATTCGTGGGTGTCGGAAAAGAGTATCCATAAAGAGTCCACCAGCACGACTACTTGGTCTCGTAACCTTAAAATAGTTTTTTCCGACAGAAAAGTTTCCTTTTTTCAGAAGCACCATGTTGCCTTTTTGCTTATCATACTACATTCATCGTACCCCTCCAGAACACCGGAAGACTACATTGTAAAACAGAGTGCTACAGTATTATCTTCGTTGGCCGGGTGGAACAGCGTCAGTTTTTTAAACCTGACGCTTCAGTCATCGTCCTGTGGCTTTAATCAAAGGTAGCCCACTAACAAAAGTCACAAAATGAGAGCTATATCGTCATTTTTTTTTTTTTTTTTTAATGGACGTGACGTTACAATCAAGATAACATCGACAATGACCGCAATCAATGTGCTACAGTGTTTGTAAATTCCCACAATGAAGATGCTGCAATGCGTCTCTCTTTTTTCATATGAGTGCTTTCTATTACTGACAATTTTATATAAATATGTCTCAGAGGGAAGTATGTTCACAAGTAGTCTCTCATTTAATTTAAAACTCACTTACAGCTTGTGTACTGAGAAAAAAACGCTGTTTTTTTAATCGTTAAATATGATGGAAACTGTTCTCAACAAAAAAGTTATTGTGGCAGTAAAATATCGTTCTCTTAGTTGATCTTTGAAATCTGTAACATTTGATTATGGGAACGTTTACTTATTAAATATCGTAAACAGTGTCATATTCCGGAATGCAGGAGCGTCTAATGTTATTGTTGCAATTAGCGGGTGTTTTGTTGCCAATAGATCCAGGAAGCAAATCTGGTGCGACTAACCTATAAACTCGTACCAACTGCAGACCGAAGCTCATGTTATCGACAGCAGTGGGCGCATCGCAGCGCTGAGAAATGGACAACACCTGCTCCTAATATCGCGCTAATGTCGCCAACAAGGGACGTAAACAGTCTCCACGGTATTCAGTTACAAGCGGCCATTCTCCTTCGGGTCTATGGCGTTTTTTCCAAGTATCAGCTACTATTTTAGCACGAGAGGTTACCTAGTTTCAACCTGGTATTTCAACATGACCTTGCGCAGTTTTCCTTTCCTTTGCTCCGCCTTGTCTTCGGGACGGTCTACATATTTCCATCATGCCATCCGTAACGAATTACACCATATTCATCTCACTAAACTTTAGTTTCAGTCCATAAAATTTGTTTCGGTGATCTCGAAGTTTAAAAGAAATTGTGCCATAACCGCAAGGTTACAGTGCTCTAAAATGTGGTTCCGAAACCTTAAAATTCGGACCGAGCGTGGTGGGTGAGCGGTTAACGCTCTGGCCTCGCATTCGTGAGGAAGGCGGTTCGAATCCCAGTCCGGGCATCCAGATTTGGGTTTTCCATGGTTTCCCCAAATCACTCCAGGTGAATGCCGGGATGCTTCCTTCAAAAGACCATGGCCGAATTCCTTCCCGTTCCCTGTACCATCCCGCCTCTAATGACCTCGACGTCGACGAGGCGTAAAGCAATAAGTAAAAAAAATCGGTATTTACATCTAATATTCAAACTTCGTAAAGGCCATCTCCTTGCTGGGAGGAAGGAAGGGTAGAAAATTGACGCTTAGTGTGGAATATCAGCTGGCACTTTCTCAAAGTTGCTAGAAAAGCGTTAGAGAGAGCATTTTTACATAAAAAGGGTGTAACCCTCCCACTGTCTGAAAAAGAGGAGACAAATATCAGTAGTTAAAGTTAGGAATGAACGTGTCTAATCAGGAGTATATATGATGAAGTGACACTTCTAGAGATATTATTTATTACATAATTGATTCATCAACTATCCCCAAATTTTAACTTGACCTTTCATCCTTCAGTTTTTAACAAAATTTCACACCATCAGAAATTTGAGTTTGGTAATTATGTTTAAAACTATTGATCTATTTATTACGTGCAAGATATAAAATAAAAGAAGTAAGCCAACGGTATTTTAAATATTTACTAACCGAGAAACGTGACACAAGAGCATGGTGCAGTAGTAAAAGTGACTTCAGTACTAAGCAAAACGGGAATATTAATGTAGAGTCTGCACGACTTCCGCAGTTTCCTTCGTAAACTGTCAGATTAGACAGATGCATATGAGTCATCACTAGTTGCTGTTTGTCGATGTCATTAGAGCAGAAGAAGAAACGTTACCAAACAAATGGCTAGAGGCGTATAACTAGTAGCCACGGCGGCTCTCTCGCCTGCAGTGATTTTAGAGAAAACTGAAATCTCGAAGGCCAAACCAGGATTTGAAGTCAAACCCAGGCATTCGCAGCGATAGCATCCTTCCACCACCACATTCCGTGGTTTTATAACAGAGACAACACTCGCGCGACACTTATATCAAACCGAGCGTGGTGGTGTAACGGTTAGCGTTCTGGCCTCGCATTCGGGAGGACGGCCGTTCGAATCCCCGTCCGGGCATCCAGATTTGGGTTTTCCATGGTTTCCCAGATCATTCCAGGCAAATGCCGGGATGCTTCATTCAAAAGGACATGGCCGAGTTCCTTCCCATTCCTTGCCCCCTATCCTTTCCCGTCTCTAAAGAACTCGCTGTTAAGAGACGTTAAACAGTTAAAAAAAAAAACTAATATCAACATGAGTTTTCCAAAACACACATCGTTGGCTTTTCTCACTGTGCCCTGAATAGTGAAGCAATGTGTTAATAGGATAAAGTCTCGAACGAGAGTTTGTCGTATAAATTTATTGCAAGAAATGTAATAGTTTACGTAGTGGAACATTATTTTCATTTGTAGTAGAATGCTTCCGCGGGCAGATGGCCCTGCCCGTCCTAGTGTAAAATGCGAGCATATTTCGGCCCCATTAGAAGGCCGAAACATGTCGGTTAAGTCTGCATTTTGCAATAGGCCTTTACGCCATGCTGGCAGCCTAAAAATATGTATTTAAATTTGTTTAAACTGAATGCAAAAGTAAGAAGTAACGTTAACAGGCTTTAAAAATATTACCTTCCCTTGGGATCTACGGGAGTTTAGCGGAAGTGGAAAATGGCTTATGTCTTTACGCCTCGTCGGCGTCTTGGTAATCAGAGGCGGGAAAGGACTGGGGGAGGTCAAGGAAGGGAAGGAATTTGGCCACCGCCTTTTGAAGGAACCATGCCGACATTCACCTGGAGTGATTTCGAGAAATCATGGAAAACGGGGGTTTGCATCTGTGTCCTTCCGAATGCGAGGTCAGAGCATTACCGCTCGGGAAAACATGAATCATATCATAAGTCCGAATTGTGGAATATACGTAACGATGTACCTTCAATGAATTGTGAAGCAGTTTTACTAGTTAACATTAGAATCATGTTTAGGGAAACAATTCTTGTCATCAGTGGCACTCGTATGATTCCTTGAAGATGTAAAGATGCAGGTACTTCAGGTACGTCAAAAACGTCCGGGCAAATTTGAGCCGAGATTCGCGCATTTATGGCTTCATACTATAATGACCCAAACAAGCATCTTGCATGTGATAGGCCAGACGGAACAAAAATCAGTGTCTGATAATTTTACAGGTGAGGAAACTTACTCCTCTCCATGATTTCAAAAGCCGCGCCATGTAATGCTACCGTTCAGATAAAACCAAATTATTGGTATTTGAGAATGCAATGCACCTCCACATTAAATTAAATTGTAATAATATATGGAAGAATATTCTCAAAATACATATACTTGTTTTGCTTATATCTTACAAAGTGTATCATGTGTGTTTTTAGTATTTATAGTTTAAATGTAGTATATACTCGATATTGAGGACACATTTCAGCTTCCAAGGTAATAGCTTTTTGAGATAGATCCACTGATCCAAAATTGAAAATTTTAATAGCTACTCATTTCTTTATTTTCCACTGAAAAATATGAAAAATATCTTATTCGTCTACTTGACGAGCTATAAACATCGACATCCTGCAAGCTGGGATATCTATAATCCCACTTAAATGTAATTTTAAAAAGTTTTAAATACGTTATTCGGTTTTGGGTAAGCATTTATCGTGTGAAAATTTGAAGCCTGAAACTCCGTAACTTTGGGGACGGAATCCTATAAACTGTGTATTCGAAATGCATGTCGTTTCAGAGCTCTAAATGAAAATTTTTTCGTATAGGAAAATAAAAAAACAGAGGGGCGATGGAAGGTATTAATCCTTGCAGTGGTTGGCAGAGATTTCGAGTCTACATTCCGGAGCCTTGAGGTCACGCTCTGATAGCGACGGGCAGGTCGGGTGTCAACGTTGCGTGGAGACCGCACGCTCTTTAAGGCGAGCCTATCGCAATACGCCGTGTGCCCGGGGAAAACAAACTACACGCAAAGGATCCGTATATTATCTAATGCCTCCAGTCCTGTCTCGCCTCTGTTTATGATTTCTTAATAGATGTTGATGTGGTGTTGCATTACAATGAGAATTGGGTGTGACTAGTGTTGTAAAAAAACGGTTTTTTTTCTGACTTGAGAAAAAAAACATGAAAAAAAAAAGGGCCACGTTTTTTTCATAACTACTAAATCTCAAATTTGTAAGGCATTTATCGTTTAATATGACTGTTTTAGAGTTTATACTGAGTGCTTATCTTAATTTTTAAATCTACTATATTTTTCTGGTTCAGTTGAAAAGAAAATTACGAAAATATTGGCAACATTGACTGAAGTTTTTACGAACGGGTACTTCCAGAAGAGCCTCGAGAAGGAAGTCCCCGTTCCCCGTTGTTTGGTTTGATACTCGCAATTTGAACTAGTGCTGCTAGCCCTACGAATTTATCTGTAGACCTACGGATCTTTTCAAAAAAATTAGGGATTTTAAATTTAACTGCGGTTTTTTGCCTCTTTTTATTACTTATTGTGCTTTCCTTATATTCGTATACTTGTTAAACTCTCAGCGTATAGTGATACCGAGTCATTAAATTGTCAGTAATTATGAATCGTTTCCATGCAACCATTGGCGTAAACCAACGATTGAAAAATAAATAGAGCTCCTATTTTGTATGATAATAGATTTAAATTCAAACTTAAAAGACCGTAATACAGAATTATCGGCGCAGTTTTTATGCACATTGTGTACTTTGCTCACAATTTAAAATTGCAATCTCAAAATCTTTTGCTTACAATACAAGAACAACCAGTAAAAGAAAATGTAACTATTTCTGAAGTTATGGATCTAGAGGAGACAGAAGAAGAAGCAAAAAATTCCGACACCGACCGAACTAGTGTTGGTAGTGTTGATACTAGTAAATGTGGTACTAATAGATACATTTATGAATCATCATGTAAGACATTATAAGATTCAGTAAAATTTAAAACAAACATGTAAAATGTCAGTTCCTTAAATAAAATTATAATTTATCAAATATATTGTTTTCTGAAAAAAAAATAGGGTGCTAGTTCATGTTTTTTTTTTCACAAAGCTGAAAAAAAACTTTTTTTTTTCAATTTGCAACACTAGATGTGACAGGGGATAACTTCTAGACTGTTTCGCAAGTTTTTGTAATCTTGTGTGTATCATTTTCTTATCGTATCGTAGACATGTTTAATATATAATTTGGCAATTTATTACTCTTTTTGTATACAGACGAATAGACTTCTGTTAGCACACCGATTGAGTTTACATACCCTATGGTGACTGAGCTTGATCAGAGAAATATAGTAGGTTATTATTATTTAGAACTCGCTGTTGATTACGTACAGCGTCTGTTGTACGAGCTTCATTTATTTCCGCTATGAATAATAATCTCCATATTGGATAAAACTAAATGCGATAAATTACTGATGTTTTCGGAAGAATTTTGGCATTAGCAGATGTAATTTAAGACCCCACGCTTTTAAGCATTGATAAGGGGCCATCCATAAATTACGTCACACCTTGTGGGGGGGGTGGGAGGGGGTTAACAAAATGTGACATCGTGTGACAAGGGAGGGGGGGGATGTGTCATAAACTTAGTGACATCACATGCATAATTTGTATCACTTTTTGGCTCGTGGCGGAAGATTAAGATGATGTTGACACATCAAATGTACCCAACACTATCGAAATCAAGAATGAAGTGACTATTATGACAATAATAAACACTATCAAGGAATGGGTCCAAAATCCATGGACACATGACGACTCAAGTTTGTATTATTAATTCGATTTTTTATGTTTTTTTATATTTTCTTAAATGTCTGATTTATTGTTGATATGATTTTTAACTATAAATACATAAATCATTTTGGAAGTGCTGTTTTAATTTATAAATTTAAAATTGCAAAATATGTGACGTCACACCAGGGGAGGGGGAGTTCCACAAATGTGACAACCTGTGACATGGGGGGAGGGAGGGGTCAAAAAATCATGAAATTCGTGTGACGTAATTTGTGGATGGCTCCTAAGTATCCTAGAATATGTGAAGAAGAACAGGGATATAGCAGAATTATTGTATGTTGCATATGTAGTGGCAGAACAAGATGTCAGTTTACCAGGAAAGGGGGACATTACAGTGCTATTGAGGTAACTAACGCGAATTTTGTCTTAGTGCATTCCATGTACAGGTGAGCAGATGGGCTACTATTTGTTTACGGCAGCAAACACAGAGGTAACGGTCTGCTCGATAGCTCATCTAAACTTGTTCACCTTGCTCTCTCTCACTTTTACAAGAAGACGGTTCAGGGTTTTCCAGATGGACCGTTTCCGGTGGTTCGCGCTAAAACCTATGTGTGACTCGCGGTCAGAGCGTAATCCTGCTATGACATAGCAGAACTGCTTGCTTAACAACGCCCGTCGTGAATCCAGAAAGCTAAAATCTGCGCCCGACTGAATTCATTTATAGAGACTGTTATTAACACTATATAAAAAATATTTGCTACCCGATTACAGTAAGTTGAAAAATTATGCATTTAGATTTATTCCTTGCTCATGAATTATCAGTTTATAGTGACAAGAGGGTGCAGTTGCTAGGTGACTACTTTTTGTGCAGTTTTGTACCAAAGATGCCCCGTGTTCTCTCGTAACGCCTGTGTCTTCATACGTTCGACTCTACTCGTCTGCAGACGCCAGAACGGCATACCCACAAAACTCTGCCGCTTGTTTGTAAAACTTCAAGATTTCGGAAGAAGATATACTTCTAGTATTATGGGTACGGGGACCACATCCTGTTCCACGATTTCAACTAAACTCAGTGCGAAACGTAGTCCTGGAAAAGAGTATGTTATTATTGATCTGTCAAAAAGCATGTCAGTTAATAATTTTTTTCCCTAGGGTTATTACAGTCGAAGTATAGAAGTCAGCATCATCACCTGTCTATGAACCATGTAAGATTTCTGCCTGAAGTATTACTCTGATTTTGAAACGTTTAATTAAGAACTATCGCAGTACTCATCTAGGTTATTGTTTAAAATTACGTAATACAGACAACGTAGTCGGTAAGGGATTTGGTGTCGCGTCGATCATATCTTCCCTGTTGACTTTTTATTTTTTTAAACTGCTTTACGTCTCTTTTTAACATCGAGGTCTTTAGAGACGGGAAAGGATGGGGGGCAAGGATGGGGGCAAGGAATGGGAAGGAATTCCGCCATGGCCTTTTGAAGGAAGCATCCCGGCATTTGCATGGAGTGATTTGGGGAAACCATGGAAAACCCAGATCTGGTTGCCCGGACGGGGATTCGAACCGCCGTCCTCCCGAATGCGATGGGGAAACCATGGAAAACCCAAATCTGGTTGCCCGGACGGGGATTCGAACCGCCGTCCTCCCGAATGCGAGGCGAGAACGCTAACCGTTACACCGTCCCGCTCGGTCCCTGTTGACGATGGTGGCATCTTACCGATAAATTGTTCCTGCCGATTCACTGCCTGTGACTCGACTTGGCACAGTTTGGTAACGGCAAACAACACCCACTGACTGTGTAGGCCACGCACAGTTTGACATCACAAAACGAAGCTCAGACACCTTGGATGCTATGTCTCTAACAACAGAGCATTACCATGGGAAATGGTGAAAAAATTAGCATTTAAAACTAAACTGTTTCCACATTGTAAATTTAACGGATGTCACGAAAATCAGTCATACATAATAAAAGACTGTTGACGTGGTCATACGATCCAAAGGAAAGAAGTTACCCGCTGCACGAAAAACAAGATCATTAGTGCAATAACAAGAAAATTGGGTGATAACGTAACTGTAAGAATGCTACACATTACACTCGATTCTCCTTATCGTCCACTGTGCTTGGGAAAACTGGTCCCAAAAACCAATTATTAGGATGTCATGAAAACATGAATTCTTTATAGACAAAGCAACGTTTTGTTTGCGTTACTCCAAGTGGTATTCGATTTGAGATGAATCTTTCGCTGACGCACTTGACGCCGAAGATTTCCCGTCCTCGCTTCAGAGAAAGTAGAGGAAGACAGGTTTACTAGTCCACAAATCAAACAACTTCTTCAAGACCGTAAGTTTAAAGTGACAACGAAGAACCGCGATTAACGTCCTTTAAGAAAGATTCGAATGTTTTTATCGGACATTTAAAAGCATCAAAGTTGCAGAACTTTCTTAGGTCCAGTATGAAGATGCAAAATGAACTTTTAATTTTAACATTTACATTTGTTTCCAATTCATTTCATGATGTATAAATCTGCGACGTAACTCGGACAAAGAGTTTCTTAATTATTGTTCGTGTATCACAAAAAATCCTCTTCAAATGAAGTGATTTATACATATCGAAATGACGACGTGAATTATTTTTTGGTGCTTATTTACGAATACATATAACAGAATAAACTTGGTTATACTACAAGAAAGAGCTAACCGATAGACGCCTCTGAGTGGTTTTGTCATACTCCAACCGTAAAAATTATCACCCTGTTATGTATCTCGTTTTATAAATGAAATACCTAGTCAGGCAGATTTAGATTCAAATTTGTTTTTTCTTTTCTTTAAAACATCAGACTCCAAAGATACTAGATGCAAACGTAAACACATGCTCCAGCGATTGTACTTGAATACAACTCTTTGCATACTGACTAGTTAGAACTAAAAACTCGTCTCTGCCGATCGCTTATATAAGCTTTCACAGAAAATTCCAGAATAATTTAAAGACTTCCGACCGACGTGTCTGTAATTCAAGAAATACTTAAACAATTAAAATCACATTAAAAACAATCAGAATTGATACAAAATCGTTCACAATCATTATGAAATGCACAGAAATGAAAATTAAAGATATTTACACACAAAATTATCCACACAAATGAGTCCAAATTGTAAAAAATTGACCTGTAAACATCGCAGCTCACCTCTATACTTAGAATTACAAACTTTTGATCAATGTTTCATGCTTAGTACTGTCATTGAACATATTAAACAGTATTTACGTAGTTTCTTTCCATAAAACAATGTCCATTTACACGAATTCATATTTAATTTTAAGAAAAATATGCAAAACCATATTCACTCAATTCACAGCTTGCTATAAATAATTCTTAAAATACAATTTCATTAAAGGTCTGTGTATGAGGGACTACGAAACAAAGAGGTTATGGAATTGTCGGGTTGTGGAATGAGTTTACGAAAGAATCTTGTAAAAGGATGATGTAGGACTGTGATTAGCACTTTAACACATACCAATATGGACGCGGAGGACTGTAGAGGAAGACAAATGTTTGAGTCATTAAACTAGATAATTTAAGAGACAGGATGTAACAAGTATTCTAAGTTGAAGCGATTATCACCGGTTAGAAACAAACTGAAAAATTGTTTTAATTCAGTCGAATGACTTATGACAAAGCAGAGCATCATTTCTAACCAAAGATAATTAATTTTTACGAGAGAGTTTTAGAAAAGTCTTCGTCCCTATTTAAAAATGTCATCAATAAGAAAAGCCCTTGTCTATAGTTTCATTTGTTAGCTGTGTGTATTATTTGCCACCAAATATAACTGGGAGTCTTTATTGTACAGTGTCAGATTGTACTTGTAGTTAAAAGTTAACATGACAAGGGCAGTTGGGGATTTAGGGATATTCCTGTAGGATCGTATGTGGTGCATCGCTATTGATATTAAATTAACACGAAATATACATACGCTAACTTTTAACTTCTTTCGGGATATTTCAATTAAATTGGAAAACAGGGGTGGCGAATACAAATGATCTTGCGGGCCACTTTGGAAATACATTATAACTCCGTGGGCCGCATATAAAATTATATATCGCCATATTAGATTTAGACCCACTGTAGACGTTTTTTTTTGAGTGAAAAATTTAATCATAATCAGTTATTATTATTGTGTTTACCATTATTCTTACATGTAAATATAGATAATATAATAGTAATGATACTAAAAGCATATTGTAAAGAAATTTATAATACTAAAAATAAACATATGCATGCACAAATAATGTATTTTTTAATACATTGCTTTCAACTACTTCGGCTATTATAAAATTAACATATTTTGTGTGAAGAATCTCGCGGGATGGAAAAATGTTCTCAGCGGGCCGCGGATTGGCCACCACTGTTGTAAAAGATTGTTTTAAAAAAGAAGAACATTTTCAGTAACTCGGGTGATATATCCCGTCGAAGTCGTTGCAACTGTCTCCATAATGGGTTTTCTTCACTTACTTTCTCCTCTTTATCGTTTGAAACAAGTATATCCACTTATCACAGTTTCGGTAGGTCACTGTTGTAAATATTTGTGTTTTAGGAGAATTCAGTGGTTTAATAAGACATAGAGTGCTCCTCAGAATTTGTGGTCACTAAAGATATTGAAGAGCAGATATACTACTCCGACCCACTGCTTCAGAGATCTCCGTTGGGCTCAAGGTGCTTTCCGTATCATGAACGGATGTCAGTCACAACGACTAACGCTTGACTAGCTACGAAACACTCACAGTCAACCACAGACAGCACGTCAAACAAACAAATGAATCGCGGCGTATTATTCGTGACAAAGGTATAGACATTTATTTGCAGTACTTTAAGTTCACAGTCATGTGTCATGGAGGGAACGAACGCGGTGAGTTGACGAACATTAGAACGGAAAACAATAATTGCCATTCGCTTGAATCGTGGAACTGAATGAAGTTATTTGTTTGCTGATACACATGCTTGCCGTCTTCATCATTCATTCCATACGTAGTGGTCGGATAATGGTCTGACAAGAGGAGGCCGCCAATTGTAAAATTTATTCAATTCGAATTATATGTAACAAAATATCATGGCTAGCGGTATAATATGGCAAAGCAGTAACATGAGCCTCTTCGCCGTTGTCGAGAAAATCGGCATTGAAATATTCCGTTGCGTTCAGACACGCTCTATGTTAAGTACAAATGTGCAGCGAGCAAGCTCATTGCCTCATAACCTCATCTTCGCCGGGTCGAATCGTGTCGGCCAATTTATTTTTATTTACTTAATTATTCAAATATGTATACGTACGCTTTTGTTCCCAGCAGACCCGGCCAGCGGCTGGAGGCTTCCCTAGATGGTGATGATACGTATAATTCCCGGCAATAGTTTCAACAATTATGCATATAATAAGTTTTTAAATGCCTTTTGCTGTGGAAAAACTGACGGCCCCTCCCGTTCTCTGGTGTGGGTGTCTGTCCTTCAACAATAACGACCGAGCAACGATACTTGTATTCTATTTCCATTTTTATGTTAATTTTCCATTTCTATTTTTGAAATATAACTTTGTTTTCCAACAACATAATGAAGTTCGAAAACGTCGGTTTTATCACAACAAACGGCATTTAAAAAACTTATTGTATGTAAAATTGTTGAAACTGATTGCCGGGAATTATCTGTATACAAATTTGAATACATAAAAAGAGTTGCCAGCAGCGGGCAACGGCGGGCTTCTGGCGTGTTCCTTGGCGCGTATTAGGGGACGCCTCTCATCTTTCCAGCATATGCTAGCCGGTACGGCGCGCCTCGACCCACCGCCAGGCGGTAAAAGATGAAAGGCGTGTACTGCCTACCACGCGCCGTGGGAATGGGCCTAAACGTAGAAAGTATCTGAAGGCAACGGAACATTTCAATGCAAATTTTCTCGACAACAGCGAAGAAACGCATGTTATTGCTTTGCGACATTACACCTGTAGCCATGAGCTTTTATAATACACAGTATGTATTGAATCTGAATTTTACAATTGTAGACTTAGCCCTTATTATCGCATTAGACGTCAAGATATTTCAGGTACGGCTCCGTAATCATTTTCATATACAGGTGTACATCAGCGTGCAGAGGCAAGCCAAATCCAGACATCTGGAGGACGAGTATAATACGCACTCTCATTTCCTGTCTAGCAAAAAGAGGATAGAATGCAGGCGCTAGTTCTCACTTGAGTTGCGGGTCATAGGCGGAGATGTTGACCGCTCAATTCGTTTCCTGTTCATTCTGAACATGGCTTTACCTGAATGGAGAAAAAGTAAGACGTGACTAACAGTAAGTTGCAGTTGACCGCTGTAATAAATATCGTAGCGGTAGCCAGCAGGAAGTCGACTTATTAACAATAGTAGAGCTACATAACAACTCTTGCATTAGCTGCGTACAGAGTTTACAGGAAATTTACCACAATCTTCCGTTATACGGAATCTCTAGAAAGTAATTAGATGTGCATCATAAATAGAATTCTATCAATTTCGTTTAGGAATCAAATTGTGTGCCTGTAATTGGCACCAACATAATTTTGCAGCTGATATTTGCATCCATCTCACTCTGGGTAGTTAACAGTGGGTATTCACACTTCCGAAAACTGGTTTCGTTTATTACCTTAATGTTCTTCGTCTAGCGTCAACTGGGAAAAGACGTTTCAGATGCCTAATACAGACATTTCCTAAAGTTTATCGCACCGGTAAAACAATAAGAAAATAACTACCAAGGTAAGGGTTAGGACGAGAGATCGCTGGCAAACCGTGGCATCGCTCAATTTCCTTCTTTATACAAAGCATTTAGTTTGCCTTTAAGCGATATTAGGGGTTCGATAACAGTTGTACAAACATAAATCAAGTCCGCTCCACTTTTAACACACTAATCGAAACTTCCATCTCTCACACTGATTTACACTGTCCACGTGTATTTCAAGTTCTACTATAAAAGTTTCTGTTATAAAATATTAATTTACTAAACAAAAATTACAGCCATATAGGGCAGCGCTATTAATATTTCTTTTTGTAACATGGTATCATCACCAAATGTCTTGAAATATACCATCCTTAAAACAAAGCTTTCAGTCATAACTGATGTATCTCCTAATTTTGGCATTACAGTACTTCATTGTCGGTTTCTCATCATAGCCGAAGATTAAGTCAGACTTTTCTTGTAATGAATATCTAACTTTAACATTTGTGATCCCTTTCTAAAATTCCGATTATTACCAGAAAGTAACTGCTAAATCTGTATATTATAGATACAACACTAGCTAAAAGCTATTCTTCTTCAGACGATTTATTGCTTTACCTTAATCAGCACCCCAAACAGTTTCTCCTTTGCTGCTCGACCAAGTCTTCAACCGCTTTGGTTATCACTTTACAATAAGAGTTATAGAGTACTTCGAAAGAAATTCTCTGTCTTGTCTGGTAGTCATGTATATTAATGAAACTTCAAAATCTATTTCAATCCAGAACTTATCCCCCTCTTGACTACTTACAGAGTTTCCATAAATTTCGAGACCTCTTTATCAAATCATCTTGAGTTATTATTTTTATCTGCTGATTGATATATAAATACAGTTTCTCCTCCAGAAGTCCATTAACGGAATTTTTACCTGGTTTTGGTTTATGATTCTGACTTTGATCATATTATTATAATTTTCACTAGTTGCATATCTTCCAATTACTGGAGTACTGTGCTGTCATAAAACATTTTCAGTTGAACTTAATTAAAATTATATAATTACTGCCTTTTGTGTTGTGCTGGGGAAGTTTACAGATCTACAATGCTTGAATGATCTAAAAATCCCTGAGGCGATAATTTGTTCCGTAACATTCTAAGCCAAAATTTACACTAAAGTACCTATAAATATAGAATTATTTTATAGATAGAGACAGGTATAAATTAAATGTATCAGTACTGTGCAAACGTGTTCAAGTTTCCGTTAAGGTCATCATTTACTGTCAGATCTAGAGAACCGTTATCTCCTAAGTATCGTATTCATGACAACTGTTGTTGATTTATTTGCAATGGAGCCCATGCTCTCGTAGCAAAATCCCTACACACCTATTTTCCTCTTTCGTGTGGTTTTTTTTTATCTGAAATTGTTTGAGAGTAATTTTTCCACCCACCTATTTTGTATTTTAATAAGTTGAATTTTAAATTCTCCTAGCATTGGGCTATGTCCGCTATACTCACTATTTATCAATATTTGTTTATATCTCAGTAATTTACACGGGTTTCTCTCTTCGCATGCTCTTACTGATGACTCTTTCAGAAAAAATAGAATTCTGTGTTAAATCCATTTTGGGGGGAAATAGTATACATCAATTTTTTAAATTGTTTTCTCCGAAACAGTAATTACCTGTTTTCACATTTACGTAATGAACAGGGAATAGTATTCTAGAATTTGAAAGGTCTTTCGGTTAAAGAGTTTCGGGCAACAGATACATCAATAAGTTCAGCCTCCAGTTCTATTAGAAACGTCCCACACATCAACTTGTCACTCCATGGAGTGTGAGATTACTTTGCTTCATGAAACACGGATCTGTTATGCTCACCTGACGTAACCTACTGGTACTTACCACAAGCTGTACATGACCATGGCATTCCAAGAGGCCAATAACACATTTGTCTAATATTTTTGAAAATATTATTCCTTAGATATTAACGGAAAGATTTAAGTTTTTAATGTCTTAGTTTCAAGTTTAGCTTCTCAGACAGAACCCTCGGATTCTCTGTTTTTTTTAAAAAAAAATACTTTATCATGTTTTAAATGTCACTTCAAAGACCTTCATTTCGTTTAAAAAGACAACGGATCTTAAATTGAAAAGCCAGCTTAAAAGATTGTAGACTTGTCTACTTTGATAAAATAACACAATATTGCTACTCATTTCAGGACTTTTTTTTTGCGGTGTTCGCTAATTTTAATTTCTTATTTTATGACTGCTAAATGTCTAGATAAGTCATGTAATATTTGCAAATAAGTATCATATACTGTATATACATAAATATATATAAATCACTACAAAATCTCTCGTGTATGGTTCTCGTAAACTTTATTCGGCTGAACATTCCTATCTTTTATTTTTAACGTTGTATACCCCCTTTCAAACGATCTCTTTGGCTGTTCGATATTAGTGGCAGTAAAATCATCTGTTTAATTTTTGCTACAAGCCCTGGCGTATTACGATACTTGAAACCGTAGCCTTCTCTTTCTTTCGCAACCTTGCGACAGCTGTCACACTTCACGCAGGTGGATATTAATCGACGTTATTGACAGAGTGGAAAATAACAAACTTCAGACGTGACGTCGTTATTTTGATCTGTAAATACATTTCCCTGTTACTTGAAAGTTCCTTGGATCTCCAATTATTTCAGTTTATAAAGTTAGGAAAAAGTAAAGCTTTGTTTGTATATCTTATACCTCTTGCCGGGCTGACTAAATAATCTGCCCTTTAAATCTTAATTAATACGATGAAGCGAAAGCAGAGCGCTCTAAAACACTACCTTGTCGACACCCGATGGAATTATCTGAGACTAATTTGTTCTCACGGCTTCCTTAGAAAGTTACACATCAAATAACAACTACACGTTACTTAATACAACTTGAGCTATAGAAGCGTTCGGAAATAAAATTATCTAAGTCGTATTAAGGTCAGTTAAGTCTTCTTATACATATATATATATATTATACATATATACACGGAGGAAATAGTTTAATTTAAGGAATTTTTGATGTTGTCTATCAAGTAGCATTCCCTGCACAGTTTTGATTTAATCATTCCTGAATTGTACCCTGAAATCTGCTTCTGACGGTTGCTGCCACAGTGTTTATTACTTTCCACACGTCAACATCGCCAGAATCTGACGAGGACGGCAGAATGTGTCATGCAAACGGTTTGATCTTATATGAAACCCATAAGAATACTTTGCACCCATAATCCCGAAATCCTCCGTTCACTCAGGCTGCCTGCATCGTAGACTTAAACACCATCGATCATAAAAAGATGGAGCTGTCACAGCTGTTCGATTCAGCGAAATGGACCTTATTAGCTTTCAAAATGGTCTTAATTGTAAAAATACTGACGGCTTCATCAGGAAGTTGACGCCGTTGAAGAGATTCAGTATTCTCAACTGACTTTCGCTGGCTGACACTCTACACATTACGTATAAATTCGATTCAGTACCGTGCTATCCGAGTTCTAACACACTGTACGTAAATCACCATTTCTATTTTGTTTGTGGTTTTAGTCATGGTAGCTACGTCAGAGTTATGAGACAGGCTACCATTCCGGAGACAGAGACGTTAAGATATCCATGGGTGACACCAGAAGGGAAATGACTCAGATACATTCTGCACTTACTACAGACCAACAAACGTCATCCGTAACGGTCCACCGGCAAACAGTCTCAAAGGGAAGCGTACGACCTTCACAGCGCGACGTAAGCAGTGAAATGAAGAGAGTGCTGGGAAGTACCGTAGCCTCAGTCTCACCGATTTGACCACCATCAGTGGTGAATGGACAGAAATATGTCTCTGCCTCTTTCCAACACAGTCAATATCTGTCTTTACAATCAACAATAGAAGCTGCTCGAAAGCTGAACTGATCATTTTCTTTTACGAAATGCATATAAAGATACTATGCTAAAGCATAATTTATTTCTGAAAACGATGGTATGTAAAATTCTGTTATGCGCGTGTGTATCATAATTACTGACGTTTATTTCACATTTTTTAGTTTGCAAACAAACATCGACGACATGACACGGTGTTGGGTGTGGATCAGAACGCGTGGACGATGTAGGCCACGACCCGCGTCGTTTCAAGGTCACCTGCTTCGCTGCCGGATCTTAATGTCGAGGTCGTGCCTTACACCATACAAAACCGTTCCAGTCTAATGTGATCAATTACATTTAATAAGCTGTACAGAAAACATTGAAATCCTGCACGATTCGCGCTGACGGACTTGGATAAATCTTGGATCATCCATGGTTGTATCTATAAGATGTTTTCGACCTGTTTCCTATGTGTCGGTAATCCGCGGTAGTGAATTACCCTATATTTTGAGTATTAATGTTGAAAATTTGATTACTTCAGTCCCACAACTCAGCAGAAATCTGACAGTTACCAGCGGACGGTTTGGTAATAATAGAACTTTATGAGGTGAATGGCATGAAGAACCCCAGGTGTTGCAGTTAGCAAATTGTTTTGTAGTTATAGCATTTCTTCTGTTCAATAGAACATATATTTAAGCCTACACTTGCTGTTAACGGTTTTGCTATAATTTAATACTTCCATTGGCAATGCTGATATTTAAGTCGTGGTTCGGATTCAGGTGAACGATAAGAATGAGTTGTAGAGTCATAAAACCGATACAGCTGCACTGCAACAGACACAGAAATTTCATCTAAACGGTCCCTCATTTGTTACCGTTTCGTATCTTCCTATTTTTTTAACATAAATCTATGGAGAAACCATTATTTATGGTTAAATAAAAATTCGGCATGAAGTTGACTTTAATTCGGAATAATGTCCTGTCATTGGTTAATAACAGTGAGTGGCTGACTTTCGCACTCACGGTTCCTCCTTTTGCTGATGTTTTTTTTTCTTTTCTGACGTCTGGCAGCGTTAAGTCAAATGCGACTCGTGTTTGTATGTGTAATCATTGAAGGCTTTATCTACTCGAGAGGATGTGTTGCTATCTATCCGTGAAACATGTATCTTGATTTCTGTGGGGACCGTCCCATGGTGACTGCAGAAAACTGTCAAAAAACCCCGGACTGCAACCTGGGCCCGTTTTACGTCCTCGATCCAGAGAAATGGTGGCTTAAAACGTGCAGTCACTCTGATGGGTTGTTTTGTATCTGTAGGTATGGGTGTATACCACGCAGTAAACAGTTTCAGACCGGCAGCTGAACGTTATTGGCTGTGGTTCCTAGTATAATTAGATATGGTATTAGTTTGGGAAACACTACGCCGAGACAATAGGTGACTGCATGAACCCACAGTGTTTTGTTTCTGTTCACTTCGGCCTTCATAGCAGTCTTTCAAGTAACTTAGAGTGCCCTTGAAAACCATTTTATTGTTGTCCTGTTGGTGTTTCGCCTCTGATAATTAGTTCACTATTGTGTCAGTGTATTATATCATTAATAACATATCCGGTATAGCAACATTAAAAAAATTATTTACTCTATTGGCACGATCTGCAGTTTTCAAACGATACAGATGCTGAATAATGTACTATTGTATTTATAACGAAAACTAAAACCATTTGTCATCATATATTCACAGTTTCCAGTGATAATTACGTGATAAGAGGCAGATAATGGAGAAACGTAGGCCGTTTGTTTATTTTCGGTATTTCCGCTGGCGTTTTAGTGTCAGTTTTTTTTTATTAAATTCTGTTCACATTCATTCTCCCCGAAAACTGAATGACCACAGACTGCTCTCAAATTTTTCGGTTCTACCTCTCTCTGTCTGTCTTAAACATCACTATCACACAATTGCACCTCGCCATTTTTGGCACGTGTAAAATATCGGTGAACTAATAACCATATTTACTCGTCATTTTTATGTGATGCTGCCTATGGCAGATACGTTGTTGACCTGTTTTTTCCTCAACTGGCTGCTTGGCATATTTGTTTCGCAACGACCTTGTATTGCCGTTCTTTCCTTTATGTTTCTCTCGAATGATAACAAAGGCGTTCACTATTCTGATTTATGCTTACGTTATGTAGTACACTGTTTCACATTTCAGCTGTCTTGTAGGAACAATGTCTGCAGAAAACCGATTTTTTTACGATATTACGGAACAATATTTGACGGAAGCCTCTCATTCTGTTGCACATACCGTCGGTACTGAAATTCTGTTATTGTTCTGGGGCGATTCGTTACCGTTACACACTAGAGCGCCTTTTTTGTGAATGTTTACAAAGTTCGTTACATAGTTTTAACTAAACAGGAAATAATGTTCCTCACCAAAATGTTATCTACTATATAATTTCGTAAGATCGCCCACTCATCTCGATAGCTATTGGCTGGAGAACCCTGTCACGTGTCAGCCTTCGCTAACAAAACAGCGACCAGAGATACCATTAGAAGAAATTCGTGGTTATGTCTACAATTTAATAACTAAGCAACTGCTGCCAAATTAATTGGCATAATACATTCATTAAATTTGGTTTTCATAGCGTTTCATAGTTAAAAAAATTTTAATAAATTTTGCGGCTGAAAAAACGTGGATCTGCTTTTCAGTAACATTCAGAACTAATTAAAGCAACTTAATTAACTTTAATAAAAAAATTAAATTACTCGTAGTCTCTGCTGTAACCACGAATGCTAATTGTCATTTCGACTTTCGATAAATTTCAGTTTAATTACAACCTTCACTAATGTTGTTGCTTGACCAAAATTTATGTATTACGGTTTATTTGCTTTTTAGGCATTTTACTGACCACTTTCGTTATTGGTCTTTATTCATGTTCACTGTATGTGAGTTATTATGTTATTTTAAGTGGACATCAGACCAAATGTGTCACAGAATCGACTATTGTGGCAACTTATTTCTGCGGAGTTGCTTACCTGTTTCGTAATATGGAATGTGTATTAAGTTCTCTGGCCGTCACAGAAACTATGACCAATGTTTACATTATGAGTGTTTGCCCAGTCTCAATAATAAACAACGCGATGCTTTCGAAACAAACAGGATTTTTTTTTTTTTTTTAATTTGCAGAGTGAACTTTAAGGGTCAAATACAAGTCAAGTTCGTATGTAAGCAAGTTCGAGTGTATGACCTTTCATAGCGTGATCTTTCCTGTCCGTGTTTAATACCTACCTCTATCAATGCTTCTGAGTTCTTCAAGCTCAAGAGATTTTATTCATCCTAAGGGTGAAACACAGGTCAAGCTTATATTTGGCCAGATCAGATCAACCTGTCATAATCTTTCATCGTAAAAACTGGCGATACGCAAAAAACAATCACGGGCTTACACTAGTTATATTATATAATCTGATACATTTACACCGTCAGTGTCAGGATGATCGCTGAGATATATTTTTAACTCCTTGTGTTTGGAATAAGAACTAACACGGACTTCAAACATCAATACTGTTTTTTAATATAGCTGCTATGAGTACTTCTCGATGTGCAACATCCAAAAACAGTACTGATATTCTGAATACCAGTGATATGAGTATCTAGCTTCTGCAGATTTAAGCTTTGAGATGAATTTATATTCTTGTCTTGCAGCATTGTGTGTCATTGCTCTCTGAATGCTGGAGTTGTTCGTGTAACAAGAGAGTTGGTCGTTCAGAGCTCTGTTTTTTCAACTACCACTTGTTGCGGTCAAGCACTTGCGCTCACTAGTTCACTTTGTGGCAGCCTGAGGAGCCCGCTGGAAAGGAAATGTCAGCGAGAAGGTTGTTTTGGTCCCACACGCTCCTTCCACGTTACGAAACCTGGCCGCTCCTTACCCGAGGCTGTGAAATACTGCGAGGTCCGAGCGCCGGAAACGACCACACTATCATCAGCCACGCTGCTTTATGTAATGTCTCTCTGCAGCAGCCGCACAATCCGCACGTCTTCACTCCTTTCGTTTCATTATCTCTTATTGGTTGTCGTCGTTATCGCTTGGTTTGGGCAGTCTCAATATAATAACTCTCATTGTTTCTTCTGTTATTGTTTAGTTTCTCTCTACTATAAAACAAGCATGGTTTTTGTGCCATTGTTTTTGAAGTGAAGGCGTGTTGGGCGATGTTTGAACGCTGGTAAATCTCTGAGTTCGCGACTTCCGTCAGCAACATAATATGACGTGTTGCGCATATGATATGCGTGGTGAACGCTTTTTGGTCAAGTAAAATCTTATGTTTTCGCGTCACCAGCATGCTAATGAAAACAGTATATCTGTAGCTATAAGTATGCCGTGTTGGACAGCAGTGAAAGTATACTTTATACTTGTATATAATATATAAATATGAATGTTTGCTTCTTTTTTTGCCAATGTTCTTCATACAAACACACAGTTTTTATCCGATTTTGATGGAACTTTGCATACGTGTACTTTAAAACAAGTAAAAATACTGTTTACGTTTGATTTACAACAACTTAAACCCTCTCCTCCTTTCCCCCCTCACCTTAATTTCTGTCAACGTTATTCATTAAAACCCACAGTTTTTATCAGATTTTCATAGTACTTAGTACACGTATAGTTCAAAAAAGCTAATCTGGTAGCTCAGCGGTAGTTGCGCTTACTTTCGAAAGTTTGTCTCTCCGATGGGGAGTTCAAATCCCGTACGGAGCAGGAATTTTTAGGAGTTATATTTGATTATATGACCTAAGCCGGGACGTTTCGTGGTTCTGATTCCACGTTAAATGGAAAGCCCTCAGGAAATGAATTGGCCTTCGTGCCTCTGACACAATAGCTTGGCACTTTTATATATATATATATCTGCTTAACGTTTCTCTAACAGCGAGGTCTTTAGAGACGGGAAAGGATGGGGGGGGGGGGGGGGGCAAGGAATGGTAAAGAATTCGGCCATGGCCTATTGAAGGAAGCATCCCGGTATTTGCCTGGAGTGATTTGGTTGGCACTGTTAGTCTCCTTCGGGAAGATTCGAATAACCTTCGGGTTGTGGACTAAGATTTTTAGTTTTGAAGTGGAAACATCTTTAGGCGTGTTGGGCGGTTGTGGATGAGAAAAATCTTATGAGATCGCGTCACCGACATACTAATGTTAACACTACATCTGTTGCTGTCTGGTGGCTCAGTGGTTAAGGTTTCTGAGTGGGGAATGAGAGGTCCGCGGTTCGAATCCTGAATTGGCGGGGATTTTCATAGACCCTTAACCCGATCTCCACCTCTGGCACAACTTGCTGTGTAATATGAAGTACGCCAGAACGCTTCTGTAGTTCTTATTCCACGTTAAGCTGTAGGTCCCCTGTCCCTGGTAGCACTACCGGGTTAGGTTAAGGCGGCTGAGATAAGGGCGGAATGCACACCCAATATATTTTACTGCTTAACGTCTCTTTACATCGAGGTTTTTAGAGACGGGAAAGGATGGGGGGCAAGGAAAGGGAAGGAATTCGGCCATGGCCTTTTGAAGGATGCATCCTGCCATTTGCCTGGAGTGATTTGGGAAACCATGGAAAACCCAAATCTGTATGTCCGGACGGGGATTCGAACCACCGTTCTCCCGAATGCGAGTCCAGAACGCTAACCGTTACACCACCATGCTCGGTTGCACCCAATAGAAACAGTCACCAGGTCATTACAATCACACGGACTTATTGTTATTATTCAGTATATCTGTAACAATAAGTATGACGAATTGCTTGTATGATATTCATAATTTTAAATTTTACTAATGTCGGTAGTCCCCAATGATTGCCAACTTTTTTTTTTTTTCTTCTTTTTTTGTGTATAGATTTCAAAACATTTGGATCTAATTTTCGTTTGTTTGCTGCCAGCTGATCATTTCTACAGAACTCTCAGAACGATAAGCTTGAAATTTATGTCGGTTTTGAGATGTTTGTGCCAAAGATTGTACATACCACGTTACGTATTATTCCTAGGAAGCAGTACTCCCAACTATGATGTAACGGAGGTCATCTTTGCAGATGCGGATACGGATGCGGATGTTTTGCAGATGCGGATGCGGAGGTGGGAAAAATTATAATTGTTTAAATTTTAATATTTTATCAAAAATAAATTTAAAATCAAATAGTATATTTTTATGCCAAATGCTACATTTTTCATAAGTGAAGTCAATTTTTTTATAATACTGCCTTACTGACTTATTTTTTACCTCATCTTTCAACAACAAAATCCGTGTGAATTAATCACAAGTGAATTAAATTACACACCCGTCTAGAAAACAATCTTTGTCATATGAACTTTGCGGAGTTCGTGACTCGACTAATTCAAGCGTCAAGCGGAAGGTCACACCGCAATTCTCCGTGCCTGCCACCCGCCTTTCCACCGTTATAGTGGCCCATTCACGGTCCAACTTGTAGGACTTATGACGATCCGATTTTCCGATAAAGGACTCTTGATGGGCCGTGAAAGACGTTACAGGGCTACATGTAGGACGTGTTGGATGTTGTTGGACCCCCAGACAACCAACACGGGTTCTTGCCATCGTACAACCTATGACGTTGGATCATGATTGGAGGAAACATCCTGCGAGTGTGCGATAAGGACACCAGTAAGCGGCGTAAAAGTACAAGTGGAAAGGATTGCCTGGTACGTTTTTGGACCTCCACGAGTAGCGTGAATGGGTGAGCGTATCCTACGGTAGTTCTGCGCGGATGTCCTGTAAGTTGGACCGTGAACCGCTTCATTACATTACATTACATACAAGTTCGAACTTGTAAATTTGCCACTAAGGTAATAACACCGTTCAGTTCATTGTTACTTTTATTGTAAGATCGTAAGAAACAAACAAACAGGTTGCTGTCAGGTAATCGACGATGGGCAGAATCTCATATAAAAAGAAAAGAATGCTGTACATTGCAGTATAAACAAAACATCCGCTATACATCTGCATTAAAAATTGCGGATGTGGAAGTAGGATTTCAAGCGAAAGTTCCGCACTTGCGGATGCGGATATCCGTTACATCCCTATTCCCAAGTACTATAGCATCTGGAAGTCTCCGGTGCTACAGTTAACGTAGCCAACAGGAAAGTGGCTGGACGACTCAAACGCGACTCGTTCCATTTTTGTAGAAAAAGGAAAGTCTGCTGTCATTCCAGCCGCATGCCGCTAGGTGGACACTTGCCAATACTCGTTAGGGAGCGTGTATAAACCACGTAGCTCCATTCTGGCCTCCTGTGAACCCCCCTCCCCCCAACGTAGCCCTACGTGGCTTTTGCCTCTACCCCCCCCCCCCCCCCACGCAGCACGTAGCTTTCTTTTTTCCCTTTTGATTCCAGAAGACATTTTGTATTGTTTTCTCTTGTCAGAATATTGTAAATTACATACGGAGATAATTAACTGAGGGAAATAAATATTCACATGCTGTTGTGAGTTCTGTTCCTAATTTTAACTGTGGCCTTGCTCGGAACCCCCTCCCCTCCCCCCACGTAGCCTAGCGTTAGCCTTCCAGGCAATCCCCCCCCCCTGGACCGAGCCACGTAGTTTGTGCACGCTCCCTTAAATTACTTTATCTAGGCTTCAAGCAGTGATATCGTATAGGATAATTGTTACAGTTGAATCTTCGAGCGTGGTGAGCGTTCAAGCTCCACACAGCAACCGAGAAGTGTAAATGCTCGCTCTTCAGCAAACGGAAGCCAGAAAAGATTGATTAGAGTAATCTTACTCCACTAATTGACTCAAAAGATAAGCCAGAAAAAAATATTTAAACGCAGCGTTGCGATGACGTTATAGACAATACTTGTCTTATATGTTTAAGTCCAAAAACCTTTCGACCACGTTTGGTGAGGTACGAACAAATATTCAGCTCCCAAATCAACTAGCAAAAATGTTCAACGCATAAGTGGTATGATTAGATAAAAAAAAGAGAAGACATTGAATTGTGAGCGAGGCGTGTATTAAAGTTGTTGTGAGGGATGGTAGTAGTATGGCATTTTAGTTCTGTGTCCGAATGACTGAAACTTTCATTTAGGCGATTTAACTAGAAGCAACTCAGTCAGACGAAAAGAAAAACTAAAATTTTCCTGACAATTGAAGAACGAAGTAAAAATCATTTTGTCTCCCAAACTGACTAAAACCAACAAATAAATAAATATTTTATATAGAGAATGAATATATACAGTTTTAATCCAAAATTGTTAAATATATGGTATAAATGCTGAATTTACAGTTTTGCGGTAAAATGATGTACTTATACTCCGAAATTCAAATGCATTTCTCCTTGATTGTGAATTGTGTTATTATCACCTGATCATTTTGCAAATGCCCTTCCGTGGCCTTTATTCTGTGTGGTTTGTGGGTAACACGAAGCAGCATATCAGAGCAGATCGAATGGCGATCTTTTCTGCAAAAGGTAATGATAGGCTGCGTTGAGAGCGTGCAATAACGGAGTGTTTCCAGACAGAAGGGCAATCACCATAACTCACGCAGGCGGCCATAACCTCAAAACATATTAACCACGTAACAGCGATCAATTTACCTAACTTTATAGTGATGAGTGTATACAATAAGTGATCCCCCAAATGGAAATATTCTCACACTTATTCTGTCTCGTTGTTGGTAACGATTCTATCATATTAGTGGAAGCGAGAGGTTTGTATCATGACATGTTTGTAGAAAACTATTGGACGCTGATCTGAAATTGCAATGATGTGTGATTAGTTTAAGAAATTTAAAGTAGGTTTTCTGAGACAAAGTTAATAAGATGTGACTGTACTTATTCACTAGCGCAGTAGTGCAGCAGTCTGTTAAAACTTTCTGAAATTCATTGTCTGTTGGCATTAATGAGGGCATTGCAACAACTGGTATACCACGGAGTAATCCGAAATTCAAGATAATAGTAAATTGGTAATACAAAAGGCAGCAATATTGAGAAGAAAAAGTCAGATGTGCGTTGCGTGTTTCACTATATTACAGACAAGGTTATATTTTATCGGTGGTGTATTGTGTCTACAGTAAGACACGGTGTAAACGCTGCGACATTGTCCCATCTGATTCCTGGCAACCTGCTATCGAGTTGGCTCGGTCACATAGAAAAGCTTTCCAACCTTTCTTTTCTCTGTTTTCACGACCACGATTAGCAAATTCGCGCATCGATTGAAAAAGAAAACCTCGTCTGTACTTTAAACCTACAAAAAATGACTTGCATATGCTGAGTTAAGTAATTTTTGGAATATTTCATAGATTTATTTAATCCCAGTACACTAACATTAGAAACATAGTAATTTTTCAAGTTCGGAATTAAATGTATCTTCAGATGTTTGCCTCTTTCTGGCCTCCACATACATTGTACCTAGAAAAGGTATCCGTTAGAAAAGATCCTCTTAAATAATACCTACACAGGAAAGATACGAGTAGATGCGATTTATAGCCGTAGTTAGGGCATAGTATTTTTTGGTGCAGAACTAGAAGGTTAACAGCATGGAGTGTAAGTACAATTCCCACTTGTTGACTGAAGACAATCAGTCACATGACAGAGAGATGTAACATTATGTGTCGTTGTGTACTGATACTATCTTCGTCCTCCACAATTTCTTGTCTAGTTTCAGTCAAATGAATGAGTAGCAATAATGGCTGTAGGGAAATACATCGAGATTTCGAGATTTTGTTGATGTGTATTTAATAAGTAATTATTTCGTTTACAGTCCGAAAGTCGTTTAACTTGAACTGTCACTGACTACTTGCAGTAGCAGTTACGATAATCAAATTACAGTTGGTGTTACATAAAAAGTGTAGAGATTATATTATGCCGTTAGTTTTTTTGTGCCTAAATATTCAATTTTATGAACAACTTATGGTAACGTGAATGTTTCACTGAGTAATAACACATAATAATGGACTATTATTAGTTACAGTTGATACGTCCAAAAGAAAGTTATTTTAGAGGAAGTGTGAGAAGTCTGTAGGTGGAGAGAACTGGAAGCGGGAGAAGACAAAATAAAAGGTGGAAGGACTGTATTATACAGGTTTTGAGGAGGAACGTGAAGTTCAGAAAAGAGAATAATACAGTAGAAAAATAAGGAACAGTGACTGCTAACTAAATGGTAAACCCATAAAAAGAATGTGATATCAATGGAAACAACGGGCAGAAAAGAAGAAAACAACCAATTGGAAATCTTGACAGACGCTAAATGTATGGTCGCGGACAAGCTTCTGGGTACACGGAAACTTCAATGAGCGGTTAAAACACGAACTTTGCTTGGAAGAGCTTACTCGAGCTGTACAGAATTTTTTTTATATCTTTAGCGATGTAGTTCGGCGTTATCTGCTTTATTTTCTGCTTACTAAAAAAAGTTTTGTTCTTTTTTTAAAGTTTTTTTACTGATCTCTTACTGTGACCAAGTAATTGTTAATATAACTCTCACTAAATGTGGAATATCGACTCACTTTAAAATCGAAGAAGTTGAAAATTCCTTTAGTTGGTTCTTTTACATTTACGTTGAAATTTTCATGAAATGGGAAAATAGTAACGAAAATTTAATAATCTTCCCTCTCGAATTTTATATTTATCTAAACTGCATTTAAGCGATATTGCCAGCAACTGTTTTTATATTTATTAGCGTGTGTGTTATTCAACAATGCAGAGATTATACAAGACAAATACTTCTTCAAACCACCTGCGTTCTGGGCCAGACGCTATGTGATCAGCACTTGTAGCGTCATGCCAATATGTTAACAGCCATAACGGCCTATCCCGCGCAGTTTGTAATATGCTTTGGTGCAATAAAGACCTAGAGTAGATAGTTCTCCTCAACATCTCACCCTGAACCACGGCGCAACATGGTAATCCCCTCAACGACTGCATAAGGGAGAAGTTTTGGTTCATTGGTTAAAACTCTTATCCTTTGAATGTAAACAGAACGTCTCGGACGAAGAAATGTAACTTTCCGTTCTACAACAGCCAGTCACCTCTCATACTGTGCAGATCGAGGAGCGACTTAAAGCTTCTGTAATTATCAAAATAGGTAGCGTTCATAATTCCAGAGAAATTTATTGACAGTAAGTTAGAAATGGAACAACGCAATGGCCTGTAGTGATCTAATGTGACGTAAAAGCCGTTGGAAAGTGTCCAGAGAAACGTGAACTCCCCACAAATAGCTCCTATGAGTAATGTAAAGGGTAGGTAGCGTTCATAATTCCAGAGAAATTTATTGACAGTAAGTTAGAAATGGAACAACGCAATGGCCTGTAGTGTCATAAAAGCCGTTGGAAAGTGTCCAGAGTAAAACGAACTCCCCACAAATAGCTCCTATGAGTAATGTAAAGGGTAGGTACGAGTATGCTATTGTCTTAACAAGCCGCTAGCTAGGTGTTGATCAAAAAATTGTCAGTAACAACTAAGATTCTTTATATAGAACGAATCATGCAAGAATTCCAGTTACACAGCCAATTTCTGTTTCAACTGAAATGTTTCAGCCAGCTCGAAATGAAATGTCTGCATACGTTAAGATTGCTATCACCTGCTGAGGCCTGAATTTTACGTAAAGCTTCGGAGAGCACAACCTTAATCTTCCACCGAACATTGCGACTGGCATTGGTATAAATCGAGGCAAAACTATTGCTGCTAATGCAAAGCTATTGTAATAGAATGTAGGAACATAAGAGCTGCTGGATTTGTTAGCTTCATGAAATACTTGTAAGTGAATGTCACTTCCTGTGCATACTAGCTATTCATAAAACTGGTCTAGAACACACACACACAGACATACAACATACACACAAAGGAGACAAGTAGATTACTATAGAGACAAAGAAGGATTTATCCCCGAATGATACTAAATACTGATTATCCATTCCCTCCATCTCTTAAAAATTTCGTTTGTAAATGAAACGACGCAAAAATGTTCGCCTACGACAGTATTAGACAGTAAATGTCCATTAAATTCTCAGTGCAAGTATTTTAATGTCTCCGCGCTGACACATAGTCACTATTGTGGAGTCAATCGGACTAGTATTACCGAGATCAAAACTAGGAGTAAAGATACTTTGGATCATCTGGTTAAAGTAATACTACGTTGCGACAAATGTTTGTGTCGGTAATTGGTTGGTCACGTTTAAAGACATGTGATATCGCCTAATTTGTCGGCAGAGGGAACAGATAAGGGAACGGACTTCAGAGGAAGAGGAAGATTAAACAGGCAAATATTTTTAGTTGTAATTCTTTTCACTGTAGCCCATTTGCTCAGACTCCATATATATGTGAAAGAGAGCAAATCGTCCACAGTGTAACGCAGTAGTCATCGGTAAATTACCATCAAGAATATCGCATATCGCTAGAACTAGTTTGAAGACATCTGCAGACAAACCAAGTTCTCTCATCTGATTTGACCCACGGAACATGTTGAATCCTCCTCAAGTCAATGTGACATTCCATGCTAACCGGGACACCAGCGTGCATTCTGTTCCATCCTCCATGGACTGGTACTGCGTCTTGTGTTGTTGGTGGTGCCCGTCTGACGCCAAGGACTTTTCCATCACGTCATTAAGGTCCCATAGTCAGAAAGTGACAAGTACACAATGTTGGTAATGGTTTCCCGGTATGCAGTAATATCTAGAGTGCGACCATCCACATAAATAGAATGTCCCACACCTCTGCCAAGGACTTTCCCTGTCCTTACGAAATGAGTGATGTGTTTCGCTGTTGAGATATGTTGTCCAACACGGTTCGGAGACGTCATAGAGTAGATGATGTATGAAAAAAAGAGATACTCGGCAAGTCAAAAAATTGTGTAAGATACCTTGAATAAATAAAACATCCCAGAAGAACTATTATATAGATCGCGTGGGGTCAAAATGTAAAAATAAATTTCATCCAAATACTGTAAATCTTAGCTTGTGATCAGGTTTTCCAAGATACTTTGACGGTGGAAAATTTTTTCATCATTTCTCAATTTAAAATTATGCGCTGAAATTCTTCTATCCTTCTGCTTCTAGATTTAGCCAGCAGAGTAGGATTATTGGCGATGGGGCGTATTTCCTAATTACCGGTTGTATCCTAAACCTCTCCTTAGAAAGTAATTATAAGTACATTTTATGCCATCTCAAGGTCGTGTAAGGACGTTAACTATGCTGTACTTGCATTTTTGTGTCCTTCATAAGAAAATTTATGAATTGAAACCTTCCAAATTTCACTTCCCTAACACTTCATTCTACCCATTAAAACATTAGAGTAAACAACATGCATGCAAGAAAGCTTAGACTCTATGAGCAAAGATACTGACCATCCTATATGTGTATTCCAGGCTAGAACGACTCCGTTTAGATGTGTCAGCTTACCAGAATCCTAATGAGTTCACTACGATAAATCGTATGGAACTGTTGACAAACTACAACACAAAATGGAACCTCCTATTCAACCTTAAAAAGATTGTCGGAGACATGCGTTAGTGTTAAATTTCTTTCTAAATACCAGAGAATTTATTTGACTAGATTTAATTATTAAAATAGCGTTTTTTTAAAGCACTATTATTTCCACACATTTACATTTGTTTATGAAAAATACTATGCGAAAATTTGTAAGGGGAAAGAAACTTTGAATTTAAAAAAAAAAAAAAAAAAAATCAGTGATAAATAGTCGTCAGAAACGAAAAGATTGAGAACCACGAAAATTATCTTGGAGTAAAGCAATAGTGCAGTGGAGACTTACAAATTTTTCAGCGTTAAGTAATTTGGGAAGCCAGAAAGAAAGGTTTACTAAAGATTAGCATACCGAAGAAAAAAACTGCGACGAAAATCACGACTGATATCATATAATGCTACCGGAACGATCACGGAAACATGCAATACAGAGTGAAACATCCTGACGGCTGGAAGTTATATCTTGGAAAGCTTAGAATGTGTAGAAAAAGCAATAAAAAAAAGACCTAATCGAGATTACGATACATTGCAAGAAACAATAAAGCCAGAGGTTAGATTATGATTATCAGGTGGGAAAAGAATTACTTGCTGAAGACTTGAAATTTAAATATCTTGGCATTACATTTGATAACAAGCTTAAATGGGCAGAACACATTGGACAGGTGGTAGGAAAAGGTTTCAAAATTCTGCACTTGGAGAGAGTTAGGGGATGTACGAGGGAAGTAAAGAAATTGAGTTACAAAACTTTGGTCAGACCATTGCTCGAATATGGTAGTGTAGTATGGGACCCACATTTTGAGTGTTAAATACAGGAGCTGGAGAGGGTGCAAAAAAGAGCTGCTAGATTTGTTTCTGGAAATTATCGCAGAATGCAATCAGTAACAGATATGAAAAAAAGAGCTGGAATGGGATTCATTGCAAGACAGGAGGAGGGTGAAGAGGGTCATGGGAGTGTACAAGGCGTATACTGGTGATGAGGCATGGAAAGATATTGGTGTAGGTATGAAAAGTAGTGCATGGAAGGGAATAGATGACCATGACCACAAGCTGGCACTGGATTTCAGGCGCAATGGTGTGGGAAGATTCTCTTTTTTAGGTAAGGGTGTCAGGGTTGGAATAAGTTATCAAGGGAAATGATGAATAATTTACCAAAAACGTTGAAAGAATTTAAAGTTAAAATTTGTAGAGGGCAAATGTAGGTGGGTGCAGAAAAAGTTGAAGATGGGTGTTTAGGGAAATTGCCACCGGAGCATATGCTACATTGCAATTGAATTAAATTAAATCCAATAATTGGATACCCACGGCGGAACTAAAGGTATATCGTTGAAATGTATGATAACGCAGGCTTCAAAATTAGAAGAAAATGTGATTATGTGGCTGGCTGTGTTGATGCAGTCCTGGCTGGGTGTCTGGTGTCTCAGTGAAAGCTCTCTACTCGTACACTTGACCCGAGAGAGCTAGCGACAAGTGGGTCGGGCGGAGTTAGCGCTCCTCTCGGATGGTCGCCTCCGCTACCAGCCTCCTCATTACTTTCAGTTTTTGCAACAACACATACGTCCTTCTACTTTGCCTACTGCTCGATGAATTTAACAAATTAAAGCGCCGTCTCCTTCGATAACCTGATTCGATCGAGTGTCACCAGTTTTAATCATTGCCAACGTACTTTGTTTACATTCTGAAACAAAATTTGCGGTAATAGAATTTTAGTTTTTTCATCGGAATCTGTTAATTATAATTATTTTTGATTACTTAAAATTGCATTATCTTATTTCAGCGTTAAATTACTGTAGGAACAGAAAGGAATTACAATTCTTCGTTTCGCTTTTACGCTGTTCACTACGAGCGTGACAAAACGTATGCCGCCCAATTGTGTTCTGAATTACACAGAATATCACAACTGCACTTTGAAAGGCCGCCAGCACATTTAATATCAAACCGGCGTTCTTGGTACTGTACATTATCTTATATCTTTAAACGAGCAATTCTTGTATATATATATATATATACATATATTTCGGATCTCGGAAACGGCTATGACGATTTGGATGAAATTTGATAATTAGATAACGTTTCGACTTTTAAGATTACCTAAATAGTTGTCTACCCTACAAAAAAGCGAGTTTACAAAATACGAACAATTTTTTCACTTTTTTCTCGAAAACGGCACTAGCGCCATCTCGTAGAAAATTCAGGTACCACAAAGCCTACATATACCTTCTCTCTGATTTCAAAGAATATTTAAACAAACAGTTCTTGCATACTGGCTGACCCGTGGAAATATTAGCACCTAAAGTTTAACTGTAAAAAGGAAGATAATTTAAAATTTATGATTAGTTTTGTCAGAGGTGATACTTTTCAGAAACTTCTTTGAAAAAAAATATTACCGGTACCAGTTATAAATTAATCATTGTTTACTTTTTGACTGTAAAAAGTGGTTGTTAGTTTGTCATTAAATACCGCCACGCGAGGTATGAGGGTTTAATTCTAGATGGGGAGTAAGCGAGAAAATATTTTTTACTTTCAATTTTTCTCGTCGAGTTACATAAGAATCCATCATCAAGGATTATCCTAGAATCCCTTGTATTACCAATTAATCCCTGACTGGGATTAAGATTTATATTTAACGTAATAATAGCATTTTTCTTTGAAAGCAATTTATGAGGCGGTCTCGCAAATGGATCTAGCGATTTGGATGAAATTTCGTATGTAGATAACATTTTGCTTAACACGATTTTTTTTAAAAAAAAAAAAAAAAAAAAGAAAAAGGAGCAATTTTTGTATTTGGTTTCTCTAACCTCATTACGTAGTAGGTTCAGGTACCAGTAAGCTTACTGATGGTAGTTAAACTTCTCTTTGGTTAACTGTACATCTCAAAACGCCTAGGAAGCTTTCAAGCCTTTTACTTTAATCAAACTTTACTCGAATTCTTGGATATTGAACAGAAATCGAAAGATGCCTAGCGAAGATCGGTCACCCTGGTACTTTTAATTATTTCGTATAGTACAAGAATGCAAAGATAGTAATTATATTAAATAACAATAGATGCAATTAAATCTTGGTACAGTTATTATTCTGGGCGCTACACCTTTGGAGTCCTTGCTATAGTTAGAGTATATTTATTGTTTTATTGTGGAGGTCAGAAAGTGTAATTATGAGATCATTTTTTGTTTTTGTTTGTGGGAGAAACCAGCCAACTGTCTTATCTGAACATCATAATCTAACTCCTTTGCGAGCACTTTGCATAAAATATTATGACGGGTCGCCTAGTATCATGAACTTCCAAATTGCTCCCAGAACTGGCGTTATTGAAAATTGTAAACTGAAAGTAAACATAGTGCGAGACAGTCGTTATCGAACACTGAGTTGTACAATTTTATGGAAAAATAATTCTGCCACTGCTTCGTATTTGCTACAATCATCTTAAACGACAGTGTGGTGCTGCTTATATTCCGGTTTTATTCCTCCAGAGTGTTAAGTAACTTTTAAAATAACTGCGAAAAACATCTTTTACTGAAATCGGGTTTCCGAGACTGGATCGTTGAATTATATTTATAGATATTTTAAAAATCTGAAATGCGACGCACTGAATTGTCATTTCGGATTTGGTCTCCCGCAATGGAGTGCTGTCGTTTTGGAAGGTTTCAATAGTAATCCCCGCAAATCTTGTGGGAATATTTCCGTTTCTATCTGTAAAATATACATCTGACATACCAAATAACTCTGTGGACAATACTGAAACCTGGGACAATTGGTGGTGGACCACAGCTTTCACTCAGTAGAAAGTCTACAACAACGTTGGAATCAAGATACGAACAAAATGAAGAGAAATTTTCGTTTTGTTGCATCATTATGGTTAATGGCGACAAACATTTGTAGGTTGTGTAAGGAATCATTAGCACTGTAGATGACGCTCTTATACACATTAAAAACATGCAGCATTTTCTGAATTGCGTCCTGTCTTGTTAATCTACAGACTTGTTTCCCAGTCGGTTGCAATATTCGTTCTGATCCTCGTGTTGTTTAATTTGACAGACTAATGAGTCTGACTGGGAAACTAGTTTGCCGACTCCAGATTCAGCTGATAGCTACATTCTGCAATGGCCAATGACCGCATTCGATAAGTCAGTTTTCGTATTGCTGAAAATATTTTGAACTCTTATTTTAAACTTATTTCTGCAGTTCCGAACCATTCTATTATTTCTTCTCTTATTAAATTTTCTTGTTAGTTTTAGTGTGACTTCTTTGATACATCCTATCTGAAGCAAGCATTGCACTGCTTTATGAGGAGTAAGAAGAAACTGCACTGCACTGCAGCAATGTTGTTCTCAAACAGTTACTTTTGTTTAACAAGAACGTGATCTTGTTTCGTTCATTACTGGTGCCGACAGAAAACTGATATTCTAAATTGGAAACCATCTAACCTAAGAGAACCCTAAAAGTAATCATTATGCTTTGCTACCCAGCAACTGCTAGTATTAGCCTACTATCAAGAAAGGCGCATTTCTTTACTTGAAACTACAGAGACAAAACAATGATCACATAAAATCTTTCAGCTCAAGGGCTTACTACCAAACTGGTAAATATGAGGCTTAATAAAATAATGAACTCAGTGGCAAATTGTTCTACGATACTAATTTGAATTTGTTTTTGGAGTGAATGGAAAAAAATCAGTCATTTTGATGTACATTCGTCGTTTATGCTTCGTTTGATCTCAGTATTGGAATTCGTTGAACAATTATTAACTAAAGAAATCGGGAAGAACGATTTAAATTGAAAGGTTGAAAATCAACAAAAAAATGGCCAAGTCTTTTTATTTTTCATTCTATACATACCACTCAAACATGTGCGTTATACCTACCGAAATCTGATGATTGCTGGAACAACCAAGTCCAGACTAAACATCATTTTACGCTCCATTTACAGCACACTATATAAAAGCTTTTGCATTTGTGGCATATAATTATTAGCAGTAATGTGACGTAATTTCATTATTGTTATGAACGAGCTTGAAAGAAAATTACGACCAAATCTAGATTGTAAGACAGACAGGACGATGTCTGCGAGTCCTTCGAGCCATTAACGTTATCGGGAAGTGGTCGTTAAACAAATGGATTGACAGATTGAGGCTAACATAATGCCCCGAAATTGCATTCGCAAATGCTACGGTCGATATGTTTGTCAATATCAGAAACAAACAGAAAGCTGCTGGGTGAAAAAAATTAACTGTGTAAATAGACGTCAGGGACAAAATCATTATGACTGTTTGTTTGGGGAAAGAGGGGAAAGTGATGGAGGACTGTCTGTGTAACAATATCAGATCTGCTCTTCCCTAACTTCTTTCTGAGTCATTTGATGTTATGACTATAAATTCCGTCTGTAAAATATCACACTGACAAAATAAAGTTAATGTACTTATTAAACTATACATGATTAATGTTATCTGACGCAGCACGAAGGGTTCATATCAGCAATACCATGAAATATGATAGTCTCATAAGTACTTTACGTATATTCCACGATGGATGTGGCCAAATACTGATGGCACGTATGGGGTTTAGTGATGAACAAATATTAAATAATCAGTTTAATAGTGACTAAAATCTTTTGAATTTCCAAACAGTCTTGGTCATTAATGTTATCAAAGAATTATTGCAAGGAAGAGAATGACCTGTATTAAGGACCTACCTAGACGTCCCTGAAAACAGATATTGCCTTCCATATTCCACACAATATTCTCACACTATTTTCTTGAGGTCTATGAGATTGTTGCACTCGATCTTTCCGAAAAAATTGACAACTATGTGTTTGTCAAACAGCATATCGTTTGTGGCTTTTACGTAATGTCTTTAAGAGATCATATCTTGCGAAATACTAAATAAAGAATTCCCAAAGCAGCTTGATTGTATTCATTAATACCTCTTCAAATACAGGAGTTGGAGAGGGTGCAAAGAAGGGCTGCTAGATTTGTTTCTGGAAACTATCGCAGAATGCAATCAGTGACGGATATGATAAAGGAGCTGGAATGGGATTCATTGCAAGACAGGAGGAGGATGAGGAGGGTCATGGGAGTGTACAGGGCATATACTGGTGATGAGGCATGGAAAGATATTGGTGTAGGTATGAAAAGTAGTGCATGGAAGGGAAAAGATGACCATGACCACAAGCTGGCACTCGATTTCAGGCACAAGGGTGTAGGAAGATTCTCTTTTTTGGGTAAGGGTGTCAGGGATTGGAATGAGTTACCAAGAGAAATGATGAATAATTTACCGAAAACTTTGAAGGAATTTAAAGATAAAATTTGTAGAGGGCAAATGTAGGTGGGTGCAGGATAGGGGGAAGATAGCTGTGTAGGGAAATTGCCACCGGAGCCTGTGCTCCATTGCAATTAAATTAAATTAAAATTAAATTAAATTAAAAACGTAGCTTATTCAATGGGAGAAGCGAAAGAAATGTGAACGCTCTGTTACTTAGTGAGATATTAATTTTTCCTTTTTTAAAATTTTTTTTGTCGGTGGAACTGTTTTGCTGTTAATAAAATACACCTTCTTATGAAATTTCATTACAAACGATAGCCAGATGATGGAATTACGAGCCTTTTTGTTGGAAATGGAATAATGTGAAAAATATAAAAAACGAAAACCTTACCTGTTTATCTTATCCAAAACAATTTTTGTTGAACGTCTTTGACGTCTCGAATTGATTCAGATTTTTTAGTAATATGGTTGAAAAATTTGGGATGGGGCGACATTGTTAAAACGTTTAGAACTAAGACCTCTCGAAAAAAAAGACTAAATAAAAATTACCCCAGACAACATTCATTGTATTTTTGAATACCCGTTTTTTTTGTTTTTATTTTATGTTTTTAAATTTTTCATTTAATGTGTTTTGAAGTCAGTAAAAAACCTTTCTATGAAATTTCATCACAGTTGACACGATTTACGAACCTGTGGGCCCGCATACGTGATGAAGTTTTAAGAGTTTAAACTTTACCTTTTTGGCTAAGGAACCATAAAAAGATCATCATCTTCGTATCTTCGTCCCTCTCCAGTTTCCTGCGTGCGGGGTAAGAGCGGTCGCCAGCTTTGTTTGTCAATGCAGATTTCCTCTTCTTGGACTCTGTACCATGATAGATCTTTCTTCTGTAGGTCCAGTATTACCATCTCCTCCGCTAAACCGATGGCAAGCACAATTTCGAAAGTAATGGGGTAAAAACCTTTTATCAAATGGCTCTGGTTGATAGTACCGTGTAAGGGCCCTTTGCCAGGGTAACGGTGAAGTCCTCAACGGCAGCGACAGCGGAGGAGTCCTTCGGAGCGGTGAAACTGGCGGAAGAGGTACCTGTTCTCTTGGGGCTGAATAAAAGATTAGGTTGCGACTGAACCCCAGAGGGTCGGATACAAACAGCGTCTGACTCATAGTGAGCGCGTGATTCACGAAGATTATCTCTGGAACGGTGGAGATGGCGGAAGAGGCAACCTACAGCCCAAGGTACTAATGTGGGTACAAATTGCTGCCTTGCAATATTAGTAGGGTACTACCCAAGGCTGAGGGAGTTAACCCTACCAGAAAATCATCTTTAACGTTAGGCATAACAACCCAGGAAAAATATAAACTGACGTAAGCTTCCAAAAACAAAAAGAGCCTCGAAGTGAATAAAACATAAAAAGCTCTCTGGGAAAATAAGATACGACGCCTTAGCGCAATATAGTTTCGGAGATGTATTCCATCTTCATCGTGTATATTAAAAATGCTGACAAATGGAGACGTGGAGTACTGTTTACTTACCAAAATAAAATGTGATTTCCGATCCTAATTAAGTCATCATTTAGAACTGTGATAGGTTTCCGTCAGGGGTGACAAATAGATCTTAGTAGATATTTAAATCAAAGAGTATGTTCCAGAGGGATCAACTTAACAAGGGTTGCACTAGATAAACATTTATCTGCAAATAAGAAACATAGCCGCATTATTCGCTACTTGGATTGTTTCTGTTCTGTCGCGCTCCGTTGACGATCAGCAAACTGGACAGAAAAATATTTCGCGGTTCCGCCACCGATGGAAGCGCCGTCATGCGTGTCTTAAGCGCGATGGTTTCGCCTCTCAAACAGTGACGTTAGTAAAGTGCAACAAGCGGTACGTGATCTCATTCCTAAGGCAATAAAAGTTTAGAGCACCTTCACTGGATAGAAAACCGTCAAACCTTGTAATACAAAAGTTAATAATTTTCAATGTGTTTTTTTTTTATCAGTATTTCACACCTGTTTCTGTAATTAGGAACTAGGTCAAGAGTGAAAGAACTTCAAAGACCATGCCGAACGATGACTATTAAACGCACAGAAATTCCATTCACCGACTTTGAAGAATGATCGTATCAGACGAATTAACCGTTACAAAGCCTCTATACTACTTAATGTTACTGCTGAAACAGTTCGCCTTTTGCTCATTAGCTTCATAACGCAGCAGCCCACGATCTCCGTAAAGTTTCCGGTAGTTACCGTCCAACGGAAACAGAAATAAAAACTTTTTATGCTAGTTCACTCCAATAATTTTGACGAATATTCCGGAGTTTTATTTCTACCTTTTTTTCTCACATTTCTTTGAACAATACATATTTTTCGTAGAGCAGACAACATTCAATTAAAATATTTTACGCTTTGAAACGACGTAACTAATTTATAAATATAATAAATTATCTACTTTCAGAACAAGGGAATGTCCAGTGTTGAAAATAAGTGTCATCATGTCTGAGAGATAATTTGCTACATGTTAAAGCGAAAGTATGAAAGTAATATAATTTTCTTTTTAATTGTTGGTTTTAGATAACTATATTCAATAGAAATATACTTGCAGTTTACATTGGGAACTCTCTCGTCTCATACAAGAAGATATTTATGAGTAGACCTATTATCTTGGTTCTCCGGGTGGAGCCGCGTCGATTTGTTAAAACGTAACGTTTCGGCTATCGTGCTGTGGCCTTCACCAGATGATGACCACAGCACGATGGCCGAAACGTTACGTTTTAACAAATCGACGCGGTTCCACCCGAAGAAGCAAGATAATATTTACAACGACTGCGGAAGACTGCGCGATTATAAGATATTTATCGTTTAAGCCAACGAACGAAAGCATTACATATTCATATTCTTAATCTAAATGTACTAACTGTATTTCATTTTTAGGTTTATAAACTTGAAAGCTACACTATTAACATTAAATAGGCCTTGAGTGATAAATATGAATTTTATAATATTAGGTGAAAAAATATATTTAAATTCACAGATTTTTTAAATAAATGAAAAAAATCGTATTTTATAACATTCTTATTAGAAGATTGAACTTACTCCCTTAGAAAACACAACTAATTTCTCGGTCTTCGTATGGAAATATCTATTTAGATTTTCCAATGAAATCTCACAAAAATAAAAACGGCAAGACAAAAAAAAAAAAAAAAAAAAAAAAAAAAAAAAAGTGAAGCGCGCAGAATTGGAGGAGGAAACGAATTAAAACTTCACAGTATGTGAATTGTTTTCAGAGATTACAAAATCGAGTTGAATTTACAAACAACTTAGCTGTATGAACCAACTGATGGCGTTGCACTCCCTCTGGCCTGGAAGTGTGTATTGATTCTGTTGGGAGAGGTGTCATTAAGCCCTTGTATCCTCTCTTGAGGCAACCTGTTTCACAACTGTTGTACCTGGTCCTTGATATACTGGATTCTAGCCCTTGGACTGAGTTGACGTCCGAGTTGCTCTAATACATGTTCTATCGGGGGCAGACAAGGGGATCTTACTAGTCACGGGATTACTAAAATCACGTAGAGAGTTCATAGAAACACGTGCAGTGTGTGGACGAACAGTGTCCTGTTGAAAAATAGCACCACCATCCTGTCGTATAAGGGCGCAGCACGTCCATGACGTACGGTTGTGCTGTCAGAGTTCCGTCGACCACTGCCAGCCGTTACCTGAAGAGAGAATGTTCAACCGTGGTAGTGCAGAAAACAAATTAATTGCTCAAAAACAAATCGATGGTGCTACTAACGGACATTGAAATCATTAACAGTGTGGAAATAATGACAGCTATTTCTAAATATGAAGGTAACAGTGACAAAACTTATACAATTTATTTTCTTTCTTAAGCGACCAAACAAACGAAACTGACAAGTCTTGTTACCATACTAAACGTAATAATCGTTTACTCATATACTTTTCCAAAGAACATCTGTGAACAAATATTAAGATTACTACGAATAGTAGAATGATATTAAAGCAAAATTTCTCAATCTAGATGCGCTTGGTGTTAAACACGTATCGTTTGAAAGGATTGAGACCTTAAGATAAAGCAAAACCGTCGAGTTCTCTTTATAACACTATCGTATATTGAGCTATAAAGGTCTGTAATTTGTTTATTAACTTGCTATACTGTCTTGTTTTTTTAAGGTTTCTGTTCAGTTCGGTGTTTAACAATATTTCACCTTTTGTAGTCCTCCCAGCATAGGGGTGAAGGCAACAGAAGAGTACGACAAACTGATGATTTCTTCTGCACCTGTAATGTACTATTTAAGTGGATGTCATTGACCCGATAGCGAATAGAACTTCATTTTTCAAGTTACGTATGCAGATATTTTAAGTGATGGCTTCCGTTGGTTGTGAAGTGCTCTTAACCACCCGCGTGACCTGCTCTTGTTTACAACGTCCGTGGAAAATTGTTCGCCCGTTTGGCGCATTTTTCAATCTCGGCATAATTTCAAGGATGGTCTCGTGAATATTTATGAGGTCCGCGAGGGAACGGGCTGTGTGCTACTTGCGGCCGCTGTTCCTGTGTTGCGAAAAGGAAAAAGTATTGTTTACTGCTAGAGGCGGTATCCTCACCTTGGGGGAATAACATGATCAAAGACGATAAAAGTAGTGCTTATGCCTTCGTCAGCCACTAAGGGCGTCGTAAATTTTCAATATAGCATGCTGCTATCTTTGCGGACTGGATGACTCGACAACAATACAAAATTTAATGTAAACAAAACCAAAGCAAAACAAAAAATTTTGGCACGGGTACGGGGCGAAAATAAAATTTCTATACAAATTTTCGGAATTTGGTTTTTACCAGGTTCATTTCAATATGTTTTTTTTAAAAAAATGAAAACTTAAAATTGAAAGTTCTTTGATAAAGAACAGCTTTTTGGGGATTTTCAAATGAATTGTAGTATCGAAAATTAAAATTTCATAATTTTTAAAATTAAACTATTCATTTTGCCATTTGAATATTTTCAACCTAAAATTTCGATAGTACATGCTCATTGGCCTTAAATTTGAAATAAAAGTCAATTTGAATGTTTAGGACTCAGTTGCAAAATTTAAGGATATTTTTCAAATTTTTCAATACAAAATTTCAATGATATAAGTTAAAAAACACTAATTTTGCGTTATTAACCATATTTTCAAAATTCAACACATAAATCTAAAATTATTATAAAATTGTATAGAATTTTTAATTTTGAATTCCGTGTCAAAAATATTATCCAGCAACTATAAATCTGTTTTAGAACGCTAGCCACTATGAAACACTAATTGCATGATACATTTCAGAAGTTATATATAAAGGGTGAGTCAAAAAGGACTTAACAATTTTGGAATGATATAGAAATTTATTGAAATAACTCACAGAATACGTAGATCTGTCATTTTGCAATAAAAAACTACAAGTATCACATAAAAGTGTCAAATGTTATTTGGGTTGGATGTGACTACCATTTGTCATGCGGCAAACATCCCACCGGTAGTCAATTTCTTCCCACACTCATTGAAGCAAATTGAGCGTAACTTGTGCAACGGTAGCGTAGGTTCGATTTTTTAGGTCGACCAAATTGTTTGGTAGGGGAGTAACATTTCCAGAGAAAGAAATCCAGTGGTGTCAAGTCTGGGGAGAGATGTGACCATGTGATTGGCCCTTCACGGCCAATCCACCGATCTGGAATGTGATTATGGAAGAAACAAAGTTCTTGTGCCAAAAGTAAAATGTTGGTCTGCTTGGAGGTTCTTTAGCGTATTCGGAGCGAAATCTACGTCGAACAGTTGTCGCAGAATTCGTTTCATGAAACCAAACCACACATGAGCACGCACCACACCAGTGAAAGAAGCCATTTTAACTTTGCATTACGCTGGCGCTCCTGGTGGCGGAATGATGTACTGAGGTTGTTTGCTACAAAATGACACATATTTCGATTCTGTAAGTTATCTCAATAAATTTCTATGTCATTCAAATGTCGTAAAGTCCTTTTTGAATCAGCCTGTATATATATGCGAGCAAAATTGCTCTGCCAGAGGAGAAGATCAATTTTAACGCTTGTAAAAATTCCATCCGAGACCGGGATTCGAACAGAGGACCTTCCGTTCCATAGTTACTGAGCCACCAGACTCTGTCCAAGTGCAACATGTCATACACATATATTTTTAACGTTAGCATGTCGGTGACGTGAACTCATAACATTTTACCCATCCAAAAATCGCCCAATTCGCCTAAAGAAATTTTCACTTAAAAATCTAATTTGGTCAACAACCCGAAGAAAATGTACAAATCTATTGTGTTAGAGGCAGGAAGGCCAATTCATTTCATCAGGGACCTACCGTTTAACGCGGAATCGGAACCAGAGAACCACGGAAAATTCCTGCTCACCAGGAACCTTGACCGGAGAAAGAAATTTTCAGAAGTAACCGCATTAACCGCTGAGCAGCTCGTATCAGACCACCCTCTTTTGCAGTACTATCAAAATAGAATAAAAACTGTGGGTTTGTATGAACAACATTTAAAAAAAAGGGTGTATAGGTGCAGAGGTGTTGGTTTTTTTTGTTTGTTTTTTTTTGTTTTGCGAAAAAACCTTTCCAGACACGCACACTGCATCACTAAAATTTCATCGCAATCGGATGAATGGTATAGGAACACATAGAAGACGAACAAACATTCATTTTTATATTTTTATATACAACTATAATCTATACTTTCACTGCTATCGAAGCGCTACACGTGATAATTATAGCTACAGATGTACTGCTATTGCAGCAAGTTGGTGATACGAACTCTTAAGATGTTCCCCATCCAAAATCGCCCAACGCGTCTATAGAAGTTTTCACTGCCAAGAAAGTAGGTACTGAAAACAAATGGGTGAGCGTTCCCAATAAATATACATACAGTAGTTAAGTCTAAAATGTGATATCAAATACGTTTAAATCAGCTTTTATCATCTTGTACATTCCGGGATCTAATGAAAACTTCAGTTTTTTTCTTTCTTTTACTCCCAGTGGATGACGAGTTCATTAGAAGCGGAAAAGGAAGGGTAGCAAAGAACAGGAAAGAATTCGGCCATGGTCTTTAGAGCTACCCATCCGCCTGTGGTGACTAGGGGAAATCATGGAAAACCGAAATCTGCATGGTCGGACGGGGATTCGAACACGCGGCCTATTGAATTCGAGGCCAGAACGTTACAGCTCACCCATCACACCACATCATTTTTATACCATTCTGCTCTTCTGCAGGGAACTTCGAGAAGGTAGATACGCAATCGTAGTATCCTTGGAAACAGTAAACAGCATCGCCGGTCCAAAGATGTTTTCCTTTCCCAGTCCATGAGTGTTTCCCTCTGCTGCGGCAGGAAACTAATTGCTCCAGTTTTTTTGGTGGTCGAATAAGAGAACATCACTACTTTTTGTAGCTGTAGCTTTTGGTAGACAGTTTGGAATTAATTAGTAGTAAAGTTAGATACGAATACATAATGCCAATAGTTATAAAGTATGGCTGTTTAGCGTAGTGTCAGTTCATTTACGTGGTTTCACACGGGGTTGAAGACTTTTTTTTTCCTATTCCACAATTTCCAGAGAATCCACAAAAATCTACTCCCCATACTCCCCATCCAATTTATTTAAGAACTACTGATTCAAAAATTCTTTCAAAATATACATATATAAGTAGTTTCTTACAGATTAAAGGAAATTTTAAACGCTCGTTCTAGGTTACAGGTTTCAGAAAAAATGAGTAATTGTAACATATTTGATTGTTCGCACTCTTAAGTTTTTCGACAAATACCAAATACATATTATTCTCAATAAACAATTGAGCAAGAAGAACTACCATGAGGCGATATTAAATTGGAAATATAAAGTAGATCCTTCACTTACCAGAGTTGAAGGAAGGAGGACAGTGGCGACAAAATCAAAACAAATACATAAAAAACAATATTTTTTGTTTGGTTCTTAGTCATGAATATAGGAGACAGCGCATATTGCTAGGTTCGCAAGTGGCCCGTGATCAACCAAGCCACATGAATGGTTGGTTTTTGACCGTTTAATTCAAATCAGTGATGGTGGGGAGTAACAAAAACAATAGCGTTGGAAATGTAATGCGCGGAAAAGAAATCAATCACATGGTAATAATTAAATAAACATATAAACATTAAGCAGAGAAAAATATAAAATCAGCGATCTGTTAGTTCAGTGGATAAGACGCTTGCTTTCAAAAAACTTTGTCTCCGGTCCCGGTTTCAAATCCCTGTAGGGACAGGAACTTCTAAGAGTTGTGTTTGATCATATGAATTACACCAGGGCGTTCCTTGGTTCGGGTTATACGTTAAACTGTAGGTCCTAGAAGAAAGGAACTACTCCTGTTATAATGACTTAGTATGTATGCCTCCTTCGGGAGGATCCAACCAGCCTTCAGGTTGTCGATTAAGTTAGTCTTTTTATCTACAAGATAAATTATTGAAAATTACGCCGGGTGAAAATTTACAACATAAATAATTACATACGAAGTATATGAGAACAGCATCACTGACCCATATATTTTTTATTTTTTTTTTTTTTTTTTTTTTTTTCGCACTGGGTCGTTTGGATATTGTCACCAGATTTTAATTAACTTTCAGGAACTTTATTTCTCCATACATAGCCCACACAGCAGAGATTCTGGAAGTGCCAAAATCTTATTTCAAAACAGTCTATTCTCAATTAAACAGATGGAGTTTTTGAGATACTTGGGAATGTGATCCAAGGGATATCTAGTTTCTTACTAATCTACGTAAAGTGTTCAAAATGTCTGAGGCGGTACGAGATGCTAAAAAATTTCTAAAAGAAATTCAATGCTCTATTGTTTCTCAAAATGGGTTACGCTAACCCCTAGGGGCTCGCCAGTTGATCGTAGGGGGTTCGCGACAAGATTTACGTAATGGCGAACTAGCTATCACAAGCGTATAACACGCACAATGGTGAATGTTAAAAAAGGTCGCAGTTTTTTGTTAAGGGGTTTCGCCACTGCCTGGGTAATTTTATAGGGGTACGTGGAGGTAACGTTTGAGAAACACATAGAATGAGCATTTTAAAGGCGAGAAATCAGGAACAAACACGAACAATCCGCCAGCAATTTGCTTTTGAAGAGTGTGAACTTAATCTGAAGCGTTGGAGAGAGGTGAAAGTTACAGGAAGAGTGAAATTACGACAATAGGAGGCGGTCCGCAAGAGATCAACGGGCAACATGAGTTGTGATGCAATGAGAGCGTGACAAAATGTCGCAGGGAGACGCCTGCTAATTTTGATTTTCTCTCGTGTGATCACGGATTGTGATGGAAGCAGAGTGTAGTTGTTGCGACGGGAATTGGGTTCTATACCCACAAAAAAGCAACATAGCTCTTCTTATGAACAGTTAGGATGACGCTTCTTCCTGCTGAACAGAATTTCGGCTCGAGTCATCGAATAAATGTTAGAAATCTATGGATCACGTCCTTCCACTATCAGAGACGAAACCATTAAAAAGCTGACACTCTTACAAATCCCCAAAACTTCCTAAATTTTTTTGCTTAGTACTCTACAATTGTTGTATGTTCTACGTATATGGTAGAAGATCAGTGTTGGCTCAGTGCTTAAGGCATCTGCCTGGAGATCGGAAGGTTCCCTTTTCGAATCTTTGTTTCGGCGGAGATTTTCAAAGGCCCTTAACCCAACCTTCACCACTGGCATAGCTTGCTGTATAATGTGAAGTACACCGTGGCTCGGACTCCACGTTAAACTGCAGGTTTCCTTTATCCGGTATGATTATCCAGTTAGGTTAAGTAAGGAAAAAGGAACTGGCCACCCTATATCTGATACCAGGCTTAATATGCCTCCTTCGGGAGGATCTAACCAACATCCGGGTTGAGAACCACTGTCAGCTTTAAGATCAGAATTAAGTGTTGTCGAAATTTTGCGAAATCATAAACCCAATAAAGCAGGTCACGTGTAACAAAACCTGACTTTTGGCTTGTTTTTATTATTAAAAGTTTTTTGATACAGTTTCTTGTTAGTAGACCTTGTTTGTTACTTAAATTCCAAAAAAGCGTCGGGCCAAATATGATCTGCTTCATCTGCTCTTCGTGCGAAATCCTTTTACGCCTTCAGGTAACTGCCCACATTCACATCCAGAGTACCGTACATCTACATATATACTCTGCAATTCACAAAATTTTGGGTGACAAAGGGTGCTCAGCACCAAAGCTAATCTCTTTGTTGTGCATTCCAATCCTTAATGGTACGAGGGAAAAAAGAATTCATATAAGAATCAGTGCGGTACCTTATTTCTCTAATTTTATCTGTCCTGTCATTCCGACTCAAATACTTTGGTGGACGAAGTATTTCACTACACTCGTGGGAGTACGCATGTTTACCAATAAGTTTAAACGAAACGTGCGTCGTCTATCTACCAGAGACTCCCAGCCTAGTCTACTAACCAGTTCTGTGACGCTTTCATAAGGATGGTAGCAAGCGGTCACGAATCGAGGGGCTCTTCTCTATACTTTCGATCAAACCCTTACGAAACGGATCCCAGATGGCACAACAGTAGTCCAAATGTGGACACACAAGTGATTTGTACGCTATCTCCTTTGTTTGTTCATTACAATTTTTCAAGATTACACCCAGGAATCGCAGTCTAGAATTAGCTGTACCTGCTAATGAATTAATATGTAAGTCCCATTTCATGTTTTTTTTTACTGTTACTACCAAATATTTCATAGAATCGACCATATCAATAACTGAACTGTTTACCTCGTATTTCTGAACAATCGGATTCTTTTTGTTAGTTATGCTCATTGTATTACACGTTTACAATTTAGTGTGAGTTGCCACTCAGCGCACCATAACATCCAGATCACGCTAAATTTCTAAGCAATGCGCCAAATTCCTTACTTCCCTATAAATAACCGCATCATCAGCAAAAAATCTAAAAATGCTTTTCACTTTGTCTCCGAGATCGTTTATAAAAATTAAGAAAAGAAGTGGTCCTATTACACTTCCTTAGGATATATGAAACTTTTGACCTGTTCAGAATGTGAGTACGTCTTCTCCATGACAGCTACATACTCCGACTTGCAATTTTAGCGACTGAAGTATGTTGGTAGTGCGCTGTGTTTCTGAACTAAAATAAGCGTTGCAAAGGGTTAATTTTTGTAATTGATTGTCCAAGTCGGAGTACACTTGGGACAGTAAGCCTTAGCAAATACTGCACTGAGTCCTCCAGGGTGCAGGAGAGGCGCGTGATTGATGACAACACTTAGCGTCTGCTCAAGGTTACTTTCACCACTGATACATCACTTCAAACAAATTAAGTGTTACCTCTGACGGACTCAAACGTGAAATCTCCTATCAGTCACATACGTATGTGTCAGTGACAGGAATCTGAAGCCATTAATTTACATTCATATTGCTTCTAAAAGTTCCGTCGAAAAAAATGATTAAAAACAAGACTGTGATTACGTTCACCTTCTCCTGTTTGCTCGAACTGACACATTGCTGAAAATCGGAAGCAACGTTGAGGGAGCGTTCATAAACCACGTAGCTCTATTTTGGCCTCCTATGAACCCCCCTCTCCCCCACGTGGCTTTTGCTTCTACCCCCCCCCTTTTCTCCATGTAGCACGTAATATTTTTTTTGTCTAATGATTCCAAAAGATATTTTGTACTGTTTTCTCTTTTAAGACTGTCGTAAATTACATACGGAGATAATTAAATGACGACAATAAATGTTTACATGCTGTTGTGTGTTCTTTACCTCTTTTTAACTGTGAAAAATAATATGAATGAAAAGCAACGTGGCCTGGCTCTGAACCCCCCCCTCCCTCCCCCACGTAGCCCACCGTAGCTTTCCAGCCAACCCCTCCCCCCTCCTCCCCTAGACCAAACCACGTAGTTTATGGACGCTTCCTAAGGAGCCATTCATCTTTTGTGTGTGAGAGCGATATTCGATTATCGAACACCTATGCTTTGTTTCTCGTTCACAATGAAAGGAATTCTCGGTCCTGATATCCGTTAATCATTCTTCGAGTCGAGTCCCAAACGCCTTTTTGTTTTAAATCAAATTTCCGATGTAGTGTTGTTTCTCATGAAACCTAAATCATAATTCATAAAATTTTAAATTACATCAAACCTTTCTAAATAGGGCAGGAATATAAAACTGAAAAATAGTTTGACTTGCGACGATTTTCCTGTTTTATTGGTACAGAGTATTCTTGAAACAAGAAGTAAATAAATCTGCTACAAGTTTACTTACTGAAAATTGTGATATGACGGCCTTTAATCGTATAATTATGGAAGATACCATGTACTGCTTAAATTCAATCGGGAACAGGGAGCCATGTGTTGCTCTGATTAAATAAGCATTGTAAAGGTTCGCATAACTTCTGTTATATATTCTTTGTTGACCTTGATAAGAATTCGGATTATACAGTTTGCTGTGGAACTCAACGGAATGTTTCATTGGCAGTAAGTGAATAGACACGGTCGCCAAATTAGTACCCAGGATATAAAAAACGAATTTTTATATTTAATCATGAAGATTCTATCCGAGAAGGAATTTTTACATTAAGTAACAAATAATTCGAACAGTAGACAAAGTTTATTCCGTCTTTTCCAAAACAACAATTCACCACTGCCACCAACCAAAATAAACTATTCTAAGCAGTATACCCGAAGATTGCACGGTTCTTATAAATGGGAAACAAATACAAGTATTATTCCACACCGCGGTTATTCACCAGGTAAGTTATTCTCATTATACTGAATGTTTCACTCCACTATAACCTTCCTGAAACGGTAGACCGAACACGTCACTATGCAGTCGTGAACCCTGCTAGCGTATCAAGATGTGGAGGATGTGACAATAGACAAAATACCTAACTGAGGTTTCAGTGAGGCTCTTCAAATGCCAATAAAACGTACATTAATATACTACTTATTAATGTTAGCACTACCAAATACAATAAAAGTGACCTGGAAATAAGTTGGTGGGTTGGGGTTTTCATTTTGACTACTGCGTCTCAAGTTCAACCAATCAATTGATCATACTCACCACCTTCCACGGAAAACCTAGCTGTCAACTCTTTCACAAAGGGCCAAAATTACAAATAGGAAAACTACAAACACATATAATAAAATAAACATTATAATACACAAGACCATACACTTTTGTGCTGTAAAAATGACTTGTAGGAGAACGCATTAATTGTAGGTTTTGGCTACGCAAGAAAACATTTTGTCAGTTTCAGAACAGCTCAGTTGCGTGGGGAGACAGCAGTAGTCAGACAGAGGCGTCATATTGAAGCAGTAGGCCCGCTGGGAAGCGTAATAGAATCACAAAAATTAATAATTCGTAATTATTTGTTGTGGAACTAACATATTGGGAAAGCAAACCACATGTTCCCTCTCCTAAGCCGTAATTCAAAGCCGTGTACACTGGCAATAAAATCGATTGTATAAAAAGTGCTATTGTTCTGTGTGGGGCCTCTGTGAAAAAGGTTATTATAGGCATTGCAGAAGATCCAAAGAACTGTCCAATTCTCAACAGTCATACGTAGCTTGAAGGAAAGCGTACAAGCGTGATGTCGAAGGAGTTGGGAACAAAATAGACGTTGATTTCAACAGAAGTTATTTGGGAAGTTCATACAGATATATTTCAGGATGATAGCAACATTCTTTTAAGAATCACATTGAAACTTTTCGATTACAAACATATTTTTTATAATGTAAAATAGGTCTGTCTTCAATCAATGAATTTGAAAATAAATCATGCACATGCAGAATTCGTTGTAGCTACCGTTATTAAGCTTTATGTTTTTTGTTTCTTTATGATAAATACCACCAGAGTTTTTTTTTTAATATCTTTTTTAAACTGTATTTGCAGTTTTTTTTATAATGTTTCACCGATTTCGAAAATTCATATATATTATGCAACTAAAAAGTCTTTCAATCGTTCGAAAAACTGGAAGCAACTGAGGTTCCGGGTTTATAATACAGTCTTTCCATTTTTCTTGAATAAAAATCAAACAAGGAAGAATTAAACCAACGTCCACAAATGTAGTGGCGGTAAGGATTAATAAATAAAATACAAATAATATGATAACGACTGCTCTTACTAATAGTTCGAAAAGCTACACTGAGAAGCGAACTCCGGCCATCCCGTTATAAGCCCATTTTAACCGCGAGCTTTCTTCCACAAATGAATGTTGTTGTTACTTTATCGCGAAGCAAAACTGGAAATGGATTTTGTTGAGAATGCTTGAGAGGTGCACTATACCAATGGTGCAGAGCGGACTGGTAGCTCAGTGGTTAAGAGTTGCGTTTGATCATATGAGCCACACCAGGAGGTTCCGTGGTTCGGAGTCCATGTTAAACTGTTGGTCTATCCACGACACAGGGGAATGCGCGACAAATCGAAACTCTGTCACGCAGACGCCCGAACAATTCCTCGGAATGTCCTAGCCAATCAGTGCTACACGCGATTACTTTACCTTACCAATGGTCCACAGTATGATCTGTTACACGCTCCTAAAATCAGATAAAAATCCATGACTTCAACGTCTGATGATCTCTTGTTATACTAAACCGTACGAAAAAGCAACGTCGTCTATTTATTTGCATGGACATTACATTTGTCACTGTGGTTATGAACCGTGAAGGTAAGAGTAAGGAGGATGTTTGGTAGCACTCGCTATTTCAGGGAGTCCCGTTCTGCATGCATGTCCTCCACTTCCTGCTGAATGGTCCAAGGCCAGACGGCGGCAACGACTGGTGTGTCTTATCGGGGATCTCGCCTCACGGCCGTTGTCCACAGCAGTCTCAAGCAGTTCCACCTCGCTATCTAGATAGTAGAACCCATTACCGAATCCAGAAATCGAAACAGCAGTCAAACAAATGTTCGCCTACATGTTATAAACCGCATGTTGTTATGCTCTGCAACAAAATTCTCTGAGAACTTTTTAAACCACATTTATCAGTCTTCGGTCAGCGAGATCACGGCATAGTGGACTTGAATTTTGAAACTTGTCACAGTTAACCCTACAGATCAACTGATTCCAGCAAGCATAACATTTTTTTCATTCGGTTATGCAGCAAACCTTTTCCTATGATTGTTTTACAAGAATATCGGAAGCATCGTTTCCGAGCGAAAATGTAGTTAGTTCTCTGAATAACCCACAATACCGTATTTGGTTTAAGGTAATACAGTTGTCATATTCCGTGACGTTTCGAATGAACGTTTTCAAAATATGTTGATCTGTTTTCTGGCAATAACTGATTTCGAAGATGTGATTCCAGGTGCCATCTACATATTCATTGGACTGTGTAACAACACTGCCCATTGTATCATACTTTAGTTTACATTGCCCTCAGGCTGGTTAATTTTATAGCCAGTTCCGATATTTCTTCGTATTTCCACGGATTTATTTCATCGTTACCACTTAATTTAAACCTCCATACCATAGCCCAGACTACATCCGGCAGTACTCGGCAGGCGAAGTTTGCTCACCAGCCACTACGTGCTGTGAATTACCGAGCGTGGTGGGTGAACGGTTAACGTTCTGGCCTCGTATTCGGGAGGTAGCGGGTTTGGATCCCCGTCCGAGCATCCAGATTCTGGTTTTCCAGGGTTTCCCCAAATCACTCCAGGCGAATGCCGGGATGCTTCCTTCAAAAAGGTCATGGCTGAATTCCTTCCCATTCCTTGTCTCTAGTCCCATCCCGCCTCTAATAACCTTAGCCGTCGATGAGGCGTAAAGCGATAGTAAATAGCACTATAAATTCGTTGAGGTTAGAGGACTTAGTGGCCATGTCAATTTCTCCATAGAAATGGAGCATGTTTGTGAGAAAAGTATTCAAAATTTAGGGGCCGTGAAAAGCTAAAGAGGATCCATATCAAAGTTAACAGTGATGTAGCACGGTTAGAAGAAAAGCATATACAACACTGCTCTGATGGATCCCACAAATGTGTTACAATGCCTCCCGTTTATGAATTGTCCTGTAGGCTACGTCATCACTGACGGATGCTCGCAGGACTAACGACTTCGTTCGTGGGAGGCGTCAAGACGATTGGCTTTATCAGTAATATCATCTCAAACGAACATTGCTGTCGTTGTGCACCTAATGAATCCATTCAAGTTGGTAACAGGTGATTGATTATACGTGTGCTGGCAGACAATAACAGAGAGTTTGATATGTTGACGCGCAAGATGCATCTGGAAGATTTGTTGTTTTCGCGAGGCTACAATTACGTAAAATAGCAAATCGTTTTTGATATTTCTAATGGCCTGTCTGACGGCTCAACAATTCTGCGAGGACAATCAATGGTCCACCGAATCCGCTCATAATGAAAAGGTTTGAGAGGTTCTTGAGATCCTGCTGCACATTTTAAATATTGGGTCCTTATAACCGCGATGCCAAGACGTTATGTAGAGCAAACTACATCTACAACAGCAACATCTAAATATTCGACAAGTACCGAGCGTGGTGGTGTAACGGATAGCGTTCTGGCCTCGCATTCGGGAGGACGGCGGTTCGAATCCCCGTCCGGGCATCCAGATTTGGGTTTTCCATGGTTTCCCAAATCACTCTAGGCAAATGCCGGGATGCTTCCTAAAAAGGCCAAGGCCGAATTCCTTCCCATTCCTTGCCCCCATCCTTTCCCGTCTCTAAAGACCTCGCTGTTGAGAGACATAAATCAGATTAAAAAAAAATTCGACAAGTCTGAAGACTTGGATTGCATCATCCAAGTTTAAGCTCGAATTTGTTCGAAGGCATTGTTGTGTACGTCGGAAACAGGAAGTAATAGTTTATATCGGGCACTGATGAGTAGTTCAATAAACAAATTGGAATACAGCTATTTTTGGATCTGATAACTGGTGTCGTATGAATTATGGAAAATGGAGTGTGGCAATTAGGAACTTCATAATTTTTGTCTGTGTGACGTAAGTCAAGGAAAGTATTTTCTTTTCTTCTTTCCTTCGTTCTGTTCTAGTCAAGGGCGCAGCAGAGGGAGGGAAGGATAAATTATCTGAGTTAATTTGTTTTCACAAGTGAGATGAGTTTGACTCCATTATGTAATTATTTAATTCACAACAGTAATTAAACTCTTATTTGGAAGCTGAGTCATGATTGAGACTGCGAAATTTTTTTTTAAAAAAATGGGAATGGAGAACGGGTTGACTTCGCGCAAGCTGAGATGAGACCAGTTGAAGGCCACCCACCTAACGGTGTGCTCAGGCCGCTGTAACGCGAAGTAATTTACGGTGACCGTGTAGACAGCGAATCGTGGCGAAAGAAATTTGACACAGGCTGACGGCGGATGTATTTTTTTTTTTTTCTCGAGGATGCTCGGTCACCAAAAAAGCTGCAACTATAAACCAGTTCTACAAGACATCCAAGATGAGGCATATAGCACAGTTGCGTCCTTGTAGCCATAAAGGGAGCTAATGGGAAGGACGTGACCTGTTGGCTTACGGAGACTTCGATGCGCGGTTAGAAATCGAACATCAGGTCTAACTCATTGTGACAGATTAACTAATGGTTTAATCACTTGACAAGCTAATAACTCTTCAAGTGTGTTTGTTATCTACGTGAAATAGTAAACTCACTCCGCTGCAACTCTCGATTATAGACTATCGGGATGTTATTATCTCCAGCAGCTACGCAGTTGAAATGCTTAATGCAGTCGATGTCGGGATGTGCTAGTCTGTTGCCAGTGATTGTCAAGGATAACTGGTATCTCACGTTCAACACTGAATGTTTAATCTGTGGGAGAAGTTCGAACTAAGAAAACTAGATGGAAAATGGCAGAAACACAGGACTGAATAGTTACGGCGATTTAAACAGTGTCGGGAATTATGGAATTTATTGAAAGCTTCTCATTTTATTTTGAAAGGAAGAAATACGAAAGATGTGATAGGAGATGAAGACACGTTTGTAACGAGGTCACAAGGGGGCATCCACAAATTACGTGAGGTGTTTTTCCGGATTTCTGGACCCCCCCTCCCCCCTGGTGAGATTTCGTGAGATCTGGCCGGACCCCCCCCCCCCTCTGGTGAGATCTGGTCCGTGAGAACCACCCCCAGAAATCGCCCTCCAAATTTTTCGCAAAATCTCACGTGAGATTTCCGTAGACCCCCCCCTCCCCCCTGGTGAGATCTGGTGAGATTTCGCCGGACCCCCCCCTCCCCTATTTCACCTCACGTAATTTATGGATGCCCCCCAAGATGATCCGACTGCAGAAAGCGTCTGCATATCTGACAATTTCCCGTCGCCTGCATCGAGTGAGGAATCGCATCTGCACTTTGGTATACGTTGTCCATCGCATTATATAATATTTCTTTTGTTGTGAATAATATGGGACCGTGCACAAACTACGTGGCTTGGTCCAGGAGGGGGGGAGGGGGGTTCCGAGCCAGGCCACATAGCCTTCCTTTCATAACATTTTTCGTAGATAAAATGAGGAACAGAACTCACAACAGCAAATGAATATTTATTTCCCTCAGTTAATTATCTCCGTATATAATTTACAATTGTCTGACAAGAAAAAACAGTACAAAAAAAATATCGTCTGAAATCAAAATGGGAACAGAGCTACGTGCTACATGGGGGGGGGGGGGGGGGGGGGGGTAGAGGCAAAAGCCACGCAGGGCTACGTGGTGGGGGGGGGGGGGTTTCACAGAAGGCCAAAATGAAGCTACGTGGTTTATGCACGCTCCCTATGAAGATCGACGTCAACGATTGGGTGTCATCTTTTGTTATTTTCTCTCGGAATTCTGAAAAATCCGGAAAAATTTTCATATTCTTTAAACTCTACGCCGCTGTATGCGACAGGTCCGTTATAAGTCAGGAAAGCGTTTCCTCAGCTCAAAATAAATCGACTAAAATAGTTAATCTTTTCCACTGTTAAGTTAGTCCATACAACAGAAGCGGTAAAATCTGTTGTCATAATGAACAGGCCACATTTCTTCTTTAATGAGTGCAAGTAAATATATATTGCAACTTGATCATAATTAGTTAGATAGAGACGCATTGATTCAGAAGTACATGTATACATCTTTCAATATACTCCACTAGCTGATTCCCGCGACTTCTTACGCGTGTATTAAGAATTTATTTGCCAGAATTGAATATAGAAAGTTGTTGGTAACGAAGGATTGGTCCCAAACAACACCGAGTCGGCATAATATGACAGGAAAGCTATCACTATATCATTCTACCGTCAAACCTGTCTCATGAAGAGAATCAATTTCCAACATATTTCTGTCACCATTCGATAAGTTCTCAAAATTTCTTGACTACAACTGTTAATCATAAAGGAAAAAATGTCGTGTGCCATTCCTACAGATTTTCTTGTCAAATTCCATTAATATCGGTATAGCCATTTAGTCATGAAAACGTAAAAAATACCGAGACTTCCGCATTTCACACACACCACTGACTGCGAACAACCCCTGAGGGATCATTATACCGTAAAAAAGTGCACACCTCCAGCATTGCAAGACTACCTACGAATTGCCTTGTATTGAACCCCTAAATTTGTGACATCTAAAGTTTAACATTCAATCCGAATAACCGACGGTCCAGGCGTGACTCTTACGATCAAAGAGAATTTTTAAAAATCTTATCCTCCGAGGAGATTTGAACCGGAGACCACGATCGAAACATTAGTAAGCAAGCACTTTAACCACACAGCTACCAGACCGGTTTATGGAAAGGTAGTACAGAGACCTACACATCCTACGCATCTGTCTATCATCGTTCAGTAATTTTTCGAAATTATAAGACAACGTGTATCATTTATACAGAAAATTTTTCAACCAAATGTAGACAGTACTTTTCTCCTTGTTTCAAAGGAAAAGTGTGAAAACTTTCATCGAAATCGGATGATAACTGTGGATTTGTATGAAGAACAAACAAACCAACAAATAAACAAACAAACATACATTCATCTTTATATATATAGATTATGATTTTGTCGGTCTTATCTCTTTCATCACAGAATTCGATGCTACGATGAATGTGTAATTTCTTGGACAAATTTGAGATTTCGTTTGGAAAAGTGTGTATTCTGTGAACCGTATCACGACATTTGTTAATTTATATGTAGAGACACTAACCGGCGGAATTGTTTTCTTCTTTGTCTTGAAACGATGTTCTACACACTGATGATGCTTTGACAGGAATAATTCGTCCTTGAACTGTGGTGGTTTTGGGAGAAAGTTACGTCTGAGATAAGAAGTTCGAATATATAACAGTGTCCCAGACTAGAAATCGATTTGTTTTGTAGGATATAGGTACATTTTTTATTTTTTTTCCGAGGACCGTATGCGCCCTTTAGCCACCTCAGGACTCAAACAGACGAAGACAGCTCACCATAAATATTTTACATACAGTTTTGACATCTATTCATATTTTTAAAAGAAGTGCTCCTATTTGCAGGAATCCATTAAATACTGTTTGGTGGAGTTTCTCGCAGTCGAAATGCCTACCTGACTACAGAGCCACCTATCGAAATGAATTAAAGTACATTAAAAAAAATCTCTTGCGCCAACTCAAAAACATTTCGTGTTGTTAAAAAAAAAAAAATTCTGGGACACGTTTTTTTTCATAACTACTAAATCTGAAATTTGTAAGGCATTTATCATTTAATATGACTGTTTTAGAGTTTATACTAAGTACTTATCTTAATTTTTAAATCTTCTATACTCTTCTGGTTCAGTAGAAAAGAAAATTACAAAAATATTGGCAACATTGAAGTTTTCTTTTACGAACGGGGACTTCCTAAAGAGGCCTGGTTGAGCGAGAAGGAATCCCCGTTCCCCTTTGTTTGGATTGATACTCGCTATTTGAACTAGTGCTGCCAACCCTACGAATTTATCTGTAGACCTACGGATATTTTCAAAAAATTAGGAATTTCAAATTTATCTACGTTTTTTTTTTGCTTCTTTTTATTACTTATTGTGCTTTCCTTATATTCGTTTACTTGTTAGACTCTCAGTGTTTGATGATACTGAGTCATTAAATTTTCAGTAATTATGAATCGTTTCCTTGCAACCGTTGGCGTAAACCAACGATTGAAAAAGAAATAAAGCTCCTATTTTGTATGATAATAGATTTAAATTCAAACTTAACAGACAGTAATACATACTTATCAGCGCAGTCTTTGCTCACAATTTAAAATTGCAATCTCAAAATCTTTTGCGCACAATACAAGAACAACCAATGAAAGAAAATGTAACTATTTCTGAAGTTATGGATCTAGAGGAGACAGAAGAAGAAACAGAAAATTCAGACACCGACCGAACTAGTGTTGGTAGTGCTGATACTAGTGAATGTGGTACTGACATAGAGGATGAATAAAATTATGTTACCTATATAAATACATTTATGAATCATTATGTAAGACATTATATGATTCAGTTAAATGTAAGTTCCGCAAATAAAACTATAATTTAATCAAATTTATTGTTTTCTGAAAAAAAAATAGAAAAAAAACCAGGGTGCTAGGTTTTTTTTTCATTTTTTTTTTCTCAGAGCTGAAAAAAAAACTTTTTTTTTCAATTTGCAACACTATGTGTGACCTGATTCGCTCCAGTGGTTTGTCCGTGATGTTGCGGTATACGCGCGGCTAGAACTTTATTTATAAATACTAATCAGTCGAAACTATGGGAATTGAGTATATAATAAGTACAGGTGTTTGCTTTAACGGGTCTCTCAGTTTCCAGAAGGAGGAGATTTGTGGAGGCAGAGATTCGTATTATCTTTCACAAGCGGCTTAGTCAAGCCTCGATCCTGATGCTGTAGACCCGAGGATATTTCTACACGAGACTAATTTTGCAGTAAACTCAGTGTGGCTGTGGAACCGTCAGGACGTTAGGCTTCGAGTGGTCGCGATATTAACCCTATCGTCCGGTTCTTAATAAGACACTTCACCAACTGAGCCGTGCATATAGTTCTGCACTTATACGTCTCATCTACTACCATACGAGCAACTTAGCGCGATATCAGACAAATATATTACTTGAATAGCGCTGTCATGAGTGTTTCATCAACATCGAAGTCATAGTTGTGAGGGATTTTTCTTTTATAATCCTGATTCTTACCGTAGAACTATTTAGACTGACTCGCTTTCCGCAAGCTGTTTTTATTATTTGCTTAAGACACTCGAAAAACGTAATCGTAATCAAAGTAGTTATGATTAACCGCAGATTGTTTTTTTATGGCTTTACGCCTCGTCGACGTCGAGGTCATTAGAGGCGGGAAAGGAATGGTAAAGAGTTCGACCATAGCCTTTTGGAGAAGCATCCCGACATTCGCCTGGAGTGATTTAAAGAAACCATGGAAAATCCAACTCTGGATGCTCGGACGGGAATTGGTATTCGAGCCCGCGTCCTCGTAAATGCGAAGCCAGAGCGTTACCGCTCATCCACCACGCTCGGTCCACAAATTGAACCATGTTCTATTGGAACGAAGTTTGGTCAAGTGTAGGCGTCCTCGTATATCTCTATTGATTGCGGTCGTCACAGGGGAGATATCTGACAGGTGAGGTCATTTCGTTGGAGGTGGTAACGTGAGAAAAGGCAACATCGTGATCCAGTTAAGCGCCGACATTTTTCGTGCATAAAGACCTTGTTTTAATGTTCACGCTGCAATTTACTACTTGCAATTAAGTTGTTATTGGCCGGTTCATTAAACGGGAGGAGCCAATTTTCTGAGGCCGTTATTTTGCTAATGAGTGACGACTGTGCTGTTATTACATTCACTAAATCGATACAAAACTTTAATTAGTTTTCATTTGCTATAATCCATGCAGAAATGGATTATCCGACCAGCTGTGCAGCGAAAGAAACTTCTTTGCCTTGTTGACATGTAAATATCAACTTTGTTACAGGTGACACGGGATCCCAAGCAATGGAATGCAAATTACATTTTTGTTAGTTTAGTGCAATAGTATTTTATATTTTTCATTCTGTTTCAGTTTAAGATATTCACACGTGTCCTGAATCGCAGAAGTCTTGCTTCTGTGATCGCGCTACCCGCAGGGTTACACAAAAGCTAGATTCAAGAGCAACATTATACGCACTTCATTTCATTATTCATGTTGAAAGATCAGTGCTGGGACCCATCTGAACTATGATGATGCCAGACTTCTATTACACAGTGAACTACGTTCTTCTCAGGTAGTAGTTTTACGCCTTTTGTTAGTAACTAGCTCAGATAAAAATGACTTACGTGCTACAGACCTGGTAGAAAGAATACCCGGTAATGAGGTCTTCCTTGGTGTTGTGCACAAATAAAAAAATTCTGAGAACTAGCCGAGTGAATCGGTTCACAAAACACAAAGGCTTATCTGCCACAGTCTTTGCCTTGGTAATGGTGGCAGAGATTTTGACCACCATAACGTCGTATTTGATGAGATTTGCAAAAAAAATGATATTCAACACTTTGTAATGCTTTACTTACAGTCTCATTCCAATTTCATTGGTGTCATATAGCCTGGTGATGTGAATTTACCTGTAGCTTCTCAGTTTATCAGTTCGCTTCTCAGCAATAGAGTAGCTATACTTATAGAGCACGACACATCTAGCAAGGGTCACTTTGAGTAAGTTCGCGCGTTGAGCAGCAGAGACATTCTTACCATTAGTTGATTCTTGCTAAGGGAGCGTCCATAAACATGCGTAGCTCCATTTTGGCCTCCTGTTAAAATCCCCCTCCCCCCCACGTACCCTGACGTGGCTTTTGCCTCTATCCCCTCCCCCCTCCCCGTGTGGCATGCGGCTTTTTACCCTATTGATCACAGAAGACATTTTGTACTGTTTTCTCTTCTCAAATTATCGTAAATTACATGCGGAGGTAATTAAATGACGGAAATAAATATTCACAGGCTGTGTGTTCTGTATTTTATTTTAAACTAACTGATATCCGCGACTTCGTACGCGTGGATTTAAGAATTTCTTTGCCAGAATTCAGTATAGAAAGTTGTTGGTAACGAAGGATTGGTCCCAAAAGACACCGAGTCGGCATAATATGACAGGAAAGTTATCACTATATCATTCTGCCGCCGAACCTGTCTCTTGAAAAAAATCAATTTCCAACATATTTCTGTCACCATTCGATAAGTTCTCAAAATTTCGTGACTACAACTGTTAATCATACCGGAAAAAATGTCCTGTGCCATTTCTACAGATTTTCTTGTCAAATTCCGTCAATATAGATATAGCCATTTAGTCGTCAAAACATAACAAAAAGACAAAGAATTTCTTCCGCATTTATAGTATTATTACGGTAGATCACACACACTGACTGCGAACGACTCCTGAGGGATCATTATAACGTAAAAAAGTGTACACAGCATTGCAAGACTACCTACGATTTGCCTCGCATAGACTCCTAAATTTGTGATACCTACAGTTTAAAATTCAATCCGAATAACCGACGATCCAGGCGTGACTCTTACGACCAAAACAATTTTTTAAAATCTTTGCCTGCACGGAGATTTGAACCGGAGACCGCGATCCAAACAGCAGTAAGCAAGAGCTTTAAGCACTGAGTTACCAGACCGCTATATGAAAAGACAGTACAGAGACCTACACATCCTACGCGTCTGTCTATCACCGTTCAGTAATTTTTCTAAATTATAAGACAACATATATTATTTATATAGAAATTTTTTCAACTAAATGTAGGCAATAGTTTTCTCCTTGTTTCAAAGGATAAGTGTGCAAACTTTCATCGAAATCGGATGAAAATTGTGGATTTGTATGAAGAACAAACAACAAACATACATACATTAACCTTTATATACATAGATGTGAGAAATGATATGAATGAAAAGTTACGTGGCTTGGCTTGGAACACCCCCCCCCCCCCTCACCATCACCACTTAGCTCATCGTAGGATTCTTCCTCCCTGACCGTGCCACGTAGTTTATGGATGCTCCCTAAATTTGGGAATAAAGCGTTATTTGTAACGGCGCGTTTAGGATGTGTGTGGGATGCATGGAGCGCTCGCATTCACCCGTGCCAAACACGCTCCGACTTTTTTTTGTTCGTGTTTCTGATTCGGTAAACGCGGGCGTGTCTGGGTCACTGCTCCACCTTGGCGACTCGCCCTCCTGACGTCATGCGGTCTCTCACGCTGGTTGCACAAAGTTTTAGTTTACTGGTTTGACGATTTCTAATTCATTAGAGTACCTGAACTTTTCAATCACCGTGAATATTTACCATCAGTTCTACTCCCTCGCGCTGCCTCCCACGTTAGCCCATGAGTGCAAACTGCTGTCGTAATAAGCTCCAGAGTACATGGAGAAATGTTTAGAGTTTTTGCGGAGGAAGAAGGCCATGGTTAACTGTAATGAAGGGTGACAGATTGTACGTCATGTTCCTGCAAAAAGACACACTAGTCTCCAAAGTTACGTAAGAAGCAAAGAATAATCACCTGCTGACATATCATCAATATGTCCTCCACACCTTCAAGAGATGCCGCAAACCTGATAATTTCAAACATATGAAGATATAATCGCCCTTTTTTAATCTACTGGTTTCTGTCTGAATAAATGCTTACGTCACATAAATAATGCCACAAATCAATGCAGCTGTTCACATATAGGCCTGTTACACTCCGTTTACAACCAATTAACCTTTCATGTATCGAACGTTTGAACTCAAATTGTGCCGTTTTCTAAGCATTTATCACCATATTGACATTCATAACCCGTTTATCATTATTTAGACACAGATATTTTTTTGTTTGGCCTTTAGATACTGCCGATATAGAGGTCATTAAGGACGATCTAATGTTAGAAAAAATGAGTGCTATCATCTGTTTTCCAATCGTGTAAGTTTCTGGGTACATGTGTTTTCTGTTTGCGTAGAGTTTTCTTTTACTCCTCGTCGACGGCTATAAAGGTCATTAGAGGTGGGATGGGACTGGGTACAAGGAACGGGAAGGAATTTGGCCATGACCTTTTTGAAGGAAGCATCCCGGCATTCGCCTGGAGTGATTTGGGGAAACAATGGAAAACCCAAATCTGGATGCCCGGACGGGGATTCGAACCCGCGTCCTCCCAAATGCGAGGCCAGAACGTTAACCGTTCACCCACCACGGTCGGTTTAGGTGAAGAGAGTGGGAACTGTCAAACCATCCACCTGGATGATTGAGAAACTTAAGATTGTGATGAGGACCGAAATATGAATTCTGAGTTACAGTTTCTTTTAAAGCCCTCTTACAAACTGGAGGTTTTATCATATAAACGTGATGAACGATATTAAGTTTTTAACTTTGAACGGTAATGAAATGATTGTTCCTAATTCACTTGTAACTATACAAATGTAAAATTAAGGAGATAAACACATCCTATTATTACTTTCACCATCGTTTTATGGATTATAGTCACCAGCAACGATTACTAAAACGTTCTTTAGCTTACGAAATTGATATACAATGAGTCGGTGATAATGAATGATTAGTTTGACTTTTTAGTGGCCAGAGGAACGTCTCGAAATTGAGCTAAACTTCGCGATAAGATTTATTTACTCTCAACTGAGTATCAAATTGCTGCAAAAAGGTGTCGGATAATTTCTGTTAATGTTTAAAGTCAATTCATACTACTTCAAATAGTGATTATAATTACTATATTATTGTAGCGCAAGTTAAAAATGCAGTATTTTTTGGTTTAACCTTTAGTTCTTATCAAGTTTCTGTGGTTTCAGATTTTTTTAAATAACCTCTCATTCCAGAAGACCATCTGCGTACAGTGCGTCGCGAGGTCATACTGCCGACTCATTATGAAATGTAATTAACTCACAACTGTCGCCGTCCAAAGGTAATAATCATCAGGCAGTAATCAAGTCTGCAAATTTATACAAATTATCTTCCTAAATTTTGATTTAATTCAACATTTTCTTTACCGTATATTCGGTGACCGGAATTTTCAATAACATGAAGACCGTTACGTGCTGGAAGTTACCGATGCAGAACCAAAACTCAGAACACTCCTGGGGTCATATTTCAGGAAAACAATGTAGCGTACCTTTCTAAGTACTTTGAAGCCTTGTCATTGGCATACAAAGATTCTTTCCTAACCTGCACTTTCAAAACATACGTCGCCTGATGAACATGTCTGCGATATAATCACTCACCAAATGGTGCGACGAAGTTCTATTCCGTGAAACCATTCAATTCTAATTTGACATTGTGAGAAGGAGCTTTTTAGCCCACGCTACAAATTATCTCTGGTGTCGAGATTCATCAACTGTTATTGCAGTAAGTGGATGTTTCGCAAGGTAACCACTTTTACATGTAATTTATTAATTACTCAGAGGATTTTATCAGTTACACGTCATCATTTCAGTTGTATGTGATAAATATTTGATTAGTTTCCTTTGATTCTGTCACTGTAGTTTTGACAAATTCTCGCAGAGTAGCTTGAAGTGCAGATATTTGTAATGGAATCGGGTGTCATTTCTTCACATTGTTTCCTGAGTGAAATCGTTTGACAACCATTAGTTTAGACCGTAAAAATGAAACTGTTTTTCTGCATTGTGTCTCCCACTTAGTGACAATGACTTGCAAGGCAAATTTATCTTCCGAATTCGTTCTTTTGTCACCAAACTTCCTGTCTTGGAAAGTGCAGAAAATAGTTCGTATGCCTCATTTCACCTGATGTAGCGTTTTTTATTGCTTTATTTTCTCAAGAGAGAAATTCGTATCTCGATAAGCTATGCGTCAACAACGGTTTTGGCAAAGAAACTCGTTCCTTGCGGGCAATTCAAGCAGGGATTACTATTATTAAACGAGAAGCTTTTAACTAAGTTCCTAACAGATACAATTTTTACATTGGGAGTTCAGCAGAGGTAGTACTTTTGATTCGGAAACAAGTAGATTCACTGATAGTCTCACAAGAAACTATAGTCGGATTTCAATTCGAAACTGGGTCCTAATTTTGCCTATGGTACTGATGTCATCAACTACTTTTCTCGGCACCAGCTTTGAATAAGAATAAATCATTAATAATCATTGAACCAGTGTAAAATCATTAAAGATCTATAAAACGAACCTTCCGCAACAGATATTTTATAATAAATACTCGACGTCTGAACTGGCATATAAACAATTTTGTTTTTATAAAAAGTCGTTGTAATTTTTTTGCATTTTATTCCCACTTTTGTTTTGCTGCACCATGCTGTATTACTAACTTCAGTTCCGTGAGGTTTCCTTCCTATATCGGCAGGAATAATGAATTCGTTCGCTCGTATTCTGCCTCATGTATGTCCGCGGAATATAATCATTCAGTGCGGGTGTCAACTATTCTTGTTGTGAATGCGGCATCCCCCAGTCCTCCACTTGCTGTGCCCAGTTCCATCCTGTTAGTACTATTTGAGTGCTACATCCAATGCAAAAAGGCATCCGACGTGTCAGTACAGATGGTGCCCTGCGGGCTACTTCTACTTCTCGTCCTACAGGCGGATGACGTATGCTTTCACTACATTCAACAACTCGGTATTTTTTGGTACTAATGCAGAGATCTTTATGTAATACTGCACATGTATGATCGTCAACCCACTGGTTCACTGTGTCCCTTCGCCTTATACCTACCAAGCTTCGTTACAGAGTTAGGACGGGTCTTTACCACCAAGTGTAAATGTTGTTGCATTTGTATAGTTGACATTTGTGTAGTTTAGAGTAGTGTATTGTGTAGATGGCCATCTAGGAATGGAGGTGGTGAACCCTAGTGTCAGTCCATCAAGAACTACTCTCCCGAAAGAAACCAGGGAATCTATTAAGTTGCTCCCCCAACCGACAGAAGAATAACCACCTGCATCAAATGCACCGCGGAGAAGTTTAGTACACAAACTGATGATTTGAAATCGTGCACCACCAACTCTCCTACCCTGCTGGCAAGTCTTGAATGATGAAAATTACTTCAACCAACTGGACTGGAAACGCAATCATGTTTGCTGTAAAGACCTGTTTCAACAAGACGGGTAGTACACTATGTATGCCATCTGAAATTTTTGGTTGTTTGTTATTCATGGAGGATTGGGGCAGTGTATCATCAATGTCCGTATGATAGTCAGTACGGCCTGTTGATCAGATGTGTCCGCGCAATTTGTTTTGATGGTAGCTATCTTTAAACTATGAACTAATCGCTTCATCTTCTTGTTGAAGAGTCTACCTTAATTTGTGCATTTGTGCCTTGCTGTCTGTCACAACCTTTGGTAATTAACATTTCCTCGGTCGCCGGGAACACGACTTGCGTATCTGCGCTCTAATATGGGTTATCAATTACTTTATGCTGCTATTAACAGCGCGATAAAATACAAATATATGTTCTCCCATGACTCTGACAGGCGTGGCCAAGCGATGAGTCACTAGTCCGCGATTTTTATGGACCTGGCAGTCTTCTAAATTAAGTAACTCATCAATGCAAGGTCTATTAGCAGAGTCGTTTCGACAGCTGTTTGGTCAACACGATACTCCTACGGGTGTCAGGATGCTTCAGTGGGAGAGTGTTAGCCTGTGACGAGTAGCAGGTTGCCTGCTTCCACTTAAAGGGGATGGAAAAATTCCTCCCTAACTTTAATATAATATTTCAGTCTAGTTAACAGGGACTGCAGGAGGTGCGTAGTGTCTGTATTGTTTGAAAGCTCTCATGTGACTTGCCCTTTTTAGGATTTCGTATTCTTTGGTTGAAAGACGGAACTTATAGAATCACTCATTCGTCCGTTTGTTACAGCATGATATCATCGAAGCCATTTAATTTATAATTTTTTAGTCACGGTCTACTTTAATTCTTCCTTGTCTCAACGCAATTATGTCGTAAAATATGGAAAAATCACAAAAATGAAGACATTTATTGGGATTTATTGAGAGAAGGAAACTTTTTCTCCAGTTACCTACATAGGTATCAAATGAAAGCTTCAATCCTGCTGACTCTCAATATGCTTTTATTTTTTTAAAATTTTTGTTGCATGTTTTATAGAAGTTTTCGTGAAGAAAATTTAATTCATGATCGGAAATTAACACTGAAATATCTTCAAATATTATAAGAAAAGTGTAGCGATCTTTCTGGAGCCTTGGTTTACGAAAAATAACTGGAGGATTTAAAAATAACTCGAATGACTAAAAATTGAAAAAATTAAAAAGTTGTTAGTTAAATTTAATAAATAATTAGTGTTCAGAACTCTAGATGAGAATCACTTACTCCTGGTCGATATTTTTTTTTTTTTTTTTTTTTGGTACCACTTATGTTTCCTTTGTGTGTAGGAAATTATCCGTATGTTGCAGGAGGAAATGTACTGATCAATCCATCCCACCTCTCACCTCTGATAAACTGATTTAGAACACCTCCAGCCTACCCTTCAGTTGTGGATCAAGTTATTACTATTTTATTACCTATGTAGCTAGTCTCGAACAAAACAGCGTTTTAAAATTTTACTTTCCAGCCAGAGACCAGCATTTTTATAACTAACGTCTAAACTGTATATTGTACTTCTTCTTTCACTTATTCCAGAAAATTCTGGAAAATGACAACTGATAATGCAACCCCGAACCGACGCCTAGTGCACGAAAAACACTGTAATTATATATTCAGTCTTCGGTTCCTCGTTTGAGGCGATGAAATAAGTTATTTGGACGAGTTTTCAAAACCCCTGACCTATTCAGACAGCTACATTTTGATTCTAAACAACAATATGAATACTTCAAAAACGTTCAAGACCAGCGTGTTAGTGGCTTCATAATTTTCGATTGTGATCAAAATTTCGGCCTGCCCTTGAATGCCATGTGGACAATGACTGTCCCTCACTCGTTTTTGTTGTTTTTCAAACTGGACAACTCGTCCAACATTGACCAATTTGACTATCCCAGACACATTAAGAACATTTCAAAAATTATTCTTACCATCCTTAGGGAACCAGAATTCAACAAGAGCTAAATTTGCTCTAAAAATTATGTTTATATGAAATAAACTTGATGGCTTGTTTGACAGAAACGTTTCTCTTATTTTGTAAATTAACCATTTCGGTTACTTGAAGTTCGTAGATTACTCGTTACCCGTACCCGCTATGAAGAAATCACGTCAACTGATTATTCTTCTAAGAACACTTGACTAGTATATTCGTTCCAGCACATACGAAGTAGATGAATTGAAGGGAGCGTTAGTTCTCTCACTGAATGATTCTACATTATTTGAGTCGCCTGGTATAAATCCTTCTTCGATTTTGTGTTGGAATAGAAAGGAGGAGATTTCTCATTCCACAGAATTGTCGTTTCTAGTATCTTGATATTGTAAATTACTTTTTTTATTTAGAGCCTTAAGGCTCATCGATCACAAAGGATAACCTTGCTATCAAGAAAATCAGCCACGCCATCTATGTAGGTGCCATCCCGGTATTCGTCTGGACACTTCGGATAAGTATGTGAAATCGAAATCTGGGTAGCAGCACCGGTTATGGAATGCCAAGCTTGACCATCAATCCCTCACTCGACAGGCTCATATAATTGTCCAAATTACTGGTCTGTATACGGTCAGAATCGTTTGCTGCGTGTAGATAGGGAGCTTCCACAAACTACGTGGCTCGGTGTAGGGGGGGAGTGGATGGATGGAAAGCAACGCTGGGCTACGTTGGGAGGTGGGGGGGGGGGGGGGTCCGAGCCAGACCACGTAGCTTTTCATTCATATTATTTGTCCCAGCTAAAGTGAGGTACAGAACGTACAACAGCATGCGAATATTTATTTCCGTTATTTAAATATCGCCGTATGTAATTTACGATAGTCTGACAAGACATAACAGTACAAAATGTCTTCTAGAATCAATAAGGAGGGGGAGGTGGGTGGTAGAGGCAAAAGTCACATCGGCCTACGTAGGGGGGTTCACAGGAGGCCAAAATCGAGCTAAGTGGTTTATTAACGCTTCCAAACCAACAAAATCTTTATGTTTCACGGGCTTCTTTTTGCAACGCCGCTAGTTTGCAACACTTACTGAACCACGGAAGTGTTTTACACAACAACATCAAAAAACTGAATGTGTAATATCAAATGACTTTAAAAATAGAATAGTAGCGGTTTTTCTGCTACTGCCTATAAATTTTCAACGTTCCATTGTATCGCTTTGATTTTCGTGATAAGCGCGGTGTAACTTTCTGATGGGCTGTCCTGATGCATGACAAGGACTGCACCGGCGCCATATTAACCTTTGAGGACAATCTGGAGCCCCGCAAGGTCCGTCTGGTGGAGACAGCGGCATTCTACTCAAGGTGCGACATGCGGTACCGAGGACAGCCCCATTAGCATTAGATTTCGGCGCTGTTCCCGAACGATTATGTCTCGAACCAAACCAGTCACGTAATCTACTACGTCTGTACTCGAACAGGAATCCATTAAAATTCATATGCGTCCTTCCAGAAACTACCATCGGGATGAAAGATTACATTTTCCAATAAACTTCCTGTTTCAGTTATAGTGATAAGATTCCCTGATTTCGATTCGCTTAAAGTTTAAACCTAAAAAAAGCAATTTTTCTAATGAACACCTGGGCTTCAGTATTTTACGGTATTAGTTGTATGAATCGACCTACATATTGAGATTATTTACTAGTATGTTAATATTTCAAAAGAGACATTGATAAAAGGTAAAAATTAAGCCGAGTACACAAGGACTAAAGCAAAGCCATAGATTTTGAGTAATACAGTCGACACATTAGAAGCCCATAACACTCACTATCATTTATTACCTTCCCCTTTTTAACAGAAGGAAGAGAACTTATCGACCTCATAGCTTAAGTTTTCTAATCAATTGAAGCATTTTCTTCTCTTCGTGGAGAAAGTCCTACATACCACATGGTTTTGAAAGCTGTCCTCTGTCAATCTGCCCTTCAGATTTCATTGAAAGAGTCACCTCCCAGCAGACTATTTTTAACTAAACAAAGATAAATAGTACTATATTAACTCTACATTTACCGAAGCTATTTATTTCCTTATTATCCTTACGCAATACTCCTCTGATTTTTTAAAGCAGTGTTATTCATATTTATAGTAAATATTTTGCTGTGATATGAGAACTATCACTTCAATGATAATTCAAGATTTTTAAATAATCAGCCTAGGCCGTAAGTACTTCATTTTCAACTTCTTTAAACACTAGTCTCGAAAAGTCCGATAAAACTTTGTCTCTAACAGATTTCACATGCCTTTTTTGCTCAGTTGAATTACGTTTTTAAACCACTCGGCGATAAATTTCTGGTATTTAACTCTCTGTTCATTTCTTTCGAATTGTCTCAACATCTTTGACTTTTTACACTGATAATTGTTTTAATCAAACAGTTATCTAGCAAGCAAGTGGCATCACTTTGGACAGTTCCATCTTACACGCTTCTGTTGGTCCCCTTCAATCCTTAGCTGGGGTTCCTGGTAGTCGTTTCTCTCCGGAGTACTTATCCTCGTATTCTGCTTCTTCCGTTATGTTTACCCGCTGCAGCCATTTTTCTTAATACATTTGATCACATTACGGAAAAGGTGTTTTTTCAGAAGCCCTGAGCCCGACCTGCATCTCTGACATAGCTTGTTGAGTAATGTGAAGTATGTCAGAACGCTTCCGTGGTTCGGATTCCACGTTAAACCATAGGTCCCCTGTACCCAGTAGAACGACCTGGTTAGGTTTAGGGTGCCTACGACAGGAATGCGCGGCCAATAGAAACCCTGTCACTAGGTCATTACGACCACACGGAATTATTATTATAATTGTTGTTTTGTTTTGTTTTTGCTATGGTGACGCAGGACGTTCTAGAGCGGGGGTCCCCAAACTTTTTACCCCGTCGACTCCTTGATACGATATTTGCCTTCTTACCGACCCCCACAAGTATTTAATAAAAGCATTAAATTATTTTTGGCATTTCTGATACTAAGCAATAAGGAGGCCTGTATAACAACTCAACGAAATAATTTATAAAATTAACAGAAAACCGAGATACTTTCCATTATTATTATAATTTCAAAAATAGGAACAAAACTATGGATAGATGGAATAAATTTCGAATAAAGACCTGCCAAAAAGAGCAGATGGTTGTTGTACTTGTCACATAGCGATGAATCCACCTTCCTAAGGAACTCTTCAACTCTCAATACTGCAACTATCACCTCTTGACAACCATCTTACACCTCAGTGAGCAAAAGTAATTTGTTGAAAGTTTCATCATTTACTTCACATGACTTCGCAAACAGACGATAATTGAGAGGATGAGCTTTCATTTTATTTATTGGCCTGATTTTTAGTAGAGCATTCCTATTTTTTCCTGTACAGTTTAATTGATCCTCTTTAGTATTAATCGACCCCCTTTCGACCCCCCTGTATTAATCGACCCCTGGATATCACTTATCGACCACAAGGGGTCGGTATCGACCACTTTGGGGACCCCTGTTCTAGAGCGACTTTGGATTTTAGTCAGATGAAATCCTTGATTAATAGTTCTCAGTGCCCTATAATAATTCTGATTTTTTATACGTATATGTTTTTCCTAATTTCCTTAGTCATATCATAAATAGCTGAATTTGTTAATTTTTTTCTAAAATTTGATTAGCAAGAACTATTTTGCTTAGAAGATGTGCCTTTCCTTCTAAGGCCCTTATTTTGGATTTCACAGCTGAAATTTCAGTATTATTGATTTTATCTTCCAAATTTAAGTTGTCAACTAAGAATTGTACGTATATTATTAAGCAGGTTGTCAAACTAGCTAATTCTCTATAATATTATATTGGCATACATTGTTAGTCTTCAGTATCTGATGAAGGAATTTAATGTAAATGTTAAAGACTAATCGCAACAAAGGGTAATTATATTTGATAAGCTTCCAGTCTGATATTTAACTTTCTAATTTTACAAATATTAAGATATATTTGTGAATAATGCTAACTACAGATTTAATTTATTTATCAGTTTCATCAGTGGTTACATTTTTGTTTCGAACAATAACATTTCACTAGAAGACAGGAACGAAAATTTCGCGAATACAGCGAATAGTAAGGTTGGGACTTTGTAATAGTATGAAAGAAGAACCACTTCATTTGTTTCAATTTTTTACTTGTTTAGTGTAATAGGTAAGTAACAAAAGTCGACGCCAGTGAAGCAATTTATTAATATTTCTGTGATACGTGCTACTGCTATCTAGTGGCTTGGCTCTGAACTGTCTCATACGCGCGACATTAACAAATATTAGTTTTGCCCTTTAAGGGTGAAATTACGAAAAATTTCGCTCTTAAGATATGATGTGACCAAAGAAGAGACCTTTATCTTTAATACGATAGCTCATTAATCTATGTTGGTTAGATATCAAGGAAGATAAATGGCTCGTGACACAAAAACACGTTGTAGAAATATGAATACTTCTGCCCTTAAAGAGTCGAATTTCAAAAAATTCCATTCTTAAAATATGATTTGACCAAAGTGAAGACTTAAATATCTAAAATAATACCTCATTTCTCGATTTCGTTTAGATATCAAGGGAGATAAATAGCACATAACAAAAAAGTTTTGGAAATATTAAAAAATTTGCTCTCTAAGGGTCGAATTCCGAAAAATTCCTTTCTTAAAATATGATATGACCAAAGGGGATACCTTAATCTCTAAGATAATACTTCATTTATCGATTTCGGTTAAATATTAAAGGGGTAAATAACTCGTGACAAAAAAATACTTTTTGGAAATAATGATAATATTGCCTTTCAGGGTCAAATTCGGAAAAATTCTTTTCTTAAACCATGATGTGACCACGGAGGAGACCTTTTCTCTTTGAAATTATACCTCTTTTTTCTTTATCGGTTAGATATCAAAGTAGATAAATGGCTCGTGACACAAAAATGCGTTGTAGAAATATTGATACTTTTCCCCTTTAAGGGTCGAATTCCGAAAATTCTTTTCTTAAAATATGATTTGACCAAAACTGAGACAAAAGTCTCTAAAACAATAGCTCATTTCTCATTTTCGATTACTGTACATATCAAGGGAGATAAATAGCTCATGACAAAAAATACCTTATGGAAATAATGATAATTTTGCCCTGTAAGGGTCGAATTCTGAAAAAATCCTTTCTTAAATGTGATGTGACCATGGCGGAGACCTTAATCTTTAAAATAATACCTCATTTATCTATATCGGTTTGATATCAAGGGAGATAAATGGCTCGTGACACAAAAACGCTTTGTAGAAATATTTAAACTTTAGCGCTTTAAGGGTCGAGTACCGGCTTAATTCTTGGCTTAATATAAATATTCACCAAAGCGGAGAACTTAATCTTTAAAATGATACTACAGTTAACGATTTCAGTTGGGTATCCAGGGAGACAAATGGCTCGTGGTGACAAAAATAATAATAATAATATTGACATTTTTGCCCTTTAATGGTTGAAATTGAAAAACACCTTATAGAAATAATATATACTAGATGACCCGTGCCGAAAATTCACGAATATAGTGATTAGTAGGGTTCGGATCTTTATGACCAAAAAATAGAGAAATATGCAGGAAAATATGACCTTAAAAACGGGTAAATATGACCTAAAAATATGATCAAACATTTAAATTGACATCAAAACATGTTCAATTACACATCATTTATTTTAGCTTTCACGTAGACAGCATAATTTACTTCCGTACACTCACGGAACCATTGGAAAATTAATTTATTTTGTTGAAGTCGTTTTAATTTCTCATAATTTACAACAACAAAAAACTCTTGCATCTATACTAAAACTCCTCTCTCCATATTCCCTCTGTAACTCTGTAACTTACCACTTTCATAAAATTTTGTTTTCGCCATGTCGGTACTCACTGATCCACTGCAGATTTAACACTGATGATTATTTTCAAAAGTTTTTCATTGAGATATTGATTGACGCGTATCGATATAGGAATGCTGATGCTATATTGTCGAGATAAAAATGCGGGGGGAACATTAATGTTTATGGAGTGAAAATAATGCATAACTTTAATTCTTGACTGGTGAATTCTGACCAATTCAGTGACAATTAGTTTGGTTTTTCCTCAAATTTATAATAGGAGCACAGTTCATGAATAATTATCCTAATTTATTCTCAACTATATCTAGTCGATTCCGGTACTATTAAAAAAATTACCAGATTTTTCCTCAAAAATATAACCATATGACCATAAACATTATCTTAATATGACCATAACTAGGAAAATGGCCTAAATATACATTTGTATGCTATATAAAATACATTTAAATACAATCAGAAACATTCAATCACTATTTAAATACAGTGTTAAAACTCAAAAAGAAGGCAGGAAAAAAATATGACTTGTCCTAAAGATCAGAACCCTAGTGATTAGTAAGGATTGTGGTTAGTATAGGATGAAAGAAAAACCGCCTGATTTGTAACAATTGTTTATTTGTTTAGTGTAGGCTAATAGATACGTAACAAAATACGTACAACATATTACGAATCAATTAGGGAAAACTTTCAAACACATAAAACATATCTGATCTTAATGGAATACAACTAAACTGAACAACAAAATACACACAACAAATTCACATCTCCGTGAAATGTGTTGCTCTAATCGTAGTCGGTCACGAATATTTCAGGAATAAAATGTTTACGTAGGAATTGTACAGAAAAAAAAGAATGTTTCTGTAACAGAAAACATATCCGATAAGGTAGTTATTGTAGAAAACACACACAGTTTATTGAAACCTCTGTGATCCGTGGTGCTGGCATTTATCGGTGACGCCAGTCATGGAGGAAGGAATAATATGGAGACGACGCAAGAGACCTTTTACCACGCATGGGAGTGAAGCAGGCCGGCGGAGGAGTGGGGGGGCATGGCCGGAGTGGTGGGGGCTTGACCGCTTCCCAACAAACACGGGGAATATGTACAAACACCTCAAGGGGACTCTAGGATAAACGTGACGGCCGCAATCTGGTGATGGATTATTATGTAACTCGATGAGACAAATATAAAATGAAGAATAAAATTTTTTGATATCCTGCTTAGTTTTCGAGATATTCTGTCTCAAATGTGAAATGGTTTTGGTTGAAATTCAGAAGAAAAAATTATTCAAAGTCAAATTTTATGATGAATTTTTATTTAAAAAGACGAGACAAATAAAAAATAAAGAGTAAAATTTTTCGATATTTCACCTAGTTCTCGAGATACACTGTCTCAAAAGTGAGGTGTCTTGAGTTGAAATGCAGAAGAAAAATTTCGCAAAAGTCAAATTTAATGATGGATTCTTATGTAACACGACGAAAAAACTCGATAATAAGGAATAAATGTTTTCGATATCTTGCTTAGTTTGGGGGATATACAACATCCAAATTGAGGGGTTTAGGTTTGGATGCAGGCTGGACCAAAAATTAATTCTGTCAAAGCCACAATGATTACATGGTTGACATGCAGAATGGATATTTCAGTTTTATTACTACCACTTGTGGTTAGTCTGAAATGTGTCCTAGACCAGAAAAAAAAGTAAGAGGACCCACTCTAGGGATGAGCAACCCAGACATTTTGTAGGCTGGTACCAGAAATAAAATGTTTATTCAGTCACCTTGATGAACATTCTCTTGATCAAGATGTGTTGTCTAATTTCACAGCCCTACTTATTACGACAATTGTAAAAAATTATCTCTCAGTTAGATTTAGATACCGGGGGGGGGGTGGGGGGAGAATGTTGTACAAAAAAAAAGAGACTAAATTAGAAACACATTCCCCAAATTGATTTTGTTCAAAGGCCAATAACTTCTTTATTTATGAAGCCCATTTTTATTTCTGCATGAACTGTTTCGACATAAATAGATGAGAAAGATTTCAAAATCGGTAAAAATAGGTATAGACGTATTTACAAACAGAAACAAGTCTTATATGAAGCTTTAAAAATAACCTAAGTCAATGGCCTGAAATAGCTATTTAAAAAATTAATAAAACTCACAGCTTCTCACATAACAGTTAATTTTCATCATCTATTGTCAGTATAATCAGCAACGTGACGAAAGAAATCGTAATAGTAAATTCACTGAATCGCGAAGTAAAACACGCCCCTTTAAATCTCATTTTAAACACTCGTTAAAAAATAATGCTAGTCTATTATGTGCAAAATAGCAAGTTTGCTGATTTTCTACACTACACCAAGAAAAATTTGAGAACAAAGTCATCCCATTGAGAGCTATGACTAAATATTTATAGACGTGCTGCAAAGTTTGCGGTGTCTACCGCTCACTTCAACAACGATAATTACAATTCAACTTACTTATGAAATGATATTCCAGGTTCTTTCCTGTCTGGCCTATTTGTGCAACCGTACGCAACACAAGCTGGCATTTTTAAACACTTATACACAATACTAAATGAAATTAATCACTGCATCTACCACAATGTGAACACCTTAATTGTTGGGAAGCGCCATATGGTCGCTGCCGGTGCTGCCACCATGCGGGAGAGTTTAGTGCTTGCTTCACCGATTTAACGTCACTTCTCCTCCATATAATTCCTTCCTCCATGACGCCAGTGAAGCAGTTTATTAATATCTCTGTGGCATGTGCTGCTGCTATCTAGCGGCTTAGCTCTGAACTGTCTCACACGCGCGACTTTCATAGTTATTATTTTTGTCCTTCAAGGGTGAAATTCCGGAAAATTTTTGTTCTTATTCTATTATGTTGCATAACTGGAGACCTTAATCTTTATATGGTGCCTCATTTATCGAGTTCGGTAAAGTATGAAGGGAAATGAATGGCTCGTTAAAATAAAAACAAAAAAGAGGTAATAATGATACTTTTGTCCTGTAAGGGTCAATTTTCGAAAAATTTCTTTCTTAAATTCTTAATTAGACATTAATCTATAAAATAAAACGTAATTTCTCGAGTTCGGTTAGATATCAAGGGAAATAAATGGGCCGTGACACAAAAATACGTTACGAAAATAAGGATAAAAATTTTCTTAATACATAATGTCACCAAAGTAACGGCATTACTTTTAATAATGCTTCTTCTTTTGGTTAGGTATCTATGGAGATAAATAGCTTGAGGCACAAAAAACGCATTTTACAAATATTGACATTTTTGCCCTTGAATGGTCGAATTTGGAAAAATTAGTTTCTTAAAATATTATATCAAAAAATCGGATACCTTAAGCTTTAAAATGATACCTCATTTATCGGTTTCGGTTCGGTATGAAGGGAGATACTGGCTTGTGACAAAAAACACCTTATAGAAATAATATATATGACGATGATTGCTATCAAGTCTCCTATCTTCCATTGAATCGCATTCCAGCTCCTTTATCATAGTGCTCTGATAAATTTAGCAGCCCTTCTTTGAACCCCCTCCAACTCATGTGTTTGTTACGCTTTCTTGTCTAGTACATAACCTGATCACTCTCTCCAACAAGTGAATTATTGAGTGAGGGTTTTATTACGTAGAATATCACGTCGAATGAACACAACAAGAATCTGAGATGTGCCCGGATGCGTTTAATAGCATGAGTTTTGTATAAATCTCCTAAGATTCATCAATCGTTGGGAGCATGGGCGCCGACAGGATTGCTTCCAGGGGGGTGCACCAGGGCTGCGTTGGGTGCCCCCCCCCCTATCGGCCCAAAAATATCCGGGCGACCTTTTTTTTTTAGCTCTACTACTGCCCACACGGCGACCCGGGATGCGGGATGTAGGGGGGTGCACCCGGGATGCAGGGGGTGCACCAGGGCCGTAATTGGTGCTCAACACCCCCTATCGGCCCAAATTTACGGGCGACCCGGGATGTCAGGGGGGTGCAAGTGTACCCCCTTGCACCCCCCTCCCGGCGCCCATGGTTGGGAGACAGCTCATGTAGTGTTCCGACAATTCATTTTATCCCAGTTGCTTGACTAAATAGAATTATCACTAAATCAAAGCAAGACAAAAGTGATGAAATGTAGTAGAAATGATACTGATACTAGTAGATTAAATATAAAAATAGGACCGGATGCAATAAGAGAAGTAAGTGAATTCTGTTAGTTGGGAAGCAGAATTACAACCGATGGCCGAAGCAGGAATGATGTTAAAAGCAGAATAGCACTAGCAAAAAGAGCCTTCATGAAAAAGAGAAACCGTTTAGTTTCAATTATTAATCTAGGAATTAGAAAGAACTTTTTAAAACTCTTTGTGTGGAGCACAGCACTTCATGGTAGCGAATACCGGAAAGAAAAAAAATTGAACCATTTGAAACGTGGTGCTACAGAAGGATACTGAAAATTAAGTGGACTGACAAAGTAAGAAATGAACGAGTTTTGGAAATGATGGGTGAGGAAAGAAGTTTGTGGAAGAATCTCCCAGAAAGAAGAGACAGCTTGGTAGGTCATACTTTGAGACATGCTGGATTGGTTAATTTGTTAGTGGAGGGAACAGTCGAAGGTAAGAACTGTAGAGGAAGACGGAGATTAGAATATGGCATTTAAAGCGTTTCTTTTTTATATTCACTCTTTTAACCATTTTCTACGTTTCATTTTGTTATTCTTCATATCATTGAACATTATAATCAACAAATTAGCTACGATGTTAATTCCTTTCTGTAGTATGGACATACTATTTTCAACAAGATCACAATGTAGGAGTAGAGAACTGTCCTGACAGTGGACTGTCTTCTAATTATTACTAGCATGCTAGTCAACCACCAACGGTCCGGCCAACTGTTGTTCCAGTCAACTCGCGTTGTGTAAACGCGGTCTTAGGTATGAAATACAGAGATCTATCTTCGCAAATGCTAGCGCGTGGATCTGACCGTGACCTTATGTTTTTTGGTTCCTTTTCTTGAAACGAGATAAGATAAATAGATAAACCACATGACTTTTAATTGCAGAGGTTTGTATCAACTGTCAGTCGATAATCCCTGTTGGAATAAACCGACTTTGATAATATTGACAACTTCAGGTCCCCTTCTGCCAGGGAAGAGGTCTGCGACACTAATCTGACAGCACTACTTTACTTTTCGTTATAAGCTGTAACCATTCTGATACTCGTATCAAGGACGCTTTGTTTTAATGGGTTAGCAACCGAGCCAAGATGTTTGATTACCTCAGAGCTAATCACCGTGCGACAGTAATTTTACCGCTGTGCCAACTTTTGTTTCTTCTGCTGTATTTTGACTGTGTCAAAGCAACGAAACTTAGCTGCACAGTTTTCCTGACCGGCGAGAAGCCTTCTTTAACAGTCTAAAATCCTTAGCGTAGAATATTGTATAGCCAAAAGAAAATCAAACGTGGGTATTTGATTTTGGATGCGGTTTCAGCTTTTCTGCATTTTGGCAGATTCCAGTAGATGACAAATATTACTGCTTGAATGTGTAGTACAGAAATTAAAGTTACATTTCACCTTCACGGAGTACTATTTGAATGACATGTTAGAACATTTGTCAATGAGACGATATAAGTGCAGCGAGAAATTTCAGTTAGTAACGATACGCTTCTGCTCGTACCGATTACTTACACTTTGCCGTTGACGATATCAGTCAAAACCGCTAACTACCATTCACTTATAACTGTGGTACTATGGGAAAATTTTGCTAAGAAAATAATTGCTGTGAGCTGTATGTTCTAAGAACAATAGTAACCTGGATATCAACGAGTAATAAAACCGTCAATTTCAACATTTAAGTTTAATCTCTTGTAGCCGCGTGCGTAAAACTTGTTCTCTTTAAGTGTTTAAATTTTTTCCACGATCATCTCAGTAAACGCTGTCACTGTGTGATATTTTGGCATCCGATATACAATAAAACAAACAACATTCACAGACAGCAACGTTAACTTTTCCTTCTTTCGTGTACTTAATGACCGATGAGATGCTGGCGGTATTGTAAAGCTAAAAAACCATTAGTACGTATGCTCGAGAGCGAACAATTATTGAATATGTCAAATCTCAATGCAGTGCTCGACTAGATTATGTACTGATAAGCTCAATTACAACGGTAGATCTGTGTATCAGATTGTATTGGTATCAAATGTCGTTCTATCGAAAGAGTTTCAAGAATTGATACGTAACCTATCTTATTATACCTGCGGATAGCAAATCATGTTCTTCAGACATTCATCTCTCATATTAAGGCTTCAGGTCACCCACTCAAAAGCAGTTTAAACCGTAGAAGAAGAAGTTGATTTGCACTCAACAGGTCACGTCAAATAGCCCTCACGTTTGCTAGACACACCTTGAACTTTCGACGCCACAAACCTAAGAATGTGAAAGAGCAGAGGGCAGTGTGTGGCATTCCTCACATCCAGTTAAGTTAGCATCAGAGAAGTGACAAGCTGCACGAATGTGATCAACTGACTTCAAGCCGTTGATTGTATACTTCAGTATTGTTGATAAGGTTTTTTTTAAACATACTGCTTTTTTTTTGTTACTGTTGACATAATCAAACTGTATAAACCACTTTTAATTAAATCTGGAGGATAATTGTTCGAACACTATAATTGCAGACAAAAGGTAAAATGAGAAACAGCCTTCAGTCACTAGAAACAAATTTTATTGTATTACACAATGCATTTCGAACCCTGTGGATCCATCTTCAGGTGTCTATGGTATGATTATCGTCTTTAAACTGTTTTGTTCTAATTGTTCTGTTTATATAAACATGTGCACCTTAAGCGACATCGTGTCTAGTACAGTGCTCCGCAATAAATATGTGTATGAAACCAATTATTCAGCATCTCGTCAATTCTGGTAAGATTTCCACAATGTTTTCATATTTAGGTCCTTTCTCTCATAATAAAACTTATTCACGACACTTACTTGAAATCATTTTTCATCGCAGGAAAGAACTTTAGTAGGCACAAATCTCACTTAAGGAAAATTTAAAACCAATGTAAATACCATAGAGACCTGAAGGTGGATCCACAAGGTCCGAAATGCATTGTGTAATACAATAAAATTTGTATTCTAGTGACTGAAGGCTGTTTCTCATTCTACCTTTTGTCTGATTAATACAATCACGTCAATATAGAGGATTATGGATAAAATCAAACTATAATTGCAGATCCCTCTGCACATCTCAAACATATCGCACATTAATGTCAACTATGTCAAACGGATAATGAAACACTCCAAGAGTTGTTGTACATCTACAATTCGGAAATCAGGAAAATTTTGTTTAAAGTGGGAACAAATTCTAGAATCTATCAATGGTTTAAGGCGGCATGAAAAATATTTATGGAGTGATTCTGTGATCATGTTGAAAACTTTCAGGGATGAGGGAGAAGGGTAAATGTATCAATCTGAGGTAAGGTACGCTACTACTCAAACGACCGAGTCAAAAGTTTTAAGAGATAATATACTCAACTTCTGCTTTAACCTTGCGCAGCGCTTAAACTAAGGACCCCAACTTCCGAACCTTGATCATGATGTACATAATTCCCACTGAATACTCCTCAATATCCTCGGATAATTTCCCCCGTTGATGAGCTACTAACGGAACACGTAACTTGATGTCAAAGAGGCCGAAAATCCTACGGTACAGTAGTAATGGATTCCATTTACCAGCACAAGTTTTACAAACTGCTACATTTATAACAGTTGTTCAAAATAGTGTTCTCCAGCATCAATTCAGGCATGAAATTGTCGTATAAAGTTCTGTTGCACCCTTTCTAATATCCCTGGCATCGTTTGAACAGTGTCGCAGGCAGCGGGAATTCTTGCAAGGAGATCCTCTTCAGTCGTCTTGCACACAAGACTTCTCACATGGCCCCACAAAAAGAAATCAAGTGGGGTGAGGCCAGGTGAACGTGCTGGTCACGAAACGGGATCTCATCTACCTGTCCCCTTTTCAGGAAATGTCTGATCCAGGTGTTCACGAACCCTCAGTCCAAAATGAGAAGGGGCTCCATCATAAGGGAACCATATCCATTGACGAATACCAAATGGAATATGTTGCCTACTCTCAGGGCCGGCGCTAGGATTTTGGGGCCCGGAGTAACCAGTTGGGGGCCCTTGGTGAATTCATCCCTCAGACCAAATGGGAGACCTTTTTTTTTCTTTTTTTAGTTCTACAACTTACGAGTGGGAGCCCCTATAGCCGGTGATCGGGCCCCCCATCAGCCTAGAGGTGGGCAAAGTGACTCACTAAAAAGAGCGACGTTCATTTGATCACTCTACGAAAAGAACAAGTTCTTTTGTACGGTTCATTAGCTCACTTCTTGCTCAGTTATATTTGAGACCTTTTTTTTTTTACGTCTCACCCTCAGAATCCGGTTACACCCCCACTTTTCGATGAAAATACCTCCCTTAAATAGGCTTTGATGAAATTGGTAGAATTTTTTCTTTTTTGCTCACCTAGAAGAACTACCGTTCACTTTTTAGTGAGCGACTGCTCACTCGCTCTTTTAAAAGAATTGCTCTAAAGAACTGATTCACTCGCGAACGACCCATCTCTACATCAGCCGCGTGGGCCCGGGTACATTTGACCCGCTTACCCCTCCCTAACGCCGGCCCTGCCTACTCTACAATCTTTGCAACAACAGTGCTGCTACATGTAATCCACTGTTAGAGGAATCAGAACGATTTTCGCTTATAAGTTTCGAATCGGTCCTTTCCGGATCAGATCACTTACCCCAAACTGGTACATTTACCTTTCTCTGCCGTCCCTGGAAGTTTTTAACATCGTCACGGAGTCACCCTGAATATCCACAACAGCAGTAGAGATGAACAATGCCACACGTGGTACAATTGTGAAATGCACTGAAATGTGCTCATTTCTCATTCGTGTGAACCACATCGTTACCCTCCACTTTCATCCAAGAACGCAGTCATAGATAATAGTTTTGTCTCCAGGCAAGAAATTTAGGTGAACTAAACTAAATTGCCTTCAATTCTGAATTAACATCTGGTAAGAGGAGACATGCGTAGTAAACTTGAACCCAAGTGAAATGGTCGCTTAGAAATATCCTTAGGTACAGACCAAAATAAATTGAGCAGTGGGGGGAAAACGGAGAAGGGAGCAATGCAATAAACCTTATAAATAGAAGCCCCATCCTTCGTAACGCTACATTTCGCGTGAAATTTTCATATGTGACGTGTTTGAGTCATCAGCCGTGGAATGTGGACCGTCCTTGAAGGCGGTAACCAGTTCTCGAGCCAACTAGCGGTGCTCGGACAGCCTCAAACACCGTACAGAGGTTGCGCAGGCCAAGGGCTTTCATTTCCCACAGCAGAAATCCGTCGCTCATCCGCAGATGGTACCTTCCTTTCTGTTGGAGATGTGCGACCACCTGTTGCCGTTGTGTCTGTGTCGGTGTTACTATTGGGGTCGACGGACCAGGTGAATGTCAGCAGTCGCTCCAGGGCTCTGGAGGAACCTGTTGCGCTGATGGGGCTGCACCAAAAAACTCCTCCAGAGGAACTCACCAGCATTAAGTTACTGATACAGTCTTAAACACGCTTTTCCAAAGACGCACTTCGTTTCGAAGACGATCCTGTTTCATGTTATTTGTGAACTTCTCTTTATAGCTAATGTTCCTCGCATACATTATACTCACTTTTCGTGGCTGAAGTTTTTTTTTTCTTGGTAACACTCTGCTATACACATCGTTAACTTCGAAATACGTTCCCGTTTTCAAAGCGAAATACAAGTAATTTTGTGATTAATTATAAGAACCGCAAAAGAAATTCACTGAAGAGCCAAAAATCGTGACATACCTCCTAATATCGTTTGTGATTCCCATTTTGTCTGGAAAAGTGTAGCAGCCCGGCGTGGCATTAATTCAATAAGTCTAGGAAAGAGTGTTAAAGTGTTGTGTCTGTGAATGTTATGTCCGTCCTGTGGTGTGTCTAAATAGCTGGCAAAAAATTCATCAGGCTGGCTGTATGGCTTAAGACGCCGGAAGCCATTAAAAAAAAAGAAAAAAAAAAAGAAAAAAAAAAGTGATGGATCGCATTCTCCTGTGGCCAATTTCCCCAGTTATCTAATTACACTTTTTGTAGTATTCATTATTATTATCTTACATACTATCAGGGTTAAAATTCCTCCCCCATTTCCTTTTGCGATTTACTCATTTTAATTTCAGCGGTTTTGGTAATTATTCATCACCTCCTTTGGTAACTTGTTCCAATGCCTCACACCATTAGCCAAAAATAATAATAATAATAATAATCCCATTCCCTTATTCGTAAAATCAAATGACAGGTTGTGCTCATGGTCATCTTTTCCTTTCTATGCATTATTCCTAATGCTTAAACCAATATCCTTCCAAACCCCAAAAGCAACATTCACCTTGTAAACTCCCAGCATTCCCTTCACCCTCGTCCTTTCTTCTAATGACGTCCAATCCAGCTCCTTTGTTATATCAGTTATTGAATGATCTCCAAGTAACTGAACATAACCAATTCCAATCACTGGTCGGTTCAGTTTGACCAGGGGTCTCAGTCCATGCTATGTAAACACGGCCCATACCAGTATGAGCCATCGCCAGATTGCATAGTGCCTACCTGACAACCTGGCTCCAAGGCCTCGTGTTGTCTGCGCTACGTTCGAATCCTACCACCAGCTCTTACCGACTGGAATCGGGACTCATCTGACAACGCAACCATTTTCTAGACATCTAAAGTCCAATCGAAATTTTCACGGGCACAGGAAAGACACTGCAGCCGATGGAGCTCGTTTAGCAGAGGCACTCTGTCGGTCTTCTGCTGCCACACGCCATCAACACCAAATTTCGCCGCACTGTCCGCACGCTCGCGTCTGTCGTACGTCCCACATTGAGTGTTGCTGCTCTCAGACGCAGCGCTGCCTGTCTGTCAGCGCTGACACCTTGTCGCAGACGTCGCTGATATCGGTCATTAAGTATACTTGGTCAGCTGTTCCGTTGACCATGGCAGAAGGTAATAACGTAAGTTACATATTCACGGTACACTATTGTCGCTGTGGAGCGAGGAATTTTGAATTCAGAAATTTCGAAATGGATAGCCATAACTAGCAAAAACTACGATTCCAGAGTCAAAGTCTGTTAATACATGTCGTGCGACCATAATAATGTCAGAAAAACTTTCGCACGACTCACAAGACACTCACTGACACTGCAAGCTACATTTATACGTTTCTCCCGCACCGCTACCGTCGTCTGGATATTTGCATCTTCCTATCCTATGACTTTTGACTGTTCGGCAATATAGACATAGTTCCTGAGTGATTTGTTCGGTTGAAGCTGTTTCTCATATTTATGCTCGAATGAAACATTCTGTGCTAGTAACGCTAAAACCCAAACGTTGAGTATTCATTCCGCTGGTTGAATCTTCGACTTCTTGCCACTAATATTACGCACTCAGATCGTGCTGATTATTTCCATATAATAGTACTTAAATTAATACTGAACAATTTTCACAGTAGTCGATAAGTACACACTTTTTTCCATAATTCTCTCATCTGGTTTGACGCAATCTTCTACCCCTCTCTATCGCGACCTAATTTTTTTTCTCGACATCCTCAATTATCTGCTTCATATATTTTAATGTCTTTCTCTACAATTCCTTCCCTCAACTATTACCTAGATTAAAAAGTTAACCGTTCCAGCATGTCTTAATATGGTCCAGCATCCTTTCTCTTGTCTTAATGAGACTTTTTCATAAACTTATCTCCTCGCTCATGATTTTCCAAGCACGTTTATTGTCGTAACTTATTAGTGCTTTTAATTTTGAACATCTTTTTATAGCACAACATTTCAAATGCTTTCATTTTAATTTCCCTGGTATTCCTTAATTTCAAGCTTCAGTTACATAGTATGCCATTCTCCACACAAACAGTTTTAGAAATGTATCTTTCTGATTCCTAGGTCAATAATTGAAACTAAAATGTTTCTGTTTTTGAAAATGCATCTTTTTGCTAGCGCTAGTATGATGTTTTGATATTGTTTTTGCTACAGCCATCAGTTTTAATTTTACATCCTAAATAACATAATGCTCCTGTTTCTTCTAAATTATCTGATCCCATTTTTATCTTTAATCTACTGATATTATTGTCATTTCTAGTACATTTCACGACGTTTGTTACCATAATTGAAACCGAATCTACTTATTGCTAAACGTCACTTCTTCACTTAAAACCTTGTTTTTTTTGTATATTTTGTCGGCTATTTTTGAAACACTCATAGTTTGGTGTTGTTTTAGTTGGATTTTTCTTCAAAGCTTTAAACTAAACATGAAGTATCAGAATAAACAAACCCGTTCATGACTAGTTTTTTCTATAAAAGATTGAATTTTTTACACGATTAATGCACTTTAAGTAAATGATTTTATTTTTATTTATAGGACAGTGGTCATAATTAGAATTATGTAGATCAATAATATAACTAACGAAATTTTCCACACTTGCACTTAATTGCTGTCATCTGCTCCCATTTCGTTGATTGTGATCCAAGATCTGTTTTTATACATCACTTTGACCAACTTCAATTTGCCAACTTACTAGTGACAAAGCAATAATAATCAAAAATACCTTTTCTGATGATACCGAGTTACTTCACGTATAAAGTCATTATAATGGGCAATCGTTTTGCTCGGCAGGTTAACAACGTGCACACGATACGGTTTGAGCAGTTTTCTTGCAAATCTCGCTGTAGATTGACCAAGTCGCTAAATATGTATTCGGGATTTCCATTAAAGCAGCTTACGCCACTGTGATGACCGCGATATTAAATACCAGTCTCGGCGGCCCACACCACACAGACCAAATACGTCAGCACTACTGTCTGGCCTCGGCACCCACCCGGCCACTACTGTGCAGTCACAAAGTGTTTATACCCCTCATCAGGTTTCCATGTGGTCAATCTCTCGACTGGTTCGATGCAGTCCCCCATCTTTCGCTATTCTGCGATAACCTTTCCATCTCAACACACTCTTTTATTTTGATGGCTTTTAGTTCTATCAGCCATACAACCAGCCGGTATTTAGCGTTTTCAACTAATTATTAGCTTAACAATATTATTTATAATGGTACAAGTAAAACACAACGAGTCATGTGTTAAAATTAATCATAATACAGGGTTTCCAGGAATGAAAGGATAATCCTGAAAATGCAGATAGGTTACAATATGTCCTACTATATGACAAAATTTTATTTTAGTAAAAGTCTCGCCATTTTCGAGATATTGATTTTTTAAATACTTTTTCGAAACGTGTGACTTTTTTCGGTTTATTGGATGCCATTTCTACAAATTAAGACTCTTTGAACCCTGTTTTTTTTTTTTTAAATTTACTAAAAGGTATTTCAGTCATCTAAAACAATGTTCTTTTTCTTAAAACGTTAAAAATAACCTTATAAAAATCTTAAATGGTATAATTATTTTATACTTCTTTTAAAATGACTGTTTTATGGTAGTTCAATCTGGTAAAGAGACCTTTGTGCATTTTAAACATGTAGTAAAAAATGATGATAATGATTTAAAAAAAAAATATTTTACGTTTTAAGAAAACAGAACATTGTTTTAGATGACACAAACATCCTTGGGTAAATTAAAAAAACATGGTTATAAAGGTCTTAATTTGTAGAAATGGCACCACCCTAATTCTTCTTTCTCCGAGACTCTTCCAATTGCAGCATGTCTTCAAGTATCTGCTTCCTTTATTCTCATATTTTCTTCCTCTATAATTGTTTTTTTTCCGACTGTACCGCCACTAGCAGATTAACCAATCTTACATTACTTAAAGTGTCCCACCATTCTATTTCCTCTTTCTCCGAGACTCTTTCACAACTTCTTTCCTCACCCTTCAGTTCCGAAACATTTTCATCTCGAACTTAGTCTGTCCCATTAATTTCATTCACCTTCCATAGCAACACAATTTAAATTGTGTAATTTAAATTATTTGCTGTCATTGTTTCATTACAATATTCACTTTCGTAAAGCATTGTGCACAATACGCACACTGTGCATACTAAAGTTTTTTTGTCTAATCTAGATAATTTTTTGAACTTCAAGATTTCTCTTCTTTATTTCTTTTTTAGAATAAACCATATATGTGCCTAATTGTCTTAAATCTTCTTTGTGCCCATAATTCTTTTATCCTCTGCGAGTGCCTTTCCTTCTCTTCCACTGTTCACTTTCTACCACCGTTTGCTTTTGTCCTTCTTCCCCGAAAACCTGCTTTTTGAGTTTCCTCTCTAAAACGTGTTCTGTTATTTAGCGAGTCTCTGTTGATTCCAACATTTTCTCCTTTTTAATAAATCTTTTTTTGTTACTGCAGTTCTGTTTTTGATTCGATATGCAGTTATGAGATTACTTCACAAATATAAGAAGTGTTTTATTTCTTCTGTCACATACGACACCCCTATATTTTTTTAATTTACTCCAATTAGGGCGAGTCTCGAGTTCTCAGGGATACAGTACCCTAGAATATTAACCATATGCTACCCCACGTAATACTTAGTACCTCAAAGCTCTGTTACACTAGCACCCTCGGACAAGAATCAAGCTGTGAATGCGTGTGCTAGACTAACTCGTTACAGAGTTGGGTCCCTGCGTCTCGGGCTTAAAGTTTGTCGGACCTGCTCAAAAGCAGCAGTGCACCACATTCAGACTGCGCTACTGACTGACCACATTTCACAACCTCGTTTGGTAACGTGTATTTAACTTCAAATTGCTACATTAATTTGTACAGTGCCACGTCTCTACTTCTCACATCATCCACTCTCTGATGCTATGTATTCACGTAAACCGTTTTCAAACTTTACTTTCCAGCAGATATTGTTTATTTTACGACCCTTTACAAATGTTCAGACTGAGTGGAAAATAATAGCCTCGAACATTTAGAACGAAGTCTATCGTTTGGGAACTAGTAAACAAAGTTTGTTATTCTCAACAAGTGTTACAACACCTAGTTTTAGCAATATGCTACTTGCTTGGGAGATGCACTTTGATTAATGTTGAAATTCAAGATTTCTCTTCTTTATTTATTTCTTAGAATAATCCATTTAGAGTGTGCGATAAATCAACTTTGTTTATGCATAATTGTCTTAAATCTTCTTAGTGCCCATACTTCTTTTATCCTCTGCGAGTGCCTTTCCTTCTCTTCCAGTATTCACTTTCTACCACCGATATGCAGTTATGAGTTTACTTCACATATATAAGAAGTGTTTTATTTCTTCTGTAAGAAATGTTCTAATTCGCATAACACTCATACTATTAATATTGCAATTAGTGCAGTAAAGGATACATATCATTCTCCCCAGGATTGTAACACTCTTATTTATTATAGTGAGCAGGCTAGTAAGCTGGGGGTTAAAGGAACCAGATTGTGGCTGAGAATTATGAGGATCTCTGCGAAGTGTCACCAGAAATGTAGTGGGCTGCGACTTGGAGTGTGTCCAGGCGTCCACTGACAAGCACAGCGTCGTATGTTAGCTGCGTAAAATATACAGCCGCAGTCACAATTCACTGGGCGGGAACAGTGACTGTAAACAATTTAAACTCGAAAAAAAAAAAAAAAATCTTCATCCACTCACTTACTGCCGTCACCTCTCATTTCTGTGATTTGTATTACTATTATTACTATATAAAAATTCTTGTGTGATATGTCCATAAAATCGATATCATCCTTCCAGAAAAAATTTCATCTTCTAGGGAGCGTGCATAAACCACGTGCCTCCATTTTGGACTCCTGTGAACCCCCCCTCCCCCCCCCTCCCCACGTAGCCCTACATGGTTTTTGCCTCTACCCCCCCCCCCAACCCCCCTTACCACGTAGCTTTTTTCCCTTTTGCTTCCAGAAGACATTTTGTACTGTTTTCTCTTGTCAGATTATTGTAAATTACATACGGAGATAATTAACGGAGGGAAATAAATATTCACATGCTGTTGTGAGTTCTGTTCCTCATTTTAACTGTGAAAAATATTATGAAAGGGAAGTTACGTGGCCTGGCTCGGAAACCCCCCTCCCCTACCCCCCACGTAGCCCAGCGTAGCCTTCCAGCCAACCTCTATCCCCTCTGGACCGAGCCAAGTAGTTTGTGCACGCTCCCCTATGAACGCCTCGCCTCTGTACGGGAATTGGCGGTTACAATGGGAACGTCTGGGGAGATGAACTAGGGTGGTTTTCATGGTATATTCCTAAGTGTGACAGAGTTCATAAGTTTTGTTTTAAGTGTGGATCACTGTGACAGTGTGCCTGTTTAGTGTAAAGTGTTGTTTGTGTTGTGAATGAGAGATGAAAGAAGGGAGAGAGTGAAAGCCGGTGCTGGCCCTTTCAGAGATATTCTTTCGAAAGACCAAAGAGAGGGGGGGGGGATAAAGCTTAATGTCCCCTTCTGACGGACGAATCACCATCAAGGGTTTCGTATGCCACCACTCCATACGCACTGCGGAGAGTTGTGAGATTTGATCCAGGACTTTGGTGCACAATCTGGTGATTATAAATTGTGCACCACCACTTCACCTACTGTTCCGGCCAAGTTCTGATAATGAAAATTTCTTCCACCAGCATCACTCGAATCAGCTAACCCCGTTTCAGCGCCGGACACCGTCACGGTGCCGTAATCGACTGAGCCGACGAGGTGGGCTCCAGAACATTGCAGAAACTGTTCAATTCCGGTTTCCTCAAACACGTTTTAGATTTATTGCTGATTGTGTCTCATATACTACACATTAAGCAAATACGTTTCTTAAATCATCTGAGCGAGGAAACAACATATCCCAAGCATGCTGAACACAATAATGCAATGAAGTATAACTCTAAAGCTTGTTGTGAAAGAGCTACACAGCTGGAGAAGTCATTTGCAGGGTGCTATACATATTCGAAGAAGGCCAGAACTCTTTTTGCTACTGAACGATGGAAAATGTCAAATCTAACGAAAACTTCGCATTCGTGGAAGATTTTGAGGAAAATAGGTACTTAACTTCATAGTTTCAGATAACATTATAGAACTAGCGGTATGCTCAGTCTGACGTAATAATTCTAAAATCTTCCAGATATTCCTCTCGCAAGGCTCACTGGACGTAACGTGCGAATTCGTGCTTTAGACAGTGAATTCATCTTCAGATCGATCGATATACTTACTAAATTCAAAATAATATAAATGGTAGCCATTAACGCGAACTAGGGGCCATCCATAAATTACGTCACACTTTGGGGGGGGGGTTTGACAAAGTGTGACATCGTGTAACAAGGGGGGGGGACGTGTCATAAACTTAGTGACATCACATGCACAATTTGTATCACTTTTTGGCTCGTGGCGGAAGATGAAGATGATGTTGACACATCAAATGTACCCAATACTATCGAAATCAAGAATTAAGTGACTATTATGACAATAATAAACACTATCAAGGAATGGGTTCAAAATCCATGGACACATGATGACTAAAGTTTGTATTATTAATTCGATTTTTTATGTTTTTTTATATTCTCTTAAATGTCTGATTTATTGTTGATATGATTTTTAACATAAATCATTTTGGAAGTGCTGTTTTAATTTATAAATTTAAATTGAAAAATATGTGATGTCACACCATGGGAGGGGGGGGGGGGGTGTCCCACAAATGTGACAACCTGTGGCATGGGAGTAGGGAGGGTTCCAAAAATCATGAAAATCGTGTGACGTAATTTGTGGATGGCCCCCTATGTATATCGAAATTTCGCTATTGGGAAGCAGCACAAGTATCGCAGGCAATGCAAGGAGAGAGAATGGATTAAATGATAGGGAATATTTAGCAATGTTATATTTTGACTATCGAAAGCTGTCATTTCTCACTCGCCGAAAAATTTCGCAGCAGGGATCATTGATTTAAGAGTTCCGTAATTCGAATTTTAATTATGTTACCAAAAATTACCTCTGGAATAATTATTTCATCAAGAGAAAATGGAGATGTAAATGCTTAATATAAATTCTAGCGATTCTGACAAATTCGATGTTTCATTACATAATGTTTCTCACAAAAAATCTTATGCATTCGATGGCAAATTTCATGAACGGGAGAATCAATATGTCGCGAAAATACTTTTAAAAAAATCTATGTAAAAAAATGTTAAGAGCACTGTAATTCTTTCAACTGAACTTTGTGCGCACAGTTTAAAGATCGGGCCACACTCTCCCCTCTCCCGTGTACTTTATTATTTACGGAACGCAATATTAACAAATCATCATCACACTAAAGCCTTTCCAGAGGTGAATGTCAATTTTAAGGCCTGTAATAGTTACATACAACGGAGCCCGGGACTTGGACCGAGGACCTTCAGTACCCAAATCGTGCACCGTAACACTGTCAGTCACCAGACCGAATATACAGGAAATGGAAAATAAGAATTCAAACACAATAAAACAAACGTACTCTTTTCTCTACAATTTATTTTTGCTATCGTAAAACACAAATGTAATCTTAGATTTGTCTGCTTACGGGGTGCATTTCAAGAAAATCTGATGAACCTGGAAGTGAGGTTGAAGAGAAGAAGGGCACTTTTTTAAGTCAATCAGTAACATCAAAATAAAATTTGGTCGTAAAGGACTAGAAATTTCCGCAATCTACCTTGTGATATACTCCTCTGACGGTACAAGTTTCTCTTGACAGTTGACTGGGCTGGCATTTCAGTTACAAATTCGTAGCTTTTATTATGGAGATCTCCTAGTTCCTCAGAGCAAATTTTTGGAATTGAACTATCTTCCGCTCAAGCTCTCTTCTTTGCCGCATGAAGTTTCTGATGTAATTCAACGCGTGCGTCGTCATGGGGTCCACATATATGCTCTGTAACATTTAGTATGGCAGCATCCTTACTATTAAAAATTCCACGACATTGTTTTGATCTTTCTTTGAGACAGCACCAGGTGATCGTTCCATCTTCTTTCTTTCTAAACTCTCGATAGCTGTACCCGTCATAATGCGCACACGGCTCTCCATGTGTAGTTGAAGTAACTTCCATGATTAAAACTGTGATATTCAAGGCAGCAGTGAATGTGAACAGTGGTGTGCGGTCCGGTTGGAGGGGATGGGGGTTGGAAGTCCCAGAATCCAGCATGCTGTTGTAGCGGGGACTAATTGGTAGCTAAAAGCAGGTAGCAAGAGACGACCCGGCTGTGCGCGATTGTCACTGTGCGCGATTGTCGCTGTGCGCGATTGTCACATATTTGGAAGAGGATATAGGGACAAGGAATGGAAAGGAATTTAGCTATGACCATTTGGAGAAACCATTCCGGCACTTACCTGGAGTTATTTCGGTAAATGAAGGAAAACTGAAACCGAGATGGCCGTTAGGGGATTTGAACTCGCGTCCTCTCGAATACCATTCTCCGTAGATACCACGTACCAATATATAGTTGTAGCTACATATTAATGACAAGGTTGGCATCGGATTTGAGATGCTGGATAACGCGTGATGAAAGGTGTGAGCTGTACGGTTGGTGATCAAATTGTTCGCAGCAGAAATTCATTAGGAGGTTCCACATTCCGTTAATTATCATCATCATCACGCACGATTTTGAATCCTTAATTGACAAGTCTAACGCATCTTCATAATTTTGAGTCACTAACTGTTTCTTCTCCATAAACAAGGCATGATGGTGAACTTAAACTCTCGCAGTGAAGGAATGTCCCACATCTATTTTTTTCGATATTGTACACACATACAACGAAGCTAATATTATTATCTGCATAACAATTCGCACATGGCATCCTTGCAACGATTGAACACACTTGTCAAGAATGTGCAAAATTGTTATCTCAGTGGTCTCGCAGCAATGTTTAAAAACGGATCTCACCTTGTAGTTATGGTAATAATTCACTCTTAAAATAGTGTCTGATTCGGTGCGTCAGGTGTCGTCTATACCTCATGAAAGCGTCGAAAGAATTAGCCACTTAGAGCAGCAATGATATGCTAATTTACACGACTATTCACTGTCCTAAGCTGTCATGTACGATAAATCAGCGAACTATACACATTACTACTTTCCGCAAGCATTTAGTGTTAACAAAGTTGTTCCATTAGTCACTCTCAATGTACTAGTTGTTTTGAGTCTAATTAGTGCTGTCAGAGAGTTTTTACAGCTGAAAGTCATTCCGTTAACATTTCAGAAGCGCACAGTAATTCGTGCATTCCAAAGCAGGCGTTGTATTGTCATTACGTAAATTTAATAGTAACATTGGGAACAAGGAACAAGAAGGAATTTATGCATGGCATCTTGAAACCGAGCGTGGTGGTGTAACGGATAGCGTTCTGGCCTCGCATTCGGGAGGACGGCGGTTCGAATCCCCGTCCGGGCATCCAGATTTGGGTTTTCCATGGTTTCCCCAAATCACTCCAGGTGAATGCCGGGATGCTTCCTTCAAAAGGCCATGGCCGAATTCCTTCCCATTCCTTGCCCCCATCCTTTCCCGTCTCTAAAGACCACGTTGTTAAAAAGGGATGTTAAACTGTTACAAAAAAAAAGGCATCTTGAAGGAACTATCCTGGCATTGATTTCGGGAAACCCAAATTTACAAGGCCGAATCCCGAATAGAAACAGAGTACTCCAGAATGACAGACCTGAACTTCATCGCTTACCAGTCAGGTCAGGATTTAAGTTGGGGTTGTGGCGTATAATTCTTACTACAGATAACGCGGAGTGCTGAGTAAGATATTTGTGGCTAACGTTAGATTTCGTCAGAGCTTATGAAGGAGGCCAGCAGTTTACAACAATATCGTCAGCAGCTCCGTGTTGTGGTCGGGTGCTCTGGCCTGTCATTCGGGAGGACGTGGGTTCGAATCCCCACCCAGCCATCCAGATTCGGGATTTCCATGGTTTCCCCCAATCATTCCAGACGAATGCCGGCATGGTTCCTTCAAGGTCATGGCCGAATTCCTTCCCATTCCTTGTCCTTAGTTCTTTCCCGCCTCTAATGACCTCGACGCCGACGATGCGTAAAGCCAGAGAATAAAAAAAAGTTGTGATCCGGTTGTGATGAGCGGTGAGAGGTTCCGGCATGGCCTTCCTGAACTGGAGTAGTTACGACAGACAATGAGTGGTAACCAACTGCTAGGGTATAGTCAGACACCTGAGTTTTGAGTGCCGCTTCATCAGCAATAACATTGACTGTTATACAAATTTGTTTTCAGTCCATTTCTTATATCTCTGTAAATTATTTTTAATTACTTCTATTTGATTCTATTATGTTTCTCATTATAGAATGACATCGACTTAACGAACTGGTTTCTTTATTTTCTCGAAGTTGGTAGACCAGAAACATTGTTTTCTCGTAACTTTCTTAATAATTGCTTTGTTTGCGTAGAACAGTACCGTCTTGCCCGAAAACATAACGTGAATCATCTTTTCTGGAAATCAAGGAAAACCGAGATCAGGACGATAGGACAGGGGTTCGAACTAGCGTCATCCCGAAGCCAGACCCGAGTGTTACCGGTTACCAGTCAAGTTCGGTCACCTTATGCAGACGACTTATCCTTGATTTCATGTGTGATAATAAGGATTCTATGATATTGATACCATTTAGAGTTTCTTAACATTCAATATTTCTCGTTTGCTTTAAAACCATTTATCTCGTACGGACATGAAGCCACAGAAAATTTAATTCTGTTTTATAGGAGAGCAATTTTAATTATAGTACTAATTGTCAGAAAGAAGTTTTATGTTCTCCACTACCTGACTGCATCTCAGCATAAGTCAAATGCCGAAAGAAACAGCGTTCTTTTGCATGTAGACTTTCACTGATAATATTAAATAAAGTGTATCATCTGGTTCAGGTATGCCTTCCTAGAGCCGAAAGTGGTACCCGTATTCGAATCCTAATCCGACAATCCAGATTTCGGTTTTCCCTGGTTTCTCAAACTCACTCCTCCCGGGATGGTTCCTTCAAAAGGCCATGGCCGAATTCTTTCCCGTTCCTTATCCCTAGTCCTTTCCCGGCTACATGTTGACGAGGCGTAAAACCATAAGCAAAAAAATAAAGAGAGAAAGAAAGAAGCTTTCCAGACCTGGATACAGAAGCAGCGTGGCAAGTCCTGTTCGTCCATATGTCTGGTGTAGGAGTTCTTGTGACAAATATGAAGGAGGCTTGAGGGTGAAATATGGTACAGGACTTCAATGCAACTTTCCCTTTACTTGGAAACTAACTGTTATATTCTTTGTTTCGCTAAACTTTCCAGTTCCCCAGTTGCACGTAATATTCACCTTCCGAGATTCCATCTACCTCACATTGCTTGGATCACCAGTTAGAGTTCGGTCTCGGGCAGAGGTGGTTTTAATTAAGTAATGTCGGTCTTGCGAAGTGTCTGCTTGGTAAAAGTAATATCTTGCGGAAAATCAAACATATAAACACTGAGAGAATCACGGAGCTCACTGTATGGCCTAGTAGCCAAATGATAATAAGAAAGAAGATAAAAATGTTTCCACCTCTGATCCTGTCTTCTTCTGGAGCCAGTTCACTGTACCAAATTTTCAATTACAGCTTGAAGTGAGAGGCATGCTTCACTGTCGAACACTATGGTTGGTCGTGTTGTAATGGAAGGCAATAACCACTTTAATATCAACTCTTTATGCTTATCAGCCAAGATAGTAGTCAAACGTTTCTTCGACGATCAGAAAATACAGTATTTGGAACAAATCCACTAGCACCTTAGAATATCAAACTAATGCCTGTTTCTTCAGGTCTTTTACCTTTCATGAACCGTGCCCGGCGTGACTAGCAGTGATCCTGGTTACCTGACCCTCAGTATCTTCTGGCTCAAGCATTTAAATCTCTGCCAAGAAGTAGTATCTCCTTACAACAATATCTCAGAACTCAAGACCGTTTCATGCAGAACATTTGTACGTGGCGAAATCTTATCTTCTGTAACACTACACGCCTGGTTTTCCACGGTGCAAACAATGTATTCTTTCTTAGTGAAGAGTTAAATAGTTTATGGTCCATAATTCGTTCATTGCTCAGTAATCATACACGCGTCGTCAAATTGTATCTCCTGAAAGATATTGGACTTTGCAATTAATCGCCATTAAGACTTTCCTAGAGCACTATAAACAATGTTCTGGTTTCACCTCTTAGCTGTTATTTTATTGATGAAAGAATTTTTCAAATTTTAAGAGCTACTGTCAACTCGTTGTTGCATCTACCCCTTCTCTTTTTTATATACATAAAAATTTACACTTCAAAATCTGAATTCAGAATGCATCGGTAAAGATGACGGGAACTCAAAACGACTATCTATTAAACCTGTAAACAATGAAAGCCACAAAAATAGATTTGTTGTTAAAACAATCCAATCAAAATTCAGCGACAGTATTAGATAAGTTTTGTCTCCATTATGCGATTTAAAAATTTATCTGATCCGTACTACCAGTGGACGAAGCTCGATTGCTAACATTTAATTTTCCATTTTTAAGCAAAGTAACTTCAAGTTTGGCTATCAGAAATATTAGAAATTAAAAAAATATGAAAACATCACATTGTTTACCTTACATGCCAATTCATCCTGCCATGTCGATCGTCTTGTTAGTGACAAAATTTTCCTTCAAATTACGGAAGATCTGAGTGGGTTAAAACTGAAACACGGATCTGCGAAGAAAATCCTCTCGAGTAACAAACCGAGTGAGTCTATCAATAAAACACGACGTTTCAGCGGTTATAACTCTGTCGCCATTGTCAGTCACTTGACAATGGCGACAGAGCTTAGGATCGCTGAAAGATCGCGTTTTATCGATGGACTCACACGATTTTAATCATATTCAACGCCGAGAAAAGCTCCAATCTTAGGGATCGTCCACAAACAACGTGGATCGGTCTAGGAAGAGGGGCTACGTGGAGGGGGGGGGGGGAGGTCTGAGCCAGGCTACGTAGCTTTCCATTCATATTATTTACCACAGTTAAAATGAGGTACAGAAAACACTATAGCATTTGAATATTTATTTCCTTCATTTAATTATCTCTGTATGTAATTTATGATATTCTGACAATAGAAATCACAACAAAATGTCTTCTGGAATCAAAAGGGGAGAAAGCTGCGTGCTAAGTGGGGGGGGGGGGTGAACAGAAGGACGAAATGGAGCTACATGGTTTATGGATGGACGCTCTCTTAAGGTACGTTCCCTCGGCGCGTGTTTGGGGACGCCTCTCATCTTTGCCGCATATACTAGCAGGTACGACCCACCACCAGACGGTAAAAGATGAAAGGCGCGTACTGCCTACCACGCGCCGTGGGAATGAGCCTTGCTCTGCGGCTAGCCTACTGGTAGGCGGTGCATTTTGTAGCAGGATGCGAAAGTACCGTGGAAGCGATGATGCTGCAAGTTGGATGGTGGCGTAATGCCGACCGTCCTCGGACGGTACGGTCGCTTCTAAGCAGGTGAACAAAGGCTATGCGTAACAGCGGGCGAGCTTTCACCACCCGTCAGCGCTCAATGCCGATCACCTGCAGTCTTTTTTTCACACTGCTCTGCAACCTCAGCAGACCTCTGAGCCACTTTAGCATCCGTCAATTATTTTTCAGAGGAATTTTGTGGAGACTATCGTGGAGTTAAGGATCAACTATTCTTGTTCCACTGAGTGCTAACAATCGGATCTAGTATTCTGCATGACATTGATTAGATTCCTTATCCACCTATCCAAATTTAGATTTTCCTTGGTTTTCCGAAGTCACTTCAGACGAAAACTAGAATTTTTGATCCACAAAGACGATAGCTGATTTACAGCTTTGACGAAGAGCAACCCCCCCAAAAAAAAAAAAAAAAAATCCCCGTAGCAACCCGGTGGTTTTGTGTCTTATGCTCTATATGTCTGAATGACTTCAGCTGAAAGTAGCAGAGCAAATCTATTTTTTTATTATTATTATTTTTTTATTTTTTTTTTAAATATGGCCTTCGGTCATTTCGACCATTTAGCCAGCTCCAATTTATTTACGTTGCAACTGCTGTATCAGAATTTCACTATGATATTGTGGACACAGTGAGGACAACACAAGACGAACACAACACTTATTAAAACCACCCATGCCCGAGGCCGGACTCGAACCGGCGGCCCTTGCAATGCGAAGTCGGCGCGCTAGCTGTTATACTGACAGGACCGGCGCAAATCTATGTATCTTCTGCTGATCAGGTTGACATCGTCCTGAATTTAATGCAGTTAGTGCCCTCACGCGCAGCTGTAGCATCCGTAATGTTATTGAAGTCTCTGATGAGTTATATAATGCTTGTGTCTAGAGTAAGTTGTTCAAACAGGAAGAGCCATGATGTATTTGATTCTGTTCAGCAAAAATCTAATCCTGGGAAGACAAATACCAAAGTACTGCCCCATTTCTTCATGCCGTACGTGAAATATCAGTTCATAATCATGCAAGTATTCGTTTTTATTTTGTAACAGTAGAGCAAGTCATTAAATTATAACACTTTTTGGTGAGCGGGTTATTTACGAGTCGATTGCTGTTAATGGGAATCTAAAGGATATGATTGTCGAATAAACAGTCCACTTTTTAGACATGATGAAAGCGTTTATCGCTGCAAAGAGAAAGAGACTACCAAGTGTTTTGCAATTTGATGAATAATGTATTTTGAAGCCAAGAAGATAGTCAAGGTAAAAAAAAGGTAAGACCTGCAAGCACGAATGCTCATTTGTCGCGTCTCTGTCAGCAACACACAAATACAAGCTTTATTCATTTACCAGGAGTGGAGTTGTTGAAATACGAGTTAAAACCAGCTTAAACACGTTTTATCTCTCTTGGTCACAAACAGGAGGCGACTAAGAAGTTATGTGCCGACAATACTCAAAAAACAGTTAACCTGACATGGCTAATCTTTACACGATTTTTTTATAAATCGAAATAAAGGATCATTTCAAAGAACGAAGAAAAGAACACTGAAAATCAGTGCCCGAACAATTATGAGAAGTTTTATTTACGGACAACACGGTGCGTAAGAAGTAAACATACAAACCGGTAAACATAGGCAAAAGATAGACTCAACAGACCACATTCTCGGAATTACGTAGTCTCATTTCAATGTTGAATTACGTCCTTCAGATCTGTAGCTAACGATTCCGTACTTCATTAACAGCTGTAAATTTCATCTTAAGGAGTTGAGAAATATATTTTTTGTTGCTCTGCAATCCGAACGAACATTGCGAGATATTAACGAGCGGTGTTAATCAAGTCTTAGTTTATAAGGGAATTACTCAATTTTTTTAAGACGACTCGTCTTTCTTCCCACTTCTCATATAATTTCCATCTCACCATGAAGGATGATTAGCTGGTAAAACAGTTAGCGCGTGAGTGTAACATTTTATTCGCTAGCGGTTTCTTTGATAGTTTTAAAAAGTCCTTCGCCAGCTACACTTTCACCTTAAACGTAAATAGCGGCTTTCGTTTTGGTGGAGGATGCCACACTCTCACTTTGAGCCACCATTCCTAAGTTGATCTCAGAAAGTGGGGACTTTCGTCAAAGATGTTAACACATCAGAGCAGTTAAATAAATATAACCTTTAATGAGGACGATTATCAAAGTTTTATAAAAGAAATTTAATTTGGTTGCCAAAGATATTCAATCAGTTAGTGAAGGTCATACGTTGAAGTAATTAGTTAATTAAGTGCATTAAAGCTAACCCGGACACACGTGGAATTGTTGTGCCTTGATAGTTCCCGTCGATTTCACACCAAAAGGATACAACAGCCCCATTGAAGATAAAGATATTAATCCAATTTTTCACAAACGGATCATTGCTGCCGCTCAATAATTAATTGAGTTTTTGAAGCTATGTGGAAGGCGAAATTGCCGCTACACAATCACAGAAAAGCTATGTTATGTTACAACTCCGCTATTTCATGACAGACACAACATGTAAAAAAACACTTCATAACTTTTCCCAGATGAATAATCTTTGAAAGAAGTTCAACATCTCAGCTTGCTTAGTACTCGTAGATTTCGGATCAACGAGAAACATAGTTTTTGAAAATTTGAAGTCTTTAATTTATTCCGAAGGCCATACTTTTTTTTTTTTTTTAAGTATGGCCTTCAGCCTTTGCGACTATTTAGCCTGCTCCAATTTGTTTCAGTGCCAACTGCTGTATCAGGCTTTAATTATGATACTGTGGACACTTCAGTGAGAACAACACTTAATTAAAACCACCAATTCCCGAAGCAGGACTCGAACCGGCGACCCTTGCAATGCGCCGTGTAAGTAGTATGGCTTAGTTTACCATTGGTTACAGAACCCAAAAAAATTGTAACTAAATTAAACTCAAAGGTGCGCTAAAATAAACTAGTATATGAGTCAGTTCGATACGTATCAATGTGAATGATTAACTATTTCAGGAGGTGTTTAGAAATTACAGGATTATTGACATAAAGGGAAATAAGATCGGCGGATAAGGGAGCGTGCACAAACTACGTGGCTCGGACCAGGGGGGGGGGGGAGGGGTTGGCTGGAAGGCTACGTGGGGGAAGGGGGGGGGGGTTACGAGCCAGGCCACATAGCTTTCCTTTCATAACATCTTTCACAGTTAAAATGAGGAATAGAACTCACAACAGCATATGAATATTTAGTTCCGTCAGTTAATTATCTCCGTATGTAATTTACAATCGTCTGACAAGAGAAAACAGTACAAAATGTCGTCTGGAATCAAAAGAGTAAAAATCTACATCCTACGTGGGGGGGGGGGGGGTATATAGGCAAAAGCCACGTAGGGCTACGTGGGGGGGGGAGGAGGGGTTCGCAAGAGGCCAAAATGGAGCCACGTGGTTTACGCACGCTCCCTAACGACGATATTGTTTGCTTCCAAACATTTCGGCGAACTGTGTAAACCGAAAATAGAAGGTTCAGCTTCCTGCCTTCCCCCTCCCCTTACCCGCAAATACTTATTGTTAGTGCTGCCATGTTTTGGAGAAGAATGACGGAAATTGTTCTGCGGGAATGTCAAGGCGATAGTGCGTAATGCGGAGCCTGACGGAATTTTTCATAATGCGCTATGCTGTGTGGAATCTAGAAGGCATTTGACTTTGATACGTGAGGAGTTGAGAGAACTCGAATCGGTTAAGTACATAGCGGAGTGAGCGATGTTATCAGTGACGGACAGAGGCTCCTCCCCAGCCGTGTTAGACGAGCGCAATATCCGCGTTGCAAAACGTGCCACCCGCCTTCACGGCGCGCCTCCAGTTAACACGCTTTTCGACAGGTCCTCCTCGCGGGAAAGCCACAGTCTAATGGGCCACCAAGGTTCACAGACGATAGGGAGAAGTTGAGCAATCGGGATGAAGGTGCGGCTCGACATTGTACGCTGACACGGGCACATTTTGCTGTCTGCCTGCCCTGGCAGAGCAAAGGATTGCAAGGAACTAGTATTATGTGTCTTAAATCCCGAGAGATGACGTTAGAATATCAACTGTGACAGCCATCGATGGAGAGAAGTTAACGAGCTGGCTAATGACACACAAGTATGTATAATACGTGGAAAAAAATAATCATGAACTTTACATGTGAATAAAATAACAGATCATAATCTCACATCGTTGCAGCTTAGGCCTCCATTGGTGATATTAACTTTAGTCATTCAAGAAATTATTATACAAATACACTCGATATTTCTATAAATAATTTTCCCAATGATTCAACTTTCTCAACAAAAGGGAGGCTGTGGCGAATAACAAAAGAAAAGTGAAGAGCGTTAAATTAAACAAATTAACGGCAAGTTGAGTAAACAAATAGGTAATAATACCGAAAGGATACTTAGAAAAAATGGAAACTACAAAAATCTGTTACCACTTTAATTGCTGAATAGGAAAACCCAGAAATAAACTATTGGCTGCTTCAAAATGTATTGAAAGTATATACAAGAACGAAGCAGCTTATTAGGTACACAGAAAAAAATAAAGATTTTTCTTGATTATCAGGTGCAGAAGGAATTGATTGTTGAAGGAAAAATTGTTCATATCGTGGCATATCATTTGATGACAAACTCAGCTGAGAAAGTGGTAGGCAGACGTTTCATATCACACATTTACTTGAAACGGTGATGGCGGAGTGTAACGGATGTAACAGAGAACTAATACACAAAATATAAGTTATATAATTGCTTGATTATGATGCTGTATTATGGTACTCACATTTTGGATATCAGATATAGGAGTTGGATGGGGTGCAAAGGAGGGCAGCTAGATTTGTTCTTGAAGGTACCCTAGAGCACAATCAGTAATTGATATGATATACGAGCTGCGTTAGGATTGATTGGAAGACAAGAGAATTGTGAAGAAAGTGCTAAGAGTGGATAATAAATATATTATCGACGAGTCCCAGATGGAGAATGGTGGAACAATTAGGATAGTGCGTGCAAGGTAATGGAATCGGAGACTGTAATAAATTACGGAGGAAGATGCTAAACACGTTACATCAAACAATCCTCTTCTGCTCCAAATCTTCTCACTGCTGTCTGTACTTTTTAGAACCAGGTAATGATGGGTCGTCCTCTTTTTCTCCTTAGTTCAATTTTACATTCCTGTACAAGTTTTGATGTTCTAGTATCTTCCTTAATTTTTACTTGGACATACAATCTTTTTCGTTCTACAAATTCATACATTTATTCTTTCACTTCTATTGGTTTTGTTCATCCAGACAATAAGGAGGATATTCTGTTGATAGAATTTCATGGAAATTGCTGTATTGCAATTAAATAAGTAATAGAGCACTACAAAAATATAAATATTATTCTAACAAGCTCTAAAAAACGTACAGGTATAATGTAATATGTTATGACACACGTGTGTCATATTGTTCGGAGTATACTTATTTACATCGGGTGTCCCCTGTTTTGAGACTTTGAGATAACGGGGTGCTGGAAGCTGTAATCAGCCAGTACAGTAGATAATCCGAACGTCAATTATCCGAACGACCTTTTTTTATTTACAGATTTATAGTATAGTACGCCTTTGCACGTTGCACGTGTTTTGTTCGTAAATCCACTAACAAAGAACACGTTATAATGAGTTTTACATCCTGCGTTTGTTATTTTATTATCGTCGCAAAATCCTAGTGACCATCCAAACACTGGCTCTGATGCTGAAGATTTGTCGTAACCGCGACGACACTTTCAGTGTGCCGGTACTTTTGGGTTTATTTTAGAAATCTGCAATACGCTGTGTTCGAGCTGAGCCTTTGTTATTGAGTTGCTGCGTAGGTGAGTTCTGTCGACTTCAGTATCTTGTACCAAAATTATACGCATGTGATAGCATCGTATTCATCATGTAAAAGGAATCATATGTGTCTCCAAAATGAAGCAGAAGAAAATAAGAGACTTCTTTTGCTTGGGATATGTAAAATTATAATGTAACTAATGTAATTTTACTGACAAAATAAAAACTATACAAAACGAAAATTCGAGCAAATCGCCGTCGGTTCAGATTATCAACGCTCCACTGTATTTCTACTTTGTTTCTTTTCCAGTTTCACTATTTTGTTGGAAGCGTGGAATGGAACTCATACGTCATTGCAGCAACATGAATGCAAAGCTGTTTCATGTTCATCTAGTTACCTATGAGTCTGAATTTTAATACGTAATATAATACTGCTAGATTTTTTTTTTTCTCGATCCGGCTAGCTAATTACCATTTGTTACTGGTCACCTGTTTTATGCAGATGGCCAGTGTGAACCTTGCCCGAATTCAAACCGCATTTGTTACACCTGCTGTACTTAACCTAGAGGAGGAAAGTCTGTGTTTCTATGTTACCATCTGTCTGTGAAATATGTAACCGTATGTGTTATGTATGACAAATGTGTTTTTTGCGTAAAATATTCTCGAGCTTTCCACCGAGATATCGCGTCGGTAAGAGGCGACGTTTCGGAGCCTGCCTCTGGCTCCATCTTACGGCGAAAGGCCTTATAAGCGTGGTCTCTTCCGAAATCAGAAACTTCGCCGGAAGATGGAGGCAGAGGCAGGCTCCAAAACGTCGCCTCTTAAGGCTCGTTCCCACGGCGCGTGGTTGGCAGTACGCGCCTTTCATCTTTTACCACCTGGCGGTGCGTCGAGGCGCGCCATCCCCGCTAACATATGCGGCAAAGATGACAGGCGTTCCCTAGCACGCGCTGAGGGACGCGCCGTGGAAACGTATCTTTACTGACGCGCTATCCCGGTGGAAAGCTCGAGAATATTTTACGCAACTGACTCACCGAGACAGCCAACATGCTTTCAAGCGTATATTTTCTTTGTGAAATGCGTAGTTTATGAGGTGTATATTGGGTACCGTCCTAGCATTCGACTAGATGACTGCAGGAAACCGCTTGAATCCGCGATCGGGACGGCCAGTGGGCTGGCACCAGGACTCGAACCTGGTTCCGTTGTACCTCCTCGATTAAGTTGCAGCAGCTTAACGCACTGAGCCACACTGCGGATTATAATACTGTAGTCTTAATGTTTAAAAGTAGAAATTTAAACTTGGAACAATAAGATGTGTTTCCCGACATTCTTCCTTGAGGCAGAACATTCACCTGTTGATACCCTTTTCAATCTGTCTCGCTTTATAATTTTAATCGCCTATTACAGATTTCCCTACACGTATTCTTAAAAATTATAATAAAGCATCCAAAAACAACAGATGTTGTCACTATTGAAAACTTTGTGAAATAAATAGTACGGAATGTTAGTTCTGTCAGAGGACGTGGTAGTAGTTTAGTATTTTTTGCCGAATGTGTGTTTTAGAATACAGTATTTTTACTAGCCCTGTTTTATTTATTTTATTTACGTCATATCGAACAATTTCTACGACCCTGTTATCCTACTAGCTTTGGAAATGCAACAGACCGCCCAAACCAATTAAGGTCAACTCACTTGTGACACGCAACTTATTGATCGCCTACAGTAATTATCATATGAGGTCGGAATGTTAAATTCGCGAACTTTCCATTCGTGAAAAATAAGTTTTAAATTGATTAGCTTCAATAGGGCCCTACATCGGAATGATATCCAGCAATAAGATCAGTTATTGTTCAAACTTCACCAACTTAAATTTCATTCATTGTCTTTGAAATTAGTTATCAATTCTACTTTCATTCGGACTTCCGATATCAGCTGAGACACATAAACAAAATTACGTTCTGAAATTATTTTAAAGCTACCTTAATGATAGGCGTCCTAGAGGTTGCTATGTTATCTGAATGCGATTTACGCCAAGAAATATTTCTGACCTGGGAAAATAGAGGGCTTAAAAATGAAAAAGAAAAGAGAAAAATACAGGATATAATACATCTGGAACACTTTCAACCTCCTGCACAGCCAGAAGTATTACTTTTATTATTTATTGGATTTGTATAAGCCATATATCCATCTGATACACATAAATGACTAAAAAGTATAACTTACGTCAGTGTCATGTTTCCAAAAGACGATACGGAAAAAATCAAGAGAATGAAAAAACATTTTATTTCACATGGCTCGTAAGTGTTTTTCACAATTAAAATTGTTCCAAACATTGCACAGGTTAGTATCAGACGAGAGCTTGTGTGTGTCTGTTCTGACAGATAAGGTCGTTACTTCCCGCCGCTTCAATCACAAGTCTCGTGGGCAGTGTGAGTCCTCGGTTTTAGAAAACAAAAATATGTATGCTAAAAGAGTTTTGTTTGAACATACTGGTCACATTAAAAAGAAATGATTCCTACAATGGGTTTTCGCTCTTACACTTCATATACCGACAGAAAAATTTCTACTTTTACTTCTCTCCAGTCACGATATGATCAATAGTTACCCAAAACTACAAGGTATTAAAGCTCATTTCCTATCTTACCAAGAAACTGCAGCGATAAAAGTGCTAAAAATAATGTATTTATTTAAAATTCTTACTATACACGTCGGAATCTAAAAAAGGAGGCTAAGAAACAGATGCAAAACCATAGTAACAATGCCGTTGGTTATCCAATGAAGCTTATAACCAGCCTATAAGACACCAGTTACAACCTTCTTAATCACCTTAATAGAAGTCGTCAGATATAATCTTCCATTAAATATTTATTAGCTGCTTCTGCAGAGGATTAATTGCTATGAGCTTCACGATTATTAACGACTTTTTACTATAAGTCTTTGTACGGTACTTGTGGCCACTTTATACACCGACACTCGACCGCGCACGTAGTATGGAGATTATCATTTAATACACATTCAATTCCAACTTGAAGTCAGGTGAATGTTTCTAATTAAAGATTAATACTCTGATGACAATTCACTATGGTTGGTTTCAATGTTAACCACAACCAACAACATACACTCCAACTATCAAGAATAATGAATGAACAGGAATAACTGATGCCACAGCATTCATGATACACTCCGCGCTTTTTATATCCTCCGCGATAACAACCTCACTCTTTCAGAGAGCGACTTAATCTCTTTGGCCGCACCCACGGACCAAAGATTCTAGTAACTTAAAACTACCAAATGACATTACAATTATTAATAGTCTGTGGAATTCGTGAGCGATTTCATTATACAATTTTTTACATTTAATTCATACAATATACTGACCACTTAATAAGAATTAATATTTACAAAAAACTATTTATTGTACAATTGAGGTGGTAGCATATATGTTACAAGCTATTGTCGTAAATGATATTATTTGAGTTTGTGCCAGCTGACTATAAAGAATTTGCCAGTCCAGCAAGAGTACTCCTCATACGTCCACATGTATAATCTTTTTTTTTACTTCTTAACGTCTCTTAACAGCGAGGTCTTTAGAGACGGGAAAGGACGAGGGGCAAGGAATGGGAAGGAATTCGGCCATGGCCTTTTGAAGGAAGCAACCCAGCATTTGTCTGGAGTGAATTGGGAAACCATGGAAAATCCAAAGCTGGATGCCCGGACGGGGATTCGAACCGCCGCGCCGTCCTCCCGAATGCGAGGCCAGAACGCTAACCGTTGCACCACCACGCTCGGTGTATAATCCTGTTTTAAATCAGGGAAAGCTGTAGTAGTATGATAGTCATCACTTTGATTTTGCCTCTTGTTTAGAATAGTACTTATAACAAGTTTTATTTTGGAGCTGACACACAGCGGACTGATCATGCTGGTCGCGTCTGTTGACGATTTCTCCACAGTCGCTGCTAATGCTCTCTGCACGAAGATGAGTGTCTCAGCAACAGGTTTATCTCGGAGGCACAAACACTCCAGTCGAAGCCCCACACTACAGAGATTGTTCCTTCCCCTCTGCCTGCTGTCCTGGAACCTCGTTTAGCTGGGTTTTTTTTCCAACTGTGTGATTTGCGGTTACCAGCGGTGTTGTTGCTATAAACAAATAGAAATGATGATTCGGTGATGTAACCATTAAACAATTGAATAATTAACGCAAAATTTAGTGAGAATAATATAAGCAAAACATGGCGAGGTGAAACAATTAAGAGTGCTGTACAAGTTTTCCTACAGTTCGTTTTTCCTTTTTCGATTATGAAACAAACTGATCAGCATGCTGTTTATTTTTTATTTATTTATTTATTTTACAAAAATCGCGATCCATTGGCAACAAGCTGGGATTAGTCGTTTTACGTACTGTGCGAGCCTACGGTCTCTCAGGAAATTATTTTTCTTCAGACTTTAAGGCACATCGGTCATTAGCGCCAGAACAGAAAACTAGACGATTAAAGTACATGAGAAACTAACCAGTAAGAAATCCCAAGTTGGAACGCAATAAAATATGTGTGTTGGCTGCAAAAAAATCCCGTGAGAGGTATAAGACCGAAAGATAATGAGTAGCCATAAAAAAGCTACCAGATCATATTAGCACTTAAAAAACATGTCCCAATATGTTCGCAAGAAATAGGGACATGATAAACAACTGTAAATTGTTGGATAAGCAACGTCGTTGCTTAAAATAAGGGCGAGATATTCCCTCAACACAGAAAACTACCAAGTCCATCCCATCACAGCCGCGAGTCCCAACAAAGTTATTACTATCTTACGCGTTTAACTGCTTCCTGTGCTAGGCACCACATATTCACACTCTCAGCAATGAAGCAAGCTCATACTTTGGCATCGTGACAAAATCAATAGCTAAGCAGCTTCGCTTTTTGCGTCATTCTCTCCCCTCCTCCCACCCACCTATATTCTCGCGTGACTGGAAATCCTGGAGAATATCTGCTTCTTCCGAATGAACTGTGCTGGATTGGCAGAATTCTGAACATATTGAATAAAACGCCGGTCAACACGGAAGGTGACCATAGTGAAAACTATACTACTACTATACTGTATCAAACATAAGCTTCATAGATACTGGAAAATTTACAGAAACTCGTGCGTGTTTATCGTCATGTCTCTCAGGAGTCGCAGCATTATTTTAAAATTTATTTTACTTATGGCTTTACACCTTGCCGACGTCGAGGTCATTAGAGGCAGGATGGGACTGGGGAGAAGGAACGGGAAGGGCTTCGGTCATGGCCTTTTTGAAAGAAGCATCCCGGCATTCGCCTGGAGTGATTTGGGGAAACCAAGTCACAGCACGATAATCTCTAGTCAAAGATGATAGTTAGGAACCGAATGCTGATGTTAAAACTTAACTTTATATTACTGAACATTAACGCGATCTCTGATAGAATTTTTCTGCTCAGACAGATAAAAAGCGCTTTTAGTTTCGCGTTTTCTGTTTGTTGACACAGAGTTGCAGTTCTCTCTAATCTTAAACCAGCTGCAGACGATTGCAAAGTCATTCACAAATTAGGATATCGAATTGGTTTCGTTAAGACCGACGATATGGTGTTAATCACAATGACAAATAACGTAGTACTTGAAGTAGAACCTTCAATAAAAACGATTACATTCCCAATGGGGTATCGATGTTGTTGTTGTTGTTGTTGTTGTTGTTGCTTTAGGGCGCGTCGACATCGAGGTCATTAGTGCCCCGGTGTATAGGAAAAAAAAAAGCGCTTGGTGAAGAGGTGTGATTAATGAATGTGAGTACAATGACTCGTGGATACTTGACACAGAGCATTACGTATATTAATTGCAGACACAATTCATAATTAGGTTTTACCTTGGAGTTTGACTGAGTGCGCTATGAGGCTGCCGCGCCGTATAATCCGATTAGGATTTTTCAGTGCCTGCAAGTAGCGGTGCGTCTTCGCTTCGGTGTCGACAGACACACAGACGTAATTAAAGCACCACAACTTCACATGGTACACGTACAAACCATGCAAACATTTTCAATGGAACGCTACATAGCAATTACGCGAAACCGCTTCGCCACATTTGCGATGGTCGATTATCTCGAAATTCGGAAATAATTATTTTCTTAGATCATTGCATGTCTAAAAAGAAATAAATGAGATTTATGGCGTACACGTGACTAGTGGATTCATTACAGTTTCATCAGTAAGCGTAAAACATTTGTATCGAAAATAGTTACGAAAAGATAACAAGACAACAAGTCGGAATAGTATCAGCTTCAAGTTAAAACAGATGACGACAATACTCTCTACAAACAGTTTCTACGACGTAAACAAAGCACTCTTAAATTCTTAAGAGTTCTCGGCGAAGACGCCAGCTTTCGCTTTGTCCCTTTCAGTAAAGCAAATAAACGTGGGGCTGTTCCGGTGTTCTCAGAAAAGTACTCAGCCGAGCTTAAATACTCATGGCCCCAATGCGAAATGAAAGGTTTGTTGAAACGTAAACTATACAAGCGTTGCTATGGCTTGTTGTATTGGTATGATTTTCGCTTTTACAGAGTTTGTGTTTTTTTAAGCACTTGCATTACATCATGTAATTTAAACTAATCTGTTTAAACGAAGAACGAAAAATTTGCCATAATTATTTGAATTAATATTTGTGTCGTTCGAAAAGGGCTAAGTACATATAGTAAATGAGTAGAATATAAGTGAAATAAATTGAATTATGGGATTTAAGAAGATTTATTTAACGAATTTTAAGTCGCACAAATTTTTGTATTATACTTCAAACTATTGGACAGTCATAAAATAAAAAATTGCCTCTCTAAATACACATAACAAATAAAGAAAATCATACAGATTGTACGGCGAGAAATGGTAACTGAAAGCAACATGTCTCACGGACTGAAATCGGTCTACGGGGTTGGTATGAATATTATTTTTGAGGGCTATAATTATAGCTGATGCTGGCGACGTAAAGAATTTATTTCTGTAGCATTTAATGCGACAAGGAAAATAAGGACAAAAGCTACGTCCTTCATTCTCATTCCTCCTAGTAGCTGAAAGTAGTGTGCGTACGAACAAAAATATTGAAAGTAGTTAGCTCTCCAATCGAGAAGCAATCGATACAGTAGCACAAATATGCTCGAAATTTCCACACTGATCATCGGATGTGAATGACACAGTGTAGCTTAAAATAAATCACACATATGAGATTTTCTACAGATCCATATAACTATTCCATCATGCAACAAAAAAGAGTAAAGGAACAGGTGTGAAGTGTTGATCATTCACTAAAACAGTTTTGAATTCTAGAAATAATTATCAGGAGTAGATATCTTTTAGCAATAAATTGTCTTTAGTGATTTTTAATCCATCTGCATATACTCTTGTATCTGAAAGATTAGAATTTTGGCAATAATAATAACCAGTAGAAAGATTAGCTTATTTGTGTTTAAGGCAGGAAATTCATGCTCCTGGCTCACTAGTGCGTATTAAACATTTCCGAATATATATTATATATATAAATTAAAATAATTTTTGGAAATGTTATAAAAACGGATCATTTCACAAGGGAAATAAAGTATTTTGAGCAACTCACTGACCACCTGGATTTGGATTTGTCAATGTGAATTTTTCTGATTTGTTTTCCTACATAATAATCCGTCATGCTTACATCTGATTCATTAACAGAAACACATACTATTCTACCGAGTCTAAGTTAGTAAAAAAGTTTAGTAATGATATTTTATAAAAGAATTTCTGACTTACTCCACTCTTACCGAACAGTGAAAACAAAAATCTTTCGGTTACCGATTTCTACCATACTTGGAAATTTTAAGAAATAACTGTTAATTTATTTTGTTTTTGTTTGTGTTATTGCTCCTAAATAAAAGACGTGGTTGCGATAACTGCCATTACAAAGGTATTTTAGCATACCAGTAATGTTATTTGAAGAAAATTGATCAATTCGCAGGTTTCCACGAGATTTTTCAAATAATTATGATTGCAGAATAAACAGGTTTGTTAAATAAAGAAAATGATTAACATATTAACGTCAAATCGTCTCAAACTATATTAAAACCTTGCAACTAATATTGCACAAATATTCCAAAGCAACCTAACGCATGAACGACTAACTCGCAGCACAGTTTCTCAACTAATTCTTTCTATTCCTCTTCTCATATTTAAATACTAAATGCTCAATAGACTAGCAGACAAGTACGGTGCAGACTACTTGCTGTCCAAAATTTTCCTGGCTTCACAGCTATTTTCTCACCTGTTTGGAGTACAGGACTGTGGTCACACTTCTTCCGTTTTCCTGTCACTATATTACCGAGAAAAATAATATGTTGAAAGGTCTATACAATAAGATCACGTTTTTGGTAGCCAACAATTACGGAGCCTTAGGAATATCGAGCAAATACATTGTTTTTGAGAGGAAATGGAGAAATATATCCAGCCATTCGTTACGATTTCTGTTTATTGATCATCAAATACAATCTAAAATGTCCAAAATTGCTCAATAATAAATTAGAGAGATGCAGATTTACATTTCATGTTCTATAATCTCCAAATAATTTTGTGATACATATATTGCAGAAACGGCTGGCAAGTTTTGGTAGCTGTGGTCTTCCGTTTGTTGACTTAATATTTCTCCCGCGGCATCAGTTCGATTAATGCCTTTCTGGCTTGATATTTACTGGGAAAAGATTTTCCTGTTTTACGATTCAAAATTTAAGTTTCTTCCAAATTATTTCCGACGTGTGGCCTTGAGTTTACACCGCCTGTAGTACGGGAAGGACGGAACCGAGGCCACGGCTCCAGAACGGTGCCGGCGAGTGTGCGAACCATGTGTGACGACGTGTCCTCGCTGCTCCCAACAGGTGAAGTTGCCCGCCAAAACCACATAACCCAGCAGATCCTGGCGCAGTACCTGCAGCGGCGGCTGTTCCCGCAGCTGGGAGGCGGGCCCAGGTTCGCCGCGGCGCCCGGGCGCCTCACCACGACGACCACCACGTCGACGACGCCGCTCCCTCTGGAGGAGGAGCTCGGCAGGCCTCCGGAGGATGTGCTGCACGTGGAGGACGAGGAGGAGGACTCAGCGGGCAGGCCAGACGGCCTCGAGGAGGTCGAGACCGAGGAGGTCTCCAACTACCTCAGCTCTCAAGGTCTCCCGCTTCCTCTGCCTTCCCCTCACCCTGGTGGCGGTTCTCTTAAGCTTACGGACGTCGCAACGCGCTGTAATTATCCCTGCAGTCGAGCGAAGGTTTCATCCCCATGTCTGCCACTATGCGCAACTTGTCGTATTCGTTTCTCTGGCAAAATATTTACTGTACAGAGAAAGTGTCTTGTGTTCAACTGATTTCTCTTCCGTATATTCATGCCTTGTCATCTCGGTGATTAGTCACACGTTGACCAATTGTACTGGACTCTGTTCTATGAAAACAAAGTACTGACTGAGAGGCTGTTGGAAACATGTTATTCTTTGACGTAGAAATTATCTTGCCTCTCCAGAAATATTGAATTGACTTCCAGTCTTTCTTTTGTGTTCTTGTGTATTGGACAACTCCTGGTCAGAATTATGTACTTTCGAAGCGAACATTTTAAATTATATCGACAATAGTCTGCTCTTCAAGCAACATCATTTTCTATGCACAAAAATTCTTTGTCTTATATGTTTGAAGTAAACTATTGGAAAATAAATTCTAGACCACAGGACTGCTGTTTCAACTCTGAGTATTTCATACAAGAAGATCTATTTTAATATATCTGAAGTAATACTACAGGCTGTGGACAAGATACATTACAGACTGCGGGATAGTAGAAGTAAGATGAATCATATGGTAGAAACATTTACCAAAATTAATTGGTAGCAATATGAAATTGAGCCGAGTTAATTGGTAAAGTAGAAAAGTTTTTCCATTGTACAAATTTTACAAAACCAATGAGATTCACGAATAAATTAAATAACGGTATTCTTCAGGTAGAAAAATATATATATATATATATATATATATATATATATATATATATATATATATATATATGTGTGTGTGTGTGTGTGTGTGTGTGTGTGTATAAGGCAGAATGTAAAGGATGGAACCTTATCAGTCAGTATTAGTTAAATATGAAGCTCAAAGAAAACAAATATATAAAAATATATAACCCATGAATTAAGGGGTAGATGCTAACTGTATTTGCAGCATTTGACAGCGATTTTATTTAGCATACAATTGTCGAAGGAAATAAGCTAAATATTCAATGGTAGCAGAATAATTCATAGCATGAGTGATGCATATCATGAATAAACTGAGAAAAATAATTTCTGTAAAGGTAATTTCTAATCATTTTGATATGTCATAGAGAGTTTGTCGTGGCTAGATAATTGCAACCATGAACTTTGAATTACATGAGTCTCTGATAGCAATCAGAATAGGGAATGAGGAAAAGTTCAATGTTATGGAGCTGTAGGTCCGACAACGCATACTTTTATACTACAATAAACCGGGTGGTTATAATTAATCTTTCTCTATTTATCACGTTTAAAAAGGAAACTAATTACCATATGAGTACCAAACTTGGTAGCATTAATGTCCAGAGTATGGGGTGCATGATTTCCATGCGTCACAGCCCCACCGCCAGTTCCAACTATGGCCACCAGGTGCCGTGATCAGTTATCGTGATTCATAGTCTCACACATCTGGCCAGTGGAAACGACCGAATTATCAGCCGATCGTTTCCAAATGCTTGGCCGGCATGATCACCCGACCTCAGTCCCTGTGATTTCTGGTTGTGGTGCTACCTGAAGGACAGGGTTTACCAGGGGAACATTCACACATGTGCTGACCTGAAGCGCAGCATTACAACACAGGTAACCAGCATGCCTACGGACATGCTTCGTTCTGCTGTGCGGAATGGAATCCTGCGCTTTCATACTCTTCTGGACACTGATGGGTGCCATATTGAGCCCCTTTTGTAGCAGTAATGGTACCGGTATGTAATGGTATGATGTACCGTAGCAGCACATTAAAAGTGTTTCAATTGAATTTATTCTGAATTATTTCTCTTCCCCATGTCCTTTAAATTAATGCTACCAAGTTTGTTACTCGTACAGTAATTAGTTTCCGTGTTAAATAGAGAAAGTTTAATTACAACCACCCGGTAGAATTGGTGGCTGCCTGCGTGCTGTGCAGAAGCTGTCGACAGGCAGTGTCTGAGGCGCCAGCTGTCAGGTACTACTGTTGGCTGGACTCGTGGTAGATGGCCTAGCCTAGTCAAGTAATGGTACACGCCATGAAGTGTGGGGTATTCTGTGGCGACTGGTTCTTCACGAAATACTCGGAGGCTCTCTACAAAATGGTCTGGAGAGTATTCTGTTCTCGTCATCGAGATGTGAAAAGTGGAGATGTTGCAGTACAAAACTAGGGAAACTAGTCAACAGCAATTGCCCTTCTATTGACAACTTAGAAATAGCAATTATTAGTGATTGGTGCACATGGGTTCCACATTTTGGTCGTGATATACTTGAGCTGGGGAGGGTACAAAATAGGGCAGTTAGATTTATGGAAATTACCGCAGAACACAATTAGTGACTGACTTGATAATGGACTAGACTGGGAGTTAATGGAAGACATGAAGAAGGTAAATGCCGGAAGTGTAAAATGCGTAAATTGGTGCCGAGGATTTGACAAATGTTGGTAGAAGAATTAGGAGACGGAACAAATGACCATGACCACAAGCTGGTACTTGATTTCAGCCCCGAGGGGGTGGGAAAATTTTCTTTTGTAGGTAAAGGAAACAACGATTGCAATAAATTTTCGAGGGAGGTACTGAACAATTTCAGAAACAGTGAAGGAGCTTAAAATTAAAATTCATGAAGGGAAATAGTAGAAGGATAGTCAAATCAAACTCAAAGAATTTAAGATAAATCTAAAACAAATATTATTAACTCTACATTAATTTCTTCCATTACATGCTCACAGTTCTTCCCTGATTCTAATGATCTCGAAATGGGCAAGCCGAGAAATCCTAACATGAATTTCGTGGGGAAAAAAATGTATAGAAATGATATTAATGATATTGAAACATTTTACTTCATAACATTTAAAAAAACAAACAATCTTGTACGGAGAAAGAAACTTGAAAAAAGATATTTTATAATAGCCAACAGTTATCAACGTTAGTACATGTTAGTACTAGTAGAAAGTAATTTGTCACAGGGCTTATTATATTTTTTTAAAAAAGGGAATACCAAAAAAGATTAATGCGTAAATTAATTTGAATAACGTTGATAGTGCCCTTACGATGAAGACATCAGGTAGGATGATAAGTCATGTTTATAGTAAAACATCAGAGAAAAAAAAGAAAAGAAATGGACAGTGGTCTGTAATAAGCTTTACTAAAAACTACTTTTACCTCTGCCGCTTTATTGTTGCTGTAATTAATGTGCAGAACACGTACAAATCGATTCATCGGTTACAAGTCACAACTAGTTAAGAATTTTTTCCCGATAAGAAAACCGTTTTAGGAGCTCCGAGTAAATTGTTGTGGAAACTTTCTCTTTGTACGTGTCAGACACTGCAAGTTGAAGCTAGGATACTCGGTGAAATGTGTCAGATTAACGATCGAGATACATTTCCTCCGTGGCTGCGTACCACATCCATTGTTCTCTTGCGTTTATTTCTTTGATACCCGATTTTAATACGATTTTTATTATCAATGAGAAAGAAGTGGCTTTGATTAATTTGTTATAATCTGGAGAAAGTTATGGAGAATAAATATTATATTTTCGTGGAAATCCTGAACTATAAATCCAGGTTTTTTTTTGATTGGCCAGTCATCCAAAAATACAGATAGGTTCATTGCGACAAAACTGAAAGTCATAACGTTAAAAGTCTAAATATTATTGGCAGGCAGTACTTTGTCACAGATACTTTACGATTAATAAAATTTGTTCTACTCGACATATTTATGCTTAGAAAATACTTTTATTTTACTCGTCAATAAGTTTTCCTCACCCCTATTTTCTCTAATGAAAATTGGTCATTCAATGCCAGAGGACAAACGTATGCAAAAAATTACTACGCTTGAAGCAAAGCCAAAGGCGTATTAAGTGTTAAGACAATTACTATTAAAGTCTAGATATACAGAAACATTAACATCAGTGTCAGTGTGATTGCGAAATTTGCTGTGATCATTTTCTTCAGCTGAAAACTACAAAATGGTGATATCACTTACGGTTCAGTAACAATTTTGTTTCATAAAACGCAGTACTTTTTTTAACTATGAAAGTAGAAGCATGCATACTTCGTAGATGTGGCAGTAAGTTTAGGGTAGATGAAGGCGGATGTACTATCTCAAGTTCGGAAATAAGCTTGTAAATCGCATTTGGAGGATCATATATCTTTAAACTGATCAGAATTGATGGAAATGTTTTGCACATCTGGTCTAGACTGCTTTAGACTCCAGTATGTCACATTCTTTACTTATTTATGCGGTTTGACAACAGGATCTCCGATAAACGCGTTGAAATTATTAACATCAAACGAAATTATCAGGAAATTAAGCCGGCAACCAATACGGATTCAGGGCGTCAGTTTTTCTAGGCGCATGTACGCAGTAAGCGAAAATGCTATAACACAGTTATAGCTTCCTATTTCATAGTACTGATAAAAATAATTCAACTTTAATCTTCTCGAATTAGTTACATTATTGGCGTTATAATTTATTTAAATTACGAAATGATGGTCATTCCTGCAGTGGGTCTCGTCCAAATTTGAAACGTATCACACAAACGTTTACTACAGTTACTCCAGTGACAATAAATACTTTAAGGGAAATGTAACTCCACCCAATAACTAGAACTATAAGAACAACTTTTTGTTGCCGAGCGCTTTGGCCTCGCATACTGGTGGACGCGGGTTCGAATCCCCGTCCGTCTATCCAGGTTCGGCTTTCCATAATTTCCCCAAATCCCTCTAGGCGAATGCCGGGATGGTTACTGCAAAAATCCATGGCCTAATTCCTTTCCCCCCTCTAATGACCTCAGCGTCGATGAGGCGTAAAGCCAAAAGCAAAGGGAAAATACTTTTTTCTGTGTTTAATATTTTATTTTGAGACTATATAAACATGAAAATAAATATAGACAGCGATTAGTTATTACGTACGACTTAAATTTTAATTTTAAGCTAATCAGGATACACGCATAAAAACACGCTCGTAGTTACGCATACACTACGTTAGTATGATGGTTATATTCCTGTCAATGGACAGCACACCTCATTGCAACACGAAACATAAATTTAAAAAATTCACACAACTTCCTGTTTAAAATAATTTAGGCCTCATTTTGCTATAGATTAGTCGTAAAAGTATTCATAAATTTCTTAGATTACTAAAATATCTAAAAGTCCTATAACGCTAAAGACTAGTATGGTTGAATATCCACCAATTGCAACGTTAGGTAAATTAAATGTGGCTGCTTAGTGCCAAAGCTAAGTCTATCTCATTGATTCGTTGTGTGGAACTGTGAAAACAGAGATAAAGCAAGTCTTGTCTGTTCCGACTGGTTTTAATACCGGCTCAGGAGCGCAAGTTTACGACCATCGTGAAAGTTGGAGCAGCTTCGCCATTACGGGCCGTAAAAGTTATCTTCCGTCCGGATTTTCGGATTCTCCCTACACGTGCGACGCAAAAGGAATGTGGAATCCTTCAACTTCAGCAGCTAGAACAGCAGAATTATTTTTTTGCCCTCGACGCAGACACAGCACCTTCTGTAACAAGAAGGAATGGACGACAAAATACGTTAATTTGGTTGTATAAAAGATTTCTGTTTGATATACGATATACGTACACCTAGGAAGCTGTTAATTCCTGCTCTTAATAGCGTCTCAAAATAATTTTTTAGAAAAAATTTTACAAAATTTTTATCGGTTAAAGGTTTGTTATATGAATAAGTTTTATTTTCTGAATGACAATCAATAAAACAAAACTGAATAAAAAGATTTTTCCCTCGAAGCTCATGCTGTTTAATAACCACTTTTATTGAGTAATGTTCTAAATATTCGACTACTAAACGTTACGCTTCCTAGAAAATCTGAAACATAAAGAAACAGAGATTAATGGCAGGTGGCACGCAGGACAATAAAAATCTTCTGCTGAATGGGCTGAAGTTTTGTGCACTGCGTGAAGTATAAGCAGCCGTGGGAGGAGCATTGTTGTAAGGCGTGTAGGCTACCCACTGGGGACTCCTGCATTTCACGCGCTCACTTCCTCTCTCCGGAGGTCTCGTAGCAGATTTAAACAAGTTCTCACTGTGTACGAAAAGAGTCAGAGCTAATGAAAACAACATTTGAAAGTAGATGAACTGAAATTAGTGACCAGCGGTCACTACAAGGCAGAAATTGCTAAATTCATATCCCACTACTCATTTACCAAAACTAACATACAATATACCCATATTTCACAGAGATCCAAAACTCAAAAACGTGGGGTCTGCATATAGAATAAATGGGATAAGATGCCTTTTTCAGACGGCATTTGGTTCAGAGTATTATCGGGACATGCTACCGAAATGGAATCTACAATAATTCTGATTCCTGCCTTACTGGGAGATCAATAGGTACCCACCGAATACAAGTATTGGCAGTACAGTATTTAAAAAGGCAAAGATTATTATTTCCAGACGTAATATTCCTCTCAATAAAACTTTGAACCTTTCCATACGAGGGCTGTACAAATTTAAGTTATGATTTGATATTAGTGCCTAAAGGAATAGGAAATGACGACCGTTTGGATAAATAGAATTGAATCGAACAAATAATTGTTTCGAATCTATTAGAAACTAAAACGTGAGAAACGTGTGAAAGACTTAAATGACAGAATGTTGAGTAATCGCTGTCAGATATTGGCCTACATCAATGGAGTAAACTTTTAAAATACGGCGGAGAACGTTTCGAAAATGACCTATACTCTCGATATTCAAAAATAGCGACTACAGAAGACATAAATTAATTCAGACAGAGTTATCATCGAATCACCTTGCAGGATAAAGAAACAGAGATTTTAATATCAGTGTAGTTAGTACAGACACTGAAGCAGAAATCTACTTCTTTCCCGAAGTGAATTCACGCATCGTATTCCACAAACACTAACGGAGAAAGTACAAACAGAAATCTTTATAAATGCTTCACTGTTTATGAAGAAAAGAGGGACGAATATATAATTTTAATATACCAGTTTACTTCAACAAGCAAAAAAGTATTGAAGCAAAGGCGACATAAAAAAGCTAACATAGCAGTAGACTAAAAATTTCCTCTTCCCTTATAAAATAGATATCAAATGTAATCATGTAGTCAACTGATGGTCACTATGTGTTATCAGAGCTTGATTAGAAAATTTAGGCGTTGCGTCCAAATTTGAAATTTCTAAGGCCTACACATATTTTTATCTTTGTCTATATTCAATTCGGTAGCATCATATTTTGAATAACTTTTGTAACTCTGTCGCTCATTTAAATATTACACCTGTTTCCACAATGTCTTCGTGTACAAAAGATCTATGCTGGCAGGGAAATTCCATCCAGAAATAAGTTAGTGAAAATGATAGAGGTCAAACCTCCCTTCTTTCAGTGGTCATTTTGAGCTAGTTCTATAAAAGAAATAAATCTGAACATTGATCAGCTTAGCAAAGAAACTGATGGTACGGACCACGTCATAAAATGACTTCTGATAACTCGTTATGACTTTTGTTTTACCGTCAGAGCAGCATGTTCCAAAGTTTTGTTGGTGGAATGCATTTAATAAAACGGTTCCTAAATACCGAGCGGGGCGGTGTAACGGTTAGCGTTCTCTCCTCGCATTCGGGAGGACGGCGGTTCGAATCCCCGTCCGGGGATCCAGATTTGGGTTTTCCATGGTTTCCCAAATCACTCCAGGCAAATGCCGGGATGCTTCCTTCAAAAGACCATGGCCGAATTCCTTCCCATTCCTTGCCCCCATCCTTTCCCGTCTCTAAAGACCTTGCTGTTAAGAGACGTAAAGCAGTTTAAAAAAAATAAAAAAAAGGTTCCTAAATCATACTCGAGCCGTGCGTTCACGAAACAATTTTCGGTATAATTTTTCATGTCAGACATACAAAATGGGACGATATGTGAAGAGTCTCTAGATAATGGGCCTTCGTCTCTGCTTTGCAGTCTAAGAATTGATTTTCAATGTGTTTGTCTTAGCTGATTTTACATAGTCATCCCGCTCTCCCTATCATGTTATAATATATATCTATATACCCATCAGAGACTATCTTCATATTTCTGCTTCACATGTACTAATTCCTGTCCGATTCTACATTTATTACCTACACTTTTCCATAAATTAAGGAATTAATCACTTCCTTACTGCTGAAAATTCTGCTATGCATCTCACAATCACTCTTTGCCATACGGATGCTTCATTTCTTACAGCATAGGCTTTCCTTTAAGTACTATGGAGTAATTGGCTTCTGGAAGTCTGATGGTTGTTTTATGAAGTCCCTGAAAGTTTTATAGTCTTGGGTTTTACACCAAAAAGTTTCTTCTTTGAAGAAGGGTATATTTGGTAGTTCCAGTTTACACTTGACATTTTTCTTGCCTCCATCGACTGTGATTTTACTTCCCAAATAATAGAACCGTGTTATTTTCTCTGCTACTCGTGTTGAAATTCAGCGTATCATTGACGAGATACTCTGCAGCAGGTGTTGCGTCCAGTACCAATTTACCTAATCACCGATTACAAATAGCTTCTAAAGTAGCCACGCTCTCTTAGACCTACGTGGGTTTCTAAAAGCAATTTTTAAACAGGTTCGATATGTTGATGATATAGTCAAAGTCTGCATAAATTCGCACTATTCTTGTGATTATGCTAACCGTTCCGATGTTTCCATTCCACTTAATCAGCTGGATATAGGCGCAACAGCAATTTCTCTTCGAGCCTGGAGGGTAAGCCGAAAGGATTGGTTCTGGAATTCGGTAGGACGCGGCATCAATTCCCCTTCCGACTATCCAGATTTTGATTTTCCATGATTTTTTTCGAAGTGTTGATTTAATCGCAAAGGGAGGAGTTTCTGGTTATGCATATATGATAAAGTTCTGTTTATATTCATCTAGATTTTCTTATACAGCTTGCTGTGTAACGTGAAGTACGCCAGAACGCTTACGTGGTTTGGATTCCACGTTAAACTATAGGCACCCTACGTGCGGTAGAATTACCGTGTTAGGTCAGTACACCTGCGACAAGAGTGAGCGTGCCCGAAAAATCGAAAAACTTGGCGGCTTCCAGATCAACAATCCTACGCATTTAAATTTGTTTCCGAATTGATGCAGTTATGTTGTCGAAAAACAGGTGACGGTGCGATGGCACATTTTTAACTGCTTTAAGAGGTGATATCTAGTGAAATACACACCAAGGTATAAATGTCCAAAAATAACATTGATTACAATTTTAATTCAAACATGTTGGAAGGGGGTACGCAATAAAAACTTTATCTTTAATTTGGGATAGAAGGTATCATGAATTTTTTTTCTACTATTGTTTTGTGGTCAACGGAACCCATCTTGTTGTGAAGTTTCAACGTAATCGACGCAGAGGTGGCGGAATTATGAAGCTGTGACGGATGGTAATGACGAAATTGTAATAGTATCGTTATCCCAATTTGGATACGTAACCCTAAAAAAATTAAATCAACTAAGACTCCCCGTTTCGAGGCGTGGACGATCGTTTGCACCAGCGTCGGCGTAATGTCGGATCGATATTTCACGACTAACGCTCGATCCTGCCATTCCGGAGGACGCTGTTTCGATATTAAGTCCAGCCGTCCACATTAAGGTTTTAGCGTAAAAATTTATTATTTACTTGGTTCGTTCTTCTGTTAGGAGCCATTTGTAAAAATACGCCATTTAAATTTCATAGCATTCCAGGCTACTTCTTGTTTGATGATGTTTAAGTTATTGTTTCTCATCTCAGAAATATAATACTTAAGCTACAAAGTTCTCATTATCTTTATTTGCAAAGCATCTATTTAAACATTTATTTTGGGTATAAGTCCACCATTCTGCTGTTTATTTAATTCATTGTTTTAATCATTACTGCAGAGATTCTTGTTCTAAAACAACAGAGATAGTGCATAACACCTCTGTGGTATAAACTCCCGTGATAAACTACAAATATGTATAAAGTTATATTTTTATTTGTTTCGGAATACTTGACGTCATATTTGCCCCCTATTTCGGCGTTACTGTAAACTGAAATGACGAAAAGTCCAGATCGACGCCACACGTCTCTTCATTTAAATGTTCTTTTGTGGCTTTATCACTTATAGCCTAACACTCGACACAATGAAATTCAGATTCATTATAGTTTAGTAATAACTTCTTATAAATACACATTCTCATTTGTTTAATTTTTGGTCTGGTAACAAATTAAAAAAAAAAAAAAAAAAAACACGTTACAAAGGTTCTAAATATACATCTAACACGTCATCAGTTTATCATAAATGGGAATCCCCCTTTGCTGTTTAAAATCTTAGGTCTGCCACATTACGAAGGACTAAAGCTTTGTTAGATCGCAGTTACACCAGCCAATAAGCGTTGGGGTGAGGTTTTCCAGCAACCCTAAACGGCCCATGAAAAATATCAAAAAACCTTTTAATGTCCGAGTTCAAATCGCATGATTTTCTATGCGTTCGTACTAACACAAGTTCTCTCAAATTGTACTCGGCTGGTATATGCCCTTTGTTGTGTCTTTTCTTTCTCTCCTCGACTTTTTTCCTCTTCATTTTCTGTTAACCAACTTACATCTGACGCATTCAATTTTTTTTTCTCGTTGCCTTCACCATAAATTTCCACTTTACTTAACCAAGAAATTTCACCTTGTGACCATTTGCAGGTCTCTTTTGTCAGGAACTCTGCGTTCTCTTCTTTGCTCTTTATTTCATACAATCTTCTGTGTGCTCGAGATTCGTGTGCTCCACCAGAATGATTTGGACTCGTCTAATATCCACACCTTCGCCATGTCTTCTTTTTCTTTCTCCTTTTCCATTTCATTTCCATCTCTTCTTCGTTTCTCTTGAACACTTATCTGTCACTTCCTGAATGCCGATTTTCATAGTCTCTTTTCTCATAATTGCTGTCTCCAGAGGGGTTCATAATTGTTCTAAAACTGCTTGACTCTACTCTCCTCAGTCGGAATACAGTCATCCTTCCCCTTTCATTCTGTTCGTTCTCTCTCGTCATGATGTGTACTCTGTAATCATTCGCAAAAGGTACTTCCAAATATTCTAATTCTCGAAATAGTGTCTCACAAGAGTCTCTCATACTGTCATCACGAACAGTGTATGGTCTACTGTTTCTGAAATCACTCTTTACTTTACTTTGCTCTCTTCTTGAGCTTTGCAGTGACGAGAATCAAAACAACGCCACTTATTGTGTACAGAACTACATTGGACCAAATAAAGAAACACTCCGATTGAGAAATACAGTACACGCTAAATTAAACAACTTTAAAAGAAAGAAAACACAAATGAAATCACTTGAAATGATGAAAATAGAGAAATTCCAATCAAAATACACGGATGAAAATTTTAAATATAATATGGCTTAAACTATACCGCTTGAGATAATTTTTACACTTTATTTCTTACTTAAGACGCGAGATGGATTTTATCATTTATAACTATAATTATTGAAAAAAAAAAAAACCTTTGAATTTACGTCAGTTTTACAAATAAGAAAGAAAATTTATGCCACTGTTCCATTTTCTTTCAAATACTTACTTCAAATTTTTTAAATGTAGAAAAATCTTTGTACTTGCCAAACTGCGTTGTCCGAAGGTTGTAAGATCCGTGTTGCCAGAGATCTGGCGTAAACATTTATTATTTATCTGGTTGGTTCCTCCAATTATAAAATTATGCTAGTTAAATATTCATAGCCTTCCAAGCTACTTCTTGTTTGATAATCTTTAAATTATGTCTCTCATCTCCGAAAAATAACACATTACTTAAGCAACAAAACTCACACTATCTTTATTTGTAGGGCACATATTTAAACATTTATTTTGCATACAAGACCACCATTCTGTTTTAAAACATTGCTAAAGAGATTCTAATACTCAAACAACAGAGCTAATAGTACTAGTAATAATAAATGTAAAATATGTATTAATTTTTTTTTTATTTCTGAATACTTGACCTCGTACCATGCAGCATGGTTCCCCGAAAACACCTCAGACAAATGACAGGATGGATCGTTCAAACGGCCATGACTGAATTCTTTCCTCTTGCTTGCCTCTGGTTCTAATGAAATCGACGTTGTGAAGCATTAAGAAAAAATCAGCACCGCTCCATTTCCATTCTCAACTCCTGAAAAAAAATTAAGCGAAAACTTATACAAACACATGCGAAAAGAAATTCACAGATAATCTACACTGCCGCTTGCATGCGAGGGTAAAACGTCACTCATATCAGCTTACTACTGACTTTAAATTTTTTTGTTTGGGTCTTTACGCCTCGAAGACATCAAGGTCATAAAAGGCAGGAGGCAATTAAAGGTTAGGAGACCATCCCTGGTCTCTTGAAGAGATCATACCGACATTCGACTGGAGTGATTTCGTAAAACTATGTGAAACTGAAATCTCGATGGCGTGATGGGGATTCGAAACTACATCCTCTGTAATACGATGCCAGAGCGTTACAGCTCACCCATCACGCTCGATTATCTGAGAACCAAAGAAGACACAAACACAAGTAGAAAAGAGAAACATATTAATTTGATGCAATCTATTAGCTGTCAACAAGTGCCTTCTAATCTTGTACTCGTACGTATGCTTATAATGCTTAAAAAGCGAATGCTGAGCGTTGGGGAAGCCAAAGAGATGAAAAATTAAAGAATTTAAATCATAAAAATGTTCTCTGGAAGTAATGACTAAAAAAGCAGTTTCATGATGAATCGTTCAAAACGTTGAAACAGAATGATGTGATATGTGGTATGATTTATTTTTAGCAATATATATAGCTGATGGAAAGAGTTATAGAGATATCCTACACTGTAGGAAACAGATTTCAAAGATGAAGTTTCTTAACTAATCTGTGGAGATTGATAATTTAGTTTAGTCTACAAAAAATTAGACTACATTTTAACTAACCCGTTAAAAAACTTCGTAAGTTAGTATAAAAATTGTAATGGATGTTATTAGATGCAGCCTTGTTTTATGGGTAATGGGTAACTTTTTAAAAAATAAGACCGAAATGGACTGCAAACATATTTGAGTGATCTTTCAGTGGCAGATATGAACAAAATATGTTCTTCATTCATGCGCTCATCTTGTGGGTACCGAGAAATTATTATGCTCGTAGTACAGTGACAGAGTTTCATTATCCTGCTTTGGTAGTAGTGTAGCATAACGCGTTCGTCGTAACGATAAAAGTGGACCAGACACACGCAGCATCCTAAGCAGTTCATACACCCAAAGAGCATTTTGCAGATATAGAATAACGTTATGAGAGCGCAGAGAGGCCTTAATCATAAACGGCCTTTTTAAACGATCAAGGACATTTTATGTTTCACAGAATTTCATTTGCCAAATTGAATAATGCAATTAAGTAAGAAATTATTTTTTGTTTCTCACACATAAACAAATGAAATTAGTAAAGAGATGCGGATCCAATAACAATTGTAGGTGATGCTTGTAGCGTTCGTATACTGTAAAAATTGGCAGCATTCGGCTTCTGATTTCTTCCAACTGATAGTTGTCTTTAATATGTGCGTTTCATTCTACAGATTATTGTCCACTTTACTATCACAATTAAGTTTTCTCGTTTTGTTTTACTTTCAGTTATTTCGATTTATTTTGGCAGTTCTACTACTAGCCTAGATGTTAAAGAAAAATTGCGTTTACAGAGGGCAAAGCTTTGTGAAAACAAAAGAAGGACGTAATTCCTGCTGTTAGCGACTTTTATGTCAATCTGAAACGAGAAACTGCTTTCACGGCTGATAGCAATCGATTAGACCAATGTGAAACCAAACTCAGCCAAATGAAACAGTACCGTTTCATCCTCAAAGCCAATAATTTTACCAATAAAAGATTACAAATTAGTTACTTAACTACAAAAAACACGTAAATTCTAATGTTATAAATAACAATTTGTATATAATTTCCAAAGGTCTGTGCACAGCATTATAATTAACTGCTAAATTTGTAGATAGATTCCAAATAATCATACATCATGTCATCTGTGGCAAATGCTTTATGAAAGCTTACATTCCTTATCCCAACTTACTTTCTCATTACTCTCGAGCAAGATAAAACGTCTGTTGTAGAGTAAAATATGTAATTAAGCAGAAACTATTTTAATTTGGATTTAAAGCAGTAAGAACTATACAAAATCTTTTTATTTCTTTCTTACCGAGCGTGGAGGTGTAACGGCTAGTGTTCTGGCCTCACATTCGGGAGGACGGCGGTTCGAATCCCCGTCCGGGCATCCAGATTTGGGTTTTCCATGGTTTCCCAAATCACTCCATGCAAATGCCTGGATGCTTCTTTCAAAAGGCCATGGCCGAATTCCTTCCCATTCCTTGTCCCCCATCCTTTCCCGTCTCTAAAGACCTCGCTGTTAGAGAGACGTTAAGCAGATAAAAACAACAACAAACTTTTCCTTTCTTGTCAGATGACAATCATTATAATATGTGCAAACTATTTTGTATTTTTCTCTGGAATTTAAAACCTATGTTAGTTAGAGGAAGCACTAACAGGGGTAAATGAAGTGTGAGGTGGAGAGGAAGATTTCAGGCCTCTAGGCGTAGTGTGGTTTGATGACAAAATCATACGACTGGAACTTAAGTTTCGTAGTTGTTTTTATGTGAGCACGCAAAACCGCGACGTCCCACGAGCATCAGAATGCATTCGGTCATTTGTGCCCGTGCAGTGTTGTGTTACGCTGCATGTGTGTCGACTAGGAGAGAAATCGCGGAGGAATAACCAGAGGGACGCCACCTGCCTCGTGGTCGCTTTCTCCAGCATCCGGGCTGGACACTCTCATTGGCACAGCAAGCAGCATTTCAATCCATTTTGATCCAAACCTGGTATGTCTGGCTTCGATACTTTGTTTACGCTTAGCAGGCAATAAGAAAACTAGTTGGCCTTGGATCGAGTTGTCCACCTTTGTCCGCGCGTGATATTAAAAAATTTCTACAGTCTATACGGTACCGTGATAAATGCTGTCTCCTTCGTGCTTCCATTGTATCTGTTTCGAGCTTATTATATCACTTCTACTACTACTGAGGTAACATGCTCTCAGCTTTAACGTTATAGAATTTCACCTTTGCATATTCAGTAGTTTTAACGAGCCTTAGCTACTGCTGTCTGAATATAGCAAAGTATTATTGGACTATAGTTACCTTTGTTCAAATGGAGCTCATAAATTTTTTAGAGAGTATAAGATGTATAATTTATTTTTCGCAGTAATTTAGCGTCTCCTCCATCTACAGTGGAAACCAACAATAGCATATTAATGTCTCCTAAAGATTACTTCCAACTCATCTGCGCTTAGTCTCGTAATTTTTTTCTCTGCCAGCAACACCATCGACTCTGTTTGCAGACAATCTAACAATTCTACCAATTTCTTAATACGTGGCTGATACGAAGACGACATACACGAGGAGGTGCATGTTATTATGGTATAGTGACTGTCCGAAAGTGTTAATTTATCAGCCACTGGTTTAAAAGACCTTCTTTTCCTGTTGCAAATTTGAATTGCCTTAACGATTACGAAATACGGTGAAGCCTCGTAATCAAGTAAATGGTGTTAATTTACGGCTAGGAACTGCTGTCTGTTTTATTGAGAATATATTCAGATCTTTCGATCCGCCAAGTATCTTTGGCGCTATATTATATTTGACATAATAGAATTTAACTGCCAGTAATCCAGAAATAAAAACTAACAACCAGTCAAACCAGTCAGAAATCGACACTTAAATTGAAGGAATTAAATTTATGGTGTCACAAATTGTGTCAATAGTTGCGTCTCTCTGTCTCGCGGAAGCTGTTTGCTCCTGCGAGAGGTAAACCCGCAGAGCTACTTGTCCACCTGCTCGAGGCATTCGCTGGCCTTCACATTTCACTCCGGACACTGCTCCACACAACACTCGCAGCAACCAAACATCTACGCCTGTTTCACACAGCTACTCCTCGATCTAAATCTACCCCTGTGAATTACACATCTGAAAGGCTTAGACCTCGCATTATCCATCCAACCATCCAGATTTCGGTTTTCCATTTCCCGAAATCACCCCAGGTGAGTTCCGGGATGATTCCTTCAAAAGGCCATGCCCAAATTCCTTCCCATTCCTTGCCCTCAGTCCTGTAATGACCTTTACTTCGATTAGGCGTAAAGCCGTAAGATAAAAAAATTGACGTCTGAATAGATGACATTTATTGCTGTCGAAGTAACAACTTTCAATTTTTTAACTACATTGAACATTGAGTGTATTATATAGAGTGTAAATATCACCATCGACGGGGCAAGCAAGTTACAAACACCTTCCCCTGCCTTGGCAGTACCCTCTCGTCAACTACAAACATTGATGCAGAAATTCAATACAGAATCAATCGTGCTGGAGCATCATTTGCCAGCCTAAGATCAAGACAATCATGACGTCAATTTCCTTGTTTGCAATTCTCTTATTATACCCAACCAACTTTACAGATCTAAATGCTGGGCATGCAAAGACTACATCTTAAGAAGCAGCAATAATACTATCAAAGATGCATGGGAAGATTTGTTGAAATAACATCGCAAAATAGACGCACCAATATCAGTGTCTTCGAAGAAGCCAAAACCTGTGAGGGAGATAATGGCTTCGTCGTCGACGCGCCCTAAAAGGTCAATTACAACAACAAGCAATCCTCTATCATAGAACTCATGATTAAAAAACAACAGCTGCGATATCCGACCAGGTGTCCCGAATGGCCTAAACAAGTGTTCTACTCAGATCTAACGGTGAGTAATCGCGGTGTTTGTGGTAAGAGGAAGCGATTTAAAGGCGTTATCAAGGCTAGCATGAAGATGTGTCACATCGACCATAACAACTGGAAAATCTCTGTCCTTGACCGCTCATCCTGGAGGTCACTTGTTCATCAGGGAGCCATGTTATTTGATGAAAATCTCCGATGATTAGCGAATGAGACGAGGCAGCGCAGGAAAGAAAATGAACAGTTGAGAAAAAATGGCAGCACCTCGGCTGACCCTCCCGGGAATGCCTGTCATCGTTGAGGTATACTGCGTGCTTCTCACATTAGGCCCCACTGTAACCTGCGGACTCACAGTCGAAGAGGCGTTCTGCTTGGAATATCTCAAGTGTTTGCTATGTATATATAAATATCGGATAAAGCAATTGCATGCTTGACTGCACATGCTTACATACATCTGATAAGAAACTACTTAAAGTGGCTGAAACGATTATTTTACATAACAGTTTCTGGAGGATAGAGGCTTCGAACCCAGTACACACTTGTGTACACCACGAATAAAGGAAAGAGCTTATACGAATGAAAATGATGAGGCTAGAAGTATATGATGTTGAGAAGTTAATAAACTAAGTAGAAATGAATGGGTATGAAATGGAAGGATTTTAATAATCAAACCTAGAAGCTGATAGATAATTCCTTACCTGATTTGAGTAGAGATACCTCTTATACAGCTTATTTCAGGAGAGCTATTCCTAGCAGGGTTAGTCTGAGATAACCATCCGTTGATCGAAGTTAAATGTGGACTGTTCTCTTTAGATAATGTCTTGCTCATGTTCATTTGTATGAAAGTCGATATACACTGTACAGGTGATTCAGCAAGAATGAGTTTCTATAGAACCTCTGGCGAAATACTTTAAGATGTTTTCCTAAAAGACATTTGGGATAGCATCCCGTCCAAGAGGTTAAAAGGATTTTGCATTCCTGTTGAAAGTGATTACAAAATGAAAACTTTCTTCTGCAGGGTTACTTGCTTGCTGCCATTTCCTGATCGGAAGCGCTTAGAGGCCACACTACAGTTAGCAGTGTTGTGTTCCAGTTACAGTGCGGGAGCTAAGGCCACCTCTACAGACTATGGCCAACGGATTTGCCTTAGAACTCACCCGGTGGCAGTATACCATAGAGATCTAGCGCCACATGACGCGCCTGAGACCAGAAGCTAGATGGTTACCAAGGACCCTTAGCCCCGACTGATAAGGATGACCGATGGATTGGTCAGATTGGCTTGCTGTAATATTGCTATCCGAGAGAGGTAATACCTAGATAGACGTTAGCTCTTCTATAGAGCTAAAAGCTGACTTAGAAGGCAGTATTTGCTATGGGCATAGTTATTAACGAATTTGCTACCACTACGAATAATTACTGAATCTTACTCCTTCTTTGAGAAAGGTTAAAGCTTAAGGAGTCCATCACTGCTCTTTCATAGCTTTGGAAACAGGAGACCGTTCAACAGGCGTTCTCTCCTGATGCAAATCAGAGACTCCTATAGGAATCATACTATGTCACTAGGGAGTTACTTTCGTTCCTATGCAAGTGTAGATGACTGTCATTAAGTGCTGTGTGTTATCTATACAAGAAGTGACAGGGTAAAACAAGTTTCCGCGTATTCAGACCCACTATTCCGCAAGACGCCTATGGGACGGCCTAGTTTAGTTCCCCATCCGACGGCGAATAACCATTAAAAGTTGGAATGCCTACATACTCACTGCGAAGAGGTTTTGGAATATAAATTAGTGATCAGATATCTTGCAACACCCCCATTCCTACACTGCTCTCAATTTCTCCCACCACCAAGCTCGATCCAGCTAACAGTGTACCACGTCAGTGCCCCGGCGAACTGAACAAATGTGGTGGGCTATTCTGTGGACCGTCCATAAACTACGTGGCTTGGTCTAGAGGGGGAGGGGTTGAGTAGAACGCTACGCTGGGCTATGTGGGAGGGAGGGATTCGAAGTCAAGCCACGAAGCTTTACATTTATATTATTTGTCACAGAACACACAACAGCATGTGAATATTTACTTCCATCATTTAATGTAGTTTACGATAGTCTGACAAGAGAAAACAGTACAAAATGTCTTGTGAAATTAATGTGGGAAAAAGCTACGTGCCACGCAGGGGGGATGGAGCTACGTAGTTTATGGACGCTCCCAATTCACTAAATATATCACGAAAGGTAGAACTGGCAGTACAATAGGGCGTCTGCATTAAATATTTTCATTCCGACCATCACCCCTGAAGGTAGTATATGCTTCGAATATGTGTAGCTTATAATGAGCGATATATATGAGGGGAAAGCCAAGATTTCCTAAAACAAAACAACGCGATGAAATGTAGAACTGGCGGTACAATAGGGCGTCTGCATTAAATATTTTCGTGCTGGCCATCGCTTTTGAAGATAATGTATGCTTGGAAGATGTGTACCTTATAACGAGTGAAATACGTGTGGAGACAAAAAATTCCAAAGGGAAAACAACGCGATGGAAGAAAACAGCCGATCAGCGAGAGGAATACCTGTGTCATAACGCCTGCCTTTTACGGGAAGACCTTCTGCGTCTGCTGTTTCATATGTCTCGTTGGTCTTGTTGTTTCTTGTTCACCAAGATTTACTCGTCCTGCAGGTTGAACTCCAGCCCATAAATTATTAATTAGCTTTAACCTGTCGGATGCCAGACAACGAATGGTGTTTGACTTGGTACTTGGCCACGATTACAAAAATGACATTGTGTTACAAAACTTGCTGAGAAGAACAAAATTCCATCAACTTGTTTATAGGATATGAACAATATAAAATACCAACATAGAACTAGCTTACCAGCCACATGGCATCAGTTTTTAGTTTTCCTTAGGGAATGGGCTGCTTTAATTTATTCTCCTCCCTCTAAGCCTGTTCACTGAGATGCGATCAAAATGTTTAAATTAAGAAACGGTAGATTTTAAGAATATGTCTGAGGTTCGATGTAAGCCCCACACAAAAAATAGGATCTTTTATTCTCTTTAGCTTTAAAAAAAAATTAAGAAGAAAACAAACAACTATACAACTTGTCACTGTGTTGGTAAAATTAAATCATGCATGGTATTTTTCAGCGTTTTATTACGGTTTGTAACATCACCAGTACTCGAGCCTTACTTCGTAACACACTTTATTTGATAGAAACCATCCATTTCTGTTGCATTAACGTATGATTTGTTTATTTTAATTTAAAAGAAATGTTGTTCCTCTATCCTAAAGTATATTTGCCCGCGCATTAAGCTCCATCTGCATATTTAAGACGTAGTGAAATTTCAGCTTATCGGATTACATTCTTCTCTAAACTTTGCGTTCTGATTTGGTTAGAAGATAGTGTCGCTAGCTGCCTGCCGTCTGTTAGTTCCGACAGCTACCGCTCGGTGGCATGAACAGTGCAGTGTGCTGTTTACAGAAAGCTTAAGACCACAAACGACTCAAAAGCAATATGAAGGAGGAATTGCTTGTGAGCGTCTAGCGTAAAATCTCATATTGTCGTTTTACACTCTGCGTACAATCTAAAGACGATAAAAGTATATGCACAACCGTTATCTCTTCACGTTCAGACTTAAAAGATTTCAATTAGTAGCCTGGGTTATAACACACACTTTTTCATTAAACGATATCGTCGCTTAAAGAAAAGGCTTTAATTTGCAAAGGACAAGGTTCGGTACGAAAGGTTTTTTTTTTTTTTTTTTTGTACTTATGACCTTACGCCTCGAGGACGGCTAAGATCATTAGAGGCGAGATGGTACTGGGAACAAGGAATGGGAAGGAATTCGGCCATGGCCTTTTTGATGGAAGCATCCCGGCATATTCGCCTGGAATGATTTGGGGAAACCATGAAAAACGCAAATCTGGATGCCCGTACGGGGATTCCAACCGCCGTCCTCCCGACTGCGAGGCCAGAACGTTAACCGTTCACCCACCACTCTCGGTGGTACGAACGGTAATGGCTCTTGGAAGCGATTCTCCTAATACTGTTTATAATTTGTAGTATTCTTGCTTGAGTTGTATTCTCCAGATTGTCCTACTGGGTAGACCATCGTACCTTAACATATCTATCCAAATTCTAATTTCTTTTCCGTATCTATTTTTATAAACTTTTTATTCGTTTAATAAACAGACGAAGGTATCTATAAACGTATTCTTATATCTCCAGTTGTAATGAGAGAATCCTAAAATAGTTGACAAAGAAATGTGGTTGGGCTTAGACGTGTTACATTTAGTAGCGCATGTGGGGCACATCGCAATACAGTTTTGTCTTAGAAGAACACCGAAGCAGGCCGACCACTAGGAATCGAAGTAGTCACGTCCGATAAAGTTATGAGGAAGGATGGCATATATGAATTGACATTTAGTATGATTTTTAGTTGGCATTTAGAGCTGAAAAAATTATAATAGGCCAGTAAATTCGCACTGAATAAAATCTGAGTTGAGCCTTCATATTTATTTCTACTATGGTGGATTAAAATCTTAATTGTTTTGGGTAGAGATAGTTGTTATCAGACTGCTCCTTCAACTTGGCAGTTTTTGGCCAACTTTTTATGCAAGGAAAGAGGTAACACCCGCACTACTATGGCAAATTTGGTTTACTTCGTTTTGCAATGTTTACTCCTGAGAAACGCCTGAATTCGCGTTGAAAACAAAACAGGTGATAAGAAATTTTGATCAGTAAGAAGTAATCATGTTACATTTCTAATCCATTGGAGTTATATTCTATATATCTAAACAAACATTTCTTTGTCCTAACAATTATTCGTAGACAAACAAACAGCTTCGAATACATTACTGTACGGTAACTTCAATGCTGGTATAGAAAACGAACCCCCAAAATGAAACCACAGAATCATTTAAGACAGTGGCTCTATTGGCAGCTGGCACGTGAAGTTGAAAATCAGCTGTTCAAGGTCGCACTCTCTCGTGCGTGTGCACGTGTTATTGCCGCTACTGCAGCTGTGAGCTGTTACGTCGGATAGACAGCACCTCGTCGTAAAACGAATATCTTCACGGCTTATCGAATGGACACACAGTCTACTAATGTTCAAATACGCGTTGCTAAGTTAAAATATTCACGAACATGTTTTCTTAATCTCAAGATACTGCGACCACAGTAAAATGTTTTAGCTTAGTCGGAGAATTAAACACTTCAACAATAAATGCTTGGTTCAACTATTAACACGCAACAAATGTATGTAGCAAGAAAATATAAGCAAACGATTAACAAACAATTTTGACCATAGGAAAGACAACTTTACTGTTCTGTGAACTATTCCTCGTCTTACCTACCTCTCAAAACGAATTAGCATTAACAATTGACTATGAATTTTGGATAAACAGTATCATTTCGAGATGAAATAATAACAGTTTTTTTACATTGTTATATGTATATGAATAGTAAACTGGAAATCTTTCTCGATCTTTGCACGCACCGATTCTATACATATAAGATGGGCTTAATTCATATCAAATGAAGAGTTATTAACTGAAATTCATGAGCACGCCCGCCAGCATATCTGAAAATCACCTGTTTAAAGATTTGTCGTGACAACTATGGAGATTTAGGCGGAAGGAAGAAAATTCGCCGCAGATAATAAGAAACGAAAGCCATAAGAAGCGAAGTAATAAAGTGACTGCTGTCTCTGCAGTGACAGTTTTGAAAGCAAAAGATAGCGTATGCAAAGGTACACTTTAAATTTAAATAACCAACCTCAATTCCAGTTACTTACTGGTTGGTTTTCGTTCAGTTAACTTGGTTTCTCATACAGCCGCAGACGCAGTAATCAAACTAACCCCTAAGTGTCAAATCCACAAGATCTGACAATTGTTTTCTTTTTATCGTTACCACCGACTTAGCACGCGTGAACATAGAATTTTATTAGTAGAATTGGATATAGAAAGCTGTAAGTTACGCAAAAGCTGTCCCATAAACTGAGTACGAGAGAAATAAAGCCTGAGCTACCGACATAAAATTACAGAGACTTACACTCGCTATCCACTGTCTGACACAGTTCGGCTAATTTTCAAAATTTCATGACAAAATATGTTATATATACCAAAACAAATATCCTACGTCCTTCCTAATGATACACTGTATTTCCTTGTCAAATTTCGTCAAGATCGGTTTAGAAGTTTAGTCATGAAAACGTAATAATCAGACAGAGAGGAGGAGTTACTTTCGCATTTATAATATTAGTGTAGATTTCGGCGATTTATAAGATGTACCTTCTACTTTCTGTAATTATTTACCCTATCTGCTTGACACGCGAGTGTATTACTAAAAAAACTTCGTATTTGATTCTGCATGGAAAGAAACAGAGTTCTTCATTTGAAGGTAATCTTACTGCTGTTCAAAAATCATACTGGCGAAAAGCTAAAGGTTGCTATTAGTTCCAAAACCACCCTTAAAGCTATATTGCTCCAAAATGAATGGGTAAATAAATTTCTTGCCATGACAATCTGATTTTTAGAAATGCTTGGCGATTGAGCAAGCAGTTCTTCGCGGACCACTAAAGAGCAATGTAAAGTATATTTCCCTCTTAGTTTCACAAAATTATTAATTATTATCTTTTTAATAATAATATAATAATAATTGATAAATTGCGATGGAGCACCCACTGCGGTGGCAATCTCCCTACACCCCCCCCTTTTTCCCTCTCCAACCTACTTTTGCCCTCTACTAATTTTTGCTTTAAATTCTTTCAGTGTTCTCGGCAAGTTATTCATCACTTCTCTTGGCAATTTATTCCAGTTCCTCACTCCCTTTCCTATGAAAGAAAATTTTCCCACAACCTTATGCCTGAAATCAAGTGCCAGCTTGTGGTCATGGTCAACCTTACCCTTCCAAGCACCTCTCTTAATTTTCCCACCAATATCTTTCCATGCTTCATCACCAGTATAGGCTTTGTACACTCCCATGACTCTCTTCACCCTCCTTCTATCCTATAATGAATCCCACTCCAGCTCCTTTATCATATTCGTTACCAATTGTGTTCTGCGGTAATTTCCAGAGACAAACCTGGCAGCCTTCCTCTGCACCCCCTCCAACTCCTGTATTTGATACCCAAAATGTGGATCCCAAACTACACCACCATATTGAAGCAGTGGTATCACCAAAGTTTCGTACCCCAATTCCCTTACTTCTCTAGTGCATCCCCTCATCACTCTTTCCAACAGGTGAAGGATTTTGAACCCTTTCCCTACCACCTGTCCAATGTGTCCTGCCCAGTTAAGTCTGCTATCAAATGTAATGCCAAGGTATTTACATTACGAGTCTTCAATAAGTAGCTCCTTCCCCACTTTATAATTGTAATCAACCTTTAGCTTTTTATCTGTGTACCTAATAAGCTGACTCTTCATCCCATGTTGACTCACCCAGCTAGTTATCCTATCTAGATCACCCTGCAGCTGTTTACAGTCTTTCATTGTTTTTTTGCATGTAATGAGAACGCGGTGATTATGAAGCTAATCCCTCTTCCATCTTCAGCTGGAAAATCTGTACCTCACTTTGCGCTTTAGACTGTCAGCTATTCTGACCTAAGATGGACAGTATCTTTCTACAGATTTAAACGTGCCGAAAGTTTTTGGATTATTCTATGTATGCAATGAATGCTGGGTCTTTATAATCACTGAAAATGAGATTTTAGTTCAGACTTACGACTCTTACGTCAAGTCTTAAGTTTAAATGGATGATGACGTTTATATCTTTTTGGTGGCGTAAGATGTTTAGTATTAATGTACATTTAATTAGCAGAACTGAGTATCGCATTCCATGCGGTTGACCGGCCTCCTTTGGCAACTTTTGTCCTTGACTCAATAACGGCTTACACAACCAGCTGGGGTCCGAACTGTACTCGGCACTAAACCACTTGTTGCGTGGAGGTGGGTGTGTGTACAACTGTTGTGTCTGACAGCACGAAAAGTTCTCGGACCCAACCAGAGAGTATTCTATGTTCAAATACAATTGCAGACTATTGTGATAAACTTATAATCGCTTTTAGTAATTCATGGTCACCAAATGTTCATGAAATTTCGTGTTTCATAGTATCTGCATTTATGGTGGAGCTATCTTCTCAATCAAACCCTCTATGTGATAGATCCTTGTCTTCTTGTAAATTTAGTTTGGTGATTATTCGCCCCCATTCATCAATAAGACTCGCAGGTATAAGCCAGGCGTCATCTTATTTTGTATACCTTGTAAATCATATGAGTGAGATTGTAAATACTGTCCTTCAAGTCACCCATCAACAATGAAGTCGTCTGGGCCATGAACAAATAATTCCGTGTCGAATATAAAACGGATAAAAACAGTCTTATTTTCAAGATACAGTTTTAAAACATCTGTTTTGTTAATATAAACGATTGGCGGATCTGTTGTTTATTTGTTTTGGAGCCAAAGAAGAGCACAACAATTTGGATGAACTAAGATCCCAAAGGAAGCTGTACATTGCGTGTATGAACCCAACATCCACGGTTTCTGCTTCATCGATTTCTCGAACGTGAATTGAGCAGCAACGTTGACTATTTTTGTAAAACGGCTTCCTTATCCTGACTTTTTCGCTCCTTAGCGTAAACAGCATACTAGTAAGATGTTCAATTTGGAGGGAGCAATGTTGGTAATTAGATATCTAAGGAGACGTTGATTTTATTTCAGCACTGCGTCAAGGATTTTAACTTCCGAAACGCGAGGTAGCGTGTGATCACACACAAGAGTCAGATAATCTCTTTAGTATAACGAGTAGCTAATACCGGCAAATACGTGGATGTAACGTCTGACGTTTGTCACTTGTAGCTACAGTAATTTATGTTGGATAATTTGACATACAGGCGCCGTAATTTCAACTTGAAATTGTTGTGTAGTCGTGTACTTCTATTTCTGCTTCTCAACAATGTTTTAGTATCAGAATGAGAGGGGAAATAACATCAGGAAATAATGGAGCCTTTCTAAATCCAAAAAACTTAATTTTATAGTTGTGGTATAGGACATTCTCAGACGCATGTCAAGTGGATTGGAGGCTCCACCTCCGTGTCTCTATCTCATGTGTTTTATTCTTCTTCTTTTGTTTATCTCTTGCCTTTATCCAGCGTTTTCCTTATATTTCTGTATGTTTTCGAGTTACTTTGTCTCAGTTTATTCCTGATGTATCCTACCATACTTGCCTTTTAGAGTAAGTTTCGACGATTCGTTTCCCGTGCGTCTACCTCTTGAACATATTTATGTTGGTTACAATTGCTATTTTCGCAATATATTATTTCGTAGCATGTTGAGACGCCTCGTCTTACCGAATGACATAATACACAACACAGTGTGAATATATTCACTTATCTTTCAGTTTATCTCGATGAGTTTTTACTGACCCCTTACACTCTTTGTTCCTCTACCTAATTCAACACTTAAGATTGATATCCATAATTGCTGCATTCATCTGCGTCCGCTCCTTAGGCACTCCTGTCTACATGTCACTATCCTGTGAAATAAATGTAAGATGATAACAAGTGTTAACACTGCATACGAAGCTGACTGTATTGTTAGGTTGCTCTGTAATATATATTTTTCTGCACTTACTACTCTCATGTCGAATGACTTACTCCACTCAACGGAGCCACTGTGGCTGCTTGATCATTCACTCTAATACTGATTTCTCTGTGAAATGTGATTGGGTAGGACCAATTGCTTCACGAGGAGCAGAACTTTTACCTCAGAATATCCAATAATCTGTGCTTTTGATCATCAGTCGACAGTGCTTTATTTTTTAAAAAAGATGTGACTTTATCGACATCCTGTTTTACATCCCACTCTCATTAAGATTAACGATCCTTAATATAGTCATTAGGTGAATTGCTCCAGTGGTATCTTGTTTTATCTCAAAAATGGGAAACTCCTAAGCTGATCTAGAAGATACGGAGAAGCAGTCAATGTGTATCGGTATTACGCGTACTTCTGAGGAAAAAAAAAACAAGCCTTAAATGAAATTTTTAGAATATAAACATGAATTCCTAAATGAAATGGGTTCTAAAGGCCCATTTAACAAGATTAAAATCTTCTTACAATTAATACTATGTTTACAAATCAGGTAGAATAAAATACGGAAAGAAAATTCACTCGAGTTTGCTATAAAGACACCGGTAATTTGATGTAAGCTGGAGTCTGTTTTTGATTGCAGTGTACTGGTTATCACAACTTCTTCCCTGTTTGATTTCTTTCATGTATGCTGCTATTGTGTAATTAATTATTTTCTAATTGCTGTCTTTGTTTGTTTTCAGGTAAGTTCCGTCCCAGTGGCTTCAGTAACCGTACCATAGACTACGATTTCAGTAAGTGCAGTACTGGCTCACAAACCTCTTACTAACCTGTCTACACACCAAACTGTCAATGGTACAACTTTTAATAATAAATGCTGCAATACTGCTAAGGGAAGTCTACCACGAAAATATGATATGTTTTGAGAGACGAATTGGCTGTTTCCTTAGCAAAGTTCAGCAGAAACTTGGAGGTTATTATCTCACATTTTTTTTTACTTCTAACGTTTCAGACAGGAACTTGTCATGTTTTCGATGCGATATTGCTTGCTTGTGAGATGCGAAACAACACAGAGCCGAGCCCAGTAAGAGAGCTAGGCGTCAGGCACTGGTGAAAGCCTGTAATCTGCTTGCTGCAACACTTCCTCGCCAGTGTTCGGAGGTACGTAAGACTTTGCGAATTACGTGGCTAGGCAGCATTGTTATGACCAACTCCCGTAGCCTGATTGCGCGAGCGAATAAAACGTGCGAATTCTAAGACGAATGTGGTATTTGGTTACATTGTGGGCTCAACCTGCCAGAACGGTCACTTTCAAATAGTTTGCTTAGAATTTACTTATGTCTTTGAGTGTATTCCTAACGCTACAGTATAATAAGGGCTGTAACTACGTTGTGTGTCAATACGCTGCTAATCGGCTCGTAATATGCAGTTTATACAAGCGCTGATATTCATGCGCCCCTAAAAAAGAGAACATAAAGTCTCATCATTTTTTATAATAGGGCTTTGTTCCTTTTGTATGAGACATTGATCCATAAATAAGACAAGAACTTATTTTACTTACAACACAATATAATTTGTGGGAAAGGGGCATCATCGGGTTGAAGGAGAAGACCCCAACATCATAAAGTGCCGTTAATTTTTCATTTTGTCGAATATAACATGTTATTAATTTCGCGTGATTTTTAAAATAAATGGTGTACAAGAAACCATAATACTCGGAAATTTTACTGAAAATTCGTCTCGTTACAAGTTCAGTCACATTAAATATAAAACTATCAGTTTTCGATCTTGTTTTTGGACAACTGCATTCGGGTTCATTAATCTTTACTGTCGGCGATTGCTAGAAATAAATGATAACGAAATCATTTCTATAAATGAACAGGTACCGAAATCTTGACTCCAGTACAATCACTGGTTTATCCCATTGAACACATTTCCCAGTTCTCAACATAGTTTTCTCGAGTTTCTGTTTATAAATCAGTAGAAGTTGATAATTTCTATTTGAAGTTTGTCTTAAAAAAAAAGTCTCAAAGAATTAATATTTTCTTGCCATATAGTTTGTATCGTTAATATCGTCGATATATTTGTATGAAGCGCTATAAAAGTCATTCTCGAAGCAATTCCGATCTGAAATATTGCCACTCTTTAAAGTTATATGGTTTTAGGGAATTATGATCTAAACGATCATTTCAGATTCTAAAAGTTAGCTGGCTACATATCGAGAGCAGTGTTGTTTCGTTATTATTTAACCCGAAGTAGCCTCAATAAATGTGACAACCTTCTTTGTTGGATTATTATAGCTGAACATGCGTTCATCGTATTAATTGATAGAAATATAACACACCAGTCATTATCGCTTCACGTCTAAGAGATACTTTAAAGAAAACGAGGCTTGGAAAGAATAATATCCATAGGATAATCATACGTCGTCACTTTACGTATCTGCGTAGCTCTACAAAATCTCTGACAGCATGTCATTATCAGGCAAGAAACTGCTTAAGTGGCTGTTTGTCACTCGCTGAATACCTGAAGTCGCTCCGCTTGTACACTCCGGAGGAACCATGTACCAGTTACTATAGCCAAGCTCAATGACGACTTCGTACCTGCCACTGACGTCATTTAATCCCTTTTTAAACGCCAGCTGTTATTACCAAATAAGCATTCAATTATTACAAATTTAAGGTTAATTTATATGATAATTAATTACACGGGTGTACTTGCATACATATCGGAACCTGTTTTCCTAAAACAGGAGTTAATTAGATCACCGTAATGAGCTTGGCGATAACCTACTCCAGTACCGACTGGAGCGAAAGACATTGTCTTTCCTGCCTCACTTTCAAATCGCTGAAAATTGTTTCTGTGGCAGCCAGACTGTTACATAGTGAATGGCCAAACGTATGCTAAGATATACGGTAAAAATAACTTCGTCGTGGTATCTCGTGAACGTATCTGTGAAATCCACGGCGCGAAAGTCGAACTCGGCAGCGATTTCGTCAACTAAATCACGCGTGATGTTATCTGTCACTGTTAGAAACGGTTAGTCGAGTGTAGAGGACGTTAATACTAGTTTTTTGTTGTTGTTGTTGCTGATTTTTTTTTTAAATCAAGAATGGTTATTTGAAGATGGTAGAATTTTAGTTCAGCTTCAAAATAAAAAGTAATTTATGAATTTAAATATTAATTCTTGTTGTTTCGATTAAACGTTGCAGTGTGGATTTTGGTACTATCGACTTTTCGAGTTTTGGAATCAACTAGGGATATGCCCTTAGTGAAGGATGTAGCCAATTTCGAACATTACTTGTAACAGTTCCGACACCATACCGGAATCACACTTTTTTTATTTTGCTTATGGCTTTACGCCTCGTCGACGTCGATGTCATTGGAGGCGGGATGGGATTGGGTACAAGGAACGGAAAGGAATTCGACCATGGCCTTTTGAAGGAAGCCTCTCGGCATTCGCCTGGAATGATTTGGGGAAGCCATGGGAAAACTAAATCTGGATGCCCAGGCGGGGATTCGAACCGGCATCCTACCGAATGCGAGGCCAGAGCGTTAACTGCTCATCCACCACGCTCGTTTTCTCACTTGATATATTAAATATAATGAATCACCTTATTCGATAGTATCTTCGTTTGCAAAATATTCTTCCGCTTTTTGGGTTTATAGTTGCCTTAATCGTTTGGCATAAAGACAGTTTCCCTGAGGCTGTTTTGGTAATTAAGCGTGATTTCTTTGTGTGTTCCGTATTTTTTTTTTTAATCAGATTATCTTGCCTGAAACTCGAGAAATAATCAACGGCGGCAACGTGTATTTCGTTTCCTTGTTCTTCTTTTTCGTCAAAAAAACCTGGGTCGAACCATGATTGAGACGGAATGCGTACTATCATCACATGAAGGAAACCAAGCACCGCGTGTATCACTGACACTGCTTTCTCCTTTTCCTCGTGAAAATATCGGTCTGTACTCGACTTGTTTTAATCAGCTGAGTCCTGCCGATTATGGTAATGATACACGAATAACTTATTCTGTGCCGGAGAGTGTCGACACCAGAGGTTGCTTCCCTCTGGCGAACTAACTTTAACAAAGTTGTTATACGTATTTTGATTAAATGAAACATGATTTTCAAGGACCTGCTGTTAATCTTTATTTTTTTCTTTTGCTGAACATGTTAGGGCGTTTTTCGTTAGTCCTGACACCACATAGTAACTAACCCGGAGTCGGTAAACTTTAGACCATGGGCTCACTGTAACAATTCAAATGGCAACATGCATAGAGTTTGTTAGCTTTTTACATAAATGAAATTTTAAATTTCGTGATTGACTATTGTGATCACATTGCCCGTCAGCGTAACTACTCTAGTGAGCACTACGTAAATCTAATAATTTTATTTAATTAGTATTCCGAACCTTTTGAACCCACATGGATCACTCGGTTGCCAGTCTGTCCGTCATAACTTTTGAACCCCTTAGCTTCAAAATTCTTAGTAGCCTTAACACGACTATAACATAAAACTTCCAAAAATCGATGAAAGTAATTGTAGGGGGTTTAGTGTGCGGACTAAAGAAAACATTTTCTGTAGATAATATTCATGGATATCAAATGAAAGCTAGCAACTCAACAAAACTCAAAATGTTTGAATTTTCACTTTCGTTCTAGCAATAATTATAAAACACTTCAATTAGCAGTTTATCATGAAATGTCATTTAAGCTATCATTGATAATTCATCTACATATAAACATTTCTGGTGGGGAAATTTATTAACTGTATGCATTGGCCAATATGAGCAAATTATACATATACATATCGTAAACTAACTGTGGGATATGTAATAAGAGATTTCTCCTGCACCAGTGCTACTGTTCTGTAAGTTATGGGTATTAATATCCAAATGGCATCCCAAGGACTGCTGACTGTATTGACACAAATCAAATATTTCTCTGCATTCCTGCTTGGCTTCTGCAAATAGCCTCGCTGTCGAAATGACGGTATGTTGATATTATCATTTCTTTTGCGCTGTCTGTACGCTGCAAAAATTTCTTCAGGTTTTATGTAAACTCTCCTGTGCTTGTACAAAAATCTTTTTTAAAAAATTTCATATGTAAGGGATCATACCTCTTGATATTGAGCGTGAATTTAACTACACTGGATACGCGTGTATAGTATAAGGTAGCGATTCTGTTTGAGCCTACATTAATTTCATAACGCTGACAGTTAAGGACAAGATACCTATGCGTGCGATGTTGGCGGACATTTGCAGTTTTTTACTTATGTCTTTACGCCTCGTCGACGTCGAGGTCATTAGAGGCGGGATGGTGCTAGGGACAAGGAACGGGAAGGAATTCGGCCATGGCCTTTTGAAGGAAGCATCCTGTCATTCGCCTGGAGTGATTTGGGGAAACCATAGAAAACCCAAATTTGGATGCCCGGACGGGGATTCGAACCGGCATCCTCCCGAATGCGGAATGCGAGGCCAGAGCGTTAACTGCTCACCCACCACGCTCGGTAACGCAGTCAACAACAGCCGTAGTTCAGAAAGGTTGCTATATCCTATTATTCCGCTTCGGTGCGTCGAACCTGGTGTCAGCAAGATTTAGAGAATGGAAAAAATGATAAAAATAAAGGCGAATCGTCTTGAAAAGACACATGACGTATTCATGTCCTCCGCAACATGCTGAATTCGCTGTAAAAATAAGGCGTTATTCTGGAAACATTGTGCCTTGGTGCGCCAATCACAGATAAAGGCAGAGTTAGTGGCGAATCACGGAAAGGTATTGCCATAAAGGAGAAAACTTAGAGGGCGCGGCCTCCAGCTCCCCATTCTGTTTGCTTATTCTGATTCGGTTGGTTGATTGTGATTCTGGAGTGTCAGTCTTCTGCTTCAGTGCCAAAGTGGCATCGACTGTTTAGATGCAGCATCACGGGCGAAGACTACCTGCATTGCGCGTGAAGCTGTGAGCCGCTCGCATATGCATATTGTACGTGAGGCACTCCACTGTGTGCTGCTGATTTCATCAGCGTGGCACCTGGCCCACTTCACCCAGCCTTTGTTTCCGGATCTCGATGGATAGCTCTAAACCTGTCCACCCCCGTTGGGTCGATGACGTAACTGGCGACCATACCCAGCCCTACCTTCGTGACCTGTTGCTGTAGCAGTTCTACTACCGAGACGCCGGGCTGGTAGTATCTGTATTCGTCGGACTAAACCACGCGTAAGAGTTCTCCCCCACTATGAGCTACAATAACATTTCCTCTGTAACGATCCTGCAGAAAGTATCTCTTACAAATATATCTTCAGCCGGGATAACTCGAAATAATTAAGACCATTACAGTTAAAATGATAATTTCAAATTTATTTCGATTTATAATAGTTTATTAATCTAATTTCAGCTCCCACCATTAGGACATTACAACATGAAACAGTTGTCTGAATGGTTAGCGCTTCGGATATTGATGTGTACGACCTTCGCTGTAAGTATTACCTATTGTCTTTATTGTTTTGAAGTGAGCTCCCGGTAATTCATCAGCCGATTCGTACATAGAGCAGATAGTTGACACTATTCAAGCACTTCAGTTTTTTACTGATTAGAGCAGTATTAATCCGATGGAACATTTTTCGAAGAATCCTCCGCCATTACCACTCCACGCACAATCGTACTACTGTCACTGTTGCAAACAAAAGCTGACTGGCAGAGGATGTGGTTTGGGAGTACGCTGGTTCGAATCCCCGTCCTGCCATTCAGACTTCGGTTTCCCTAGGTTTCCCCAAATCACTCCTGGCGAAGGCCGGGACAGTTCTTTCAAAAGGCCATGACAAAATTTCTTCCCGTTCCTTACCCTCAGTCATTTCTTGCATCTAATGGTTTTGATGTCGTCGCGGCGTAAAACTATTAGCAAAATAAGCTGTTTATCAAAATGTTAATTTACTAATCATTCCAATGGTAACAAAACAGATGATCAGATAATATAATTTTAAAATATGGCACCCTTCCATTTCAATAAACTACCGCCATGTTTCCGGTAATTGATACATTCCTTGAGAAAAAACAGCTTCCTGTCAGGTTTCTCGAACATCTGTAGAGGTATTTGATTCACGATACGTTCAGTCATTTTTGGCAATTGTAATTGTATTTTTAAACGTCAATGTGTTGTAATATTTCTTTACAATGCTGCCTTTTACAAATTTCTGTTTGTTTCAAGTAAGAAATTTAATAACAGAGTGTTATTTCATGTTTGGGTTTACTTATTTTCCACTGATTATTATCAAACAGATGACAGTGGAACTGGTAGTTTTAGCCGTTTCTGGCGTCTGTCAGGTGCAAGGTGGCAAAATTAATAAATTTCAACCATCACTTACAGCAACGTAAACAAGCAGAAGACTGTTATTGATGTGATTCAAGAACTTCCTCACTGAAATTGGAAATTTCTGGACCAAATTATATTGTTAGAACAATATAACACATTTGAAGAAATGATGTTACGAAAAAAACTTTCCTCACAAATGTGAACGGTATTTCATGAGTAGTACATCTTATCAAAGTTTTTTTTTTTTATTATAAACGTTTTCTCGGGAAACAAACCGAGTAATATTATTATTGATGCACAATATTTCGGCGACTTTATAAACAACACGCTCAAGGCTGACTTGAAGGCAGACTTCAAGACTTACAACTGCACCTGAAGATGGCGACGGAGAATAAAGTCCCCGAAATATTGTGCATCAATAATAATATTACTCGGTTTGTTTCCCGAGAAACGTTTTAAATAAACAACACCGAGAAAAATTGCATTCATTTATAAAAGTTTTGTTTAATTTTTTTTACTATACTTCTTATTACTAATTTTGTTATAAAATAGGTAGTTTTATTTACTTAACATTGATTAAGTAAGATAATATTAGTTGATATTATGAGGAACAGTTCGGGAAGGCGCGAGTTAAAATCTCCATTCGGCCATCCAAATCTCGGTTTGCTGCGGTATCCTCAAATCACTACAGGTTAATCAAGGGATGATTCCCCCAAAAAGCCAATTACCAAATTTCTTCCCGTTCCTTGTCCCCGCTCTCTCCCAGCTCTTCTGACCTCGACTTCGAAGAATCGTTAAGCCCAAAACAAAATAATTATAATTAAACTGTTTGTTAATTGCCCTTAGTACAGGTTTAAGGCAAGTTAACTCCGTAATGCAGTTTGCAGGAAATATTGGCTCATCACATATTCGACCTTCACTTTCTTCCTTTTCTCTGCTAGAAGGCAACAGGAGGCCGCTATGAGCAAGTACCACGCTTCACACCAACCGTATCTTTCAAGCAAGAGCTGCAGCCAAATGTGAAATCACTCTTGGTGACAGAAATTGTCGTTTAAAGCGCAATTACGAACTCATGACCAGCTCACCCGTCAGCCTTGCAGCTAGACAAGCAGCTTCGTACTCTTTTATCATTTACTGTCGCTCAGAAGAGGAGGGGGTAAACCGCCAGCCAACAAAAGTGCACCGGGCCTAAGGCCCGGTGCACACGGGCGTCATTTCACGTCGCGTGCACGCCGAGATGCCGCGCTAGCGGCTAGGAGTACACAGGAACAGATACGGCAGTGCACACGCACAAGCGGTAACGCCGCGGCGACCCAGCGGTCGTTTTTCCCTATTCTCGCCCACCACGCCGCAGGGTCGCCGCGCACGCTTGTGCGGTCTCCTAGTACATTGTGTCCAATGGAGCGGTGCACACGCGCGGCAGAACACGCTAGCGCGGCAGCCATGGCAGACGAGTTATTAGTTTTAGAAAATATTGACATCGAACATTTTATTGGTGTTATTAAGACTTATCCAGAAATTTGGGACAACCGTCAAAAAATTATATTGATCGAATCAAGAGGAGAGCTTGGACCAGTATATGTCGGATATTCATTGAGGGATTCGAGGAGAAGGACGACAAGGGCGAAAATGAAATATTTAAGCAAAATATTTCGTGTTTATTATAATTCCAGGTTTACGTAAAGTATTTACAATCTAGATTTTATGTATCATACCTATAAAATTTATAGTAAATTGTTTTTAAGCAAAAGTTTTTAAATAAAATTCCTTTACCGGGGTAAGGTGGCAACATCAGAAAGAAAATATGTTGCTATCATGTTCCTTACTTGGATATACTGCTAAGTAGTTCCTCTTGTTGGAACTGAGGCGTCCTTTCCGATATCGACAAAACCTTCTATACTCATTTCATCTTGAGTGATGTACCCATCACTCGTTCTTAAAAAATTGTGAAGTGAACAACACGTCTTTATAAATAGGATAGATAAATCCAAATTTACATTGTTTTATGATAAATTTTCCATTTATTGTACAGAATGCCAAATGAACTTTCTACTTTTTTCTTGGCGCGTTACAACCTGTAGCTGAAAATCCTTGTTTTTTTTCTGATAAAACTTTACCACTGTAAGGCCTCAAATATTTAGTGAAAGGGAAAATGCTTCATCACCAATAAAATAGAAAGGTATTTTTGGACCTGCAGTGCCGGCAGAGGTTGTCCTCTCGGAATGTTTATTTAATTGTTTTAAAGCTTCTTATAAAAACAGGTTATTTGGAATAGTCCTATACTACCAGTAAAGTCTATCCTGTGTCCTTAATAAATGATTTTTAAAGATAAAGTACGCTTCCTTTCACTGTTTGGTTCTCTTCTCTCTCTCTCATGCATCCGCCCTTTGGATCTCTTTTCACAGACTATTGCATCCTTTCATCTTCAATGCATGTAACCAGCTTATTGCTTATCTCCTTATGCGTACAGCCACTTACAGAAATTTTGTTCTTCAGGCGTCCATTGTTATCGATTTAACAGACGCAGCTGTTAATAGATATACTCAGAACTTTCTTATTTCATTTCTAGTCATCGTCTTTCCAAATCGCCATTATGGAATCGCTTAGTTTATTTCTCTAGTGAAATACGTATACAAAGAAAATATTTTTCAGTATATATTTCTTAGAAGGAAACCTTTCTATCACTTTTCCTCGTGTACTATATGACATTTCAGAACAATATTTTTTTTTCATACCTCATTGAAGAAATACAGTAGTTTATACGTAAGTCTTACGCGCTTAGTCTGTAATTTTTATCCTTCAACTGTAATGAAACTGTAAGAACTTCTAAATACCTGCTCGGCAAAATGAGATTCAAGAAGATTCAAGAATAACTACTATCTTCTATATTATTTCTAGATTTTTCATGACAAACCGTTTATCTCCTTTTATACTTAACCAAAATCGATAAATGAGATGCCATTTAAAAGATTACGTTCTCCGCTTCTTATGAATTGTTAATTTGGAATTGCACATTGTATAATTTGTATATAATTCAAAGTTTTTAGCCTAGAGTACAGCACGGTGACACGATGTCTTCTCCACGGCTATTCGATCAATACCCTGCATATATAAATTATTACATTCAATACGTTCAACAAATTTAGAAACATAAAACAAGTGTCGTATTGTGTATATGGCATGAAATTACAGTTCACCACTAACTTTTAACATTTCGTCGTATTTTATTCGCAAGGATAACGCGGAATCAAAATAAAAAAAATAAAAAATCCATCTGAGTACACCATTTCTCCTAAGCGTGGACCCACTATTATATTTTATTTGAGGTGTACGTAACAGCAATCGCACTGTCTTCATAACCGGAAGTAAAGGGATTTTTGACTGGTGTAACTGAGTGTACGCTTATGTCAGGGAACCATAGCAGCGATGTAAGCGATCGCTCCCCTATCAGAGCGTAGTGACTACAATCTGTCTGGTGCGTCACAGCAGACGTGTTTGTCAGCTTCTCTGACTACAGCGGTGTCGCTAACCCACGCAATGTTGCAGTTTATACGGAATGAATCACGTATTCCGTACCGAGATTGCATCATACAGAATATCTTAGTGTCTGAGCTTGCTCAGTCATGGAATATCGATTAAACTAGACAACTACTCATATTGTGGTATGCAAACTTAGAAGGTAACAATAATAATTTCTTGTGGTCTGTATCGTGGCCCTCTGATCTAAGATGGTAATCCAAAAGGGGTAAAGGGTACCGACAGTTTAACGTGGAATCCTAATATTTTCACATTATCAAGTCAAAGCAGTTTTAGGTCCGTAAAAATTCCAGTCGAGACCAGGACTTGAACCGTGGACCTTCAGTACCCGAGTCACGAGCCTTAATCAACTGAACTACTAGAAGCCACTGCATCTTCCCTTGATATAACATAGCAAGTGTATTTTTTATTTCTTTACTAGTTCAAACGCCGGTCGAAAATGACGGGCGTCACCTATGGTGATAGTAGGAATTTGTTCTGGAAAGGTTTCTGAAGACAGACGAATAACGAATAAATATCATAGTTTTTACTGATAGTAGTAAACTTTCTCTGATTAGATTCGCGGAGTATTTTGTTAGGATATTTCTAAATAACTCCAATTGATTTTATTTGACGGAAATTTTTGTTGTTATGAAAACGTTTCTAAGTAAAAGCAATTGGAATAACGAATAAATATCATTTATTTGATTGGCATGTATTGTGAATACGTACTTTCGTTTCGTGTAAACTTTCTCTGGAGTTTAATAAACTTCCCTGTTTTGTTATCTTATGTAAAAAAAAGTTCTTAGGTTATGCTGTCACTTGGTTTCAGTAACTGCTACAGAGAATACAGCGTCAACATTTAATTTAAAGGAAAATCACATTACATTTATATATATCTGCCTCGTACTATAAACCTTTATTATCTCTGGTACACAACAAACAATTACCTTTAGCTGGCATTGTAATTACGCTTTATTTGAACAATTTCAGTGCAAATTAAGTCAAATTCTACTATTTATTTGAAATTTACATTTCCTTTTTACAGTATAAACGTAAATAAAGTCAATACAGTTATTCATTTGGATTTTGCTGACTAGCCATCAGCGCCGCGGTGACAGGCAGTGTAACTAACACTTCGGGCATCATCGGAACTCGCCGAAGTTGGCCAATGAATCGAGGTGAGATCTCCAGGCTCAACGTATTTTATTAAACAGAATTTTTCATTTTATGATTGAAAGTGAAAATTAAGGCAGGTCAGTTCGCATAATTCTGAATTACAAAATCGCAATAAAAGAACAAACTTACGTTATATAACACAAATGAACTACAGTTCCTATTTTTGCATTGTATTCGTGACTGAGTTGCAGTAAGCTATCAATAATGAAACCGTTAATACATCACTCTGAAAGGAGACTTTACTTAAATTACCTTAAGCTTCTAATATCTTTACTACTTCAGTTTCGTTGAATAAATTACATTGACTGTATCGGGCTCATAGCGACTGTATTTCCAAACAGCGGAACTAGTCTTGGGAAAGCTTTCGCTCTGCCTTTAGAGGATACCTTAGCAATCGGCAGTATTTCCCGTTAGCTGCATCACTCATCCTCCGCAAGTTGATGACGTAGTGTCTAGCGGCATACGCGGTTAGGCAAGTCAGATGACTTTCAAGTTTATTGGAAGATATGCAACCAGCCAGACAACTCAGAGAAAGTGCTGTAAGGGGGCATCCATAAATTACGTGAGGGGGTTTTCCGCACCCACCTCCTCCCCCTCTGGTGAGATTTCCTGAGATCTGACTGGACAACCCCCCCCCCCGGTTACACCCCCACTTTTCGACGAAATACCCCCCTAAAATCGACTGTCCAAAAACTTTTCCCAAAACCTCAAGTGACATTTCCGTAACTTCCCCCACCCCCCTTGATGAGGTTTGGTGAGATTTCGCCGGACCCCCCAGATCTCAGGAAACCTCACGTAATTTATGGGTTCCCCCTAAGACGACACAAAATAAGAGTGTGGCCCTTCTAGGATCTCATACCTGCCAACTGATCCGTATGTCCTGCCATGTACGAATAAAATGGGGCATTCGATATCCATACTTACTGCAACAATTACAGTTAGATTACTTCCAATTTACATCTTATGCTGAGTATCTTTATGTCTGATATTAAAAAGCAGCCACTCTTATTAATATAAAAAAAAAGAAGAAACGCAAACGGTCGTTGAACGGCACTTTAAAAATTATGATTCCAAGCCTGCGCTTTCGTAGTTCGAATGCCACCTAAAACTGTAGCTACCAGTTACCTGCCACGTACACTGACTGCTAATCAGACGGTCTGTGAAGCCAAAAAGGATTTAATCTATTTATGAATTCTAAATTCATCTCCACTCAGCGTTCGACAAACTAAAGAAACTAAGTGTTCCGGTATACACAGAGTATTCAAGATAATCATTACAACGGTCAGTTTGACCTACCGTGGACTATTTTCCCCCGTGTCTTTCAGGATGTGAAGTTTATTCCTGGACATTGCGATTCTATAATGTCGCGTATATGTAGAATTAGGACATATCTTCTTTTCTTCTGTCTTTTCGCCTCATTGACATTGAGATCATTAGATGCAGGAGACGAGGAGAGAAAAGGAAAAGATGGAATTAGATGATGACTTTTGAAGGAACCATCCCGGTTTTTTCCTGGAGTAATTTCTGGAAACCATGAAAACCGAAATTTGGACGACCCGATGGGGATTTCAACCTAAGCTAGAGCGTTACCGAACAATTCTTCCACTCGTTTAGAACGCTGTTATACTACTCGCACAGTGCAGAACTACTGGTGTTAGAAAATAGGTGTCAAAAGTGTCATTTTAAATAAGTCACTGTGTGAAGAACGTAACAGTATCTTAGTGACGTTCTGAAAGATTTTTCATATACTTTACAATGGATTTTTATATAATACAGCCAATAGTTATCCATTAGCAAAGCACTCTTTCGTCCGACAAATTTGTACCTAGCATCTGCATACGTCAAGTGTAGGTATATTCAGTGTCTTATATGACGCAACAGTAATTACTTGCAGTAAAGATTAAAGCCTGTGCACCATTGCAATTAAATTAAAGAACTGGGACAAGAAAAGGGAACGAATTCCGCAATGGTCTATTAAAAACCATCCCGGAATACGTCTGAAATAATTTCGGGAAACCATGAAAAACTGAAATCAGAATGGCCGGACGAGAATTCGAACCCGCGTCCTCCAACTCCTCGATACTCAGGTCGGGGTGTCGTCCCCTACCAGATCAGTAATCAAGTGTCACTGTTGTCTCTAAACAGCTTTTACAGATATAAATCCAGGTTCTGCTATGACTAGTTTCTACGGAAATGTGATTCTGTGATATGCTACATAATCTTTATGTATGAAAAATCAGCCTACATATGTTTGTGCTTGCAAAACTCGAAAAGTAGCCAGTCGATTGACTTGAAATTCTGTGAGAAAATGTTGGACGACACGAAGAAGATTTTTGTATACTACTATCCTCAATTGTGGTTTTGTCTAAAAAATTTCGATATTTTTTCAAAAATTTCATCATTGTTTTGTAGCAATTTATGCTCATTATGTGCTTAATTAATTGTTCGATGAAATGATCTGATTCTTTGGGAAGTGATTTGATTACCTGTTATCGAAGTGCGAGTTACTTTCATTGCGATTGTTGCATTCAATTCACTTCTTTAGGTTTTTTTTTCATACCACAATTAGAAACAGAATGTTTTTCACATGAGCAATTATATGTCGTCGCATATTCTAGAGTCGGTAGGCTCTTTCATTTCACAGCGAAACGTAGACTGGTTTAGCTAGTTACGATTAAAAATTCTTCTCGAGTGTTCTGCCGGATAATTCATGCCATGCACGCTACCTCCGCTGTCTTCATCAGCTGAAATGGTTGGTCGAAGTGGTTAATGGCATTGCGATTCCGGCTCATTTTTAATACTGATTGCAGCTAGCGACACCTTTGCTACTGAGAGTGGTGGTGTAACGGTTAGCGTTCTGGCCTCGCATTCGGGAGCACACCGGTTCGAATCCCCGTCCGGGCATCCAGATTTGGGTTTCCATGGTTTCCCAAATCACTCCAGACAAATTCCGGGATGCTTCCTTCAAAAAAGGCCATGGCCGAATTCCTTCCCATTCCTTACCCCCCCCCCATCCTTTCCCGTCTCTATAGACGTTAAGCAATTAAAAAAAATTAAAAAAATACCTATGCTGCCCGCTACAGTAGCTACTCTTCCACTGGCTGCCGCATCAGCAGGATTGTTTATGGACCCACAAGCCACCGAGGGATACCCCAACAGCCATGCTACAACAAATAAGCAGTCTTCCGGATCTCAAGGAACGCTTCAGAGCTGCGGCAAAGAAGCTGCACCAACAATGAATGTCCTGACCACGACAACCCACTAATACGAGAGCTGTGTACACAAGTGCACTTTAATAACAATACCAGATGGCCAGTAAAAACTGACAAGTGATGACGTTTAACCTGACCATGTATACCAACATGTCGTAGCAAGTCCAGTGACGCCAGTTAAATTATGACAGCCGGACTAACAAATGGATGGAGATACAAATTTGCAAGAAATTTCAAGCAAATATACCCTAAAAGAAGTTGCCATTGCAATCAGTATTTACATAAGCCAGAATCGCGAGGCATCTTGTTATTGAAGTAACCACTTCGACCTACCATTTCACCTGAAGAAGACAGCTGTCGAAACGTCATGCATGGTAAAAGAGAAGAATTTTTAGGAAAAGACTCAATTCTCGCGTGATTACGCTTATAAGCCTACTGATATAATTTTCCCCTGGCTGCCCACATGTTGCTGTGATATGAAGAGCGAGGCTGTTGATAATACTGAAAAAGTCGTTGACTGCGAAGGTTATGGTGAGGACCTCTCCGTGAACTTAGCCTCGCAGTAAGCACCCTGAGGCGTTTCGTGACGCCTGAAGGACACGGGGAGGGGCGTGGTCGCGCGCTATTACCGTAACCTGGAGGACACACGAACCAGCTCGCAGACACGAGGCGGCAGCAATTTTCTACCTCACCACTCATACGACTCTCCATTAACTGCTCAAAACAAATGTTCTTCTTGAAGGTCTCCTCGAAAATTATTTTGACGCATATGGTACTTGACATGTATTACAAATGCACAACACATTAGTTACTGGCGTGATTTGTGTGTCAATTTGTTTGTCGGATTGAATTATCTTTCAATGATGCCCTGATTAATCGCACATTCGTTACCAGCGAATACTGTTGGATTATAGTCCTGACAATAGGCCCCAACATTTTCTTTTGCGCTTTAGCACCAAAGGACTAGCATGATTGTCCTGTGGAAAGTTTACAACAGTGTAACGTATTGTTGAACAATATGTAGCATACTGTACCCAAATGCTTTATACAGACGTATCTGGCCTAGAGTCGTATTAGATACAGTAGCCGAATATTTTGTCTGCGCCATTGCGTCGTCTCTCGCAGTCTACAACTCTGAGCTGTAAACTTGAAAAACCATATAGTTGGATAGAAACAGAAATAATAATAACGGCGCAAATACGAGTCGAGACTCGTGCATTTACACGTCCGTACTCTAATGAACAAATACATATCTCGCTTGTGGAAATTCAGATGGCAATCGCTTGGCACTGAGAGCAGTGTCTGACACGTTTGAGAGTAAATAACAAACTCAGCTCCATGGCTCTCCAACGTTGTTAATGGCATCGATTCACTTACAATCAAATTTACTATAGGTACCTTTATAATTCAATGTACTTATGATATAGAGCATTTTAAATAAAATTATGTAACTATATGGGAAAGTGTCCTTAAAATAAAAGATTTTCCTTATTTTATTCACAACTTAAACTGTATATTAGTTCTAAATGTTTTTGGTAACGCAGCTTCCACGTCAGTATTTTAAGATACATTTCGTTTGAAGTTTTTCTTTCGTGTTATGCGTCAGATGTCAAGTATTGTGGTGTCGGAACATGACATATTTGCTCCGTGCTGCAAGTTAACAGTTTCGTTGAGCCAGGCATTACGCAGCAGGGTTTATCCTTTGCAGGGGCGGATCCAGGAATTTGCTTTGGGAGGGGCTTGGGTGGACTTTGGGTTGGGGGAAGGGGGCTCGGCTTGAGTGGATTTTGGTTGGGGGGGTGTTTCCTTTTAGTGGATTTTGGCTTTGGGGGGGGGCTTGAGTTGGGCAATGGGTAGTATTTGTAGTCCCCCCGGGCCTCAAATCTATAGAGCTAAAAAAAAGGTCTCCAAAATTATAATGGCGGAGGTGGACCTAGAAACTTTGGGGGGGGGGGGGGGGCTTAAGCCCCCTAGCCCCCCCTGATCCTCTGCTTAGGTGCGTGTAGCATTGACAGGTCCTCCCGCTCACGCCCACGTGGATACAGCAAGCAGAGTGGATCGCCGCTCTTACCTCACGCGAGGTTTCGCTTTCGTTTCGACTCGCCGTGGAGCGGCTTGTCCGCAGCTTACAGACCGAGGCGGAACAAAGTGGTGGTCCTAGTTGGGTACGTTGATGTGGTACGATAAGGAATTTCAGATCTTGTCGTTCTTTGGAGGAAACAAAGTTTCCCGTTTCAGATATCTTTATTTGGTGAGCAATACCGTTTCAAACATTTTCTGTGTGTGTGTCTGTAACCACTCCATTAGCTAATAACTCTGAAAAAGATTGATGAGAAAAGCAACTACGAATTTTTTTCCCCTGCATCTAAAGGTGTTCTTATCAAACCTTCGCATATCATTGCCATTTACGTCGACGCTTGTCTTCGATGGAGAAATATGAAAAGAATTTGATGCATTCATGCTGTCATTAAAATAAACTTTTCTGTGAATTATGCTTCTCTGTCTTCCTCTGCAGTTCTTACCTTCGTCTATTCCCTCCACTAACAAGTTAACCAATCCTGCATGTCTCAAAATATGACCTACCATCCTGTCTCTTCTTTTTGGAAGAGTCTTCCACAAGCTTCTTTCCTCACCCATCATTTCCAAAACTTGTTCGTTTCGTACTTTATCCGTCCACGTAATTTTCAGCATCCTTCTATACCACCATATTTCAGGTGTTTCAGTTTTCCTCCTTTATGGTATTCCTCAAGTCCATGCTTCGCTGCCATAAAGTGCTGTGCTACACACATACAGTTTTAAAAAGTTCTTTGTGTGTCCTATATCAATATTTGAAACTAAAAGATTTCCCCTTTTCGTGAAGGCTCTTTTCGTTACTGCTATTCTGCTTTTAACATCATTCCTGCTTCGGCCATCGGTTGTATTTTTACTTCCTAAGTAGCAAAATTCGCTAACTTCTCCTGTCACTTCTAGTTTATCGTAATTAGATTTTCAAATTTACGAAATTTGGTGAAATAATGATTATTGTTGTAGATTTGTTTATTGTTCATTTATACTTTTTTTATTTACCTATTGGAGTTTCCAATTTACACGAATCCATATGTCTCTTGTATTTTTTATATGAAATAAAATTGTGTCATTCTATTTTCCAACAGTGACTTTCGATAACTAATTCCCACTGAAGAGTTTGTTATCATAAAAAAGACCTAGAGAAACCCCGGGTTGAAAGAAACAATATAACATACAAATAACCATCCAAATTTTTTATTTTTTTGACTGTGGTTTATTTGATAAGCACCTCTAATTTTATTTCGTGAACTGAGAGTGAGTAATTACAGAACTTTCTTTCTCATCAATCTCTATAACTACTGCATATCGGATAATAATTAGCAGTTTGAGCTAAACGTGGATATAGGCGAATGTTGACAAGATAAAATCATGGAAACAACACGTTGTACACATTACTAGCAGCTAGGTATCTAAACGAATAGAGTTGCGTCTGGATGCTTTCAAACACGTCGAGGGCTATCTCTTCGACACTTCGAAGTCGGGATCGGCTTCGTAACATTGCCCGAGACCATTTTACACGTCGACCCCGGGAAAGCTTTCGTTCTTACATCAATAATTATATTAAATAGCCAAGTTCCCGAGCCAATGCCTCTACCTATTTGTCTCCACTTCAGTGCGATTGCTTTTAAGTTTCAGATCTGCTTGCGTCACTCGATACCATTTTTCAAGGTTGATTGTTTCATTCCTACCCCAATGTGGTAAAACTTTTCTTTTCTTGCTTCGGTTCTTAGGCCTCGTTGCTTCGTGGTCATCAGATTGGAGAGAGAATTGGAGGATTCGAAAGGAGCGGGAAGGAGTTCAGCCACGGCCTTTTGAAGGAAACATCCCGGCATTCGGCTGGAATGATTTCAGAAAATCATTGGAAACTGATACCTGGATGGCCGGACAGGAATTCGAACCCGCGTCCTCGCGAATGCGAGGACCACTAACTGAATAGGCTCGGTCTTACCTGAAAGCTTGTTTTTTAAAAGGTGCTGTTTTATATTGATGTTGTGTGTTAATATCTGCTAATTTCGGCATCATCGTATCTGATATTAAAATTGTTGTATCGTGTTCACTACAAATCACTATCGGCCATTGTTTGCATCACGAGCAATTTCCACCTAAATGTGACACGTTTGATTAAGAGTGTTACTGGTATGTTCTTTCTTCAGGCTATTCAGTTTGGACAATAACAGGTTTGCTCATACAGATTTCGGTTTTCATGATTTTCCGAAAACAGTTGAGGAGAATGCGGCCTACCTCTATAAAGACCACGTCCGACTTACTTTTCAGTCAAAACAATTATGAAATTTAATAAATAAACCGTTAACTTCTTGCCCATTGCCCTAATTTACCTAGTACATTCTCTAGCCAAACTCTCCAGCAGAAGCAATGTTTTATGAGGATTTTCTAAAATCCGTATCCCACTGTCGAAATATATATCAATGTATGTATTTTTATTGTTCTAAATGAGCAATTTTGTATCCATATACGAACTATATTCTTCATTTACCAACCGAGCGTGGTGGTGTAACGGTTAGCGTTCTGCCCTCGCATTCGGAAGGACGGCGGTTCGAATCCCCGTCCGCGCATCCAGATTTGGGTTTTCCATTGTTTCCCAAATCACTCCAGGCAAATTCCGAGATGCTTCCTTCAAAAGGCCATGGCCGAATTCCTTCCCATTCCTTGCCCCCCATCCTTTCCCGTCTCTAAAGACCTCGCTGTTAAGATACGTTAAGCAGTAAAAAAAATTGCATTCACCATATACAAAATTTACTGTTCTTCTTTGAATTTATCCTTGTTGAGTCAAAAAACTTTTATATTACAACCAGGTATACCAGAACTTGTTCAGAATCGTTCATCAGAAACCGTTTACGATTCGGAGTATAAAGAACTTGAGTCAAGGAACGGTAGAAATTCCGCCATGACGTTTTTGAAGGAACCATCTCGGCATGCGTCAGGAGTGATTTGGGGAAACGATTCAAAACACAAATCTGGATAGCCGGGCAGGGATTCTAACCCGCGTCCTCCCGAATGCGATGCCAGGACGGTACCGCTCACCCAGCTCGCTCGACAAGTGCTCCTCAGTCACATCGCAGTCACAACCGCAAGGGTGATGCTCTTGTAACACGTCACCTCCACAAGACACCAACGTGAGTACGATGACACCTAGAGACGAACTGGTCTAGTGGATAACAAGCCAGCGTGGGATTGCATCGGAAATGCCTTGCGCAGACAATACGTGTGCTACCGTGGTGGCGACAGGGCCGCGGGTGGGGGGGGCGCTTTCTCTCGGTGTGCTTGGAGTCTGCTGAGCATTCGAGCCCTGGCCATGGACCGTCGCGCGCTCAACAGCCTGCTGCTCGTGGTGGCTGCCGTCTCCGGACACTTGTTCCCGGCGGGCGACGGTGCGCCTCAGGCAACGCAGACCCCGCCGCCGGCGACAGGTACAGAGCCCCGCCGAACTTCAATACTATATTGCACGTTGAGCAGTATTTCATAGGGACAGCAATATGTTAAGCTGTAGTTACCTTGAACTGCCTAGTCTCAGGGCAGCATCCAGTGCTTACTAAACAACAGCCCAAGTGACGTGCGTAATTTTTTTTTTAAATAATTTTCTTAATTTCATTGATCACCGTCTTTATCATCTTAAGGTGTTCAACTTCCACCAGTACGAATGGATTAATTTTTTTTGCTTTGGACTTTAGGCGTCGTAGACGTGGAATTCGCTTGAGGCAGGTGAGGATGAGGTCAAGGAACATGAAGGAATACGGCCGTGGCTTTTTGTTGGAACCACTCTGGCATTTTTGGAAAACCATGTAAAACCGAAATCTGGTTGGCTGGACATGGATTTGATCCCGCACCATCCAGAATTCAAGGCCTCTCACTCACTGGGCTCGGTTGGATTAACTTAATTTTAAATAATATTTTTGGAGTGTAGTATGGTGAGGTACCTTATAGAACACATTTTATTGAAGTTTCTGCAGAACTCCAAGTGTGATCCGATAAATAGAGATTAATCGTCTGAACTCATTCACATCGCATCTTCTAACGTCACCGAAATAAATGAACCAGAGTATTTCAAAAAATCATTCAATTAATGTTAATGAAACTTTCGTTAATGAAGGCTGTCAGAGCAATTTAATCGGCAACTTCAATAATAGTATCAGAACTAGATAACAAATCTCACATTTTTGCAGCGTCTTTGGTTCAGTATGTTGTAGGCATGCCTTAATTCAACAACAGGGCACTGCATATTGAAAAGTAAAAGTGAATGCATTTTTATGTTTTAGAAGAAATAACACCTTTTCTTTTCTTAATCTTGTGAACTGTGAATCAAGCAAGACCAAAGTACATATCGCAACTTGTGCGCCGCCAAGCTCAGTCAATAGAGTGATTTATCACCTTTCGGGCAATCGAGGTTCAGTCCCTGAGACTGAATCAAAGTCGAATATTTCTCATCGAAGCTCAGCGACTGGACCGGAGTCACTTCAAAGCGTCAAATCGAATGAATCCCGAGCCCTCATGTAAGCAAATAACATCCGAAGCGTGGCACTGAGCATCTCACCTCTTCCTTAGTGACGATGATCAGGAAGGGAAATTTAGAGCTTTATTTCCGCGAATTTCATCTTGTAGCCTATCCGGGCTGAAAAGAATGTAGTTGCCTCGTCGTGTATAGATACGTAGTTTTCATTAAGTTCTTTAATATGGTGAGCAGACTGAGCCTATGGATAAGTAACAACGTTCGGGCCTGACATTGGGGCTGCTCGGTTTCGATTCCCAAGACGGCCATGCCTCTCGTAGTAACTCCAGGGGAATACCGGATTGTTCCTTCACTATACTAATGGCCTGTTTCATCCTCTTTCGTCTTCATCAATTATAACAAAAAACTAATAATAGTGACGTTGACTGGCCATAAAAACCCTGCTAACAAAATGTTCTAACGAAAAGATTTTTGAGGAATATAAATATACTTGTATTTTAAAGATTACAAAAAATAAAAAAATTATGTCTCGATTAATAATTAGCAGTTCACTGCTATCCAGTGGGTGACGAGTTTGCACAGAAATCTAGGGTCTCTTAGACGGTATTCGTTTCCCTTATTTCGTTATAAGAATTTCTCGAACCATAAACTGAATCTCTTAAAACTTGTATTGTGCCAACCCTGAGTATTACCGACAAGAAACTCATCGGTATAGGTTCTACTATGCAGATAACCGTTAAATGCAATGACTGGCCAAAAATAGCGATTGTCACACGTCTTGCAGGATTTTTATTTATATTACCGGTATGAAACTTTTTTTTTTTTTAACTGCTTAACGTCTCCTATAACAACTAGGTCTTTAGAGACGGGAAAGGATGGGAAGGAATTCGGCCAAGGCCTTTTGAAGGAAGCATCCCGGCATTCACCTGGAGTGATTTGGGGAAACCATGGAAACCCCAAATCTGGATGCCCGGACGGGGATTCGAACCGCCGTCCTCCCGAATGCGAGGCCAGAACGCTAACCGTTACACCACCATCCTCGGTAGGTATGAAACTCCAGCAGCTGTGAACAAGTCATCAAAATTAAGGTCTTGACAGGAAACACACTTTTCTGGGTGTATCATTCTCGCTTTATCTTCCATTGGTCTGAATGCCTCAGTATTCAGCTTGGTCTAGACCAGAGGTCCCCAAAGTGATCGATATTGACCCCAAGGGGTCGATAAGAGTTCTCTAGGGGTCGATTAATACATGGGGGTCGAAAGGGGATCGATAAATACTAAAGGGGCCCAGTTAAACTGATAAAGAAAAAATGGGAATATTCGAATAAAATTAGAATATGAAATTATTGAAATATGTATAGATCTCGAAGCTAAAGCGTTTTTTTTTTAAGTACAAACCTCACTGAATTTAGGAGCAATATCAATATTGCTACTAAATACCTCAAGCCCAAAGCAGAAGCCAAACCTTTCTTACTTGTATGGTTGAAGCTGGTTTTAGCCACGCGAACGCAATTTTGACAAAACAGAGGAACAGATTTTTAACCGAATATCAATAATCTTATTTCTGCTCTTCAGATACATCCATCCCACTAATATCAACTGTTTTAATAACAAGGTATCTAAACATACTTTTGAGGTATTCAATAGTAGTCGCAAGATAACAGTAAAGGTTTTTCTTTTTCAATTTATGTTAAACTTTCAAAGATAATAGTGTATTTTATGTTTTATGACACCTGTGGTTTAAGAATTGTAGGCAAATTTCCATCTGCACATAATTTTGTTAATATTTTTTTGAGATTTCAATAGCAGTAAAAATATTTCCTTTTTTCCGTTAATGTTATTGGGTGGATTTTATAAGATATGGGAACTATAAATTCTTTCGTTGGATGTTATGCTAGTCTCCTTATTGCTTAGAATCAGAAATACCAAAAAAAGATTTAATGTTATTATTAAATACTTAATCTGGGGGTCGATAAGGAGGTAAATCTTCTATAACGGGGTCGACGGGATAAAACGCTTGGACACCCCTGGTCTAGACCTTCAGAATGTTATGAAGACTCCTAAGAAGCCACAGAATGCAAAAACAGCAGTAAAGGCAATTAAATGCAATACTTCTTACGCCGATCGTGCTGGATGAGCGCTAACTTTCTGGCCTCGCATTCGGGAGGACGCCGGTTCGAATTCTCGTCAGGGCATCCAGATTTGGGATTTCCATGGTTTATCCAAATCTCTCCAGGCGTATGTCCGTATGCTTCCTTTAAAAGGCCATGGCCGAATTCCTTTCCGTTCCTGTCCCACTTACTTTCCCATCTCTAATGACCTCGACGTCGACAAGGCGTAATGTCAAAAGCAAAAATAAATAAATATTACGCCATTTAAGTGCATTCAAATCTCGATGATCAAATAGAACTCCCCCATGATTTGTTTGTCTGAGAAACAAGGAATCTTGGAAGTCATTTGTAAAATTCCTTAAGGCTGATAAAATCTTGTCAAGATCGAGCGATATGCTCTCGAACAGTTAGGATTTCCCAATGATCGTTACCGTTCTTTATCACTAAATCTGTTGTCAACATAATATCTCTGGCTTAATGATTCTTGATGTTTTTCCAGATTCCGGAGCAGTTTGACTGACATTCACACCGCATTACTGTTCTAGTCATAATCTTAACGATGCAAAAGGACCGCTCGGATCCCGTAGAGATATCCGTGAATTAAAAGGTCATTAAACAGATTTCTTCAAATGGCTGTACCATTAAATGCTTCCTGTTATTGTTGTTGCGTGATACAGATAGAAGATGAGATTCTAAACACAGGGGCGATTATCAGATAATAGAAGGACAGTGCCATATCCGGCTGAACTTGAAGCGAACTGTACTGTCAAATTCCAGTGCAGCTGTCTCAGCCACTATCTCGAGTTGTTCAGATATAATCCGGCTAATAACTGCAGGCAGAATGGTCTGGAAGCTAAGTGATTAAAGCGCTTGCCTATAAAACTCAGGGTTTTGTATTTAAATCTCAGCGGAGTCGTAAATTTGTTTTGATCGTAAGAGGATGTCCGCACGCTTCTTGGCTGAAATTCTACGTTATACTGTAGTATCCCAAAAAATGCGCGACAAATCGAAACTCTGTCACTTGGCGGTTGAACAACAGTTCGGGTCATTTCCGTAAGCATTTGTCTCTTACATAATTCCTGCAGGCATTTATACAGTTTGCTCTGTTATTAACAAGGGTTAAAGATAATATATTGTTACACAAAACTCATTTCGATTCATTGTGTTATCTCATATATCTCTCTTAATTTATAAAAAGAATTGCCGTAAATATTGCTGTTCCACACATTTTACTAATAACAAGTTGTTATATGTTAATTCTTGAACTTTTATTTTAAATCCAGCTAATGTGTTATTTATTTTGAAGGTTGTCTCATAAAATCTTCATACTGCCGTTCTATTATGTCCTATACGTTTACTATAATATTCTTCTCCCACGAAATAGATCAATAATATGAGAACACAGGAAAACATACAAATGGCAGCATTATTTGCGAACCAAACGGAAAACGCCCTTCTAATATATTTCTGAAACAGTTCCTGTTATTGTTGTTGCGTGATACAGGTAGAAGATGAGATTCTAAACACAGGGGCGATTATCAAAGAGTACGAGATGTTATAATACCATCACAGTAACTTTCGTATTTCAAGATTCATATACATTTCTAGAATTTTATATAAACTGAAGGCGCAGAAAGTATTTATATACTGTATATATTTCCGCACAAGTGGAAACTTGCAAAATTTCACTTAATTTTAAGAGTTGACTCTTTTACCCGAGTTGTCTTACGAGATACCCAAATTTCTTCTTCTAGTCCTTAGCATTTCTGCGTGATTTCCAAACTATTTGGATCGATAGGCAGAGAATGGTCAACTCGTAATTCTATATCATTTTTAAGGGCTACATATTTCGTCTCAAGTGTAGTATACGCTTAAAGTAAAGAAAAGTGCCTACAAAAATTCTTATTCGAAGTCCTTTTTCCCTCATCGTTAAGTTCCCACAGTCATTGCTACAGGCAAGCGATATTGCAGCAGATGCAGAATCTGATAGTAAGCGTAGTCTCGAATACAATATAAAAAATAAAATGAAAGAGACATTCCATGCCTATTTTGAATTGTAACCTGTTTGTGGAGGATTAAACTTTAGGTGTAAAGACATATAAAAATGCATAGTTATATTTTTTGAATTTTACGAATTTATTTTCATATGCTGGGGGCAAAATTTCTAACACACCTACTTTGCAATTTACGATCTTTGAGTGTTTGAAGTAAGCTGCTCGACGTATCTCTCGGTAATTTGTTCCAATCTCTTACTCTATTACCTGCGAAACGAAATTTTTTCACTCCTTTAGTCCTTAAGTCAAGATCACGGTGGTGGTAATCTTTGCCTTCCACTCTTTCATAACAAATAAAGAAATAATAGTAACTTCTAGTCAGTGCTATTAGATGAAAATATTTTAGAATTTAATCTCGTACATTAGGCAGTATTGCCTTCTTTAGCGTCTTCTCTTAAACCATATATTGAAATATATTTTAAACTTCAAACTGCACTACCCCTCTTCCTTGTAAATTATTAATTTAGTTTTACCTTTAACATGGATTATGCGTTGTGTTATCCTCTTATGTATTATTACCCATACACAGAGTTCTATCAAGTGTATAGCCTTTCCAGCTGATTACATGCCATGCCTCCTTCCCGTTATAAGTCGTTATTCCTTGCGCCAATTTTAATAACAGAAAGGCCGCGCGGCATGTTACACCATTGTTTCTGAGCTGTGGTGATGGCATTGTCATTAGCTGTTGGGTGACTGTCGATTTAACCTTGGTCCTCAGTTCCGCAATGCAAATAGAGGGCGTGGCAGGAACCCTCAGGCAGTGATAAACGTGGGTGCCGTTCATATAACGAAAAAAACACTCCGCAAATTTCGTTTTGAGCTGTTTAGTTCCATCAGTCTAGAAAGATAGACTTATTTCAGTTGTACACTAAATAAGTGTGAGTGACGTATAATTATTGTTTTTGCGTTGCGTTCCACACGTTGTGTGGCATTTGAATTTGCACTGTTATTTGTGGCAGTTCACAAGGCCAGAGAAGCATACTTATGACTTGTTGTCGCACAGCTTACGTACAATTTGAAAGATAAAACAAATGCTGTGCATCCTGCATTTATTTTTCGTATTCCTGTTATTCATTAATGCTCACAGTACTTCATAGAAAACTGACAGTTCTAACTTTAAAAAAAAAACTAAGTAATCAAAACTTTGCAAACATTATCGCCAGGATAGAAATAGCTAAACGGTATAGACACCTTCAGAGGCGGCTATTAATGTTATGAATATCAACTTAATCAATAGAATATTCCTTTATAAGGGTCTTATCCTCCCTAAAGTCTATAAACGGTCTTTTAAAATCAGCAGCCTCAACAAAACCTAGTTCGTTTTATTCTTACGCCTTGGATACGTTGAGGATTTATACATCTGAAATATGGGTAATTATTTCTGTTATCATCCTCTCAACTGGTTCAATGCGTCTATTTCTAACTTCAACTAACGTCTTCATATATACATACCCATTACGCTGCAGTGTATGAGAATCGTCGAAATAAACAATCCCAAATAACGCGAATATACAGTAAAGAAACAACAACGATTATTTGGCATTTCTGCCTGACAAACACGAATTGGTGTCATATGAGAAGCAATAAACTAAAATGTACGATCTATTGTCATATTGCTAAAGCTTTTCGCTGTGTTCAGGCTTTCGTACACTTCTGTGTCTAAAATACATTAATTATAAGTCATATCTGTTAGATCTTAATGAACGCAAGGATCTCATACCAAACGAGGTGGGTGAGCGGTTTCGCTTTGGCCTCGAATTCCCGAGAACGCAGGTTCGAATCCCCGTCCGGGCATCCAGATTTAGATTTTCCATGCCGGGATGGATCCTTCAAAAAGCCATGGCCAAATTCTTTCCCCTTTCTTGCCCCCAGTCCTTCCCCGCCTCTGATGATCTCAACGTCAACGAGGCGCCAAAGTTGGGAAATTATACGTCAACAAACTATTTTTGTTTGAGCCCTCAAGTTCGGTGTGTCTGGTTTTCTTCTGTGTCCGAGCCTTCTAGTTTTTGGTTTTACATGGTTTCCAGAAATCACTCCAGCTGTATGCCGTCATGTTTCTACAAAAAGCCATGGCAGAATTCGCTGTTTGCGAACGAAACGCAGGCATACGCCTTACAACTAAATTTAGACGAATCTTCCACATGCCCCGTTTCAGATTTTGTGTTGAACACGAATTTAAAGCTGGACGTAAAAGTGGTCATTAAAGGCGAGAGAGAATTTGAGGAAACAAACGGGAATACAATTGGTCTTGGTCTTTTTATGAAGGAACTATCCCAGCATTAGCTTATAGTAATTTCTGGAAATAATTGAAAAACGGAATCGGGATTGAAACCGCGTCCTAAAATAAATTAAGGCTCGAAAGTTATCGGTCTCCCATCAGGCTCGGATATTATTTTACGTCCGTAAAATATAATAGAAAGCAACTATCACGTTGGAGCAGGAACAGCTTTTACTAAAAGCCGTTGATGTGTCTCTGAGTGAATCGATTGAGTTTCCCTGAAAATTCAAACGAGCATGTTTTGTGCAGCTGTTGATACGGTCAGCGGTCACGCAAGACAGGATAGGCATGCCGAACTCCAAGCCAACTTTCCTCAGTGCGCGAACCAAACCACTGTGGAATAGGGATACTTGTATTATTTGATACCTAGATGATACTATTCAACTGGACTTAAAATGTGGAACGAAGAAATTGCAGAAGCCGTCAAACAAAAGCAAAAGGCTTATCTAAAAATGATACAGGATCGAACCCTAGAAAATGAAAATGAATATAAAAGAAGAAGAAATATTGTTAAGACAATAACAAAGAAGTTGAAACAAGAGGGATGGGATAGATTAATCAATTCAATAGAAGATGATGTCCATGGTAGACAAGAGATGGCTTATAAACTTATGAAACATCTCAACAAGGATGAAAAGGAAAGTGCTAATATAAATGTAATTGAAGAAGAGGCATGGGTAAAACACTACAGAACATTATGGTACAATAGTAATTATAAAGAAGAAGAAGAGAAAATAGGAATTGACCATGTGGATACTAAAGAAATAGATCGTATAGACATAGAGGAGGTTGATGCAGCACTAAAATCATTTAAAAATAGAAAAGCTCCTGGACTAGATACAATTAATTTAGAATTGATTAAGTATGGGGGAATGATTCTGAAATTTAGATATTTACACTTAATTAATATGTGTTGGAAAAAGGGAACCATCCCAGAAGAATGGAGGAAGGCCAAAGTTATTTCACTTTTTAAGAAGGGAGATAGGAATTCATGTGATAACTATCGAGGAATTAGTTTATTAAATACGGGATACAAAATATATGCAAAAATAATAAATAACAGGCTAAAAGTAATAGCAGATGCTCTCCTATCAGAAGAACAATGTGGGTTCAGGAAAGGAAGGTCCTGCATAGATAATATATTCTGCCTTAGACAACTACTGGAAAAGAGAAGAGAATTTAATTTAAAGACTTTCATTGCTTTTATAGACTATGAAAAAGCGTTCGATAAAGTAAATAGACAAAAACTATGGGAAATAATGCAAAGAAATGGATATCCACAGCATTTAATACAAGTTATTCAAGATATGTATAGAAGGACACAAATCGTCTTAGAGCTAGGAAATAAACTTACAGAAGAAATAGCAATTAACCAAGGAGTGCGGCAAGGTTGTAGCCTGTCTCCAACACTTTTTAATATATATATAGATGACTTAGTTAGGAAATGGAAAGAAAATGTCCATCCTGGTATAAAAATAAGCAACAACACTTACATAAATACTATGTTGTTTGCAGACGACCAATTTATCCTCCAGGAAAATGAAGATGGACTTCAAAAAGCAATTCATATACTAAACATTATCAGCAAAGATTACAATCTGCAGTTGTCTCGTGCAAAAACGAAAGTTATGGCATGGCAGGGGAAATACCCTATCAGAGTTAAAATAGTGGTAGACAATCAGCCAATAGAACAAGTCTCCAGCTTTACTTATCTCGGATGTGAATTATCTTTTAATGAGGATAACGAGGTGAAGAAGAAACTTCACCGATTTCAGTATATGTGTGGAACAATTCGACGAACACTGAAAGGTAAAGCACGAGAGGAGACTCAACCCAAGTTTTATAAAACAATGGCCGTACCGACTCTGCTATATGGCAGCAAACATGGGTAAATAAAACGCAATACAAAAGCAAAATTCAATCATCGGAAATGAAATTTTTAAGGTCAGTAAAAGGGTATTCCCTAAATGATAGGAGGAGGAACGAGGAAATAAGGGAACAACTGAATATCTCCCCGCTAAATGATAGAATTACCCAAAAAAGGGATAACTGGAAGAACCACGTCCTACGGATGAGAAAGGACAGATTTCCTAAGCTTGCCCTGGAGTACCATCCCACAGGCAGAAGGGACATTGGAAGACCTAGGAAGAGATGGTCGGAAGAATGAGGTCGGAACAGGCTTTGGGCCTATCCATGAAGAGGAAGTAAGTAAGTAAGTATGATACTATTCACAAACTAGCTGCTGCCCACGACTTTGTTCGTGTTTGTCAAGACTTTTGAAGGGTTTTATGTTTATGCACTGAACCAAATCAGTTCACACACTATAGATAATGCAAATAAATGATTCATATTTGCTGAAAAATGTGACATATTCTAGAACAAAATTCAAGAGCATTCTAGAACATTTTATCACATTCAAAAACATCCTAGTACATTCTAAAAGATTCCAAAGATTTTTTAGAACACTTTGGTGGAAATATGAAAAGACCCTAGGTCGATCACTTTCAAGCACCATACCTCTCACTCCCCCACAGCTACTGACATGCAACCACTATATTGCACGTTGGGAGACTCGAGGCTACTACCATACACCAGCGGTCTGCGCTAGGTAGTTGTAGCTGCATAGTGAAATATAGGAATACACACGTCTATTTATATATATATATATATATATATATATATATATATAAGATTAGGTAATCAAGAGACACAAAAAAGATACTGCTCTATTATAATTTCTGTACAATTTTATTCTTTAGTCTGGGCCATCTTACTTCGTACAATTTTATGCCATCAGTGTGTATGGTAAATCATCACAAACTCAAGTTCCATTATTGACATTACCAGCCAGACAACTATAATGCGATTTAATAAATATATATTCATTTAACTGTCACGTTAACTAAATGTGGCTGTAGTCTCACATATAGCTCTTATAAACTGCAGAATTAGGAATATTCTAGTTCTGATGCGATTCATTTTATTCTGAAGTGTTTGGTATATCTTGTTAACTGCTGCCGCTATTACACACAGGCTTCCGGTATTAATAGAGCTCCGAGTTGTCCTTGTGTCAATAGCAATGCTCAAGTGAGCCAAGCATACTGGTTGATTTCGAAATGCCCTTGTCTTTCAAACCACTTCAACTCTCTTCAAAGAGCTAACCCACACATTCAGCACTTAGGCTTTATTACTCTCGCGTTACGCAAACCGAACGAAAGTAGCATCGTTTAACTCAGGAGTTTGCAGTCAGCGTGAAAATATTACAGGAGTAAAGTTTACATAGCTGCAGGTTTTTCTTGCCAATTTCAGTGAAGATAATGTAACTCTGCTCGAAACATTTTGTTTTACAAGATTAGACTAAAATAATATGTTTGTTAAACTTTTTAACTCAGTATAATCAGTATATTTTTATTTATAATGAGTAAGATATTAATTTATTTTAACTTCAAACACCTGAGTTGATGGTTAGCGGTAATGTCATGTGTCAGTAGGTTATAGTCTACTATAGGTCTGCTGGAATAAGATGACACTAAAATCTTCGCCCTGCCTTCATATACTCACCAGCTTCAAAACCTGTGACAATTCTTGCGATCAGTACCGCCATGGAGGGAGTTACTCCTCCTAGGCAATGTCTTAAGTTTCTCTTTTCGTTCCCCAGTGTTGGAAGAGTATGTGTTGCTGCCATGTGGACGACTGTCATGTGTTTGTGTTCAGCAAGGTGTGTGGTTGCTTTGTGAATTAATAAAATATGAAGTACGGGAGAAACTGAAACCCGGTGCCGATCCATTCGGACCTACACCAAAGGATCCACCGAGCTTAACGCTCCTATCTGAAGGACGAATCACCTTCAACACCTTTGGGATGCCCTCAACCATCGCTATGCGATCAGGTTTGGGATTTAACCCAAGACCTAAGTGCACCACATCTTCTACTCTGCCGACTAAGTCTCGATGATGAAAATTTATTTGGGCATCAGGATTCGAAGAAATTAACCTCATGTCAGACGCTGGGCAACACTGCCGTAAACACTTGAGCCAACGCGGTGAACTTCAAGACACATACGTGAGTATTCAGCAAGTCTCTACAAAAGACGTAATGAATTATCCGACTCACAGCGATCTTTAAGTTTTCTGTTGCAAACGACAGAGAAGACGCTCCATATGACAGAGATCAGACCAGACACATGATTTTGTTGACGAGAAGTCTCTATCGACAGGGAGAACAGCGTTTCCACAGTAGTGTTACAACATTTTTAGGTAGTTCCAAAAAAATAACAGGTGTAGAGTTTCGAAGTTCATCGTTTATCGTAATTCGCTGCGTGATATCCATGAAGTATATAATATCGTCGAACTATGAAATCCGTTCCGTGGTTCGGATTCCACGTTAAACTGTAGGTCCCAGAGGAAAGGAACTGGCCGTCCTACCTCTGACACAATGGCTTAGTATGCCTCCTTCTGGAGGATCCAACCAACCTTCGGGTTGTGGACTAAGTTAAGTTATGAAATCCGTAACGCGTTTCGTTCTCTTAAGTCCCACGTGAAGAAGGCTGGTTATATTTTGCTGTTCTCCACGTCATGTTGCGGCAAATTAGGTAATCAACGAATCCAATTACCTTGCAACAAAGTCAGCTCAAAGTTTCATTCTGTTTAGAAAATATACCTGGCATAGGTTATTGGAGGGTAAAAAATTTACATTGCTTACCAAGTATAGTACGCAACGACTGGTCAAACCGCCCATGCACCGAGGTGCACCTTCTCCAAGCAGGTTTGCCTACGATTCATGGAAACAAGATTCCTCACTGGAGTCTGATACTTGTGGCATTACCGTTGACATTTTAAGTAGAGATGTAATATAATCTTCTTTAAGGGCAGATTTTGATTTGGTGATCAAGGCAATTCGACAAAACTGCTAAATTCATATGTAACGTCAAGCTTTCTTCCAAAAATTTATATAGTTGATAATCTCCTATGCAGCAAACCAAACGCATTATTTCTGTAATTACATCGTTTGATGGCATTTTGTCTTATGGGTCTGAAAGACATTCCACTTTAATATATTAAATATTTTTGTTCATAATTTGGTTGACCCTATCAGATTTATCCAGTCCACACACCATTTAAACCACGTTATTTATGGACATGTTTAGCCGTAGTTTTAATTTTATAGCTTTTTGTATGGTGGAATAGACTAATTCACCGGAAATCGATCTATCCTGTGTAAAGTCTAAACTTATACGGTCTAATTGTGATTTTCCTTTCGTTTTGTGTTTTTTAGTTAGTACACCTCACTATAATCATCCAAACTCTTTGTTTTTATTCTTTTAGTATGGTTGCGATTTTAGTTTAAATTTTGTTGATTTTTGGTGGGTGATGTTCCCACCCGCTACCACAACAACGACGTCGCATTGTCAATGAACTGTTTCTGAGCATATCGTGCATCAACATTTTTATGGCTCGCTGATTTCTGAATAAACGGAACCCTTATGGAATCATTTGTCTCTTGCTCCATCTGTCACAGCATTATAAATTTTGAACTCTTTAACATGAAATTACGTAATTCAGTACTGTTTTAGTTTTCACTAGCACAAATACCACTGTAAATTTGGAAAAACCTGTGGCAATTATTAAGGGTTTAGTGGAAGGTTGAATGGAAAAAAATGTAGAATTCTCGTGTCATAAATTGAATCTTGGCGTCGTACCGATTCTAAAAATGTTTGGTTACCTTTTTATGTTAAACAATTTGTACAATACTTTGGTGAAAACCATAAAAGCGTGTATTGCTCCTCCCCGTATTTCATAAAATACTAATACGAATATTGTTATATAATGCAAATCGATATGCAATCGCTTTAGGAATACGGGAAAATGATAAGAATCGTTCTGTAGTTTATGGTCTTCACAAAAACTTGAATTAGTAATTTTAGCAACTTTTATTCTTCAATAGATTTAATTCATATATGTTATTCTGAGGAGAATTTCTTGATTTGGTAGCAAATTTGTCGTAAAAAAAAACGATATTCGAAAATTTTAAAAAAACTCCAAGTGACGCACTTTTTTAAGTTTTTACAGAACCACTTTTTTACTGAATTCAGTTCTGTACCATATCTGGACCTTGATTCTTCAACGCGGCAAAATAACTCGTACCTGACTTTTTTGTGTAATTCTCCGTTACAGTAAAATTAGTGACTTTTTAATACAAGAAAACGAACTCTTGCTATTAGTTGATGACAGTCGGACGTGAAGATATTATCAGTACTAGTCTCTTGCATTATTGTAGCTGTATTTACACGAAATAATTTCCATCTGCCTATAGAAGAAAAGTGTAACAAACGTTGAAAACTATCGTTTGACAAATCCTTATATTTAACTTATTCGACAAGTCTACATTCAAGGATCACTTCAGTATCCTTAACTAATGCTATACCTCTTTTGTTGCCCCTACATTAACACGTTTTTTGTGCCAGCAGAAATGAGGTTAATGAATTACGTCAATGATAAGGTTCCAAGTCCAATAAAGTTCTACAATCTTTCTTAAATCCGATAGTAATAATAAGTTGATTTCGTGTCAGTAAATTGCTGACTTGCTTAGAATGAATTTTTGAGAAGCTGGAATTTTTATACTATGCCGCGTTTTGTCCGCAGATCTTCCAGAACACAATGTTTTTAACGTGTAAAATTTAGCGTGGGAAATAACAGGTCACAAACACGTTCCCTCAAGGCGATCGGATACCCAATCACGGCCGTTGCTGTAACATTCGTCCAGCCGTGGGTTAAGGTCGCTGGGATTAGTGAGTTGTTAGATCGCGTCTGTCAGCTTTCTCCTCAGGAATGTTCTACACGAGTCTTACATCGCCAACTAATGTATACTCTCCAATTAGCAGAGATGATAGTAAAAAGTAGATAACGATTTATCCAACGAATCAGTGTACCATTGCTGGTGCCTCCATGTAATATAGAGACAGTTTATCGCTTCCTTCCAAAATCACATGCGTAAGTAAAAGTTTCCAAGATAATCTCGTGAACAGATGTTGGGGAAACAGATCATATATTAAACAAGAGATTATTGCAGGTCGAAATGTGATTGTTGTGTTTGTGTACAAGTACTATGATAAAAAATGGGGGCTTATGGCTTTTGTACCTAGTCGACGTCATTGCCATTAGAGGCCGAAAAGGACTATGGGAAATGAACGGGAAGGGATTCGGCCATACCCTTTTTAATGAATTAAGCAAGCTTTCAACTGGCGTGATTTCTGTAAACCATGGAAAGCCGAAATCTGTATGGCAGGACGGAGATACAAACTCGCGTTCTCCCGAATGTGAGGTAAGAGCGTTACCGCTCATCTATCAAGCTCAGTTTGATGTCTCTGACTAGTGTTGTGATAAAAAATTCTTCCGCAGCAAGAGACATCGTTCTTCGTCGACGCAATACCACATTGAAACAAAATGACGCTCGAGAAGTACATAATTATAGTCTAACGTCAGTAATAATGTTTTAACGTGAACTGCGAAAAAAAAGCACGTCTTATTTTATGTTGATTGACGGTGTTGGCATTCCTGTGTATTTACGCTAGCAATAAACTACGATTTGGCTATAAAGATCGAACAAAAATTATAGTTTGACTATCACTCGGGGATGAAATGTATAGAGGAAATAAGAAGAACCCTGAGATGTATGGTTCTACTGCAACGAAATTCATTGTTCTGTATCAACATAAGGCCAAACTGTTTGCCACTGTGATGAGAAATCCCTTTAGAACATGTTAACAGTTTAACATCCCTGTCGTTATTTCCGTAGTAACTAGAAACTTAAAAATGATCGCCTAATATGGAAAAAACCTGAATCCGGTATTGCGCGTATACTTTGTGGTATGTGTTTACGCAACTGACAACAATTCAGGTTCGTTGCAGACACCGGCTACAATTTATTCCGTTATTATGTAGCTACGAAAGAAATTAGTCATTAACAAAAACTATAAAGTAATGCCGTAATAAATACAGTACTTGAACTGATTGCTCATAGGTATTTAACTTATCATACGATCGGAACCAATGAACACGTCTGTTATTTATCGTCCAGCATAATCTCACGATTGTTAAATGTTAATGAGTTTTCGTGTTAGCAGTTAGCATTACGGTTTGGTGGAAGAAAATGGCAGGTAGGTAGTAACTACTTCCTTTTCATATAACCCTAGCAACAAATCATCTTTCAGGTCGTTTATTTCGTTAATCATGCCATTACTGGCCTTCGGTTTGTGATGCGCTCTTCAACATTGATTTCAACGTTACTGCAACGAAACATGCTTAGTAATTTGTGCTTGCTTACAGTAGTCATTAATTTTCTCCTCCAACCTTCGCATTTACCTCTCTGCTACAATCGTGGTCCGTTATTAGGAGAGATGTATAGTTGGAAAATGTTGACCTCTATTTGACGAAAATTTCCTCCCCAGCAATCGAAGATCAATTTACAAATGCGTGGTAATAAAAATTTGATGTCTCACTCAATGTAATATGTTTTAGCAGTAAAAGAGGATAGATTTTTAAGTGGATCAATTCCTCCTGGCTATTTCTAAATTGTATTATTGTTTTATACACTCGTCGATTCACTATTCCGTTCCAAGCAATAAGTTCATGTAGTCAGTTCAAAAAATAAAATTTTATTGAACGGTAATCTGCTTAAAATACAGATGCGTGGTAAGTATACATATTTGCGCATATATTTTCTGTCTGTAAGAAACAAGATTCAAAATACCAATTATCAACGTAGTTCATCCGGAAATGAAAGATTAATTTGAAATTATGAATATCACCAGAAATAAACGGATTATTTCTGTCTGCGAACCATTATCCATATGTGTTATTATCAAACGTAATTTTAATTGGACACAATTTTTAACAGAAAACGAAATTTCGTAAAGGTTTGATGTTAGCATAAACGTACGAGCTGACTCCACAGTCTCTCAATTACTTTGAGCTTCTAGCAAATATTACTGTTTTAAACTCAACAAAAACAGCACCATCTGACAGAGCTACTTTCCTCGTCCTCTAGACTAGGGTTTCTCAAAATCACGCGAACCCCTAGGGCAGGGGTGGCCAACCCATATGATCTTGCGGGCCACTTTGGAAATGCATCATAACTCCGCGGGCCGCATATGAAATTATATATCCCCATATTAGATTTAGACCCACTATAGACTTTTTTTGGAGTGAATATAATTTAACTATTCTGCGAGCTCATATAACTATAAACTCATAAATAAAACAGGAAATAACTGTCATATATTCGCAAGATAATTATTTTAAAATCAAAGTTAATTTTTTCTCACAATTTCGATAGTTAATTTTTTAATATATGGATACATTGTTTTTCACTACTCTGGCCATTATAAAATAATCATATTTTGTAAAAGTGTAATGAATTTCGCGGGGCACAAAAATGTTGGCCACTCCTATCCTAGGGGTTCGCCAGTTTATCATAGACAAGGTTTATGTAGTGGAGCTAAGGGGTTTCACGATTGTGTGGGAAATTTTATCTGGGTACGCACAGCTGAAAGTTTGAGAAACCCTGCTGTAGACTGGTATCAACGAATTGAGGATCGTATAATCTTACTGTTTGTAGCCTCGACGATGGTGGCGGTTAAAGCGAGAGCTCGGTGGAGACTTTACAGGGATTATTATCAGTGGGTCAAGTCACTCGAAATATGAGGCCACAGAACCTTTGCAGAACCAATCGTAACCTAGTTTGAATATTTCACAGAGTTACGAAACGGTATATGTCAGTATGTGCTCCTTGGCCTCTTATCGGTAAGAATTGCATATCTCCCAATCACCTCCTACGCATTCCGTATAAGTGGGTTCTGGAATCTGCATCGTTAAGCTAACGAGAACCATGTGCTATCTTGAAATACTACACTAGAGATCTTCTCCGTGACGTATCAGATTTATTCTAATTTTAGTTAGTCTTCGAACGCTTAAATTGCTGTCTGACACGCTGTATGACTGTCAACTTCGGCTGTAATGTATTGAAAAAGGATATTACTAAATGATGTAGAAACTGAAAATGTCTAGATCAGTGTTTCCCAACGTGGGGCCCAAGCCCCACAGGGGGGCAATTTGGTTTTTTTAGGGGGGCAATTTAGAAATTGACTTGATACGACTTTACCGTTTTCTCTTTGGGTTATTTAAATGCAATGCCAGATATGGTTACAAAATATAGCAAAAAAGAAAATTCTTAAAAGGATCACACTAAATTGCCATAATAAATGTTTATTATAAATCTTTTGAATTTTAGTATTTCATTATATGTTTTTTAATTTTACTTACTGTGTTTTATGATAATATTAAAGTGTTTTCTTTCAAAAACCATCCTATATCAGTTTCTTTAATAAGAAACAATTTTTTTTATTAAAAATTATGTATGGGGGGCAAAAAAATGTTGAAAGTGGGACATGACCCAAAAAAGGTTGGGAAACACTGGTCTAGATAGTTATGCTCGGTAACGTTATCACGACTGTATGAAATGCTAAAGTTTCTGACGTGTGGAAGAACTTTATGTATCAAACTAATTTTAGAAGGTTACGAAACAACAATGATACCAACAAGTATTTCAGTTTGACACCACATGTTTCAAAATAAATAACTGTTGTAATATAGGGTAATCTATACTTCTAAAACGCAAGTTTTGGTCATGTTGTACGTGTGTCACACCATATCGTCACACTATGACGTCACGCATATCGCCTCCGCTGTACAACAAACAACAAATGGAGATGTTCAAGATTATATGCGTTATTTAATAACAGTTCTATCTAGCTATGCATCCACGAATAAATTAACTGTCAGAGCATTCAAAGAAAAGTACGTATTCCGTTGAAATCGACATATTAATTATTACAGAGCGTGCTGGGTTTGCGGTTAACGCTCTGGCTTCGCATTCGGGAGGACGGCGGTTCGAATCCTCGTCCGGGCATCCAGATTTGGGTTTTCCATGGTTTCCCCAAACCACTCCAAGCGAATGCCGGGATGCTTCCTTCAGAAGGCTATGGCCGAATTCCTTCCCGTTCCTTGTCGCGAGTCCCATGCCGCCTCCAATGACCTCGACGTCGACGAGGCGTAAAGCCCTAAGTAAAAAATAGTAATTATTAGTTACTTTTTCTAAATTAAAATTAGTTCGATGTAGATTTCTCTTATACACAGCAATATCGTTGTTACGACAAGCAAACAAATATCTACATTACATCAGTTTCAAGATAATGAACCTAATTTGATGAAAATTGTACTTAGCGATGAAACGAATTGCTAAATACTGAATTCAACATGTCATTTTTTTACGGGCTTACAAGATTTTTATACCCAGTCAGTGTTATATTTTAAGTCAGTGTTATTAATATACTGAGATAAGGTATGTACAGCGTTTAAATTAATTATTAGTTGCTTTTATTACTGATGTCACTAAATCAGACACATGTAAATATTTGCGGGAGGTCAAATTTAGATCGCAATACAGTGAATGTATTCGTACACTGGTAACAGCATCTATGAATTTAGAACAGCAATATTAGCAGAAGTTGTGTTTATGTCGAAATGCAGATAGGACCAGACAACTGATACATTTTTTTACAGACAAATTCACGCAGAATTTAGTTTTATAAAAAATTTAAGCTGCTTTCATAAGCTCCGAGTTACTGAAGTTACGGTATTTTTAAACAGATGGAAATAGTTCCGTATTTATCGTGCTGAATGAGACCTGGACCAGGAATAAAACCAATATCGCGCGCTATAGCATAAGGTTTTGGGATTCCTAATTTATTTTTAATTTGATTGGTTCCGTAATTCTGACATCATTCATTCAGTAGAACTTCCATCTGTATCGCTGTGTAAACAACAACCGAAATACATACAAATTACAAAATAAGGTTATGAGCATTACATAACAACAATTCTATTTATTTAGGCAACAGCAGAGAAATGAATTGATTCGGGAGGACGCGGGTTCAAATCCCCGTCCGGGCATCCAGATTTGGGTTTTTCAATGGATTCCCCAAGTCACTCCAGGCGAATGCCGGGATGCTTCCATTAAAATGACATGGCCAAATTCCTCTCCGTTCCTTGTCTCCTGTCCCATCCAGCCTCTAATGACCTCGACGTCGACGAAGCGTAAAGCCCTAAGTAAAAACAAAAAAGAAATGTTGAGCATAGCTGCGTGTCAGCAACGGTAAAAATTTTATATTAGCATAAAGCCACGAAAACGCCACCAGTTGCTTAAAAGTTTTTTATTCTTTAAAATTTTACTGCAGTTTCGACAAATAATGTTTGTCTTCTTCAGAAGTATGACATGTTAAAATTACATAGGCGGAAGCATTATCACAATTCAGTCACTTTCGTGCGAAAGTTGCACATCGTCACGATTCGTCCTTCCGTCTACTAGACAACTTCCGCCTCGGGGTAAAAATAAATTAGTTGTGAGAAAACCTTTATGAGGCATCAAGTGCGGTAGAAATATAACAATATCAAAAAAATTAAATATAAAATTTTTACACGATTAGGAGGAAACTAAGAATTTTATTACTGTATTTGGAATATAAAATTGTATAAAATGGAGAAAGGTAGGTGGAGCTGTGTAGCGGAATCACAAACTTGCGAGCTGAAAACATGATATTAAGATAGACCAAGGCCACTGAAAAAACTTCCAAAAGCTATCTTTGGAGCACAGTACGTAAATTAAGGCTGATCCAGAAGGAAAGGGAACTGAATCTGTTATTCCATGTCTCACATATTTACCGAGAGTCAAATCTACTGATGGAATACGAAATTAATGTTGCTATAAACCGTGGGTAAAGAAAGAGCTTTCATAGAGAATGTTGCAAGAATATTTGATGATTTGTAGCATCCTAATTTGAGCCACACAGATGCGCCAAGTCAGTTTTAAAAAGTCAAGGGTAATAAAACTGGCAGGTTGTAACCGCAAGGAATTTAAGACTGACGCAAGGCACTTGGACATGTGAATGCTAAGATAGGTCACGATTTCCATCAATTACCAACTGCGATTCGTTATGCTCTTCACCAGGGGAATTTCGTCACTAATAACAGTTTGAGTGAAGCAGTATTTCTCGGTTCGGTCTAATACAGTTTAGTTGCAACAAAATCGTTTCTTTTTCATTCTTCTAACCCTACCTTGCTGTTGGCATTTTTACTTTATAATCGCATACAAATGTTGTACCTTTTTATGTTGTCTATCAGTAGCAAGATTCCATAGTTATTCTATAATCACGATCACACTATGGAAATATTATTATTGATAATTTTTATTGTTTTCATATAGAACGTATTTGAATGTCAATTTATTATTTAGCTATTCCTTTTCTTCTTTGGGGGCGTCCATAAATTATGTGAGTTGAAATAAGGGGGGGGGGGTGTTCGGCGAAATCTCACCAAGGGGAGAGGGGTCTACGGAAATCTCACGTGAGGTTTTGGAAACATTATTGGAGTGTACAGCTAAAAAAAAATCTTTAAATAACGCGAAAGTGGGGGTGAGACCTCAAAAAAAAAGCATCGAAAAGTTGCGTGGGCGGTTTCTAGGGGGGGGGGGGAGCTCTGACGGACCAGATCTCACCAGACGGGGGAGGGGGGGGGGGGGGTCAGACCAAATCTGACGAAGTCTCTCCAGAGAGGGGAGTGGGTCGAGAAAAACACCTCACGTAATTTATAGCTGCCCCCTTTTACCATTTTTGTAAGGCTAGTTCCCTTTGATGAGTTTTAATCATCATTGAAATGAGCTATACTCATTGTTGACGCCAAGCATTTTATACCTACCACCAGATCGTACTAAGTGGTAATGGAGGGAATAAAGTGTTGAAATCTGTGAAACGTGTTTCAGCGTGTAACAACTGTATTTTTTGTTTGTGGAATGTGTAGTTTATGAGGTGTATATTGGGATCCGCACTGGCACCGCAGCCTGGTCGGCCGGTACGCAGGGCACTACGCTGGTGCCCGGTCCCGTTGTGTCTCTCCGTTCCAGTGTGCAGTGCCTCAGCGCACTGAGCCACTCTGGAGGGTTGATTTATTATTTAGCTAATCGCCAGTGGAACCAAGATTTTTTCAACACTACAATTTCGTTGCTGATAATAATAACATTATAATGATGCCATTTCTTGAAGTGGCATATGCTCGGTATAATGCAGGTGAAGTCAATAAAAATGGTACATTGTTAGTTAATAGTTGGTGGTTTTATGAACAATTCTCAGCACTTAAACGCTAGATACATGAAAGAAGCGGTACCCACAGACGACGCGTTGCTTTAGCGTCTTCTTTATGCTTAGGTCTCATTCGTTTCTCGTTATAGTCGTTCAGAATACCGTATTCTGAAACGATAACTTTCTAAGGACTTACAAAAAATTAACTAACAGACTTCGCACAACACTCCTAGTTTCAATTGAGATTAAATTTTTCAGTTCAATATAGGGAGCAAATTATAGATTAATTCCCTCGTACCACTGCACACCCAAAAATACATTTATTTAAAGAATCTACAAGCAAAGATAGCTTTAAATAATTTTTTGAAATGAAACTTATAATTAGGATTTATGAACCTGTATACATTTTGGTTTTCTTTTCGATATTAATACTTTTAATAACATAACAAAAATATGTAAATACAAAAAACTTTCTGCTCCGGTATGGTTGACATACAATACCAATGGCAGATGAATGAAGAATTTAATGGATAGCTTCTGTACGTTCATGAAGTTTCATGTTTGTCAGCTTCGAAACATACTTTTGATCTGAGGACGTTACAAAACTTTAAATTCGATTTTAACGAGTAATGTTATGCTAGCGTTATGTGTGACTTCTGTTTGTTAGTTTCTAGCTGGTTTTACCGTCACGAATTCGCATTTTTTAAATCAGTTTCCCCATAAGCGAACAACTTGAAAACATTGTTCCCTCCGAAATAAAACAACGAAGCTAGTGAGGTGATTTTCACATAATTCACAGCTAGGCGATATGTAGCTAAGTTGGAAGTACATTTATCAAGAAATAGTCCTGAGTGTGACTCTAAGTATAAAATTATTATTAGAGAGAAATACCTTTCTATCGTCTTGCGAAATTAAAAGGAAAGTATGTGTTAGGGCAGAGGAAAGATAGGCTTGAACTTCTTGATATGAAAAGTACATGTAATGTTGAACTAGAGAGCCAGCTAATACACCGTCCCGTGTAGCAACGTGCATTCGTAACAGATAACAACCATAGGATGTTCTATTACACTCTGAACGAAAGGATTTACACTTCGTAAAAAAAACATTATGTAATGCAGTGATGCTGAACAGCTAAATAAGCGAATTGAAGTCAAAAGACAAAGAGGAGTACAGGAGTTTCAATGAATATGGTTTGATGAGGAAAAATAACAAGTGCATCCTTTGCATGCAGTTGTCTATAATTGATATTAAAGGAAATAAAAGACGTAATTGGAACCAGCAAGTATTTGTTATTCGCAGTAAACGACTTGTCGGCAATATTATGACAAAATTTAGGCACACAGTCATTTGTAACAGTATGCTACGTATCCAAGAAGTGCAGAAACTTTTCCATTTAGTTCGAAACCGTTTTCTTCATTTTATATTCCTAAGGTAGTCAACTAATCAACACAACAGGTGTTTCAATAACACAGAACGGAATTCATCAGTTTTCTGTTAAAAACCTGTTAAATTTTCAGCCAATTTTGCTACTTATCCAGAGTTATCAGTTTTGATGTCCTGAAATTGCGTGGTTCCTGCAGAGCACTGAGCTGTTAACTGCTGAAAGATCAGGAAGGAAGAAGAGAAGAGAAAGACGTAAAAACAGTAGTCCGAAAAAAACGCCGTGGTGACCATATTAACGCCAGCTACGGAGCGGTGAACAGAAGATCCGAACTGTGAAAGAACATCCGGGCTGAAAGCATGAAAAATAAGGATTTTAGACACATAAAGGATGTGAAAATACCAATTAACCGCATCGTTAACGAAGAAGGAACCACCCACATCACGAAGAAGGAACATTCGGAATATAAAATAATCGATGGGCGTTAGAAATGCACATGAAAGAAAGTAAGTAAACAGTTTCTACTTCAGTACAATTCCCATCTAAAACTGAATAAGTATACAACTGACAATACGTTTTTGCAACAAATTTTTTTTATTGTTTATAACAGAGGTACAAGAGCAAACTTTTGACTACAATGGCATTTACTATTAGTAGAAACGTATCGATTATTACATGCCAAAATGAACACTCATACTACACAAGACATAGGCCCTAGAAGATGATATTCAAAACTATTAGCTCAAACCTAAAATTCAACTTGTTGTACCATTGCTATCGATGTTGTCAGTACAATACAAGGGGTGATCAAATGAAAAGGTACGAAATGACGTAAAAACGTAACAGTTAAATATTTGCATATTCCGCCACGGGAGAACGTAGCGAGACATCTTGGGATGCGATTGGAGTCTCTGACTGGGATCGGAGCATGCGCTGGCGCCCGCATGCGCAGTAGAGAGCAGATGCTTTTATCAAAAGCGGTGTCCAAATGAATGCGGCAGTCCGTATGAGGACAGGATGGCGTACAGGGGGGGGGGGGGGGTGTACTGTCAGACACTCCGACGCCTACGCATGTCCATCAAGAACAAAAGACCGGAGCTGCTCACGGAGGGTGTGGTTCTGCTTCATGATAACGCGCGTCCACACGTCTCCAGAGTCACGCACATGGAACTGGCCAAGTTCAAGTGGGAGATGTTGGACCATCCACCCTACAGTCCGGACAGACATGTCGCCCTGCGATTCCCACGTATTTGGTCCACTGAAGAAACACCTGAAAGGGAAGCGCTTCAACTCGGACGACGTACTCAAGAAAGCTATGAAGGACTGGGTCTCGTCACGGTCACAGGAATTCTGGGAACAAGGAATCCTGCGGCTTATTCATCAATGGGATCGTTGTGCTAAGGCCTATGGTGTATATTTTGAATAAAGTCTACGTTTGTACCCACCGTGTCGTTTCGTACCTTTTCATTTGATCACCCCTTGTATTATTCGTTTTAGCGTGGTTATTGTGACACTACGTGTTATTACTAAATGTTTGAATGGACACAATGTCGTCTAATTTGATTTATTTGACCCCGCAGTGCTAAAATCGAAATTTTGTGAGAATGAATTATAAATTTTGTAGAAGTGTTTTCTTTAAAACTTAACAGTGACCGTCAATGTCACATCATCTTAACCGACCACCCTCTAAATGTATTCAATTTTCTTACCTTTTTACTGGAGTTATTACACTATGTTGCGTAAATGATTAACTGAAGGTGAAAGATGCCAACCGCTCCCAACCTATAATCCAGTAAACGACTTGCATCTACAGAGCTAAATACTACTGTAGCTGCAATCATTATGCCAATAGTATCTCATTTCAAGATTCAGACGCAAATGCATGAGACACTTCGAATACCTCGAGAAAACTTATGGCACCCCGACTAACATTATTTAAACGAAGAAAAAAGTGGCTATTATATACAACCATAATTCGTTTAGTGGAGTAACAGTCACATAGCCCCTCGCCTGACCTATCAGAGTTCGTATCTACCCAAACTAGTTGTTATAAAAGTTCAGAATTTATAATATTCCAGAAATGTAAAGCCCGTAATAATTTTCACTTCATCAATCGAACGAAGGCACAGGGGCCAAATAATGATTAAAAAACAGTTAATTCCTGCTACGAATAATAATTGGAAATTACTTTCAATCTAAATATAAAAATATGAAAAATCCCGGTTAGTTGTTTAGGCACAAATAAATTTGTTTAACCAAGGCAAATTTGACTGTTTTATTAAAATAAAAAGGATGAGGACTACAGTGTGGCTTGTGATGATTATGGAATTGATAGTTTTTTACCTACTCCAAAACCTGATTTCTGAAAGGCAAACCGAACGTGTTGGATAAGCTCTGGCCTCTCATTCCCGAAGTCGCAGATTCGATCCCCATCCGCCCATCCAGATTTGAGTTTTCCTTGGTTTCCCCAAACCACTCCGTATGGTTTCTGCGAAAGGGCTGAATTTCTTCCCGTTCCTTGCCCCTACCCTCCCCAAGCTCTAAAGATATCGACGTCGACGAAACAAAACAAACCATAAGTGTTTAACCTATATGATGGTCGATATTGTAGCCCAAAGGGAGTTTCATATAAGGCCTGTTGAAACAAAACACGTTGAGATAATTACTTGCAATTTACGTCTTCACGGACATAAAGTTCAACGATTATGTTGATCAGATTACGTTCGAATATCTCAATAACTTCAAGGCGATAACAGAACTTAACGATACACCATTGTAGAATAAGCACAAATCAATTTGAATAATAAAGTGATGAAATGTACCGAGCACAAGGTCGTTACGGAGCTGCTGTTTTTCTAATAACTTTTATCTGATTTTCGTGAACATTAACAATTGCACAAGGTGTATATTAGCTACCACCAGCCCATCGTAACCATCCTTTCTATAAACGATTACCGTACATTAAATATCATTCCCTCTAGAGGAAGGTAACAAAGAACTGCTTTTGCATGAAGGATTTGCTTTAATCAAGCTAAATCAATTTTTCTGACAATCATTTACGAAACGTTAAAAACTAATAATTTTTTTTTTTAAATATACTGCAGAGGACATCATTGTCTGCATTTTACTGCACAGTACAGTTCCCTGTAAAAAATGTTTTCTTGCAGTTCTTCTGGAAGTTTATTTTTTAAAGAAAAATTGGGTGCAAGTAGTAGGCAGAGATACTAGCGCCAGTGTGTACGTAAATACATACGTCTTTGTTTAACCAAACAGTTAGTGAAACAACAAATTTAGTTTGCTACATAACATTTGATTCAAGTACATAAGAGAAGGTAGTGCTCGGCACTTAATTCCTAAAATTTTATCTAGGTGTAAGATAAACTACTGATCAGTAATTTACTACTACAACCTGTGTTCGGAAGTGACTTACAAAAAATCTTCCTCTCTCTTGAGGCTTAGTATGTCAATGCTGAAAGAATTTAAAGTTTGTAATTTGTAGAAGCCAAAAGTAGCTGGGTACAGGAAAGGTGAAAAACTGATGTGTAGGTAAATTGCCACCGGAGCGTGCGCTCCATTGCAATTCAATTATAAGCGGCCCTGGCAGTGTAGGGGCTAACAGCTGTCTTCGCATTACAAGGGTCGCCAGATCGACTCCGGTCTCGGACATGGGTGGTTTTAATTAAGTGTTGTGTTCGTCTTGTGCTGTCCTCATTGTAGTTTCCACAATATCATAATTAAAAGCACGATACAGCAGTTGGTAGAAAAACAAATTTGAGCTGGCTACATGGTCACAAAGACCAAATGGCATATTAAAATATATATACAGGGTGTTACAAAAAGGTACGGCCAAACTTTCAGGAAACATCCTCACACACAAACAAAGAAAATATGTTATGTGGACATGTGTCCAGAAACGCTTACTTTCCATGTTAGAGCTCATTTTATTACTTCTCTTCAATCACATTAAACATGGAATGGAAACACACAGCAACAGAACGTACCAGCGTGACTTCAAACACTTTGTTACAGGAAATGTTCAAAATGTCCTCCGTTAGCGAGGATACATGCATCCACCCTCCGTCGCATGGAATCCCTGATGCGCTGATGCAGCCCTGGAGAATGGCGTATTGTATCACAGCCGTCCACAATACGAGCACGAAGAGTCTCTACATTTGGTACCGGGGTTGCATAGACAAGGGCTTTCAAATGCCCCCATCAATGGAAGTCAAGAGGGTTGAGGTCAGGAGAGCGTGGGGGCCAGGGAATTGGTCCGTACAGTACAGTACAGTACATACTAACGAAACTAAAATGAGCTCTAACATGGAAAGTAAGTGTTTTCGGACACATGTCCACATAACATATTTTCTTTGTTTGTGTGTGAGGAATGTTTCCTGAAAGTTTGGCCGTACCTTTTTGTAACACCCTGTATATATAAGGTGAATTTTTTTTTTTTTTTAAATTTGTAGTAAATGTGGCATGAGTACAATCATTATAATTTGCTAATAATAGTAATTTGAACATTCACTGTCAAGTAAAAAATGATTTTGTTCCATCATACAATCTGAAATCAAATAGAGTCCTTTCCCATTGGTTTGTTGAATTTTAGTCGCCCAAACCTGCAGTTATGGCATATTGCCTAAAACATTTACGAAGCAATCACCCATAATAATTTCTGAAAATCGAAATTTTTATTAAATAATTGTAAGTGAAGCCAACTTTTGGCAGTTAATATCCCGCAAGGTTAACCTTCAACTATTGTCTATGGTAAAAATATTCGGACTTGCTGAACAAACTAATATTAAAAGAAAATTGCTTTAAGGAATCTATTTTCTCTGCGATCAACAAACAGAATAAGTCGAAATAATCGTAAACGCTGTGTGGAGAAAGTTTCGCTTTCCATGCGAAGCGTTAAGCTGCAGCAGACCGTGCGTGTCGTTCGATGGAACGTGTGCAGCTACACGAAACAGCCTTTTGGCTCCTGAAGCAGAGTCCTTGTCCGCCCTTGAACTTGACTGGGACGATGATCTCGATACTTGCTCTGACCTCAGTCAAGGTCGGACAAGGTGCCAATCCCAACACTGACAACATGCCCTCAGGCTCGTCTGTGAAGTCGCAAAAACATTAATAACTCAGAATTATACTTTCATATTATGCTGAACTTCTCTGAGAACGTGTTAGAAAAAATCAATAAATACGTAGTGTCCTTTTTCTGTATGAGCAGCAACAGGAACATGTCGAAATTATCGTAAAAAGTGGCATCTTTTGAGACGAATGAATCTTCCCTGCTTGAAGATATATAATAACTGACAGACTATTAATGCCTCACGCAGTGCAAAAACGTTGTCTGGTACGTTGAAAAACGAGTAGGACGGACGGAGAAACTGTCGGTCCCTTGCTTAAAGAGTGTCGTCAAGACGAATTTTGAAAGACTTGTAAGACATTTTCTACAGAAAAAGTGACGATCTTCACTTCATCACCGTAATGACGCAACACATAGTAAGTTAGTCAACGATGTGTCAGCATGTTTCGCACTAACAAACGTCGATCAGATTTAAAAACATCTCTCTCCTCATTTTCTTGTTGCCCTTTGGAGTCCAACTACGGTTTTTAGAACGTTAAAGAATGCTAAAGCTACGTTCCCTTTTATTTTTTGTCAAACATGTAAACGTCAAGGCACATACTGAATAAGTTTATTTCTATGTGAATAGAATTCAATATGAATAAAATTCCACATTACTCCCGCTCTGTACATTTGGACAAGAAGTCTTATCACTTGCTCTCAAGACCACCGTGGTACCAGCTAATATATCACGTTTCAGGTTGTAAGGAAAACTTTCCCACGAGTTGTATACTTTCCACATCAAACAGCGTTCTTTCAACTCATGGTCAACAATTGGGTCGTTCATGCGTTAAATTCCTCAGTTTTCGTAAGGTTTCATTCAATTTACAGAATAGATTCTCCATTTCAATTTGAGCTACATAGAATGTAATATTACAAAAAATTGGATGAATAATAAATAATTACTAAAAACAAAAATTAATAAAGCAGATGATTTATAGCTCATAAAAAGTTATACATCACAGTTTGAAAATTAGTCGTAAAAGAAAATTAATGAAATGCACTTGCATGTAACTACAGTATTCTAAAGAATTTAAATCAGAAAAAAAATTGATGAGTATATATATATATATATGTAAAGAAGGAAATTTTACAGATATAGATAACAGTTTGATATTCCATATTACTTTTTTTTACTTATGGCTTTACGCCTCGTCGACGTCAAGGTCATTAGAGGCGGGATGGGAGTGGGAACAAGGAACGGGGAGGAATTCGGCCATGGCATTTTGAAGGAAGCGTCCCGGCATTCTGCTGGAGTGATTTGGGGAAACCATGGAAAACACAAATCTGGATGCCCGGACGGGGATTCGAACCGGCGTCCTCCCAAATGCGAGGCCAGAACGTTAACCGTTCACCCACCACGCTTTGTGTCCATATCAAACAGTATAATCACTTTCACCATTAGTTATGTACTGTGACATGATTTTTGTATCTGTAAAACTTGGCGATGGAAAGAAAAAAAACTGGTCTACTGGAGATCGCAAAACACTTTGTGAAATCATGGAAGATCTGAATTAAAACACAGTAGCTTCGTCTAATTTTAATTTAAAGTTATTCCACAACTGTAGTTAAAAGTTACAAGATTTCCAAAATCAACACGGATGAATTCCGGAGTAGTTTCTTTAAAGGCTATGGCTGAATTTCTTCCGTTCCTTCAATGTATTCCTTCCCAGCTCTAAGGACTCCGACGTCGGCAAGTTGTACAGAAAAATTGTTACAAAATATACTAATTGCCTAGCTTAAGGTAATTCTACATGAATCGCAGATAATGGAATGGTTTATCACAGGGAAAATTATTTTAATTATGAACGACAAAAGAAAGAAGCAGTGCCAAATTATTTATTATGTATTTGCCACCTATGGAATTAAAGCGTTGGTTTCCTCGAAGTAATGTGTTTCAAAATTCATGGTATCCAGTTGAGAGAACAGTAAATACAGAATTTATAAGTGCTACTGAAAAATCTGAAAAAAAAATAAGTAGGCCAAAAGATGAAAAAGGCGAAAACCAAACCATACATAGCAGGATAGTATGTAAAAAGGAGTTTTATTCACTAAAAAATAGTAATATTCAATATCATCATCACTTTTTAATCTGCTCTAGACGTTACTGGGGATGTTTGACATCTTTCCAGCTCCCTCTCCAATCTATAACTTTTTATCTCTAATTATATTCCAATCCAGATTTCTTCTTAGGTTACTCTGTAATTTACTGAATCCAAAAAACTCGGTCCGAGTCCACTTATTCTCCTGTTTCCTTCAACCCTGGACGTCACTGGTCATCCCAACTTGAATCATTCCTCTAACATCCTCATTTCTCACGCCACTGTCGTATTTCTCAAAACTTGGGCTTGCTGGTTTCGAATTTGCTTTATTCTCTCTTTTTTACAATGAATATTTCTTCTTCATTTAAAAATGCCTTGAAATTATGGAATTAGTGAGATCATCAGGCATTTTCTCAAAAAAATGGGTGGAAGGTGAAGCAGAGTTTCCGTAATGAATGAAGAAGAATACAGTTGTTATTTTAAAGAGGCGTCTTCAGAAGAGATTGTGACATCTTACAACAAGTGAAAAATGTTACCATAAGAATTTCTTCTGTTTCATTCTGTCAACAAAAATCGTATACTGGAATGTTGTTCACCTACGGTGCAATTTTCTAGTGATGGCAGCCACTCCTTTTTAACTGTTATTTGTTTTATTTGCACAGTCGTAATTATCCTAAGAAAATCTTTTCATACAGCAATCTCATAGCTATTTTATGTTCAGTCTCATCCAAGAAATAGGTTTTTACTTTTTAATTGCGCTTGAAGTATCATCATTAATGAAAGTCCGAAATTGGACGTATTGTGCTCTTGTAAGCACGGCCTATTGAGTTGGATTGTGATTTTATTATATTCCCGTCCATCAGAATAAGGTACTTGGTTGCTTTATGTGGGTTACTTTCGACTTCCTCCAGTTTCCTAACAAACTGTTGGTGAGTTACGAAAGGAACGAAGAAAGTGGCCTGAATTATTCAAGGCGCAGATTCGGCAAATTGCTGAAAATGTATTACTTACCATTGCAGGGGGACATCAGCTCCACCTCCCAGCAAAAGCTTTATACATAAATGAGACGATAAGACTATATTGGATGCTACATCGAAGAAAGAAGTTGTTTAGAGGTTCTCATGATATGGCTTTGCTGTGTCGTCCTGACGAGAGATAAACTATCGCTATCATCTATGTAATCATGATCGTTTATATCTTAATTTAGCAAAGTATTTTCTTTAAAGCAGCATCAGTGTCGACATAGTACTCAAGTTATAGCAAGAAAGCAATGTTGTTCAGACAGCGCCTTTACGCCGACACGTACTGCAACCAAACGTACACGAATGTAGGCATATCTGCGGGGAACTTATTTTGTAGGGTAAGGCAGTTACAATTGGAAATAATATTGTTCTAACTTCAGCAGAAATTATGTATTTCTGCAGAAGAATGAATGCAATTTTAAAAAAAAAAAAAAAATCACGCCAATTGATGATAGCGAAAAAAAGCATACAAAAGTCGTGGAAGAATCGTGTTTTGCAGTAGAAACTTGCTGAAAAACATTAGAGCACATTAATTTTGGACAAAAATGTTGAGAGGCATAATTTTTTCCTTATACATTTCGTACGGACGCCTCGTTCGGCTTGTAACATAGGTATTTCAAAATCCGGTTTGGTCTTAGTAACGAAAATCGTGAAGCTATTTACTGCTTTAGACTTGAAACTTTTTGTGTGTTGTCGGTCGTAAGATATGAAATAATATGTCAGACATAGGCTTGTAACTACAGTATTTTACTAAATTTCTTGCAGTGCAAATATGTTCTAATTTCGTATTCATGTATGAAATATACGTGGCATTCAGCATTTGGGTGTGAATACGCTGCATTAAATCGAGATGAGCAGCTGAACGAGGTGTATGAGTGTGCGCTATCGCCGACAGCCGTGAAGATTCATTAGTAGACGTGCGAGACCAAAGGCTGAGGCTACTTTCTCTCGACATTCCTACGGTTGAAGTGTGTGAGGAGTCTGCTGTACCAGTCCTCGCATCCCTAACTGAACTTACCTGCTACTCCATCCTCGTGCTATACATGTATTAGTTTAAAGCCGCAAATAATGTACGAATTATCATTCCTAGAAGTTGACGTTATAAACCACGATCCTCAGTTGTTGATAATCGCTCACGCTCTCAAATCTGTCGGTCTTTTAAGTTAACTGTAGACCCTCTCCAACTTAAATGGCTTAAAATCCAGTCTGAAGGTGTATAACAAGTAAAGCGTATACTATGAAAAATTCTGATTAAAAAATCCAGCGGTAAACCATGGCTAAGGAAAAAACTGATACCAAGCATTCTTAAACTTCTCATTCAAAAATTGCAGGCTTACAAGCAGAATCACATGATGCTGTCACTTGAACTATAATATGGTACAGAGAGGAGTAGTTGCTAAATATTTGTTCACTGGAAGCTTAACTTACTTTTGTACTAAATCTCAAATCTTCCCGCAGTACGTTCGGCGTGTGGGTAAACGATAATGTTGATGACGATTCGTCCTTCGGGTAAGGAAGTTAAATCAGACTGCAGGAGTTGGAGGGTGTGCAAGGAATAGCAGTTAGATTTGTTTGTGGAAATTATCGCAGGACCCAGTCAGTAACTGATATGATAAAGGAGCTGGATTGGGAGTCGTTGGAGGAAAGGAGGAGGGTGAAGAGAATGCTGGGAATGTACAGAGCATACCACCATGACCACAAGCTGGCGCTCGATTTCACGCATAAGAGAGTTGGAAAATGTTCTTTTGTTGTTAAGGGTGTCAGGGATTGGAACAAATTATCAAGTGAAGTGATGAATAATTTACCTAAAACTCTTAATAAATTTAAAATTAAATTGAGTAAATCATAATAGTAAATGAGGGAGGAATTTAAAACTCCAGTTATAAAATAAGAATAACTTAACTTAGTCCACAACCCGAAGGTTGTATTGGATCCTCCAGAAGGTTGTGTTGGATCCTCCCGTAGGAGGCATACTAAGCCATTGTGTCAGAGGTAGGACCACCAGTTCCTTTCCTCTGGGACCTGCTGTTTAACGTGGAATCCGAGCCACGGAGCGTCCTGGCACAACTCATATGATCAAACACAACTCTCAAAATGCCTGCGCCTGCCGGGATTCGAACCCGGGACCGGAGCAGCGAATGTTTTGAAAGCAAGCGCCTTAACCACTTTTTTTTTATAATTAGATGACTAGGGGAATTGCCACCGGAGCGTTAGCTCCATCGCAATTAAAATTAATAAATAAATAAGCAAGCGACCAACCTAGCTTTGGGACATCAATGCAGTGTTATTCCTCCAGCGTAAAGATCGGGCATACATTTTGTTAGTGGAACTTTATAAGCTTAGAAAACATATTCCACCAAACTATTTGGGTCGAAACGACAACAGAGATAAGGTCAGAGAAATTAGGTGTCGTACGGATGCTCATATGAATTCTTACTTTCCTCGTGATATTTGCGATTGAAATGTACGGAGTTAGTTCGGATGCAAAGCACCTCTGCCACTCACAAATTTGTGAAATGGTCATTTCGGTAGCTTAAAACGTTTCACCGTACGAAATTATTTACTGATAATATTGCACAACCAGCATATACAAGTTTTAAAACATGCTTTCATCTACTTCTCCACACATTGCAATAGCTTTGGATTCTAAAACATTTCTCGTACCTCCAAGCCAGTTTGATTACTCACTCCGATCATTCTTTCAGTCAATGCGTCAATGGCATCCTATAAGTCCTTATGATTTCCAAAGCGTTTATAAGCAACGTGCTTCTTCATATACGGAAATTAAATGTAAGACGGTGTGTCAGTAATGTACCGTAAGGATGATCAAGTGTATGCAGTGAAAGTTATAATGCAATAGTTTGTGTGTTTGCTGACAGAGTGAATGTGCATTATCATGGAGCAGAATAATACCACAGCGCAACCCTGCATTTACATCGTCAGACTATTGCCGTTTGTGAAGATGAAGAAGAACCTTGCTAGTGACGACCTGCAAATCTTATTTTGGAGTGGTTTAATCGTGGTAGGAGTATAGAATAGTATAACTAATAATGTCCAAGGGAACTATATGGAGAAGGAAGTGAATGTAGTTTCCGTAGTATTATCAATAAATATCCTCGAATGTCGTATGAAACAGAGTGCGAATAAGAATTTTTTGAAGTGAAAACTTCTAGGGTTACGCCTAGATTGAAGTGTATCACGCATCAGCGAGTTCTAGCAGTTTTTTTATTTTTATTTTTATTATTATTATTATTTTTTATTATTTATTATTATTATTATTTTGTCTCTGTTGCTGTTTGGCTGTTGCTATGTTGGTGTCGGTATTCGAAGTCTATTTATTTGGTTCTTAAGATAAACTGCCGGACAGAACAGATAGATGTCGTTAGTATAGCGACAGATATTTGTGAAATACATTGAAATCAGTCCTCAGCGATTTAATATATATTCTCCATAGTTATAATTGCAGTTTACTATATATTGGATTTTGTGCATGTAAATATTTGTCTGTATGAATTACATTTGCTGTCATTTTTTACATTGTTCTTTCGTATAATAAAAGCTAAATTACCAGCATTGTCATATTTTCATTTTAGATACTAATTTATGCTACAGGTTCGTTTAAAGAGAATTAAAAATTTGTCACGCAGCCTCGTAAAGCATTAATGATTCATAGTGAATCTCACACAACCGGCTTCCAGGATTTCCTGATTTTGAAAGATGAAAATTAACTGGTTATGTAAGACTAGATTAGCCTCAGCCCCAGCAGGATGAGGGAAGGAGCGCCTCCTATGTTCCGTAATTCGCAGGATCGGTTCCCGTCTGGGGCACGGATGGTTGGTTGTAATACTGGGTTGGTTTTGTGATTTCTACTGTGTTCACAATGAAAATAATTAGCGTCAGTCAGAAGTGGCTGACAGTAAAATGACTGATATTTTCTTATTTTTGTTGTAATAATTTGTTAACTTTCTTCCTTAATTAGTTGGTCAATTATATATATTAATTCCTGCGATAAAGAGTTTTTGGCGCAAAACATTAGTTACAGTACTGTATTGAAAACAACAACAACATAATGTCTATTTCGTATACAGAAGAGCATCTCTGTGTGAAGACGTGCAGTATGCTGATACATTTACCATATTATCTTTTGAGCTTGTCTCCACGGAGAGCACTAATTAGACGAGAGTCCGCTACCTGTCTATGTGACAGAGGAGCGTGCAGCGAGAAAGCGGCTCTGGTTTGAAATCCCTTTCCCTCTTTGTCTGCAGGTGGCGAATGCACCAACTGCGTCGACGATGGCGTTGGCGTGGCGGCCATCAGCCGGTGGACGATGCCGCTGCTCAAGCTGGGGGAGAAGCGATACTACCTCGGCATCTTCTTCAAGGTGAGGCGCTCTTCAAAACATCCTTACACTAGTCTATAACGACATTTCTGGAAAAAGGAGGGGGGGGGGGTAGGGGAACAGGTACTTAGAGGATCCTTCACGAGCCCAGACAAATTGTTCTAACAAGTAATACGAACATTATTATTGCTGTTATCAATTTATGGTTGGAAGAAACTAGGTTAAACCTATTAATATATGATCTCAATTTTCCTAAACCAAATTACGGTTGTATAAACAGTCGTCCGGCCCCCCAGCGGTAGAGCGCAAAAATCTAAAGCGACGTTTCGTAGAGCGGCTTCGAAACGCCGCATCAGTTTGACGGTGGGCACGAGAACTTTCCGAACAGTTGAAACAGCAAGAAAGTATCCATTCTTTCAAATTACAGTTGTCTAAAATTGTCTTCGATGATAAATAAGTGTTGCTCCATCTGACAGCCAGCCGATTTGTTACGGATTAGATTCAACAACTTCTAAACTTAAAATTATGAGACAGAGCTTCGATTTGTCACGCATTCCGCATTCGTGGCTGATCCGACAATTTACCGTGGAATCCCAATCATGGAACGTTCTGATCAAACAAAGCTCTTAAATATTCCTTGGCTTTCCGGGATTTGAACTCCGGATTGAATAATTGTTCATTAAACACACTCGCGATAGCCAGCATCACTATTTAATTATGCCCTGTCTTGCTCTGTCCCTGTGACCACTCCACATACCTACTAACAAAATATCAAATTGAATAATAAAATACCCTGCTTCCAATCATCCCATCTAATATGTCATTTAACATAATTCAAGAGCGTATTATCCTTGAGCATCCGTTTCAATCCCCTGAACAAGTGTGGAGCGAAACCAGATGGAGTACGTCATCTAATTTATAAACATATTACATTCATTACTTATCTAACAATGTTGCATCTATAATTAAACAATGAAACATGAAAATAAATGGACATATAACTTTGAAAATTCTTAATTCACTGAAGATACACTATCATTCATATTCTCTTAATGTTTTCTAACAATTCTATTTTCATTAAACAATTTTTTTTTTTCAATGATTATAATCCTTCACACAATCATTTGTGATGAGTGTACCCTTTCTACAAAACCTTACTAAATAAGTTTTTTTTTTTTTAATTTTATTATTTCACCAGTGGTTTCTCTGACCACATACCTTCATTGAACCAACTTCCAAGATTAGTACACAGTTTGAGTTCTCACACAGCAATGTGTAGCGTAATTACATGAATGTCTATCCTCTGACCAGTACAGAAGCACGTCTTTCTAATGATTATCTAGCTGAGTTTTGTAAGATCCTTGGTTCATTTTTCGTGAAAAACCCTTCCTTCCCACTCTAAGGCATGTTGATACCCCGTGTTTGATTTTTTTATTGTGTGTCACCGACCGTATCACTTACCACGCCGTTGTTAAAGATGTTGATTCAAACAATACCAGTGAAACAAAACTGAATAGTTTTCGTTACTGCTAGAGCAGGAAAATTAATCTTATTAATCCTAAAATCTCTTATCACAATAATAAAATAGGTTTTAGATTATCGTCAACTACTTAAATCTTCAACGATCCGTTGGCTTATTTCTAGTGCTTAACTATTTTTACTTCTACGTTTTTCAAACTATTTTACAATAAACTCATTCTGTATCGGCGTTTTCCCATCTGTATATTTAAAATTTCAGGACTCTGAGACAGCAACACAATATTAGTTCCACCAGTACAATTTTAACTACTTCAGTAAATCTAATTATCTTTTATCGTTTACCACATCTTCAAATTATTTTCTTATTGCATCCTCGGAAAATCTTTCATGACGGGTTCATGATTATTCACATTTCTTTTCAAACCACTTTAATTTTTATCAAGCCACAATTACTTCTTTCGTGAAATCTTCTAACCGGTGTTCTATGTATATTCTTTATCAAGCGTTTACAATCCTCTTTTCAGAAAATTCTCAGCGTGTTGGACCACTCTCTACTTTCGTAATGCGACTATAGTTCCGCGCTCGTTCTAGCTTCCACGACGAAATTAAATGACTTTATCTGTCATCTATTGAATTCTAATTGACGATTTCATCCGTCAACAAATCATTTATGCCCCTTTTACCTTCAACGGTCTTTCGGTCAGCATATATCCTTACCAATCATTCAATATCATTTCTCGCAAATTTTTGTCATCATTCTTACTATCACGAGCACTTCCTTTCTCTTGTCTCTTACGATTTTCAATAGCAACACACGGCCAATTATCATCATTCCGATTATAAACTACATCTTAATGCCACGTATTATTTTAGACTTTATTATCTTTGTAAACATTTCAGCAAACCCGTCTCGAATTAATATAACATAACGTAATCAAAACAGATCTCTCTCTTCTTATAATTCGTCGAGGATATTTTCTTTTATTATTATGACAAATGGGTTCTTCCTTTTTTTTTATGGAAATCTTCTAACTTTGGCAACATCAGTTGATCAATTTTTTCGTATTCTGGCCACTCCAGAGTTTTAGCCGTCTCTCATATATCTCTTATTATTATTTATTTTTCAACGAAATTGCTACATTAACTTCCGTTCTATATTATCTTTGATGAAACCACATCTGTATGTTTTCCAACGGATCCTACAATGCTCGAATAATTATCAGTACGAAAAATTAAGTTTACAGTTACTATTCTATACTCACTTATTGCTAACTACAAACTTAATCTTGCATGGTCAAATTTCCAATATCGGGCGACCAAAAATCCTTCATATATTCTTTAAAACTTCAAACGGCCATGCACAATCGTCATCCATTTTTCATTTTCCAAATTATTATTGGTCCTTTTCGCTCGATACTCCAAGCAGTGCTGTTCATTTACGATCGGCAATCCTGCACAGCTTTGTTTTCTCTTTGTTGTCGTAATATTTCTGTAGGACTCCCGGCCGCATACCATTTCTACCGTGGGCCCGTGATCCAGAACTTTTTTTTCGCTTGTGTCACCCGCCCTTCCAGCTGTGAGGTCAGGCACCCGGAGGAAAGCAGCCCCCCTCACACATCTGTTTTTCCACAAGGTTCTCAGCCTCTGAAACTCTCCCATTATCCCGGCAGATGTTTCATTTACCTTTAAGAACTTGACATACTTTATGTATTCTCGTTCGCTGCAGACTGTTGATCTTTGATGTATTTGTCTCTTTTTTTCTCTGTCTGTTATTGTTCCACTGACAGACAGCTGTAGCCGAATCGACTTAATTTCATCCTTCAACATACTCTTTTCGAGTTCGGTAATCGAACGTGAAAAGCTACTATTTTCACACGCATTGTTTTCTTCTCTTCTTCCGATAATACTTTCAATTTCAGCAAATTTTCCGCAAGACTCTACAGTTCGCAAATCATCCTCAGATCCTCTTCCAGGATCTCTTATTTCCGTTTCCTTAGAAACTTCATCTTCAATCAATTGATTTTCCCTCGTACTGCTCCTCAATTCATTCAAATTATTCGCATCGTTTTTCCACTTATCAACAACCACAGCTACAGTGTTTTTAATGTCTTCATGCTCCACTACACTCATTGTAGATTTTATTTCCTGGTCTACTGTTTTTCGCGAATGCTCCGTCATTTTTCGATCCGTCTCTCCAAACTTTTTTTTCATGCACTGACGTGCAGTTTCAGTTTCGATCTTATTCATATCAGCATCCCCGCTTCTGAAAACAGATCTTACTTGTTCGCAAATGGCGATTCGCTGTTCATTCAACTGTAGACTTATATCAATTTTCAAGCTTTCACTGAGAGCCATAAATCTTTCGCTTATCCGGTTTTCGGTTTCATTTTGCCTCTCATGCATTAAACCAAATTTTTCGTTCATGTTCGCGCTCATTTGTTCGCAAATAATCTTCGACTGTTGTTCCAGCATAGTTTTAAACATCAACATCATGGGATTACATGCAACATTTTCGCAACCCGTACTCTGAGTATCACTTTCAGATTGAGCTACCGATTGTTGAATCGGTTCATTAGTTGGAGGGCACGTGATTGTGTCCTCACTTCCGGTTTGACAAGGATTTTCTCTAACTTCCATTATCCCGGCATCGACTGGAAACTGTGCGCTTTCTACACTCACAGAGTCTATCGTTTCCGAAGTTGACGGATTGGTACTTTGCGACATGTTTGTTGATTTTCCTGACCTGAGTAACATTCACTTAATTCATTAGCGTAAGATCGCGTTCCTAAATTTCAAACACTAATAAAATTCTTTACAAACAACGTTAAATTAAACCACTCAGTAAACCTCATTTACGACCATCACACTTTTAATAAATGCAAATACACCGCGAATATAACCCGGAAAATCAGTACAACACACCAAAAAAAAAAAAAAAACTCCCCGATTACCAAAATGCATACAGATTTTGACCGCACTAATATAATGAAAGCAAAAAACTCATACAAATCTCAGCATAGTCAAACAGATATTCTATACTCAAACACAGAATTTTTCAACGCCGGTCAGATGAAACTTCTTACCTTCAGACGTGAACCTTGGAAGTTGTTTCAACATAACTTTCCAAAAAAATATTCCATAATAATGACAAGACAACACAAAATAAGAGACCATCACACAACAAATCAGGACAACACAAAGGCGAACAAAAAAAACCATCACACCAAATTTCAGTCCTATGCCAACTCAAAACTCTTTGAACATCGACTTAAAAAAATCAACAAAACATCAAACATATAATATGCTCCATCCTGCTTTCGCCTGCATCCAAAACTAAATAAAACAAAGTTCATATGACATAACAAGACCTGTATGTTTAACATAGATCATATGATTATTTAAAAAAAATCTCCATCTGGTTCGGCACTGCACTGAAATAAAAAATAATGTTATAATAATAATGGAATTGAAACTTTTGCATCCACCCGTTTATTTTTATTTTTTTCGTTAGCCCCACGTTCTGGGCGTCATAATTTGAAGTGTTCCCTATGTTAGGAAAGCGACTTCTCGACCTTACTGTGGCCGTTCACTACCAGTTATTAATTTCCAAATAATATTAAGATTTAAAAAAATCAGGTGGGCGCCAGAGATTGGAGTGTACCCTATTCTGAGGGAAGCGACATCCAGATCTCGAAGTATTGTTATTTAAATGTGAATTATTGAATAACTAAAATTATTAATAAAGTCAAATGACACATTACATGACTGGATGGGATCTATTGAAAACAAGGTTCACAATCTGACTTTACGTTTTTCTTATGTATTTTAATGGTTTCCTTAACAAGATTTTACAAAGATTAATTTTCTTTCTGCAACACAAGGGTACATAACTTTCTCGGTGGAGCAAGAGAGTCTGTCTCGGGGCGATAACTAGGGTAAAAAAAAACGACGATGATGCAAAAGTTCCTTTTTCCGAATGGTGGTTACCGTGCAGGCGAATCTACGTCGTGCAGTCGGTGGGTTGGCCAGCTCTCCATCACGGCCGGCTGCCTCACTGCTGTCCCCAGTAGTCAGCTGTTCGGTCGATCCACACCTCTCCGTCGGTAGTCAACAAGTCCCCTGTCTTCTCGCGCTGCCTCCAAGAAGCGTCGTTTTCCGCCCCCTCTTCATGACGTCTGCCAATCACTGTCTTTGGAGGGAAGCTTTTTCCGCTGGTTGGCTCGGAAACATGCAACAAAACCACCCTTTTTTTGTAATAAAAATACAAATTTTTCCTATTGGCTGTGCACTCCCTGGCTTCCCCTCACCCTTCGTTCTTGGATACAGATATACGTTTTTATTTTATTTGTTTACTAAAACAGCCCAGGCTCCCACTCCATCTTGAGTCGCAGGCCTTGTCACGAGGCTGTTATGCCATAAGTCACATTTAATGGAAACACTCAGGGGCTGGCGTTCCCCAAACACCAGCAGAACCTCCCCTGGGACCGGGGTCCGACACACACCAGACGAGAAAAGAAACACGCGCACCTCTGTCCCTCGCGGATCATTACACTTGGCTTTCCGGGATTTGAACTCCGGATTGGACACAGAACTTTTGAAATCAATCGTCTTAACCACTGAACCAACTAACTTCTCGAAAGTACTGTACATACCGCAAATACTATTTATTAAATTTAAATTAATTTTATGGTACCTGCTCATTATTTTCAATAATTGCCTTACTGGTTATGTAATTATGATTTCACGATTATGTTATTACTAGAGACGGTTTATTAGGCCTTTATGTGTTAAAATATTTTCGATTTCTTTTATATTTGTGATTAATACATACTTAATATTCTTTAGGGCGTTAAGATATCGTACTGAACAAATAATTGAGTATTGTGAAGTCTCCAGAACGTTTAATCAACAGATCAACCGTAATTTGTCATTACCAACTGGAATAATGTAAATAGTAACTTCAGTGATGAATGACTAAGGACAGTTTCACTAGCAAATTATTTGTGGTTCAGTGATAAAGTTGTCCGAATGGAGACCAAAAGGTCCTCGGTTCGTATCCCGGTCTCGGCCGTGATTTTCAAAGGCCTTCACATCTGGCACAGTTTGCTGTGTAATGAGAAGTACGCCAGAACGGTTCCATGGTTCATATTTCATATTAATATGTAGGTGCTCTATATCCGGTAGGATTATCGGGTTATGTTAAGGTGGCTAGTGTAGGAGCCAATTGCGTAGTCGATAAAAACTCCGTCACCAGTTCATTATGAACTCGGGAGCCTTTAGCAAATTCAGAGATCAGTATAGATTACAGAATGGAACAGCAGGCACAATAGTTTATAATTAGTCTCTCTCTCCCAATCTGTACAGAGGATAGTTTAGAGATGCCAAAAACTTTTATGAATACAAGAATTTTAAATTGGAACTTTATTGTCAACTATTTTGAACCTTTAGTCTCATTAATTGATTAGCCAACTATAAGCAAAGTTTTATCAAGTTAAACGACACATTTTTGTTATCTAGTGAGATAGTGTGTCGTCATATCCATTTCTCGTTTACTACCAGATTTGCAGATTAATGAACAATATTACTCTTAACCATACAGACAGTATCCGAATTTTCATTCTGTGGCTTCGTTGTCAACGAATTGTTAAATGGCAGTCACAACGTCCACTATAAACGTACAAAATACCAGACTGTTTATGGAGACACGCCTATGTCTTGTTGCAACTGCAATCGAAATATTCCGTTACTTGTTGCATGTACTTCTGGCGTGATCTTCAAAATTTCTTCCATGTCCATTCTAATTTTGTTTTCAACAAACCCTCATGGTGTAGCTCACGTCCGATAAATCTCTTTCTTCTTTTTTTATACTTTCCAAGCGACTTGACTTTCTTTGCTCTCTGATAGATTTCTTCATCCCGTTATAACATCATTGTTCAAACGAGATAATCATATTTTTTCCCATCAATCTTTATATCCATGATTCACCCCCCTAAACAAATGTTTTCAGCTGTCTTTTTCTTTCATTCCAATTGATATTATTGGGGGTTAGAAGTTATTTCTGTATATTAAATTTTGTAATTTTCAGGCAGAAAATTCCATTATTTGTTGCATTGTTGATTTACTCGAATAATAAAAGAAGTGAGGAAGCTGTCCTATGAAACCTCCATTTTAGAATGAAGCCAAATTCACTTCTTGGCTACTATCCACTAAATACAAACTGCCATGAAATACAAAAGCTGTGTGCCGTGTTATATATAAAACACCAACTTATTTGGAACGAAACTGCATTAGGTAGGCTATATGATGTAACTGCATCTCCTTTGTCAAGTGTTATTTAATACGAAGGACGAATTTAGACAATGCTCTTTATTAATGCTGTGTCTGAGATCCATTGTTACTGTACTTCTTTAGCTGTCTGTTCTAATGGTCATTCACAGCTTGATATGAGGAGGTAGAAGGGAGACACTAAACGTCGGGCATTCCTGGCATAACTCTGGTGCTTGTTGAAGACGGGTCCACTATTGAAAGTAGACTCTGGGCACAGGCGTCTTACAGTAAACTCTAACACGTGTCCGCACGTGACGTAAGCGATTTGAAAGGACAGAGTGAAGGGGACTAGACGTCTGCACGAAAACAATGTGGAACTCACACGAGAAATAATAACAAAGACCAGTTGGTAAACAAACTCTTTGAGATCTGTGCATAACTTATTAGACAAAATAAACCGGAATTAAGAAACAAATAAGAGATCACAAACAATTTAATTTGTCGCTTGATTACAATCTGACCACAAAATACAACATTCCTACTTTCCAGTAATTTTCCTTTTTCACTCGAGAACAGCATAAGTGACGTCTGTTCACATATGAGGAATGCGGCTACGTTTCACGTTAACTACAGTAGGAATATGATGAAAATTGTATCTTTACAGAAAATCCGTCTTCCATACTTAAATGTGGAACTGAGGCATCGGTTCTTGTTATTATTATTATTACTTGGCATCAAGCTCGAGACCTGATGACAGTTTTCCTGAAAACCTACTTTTACAAAATGTGATATTTTAGTTTTAATTCATACACTGTTTGAAGTAAATTTATACTAAACCACGACGATCTTACATACAAATGAACCTCTTTCGACTCCCTTATGAATGAAATGAAGAGTAATTTGTTACTCCTAACTTTTGCCCACTAGAATTAGAAACAGAAACTGCTGAGACATTAAGCAGTCCAAAATTGTATAAAACTCTATAAAAAAAAAACTTAGAATATTATAAAAACCTACTGTTTACTGTCATCTTCTGACTGTTATGAAAACAAGTAGCATTTTCGAGAAATTCGCATGACATAAGTTATTAAATTTATGTAAGCTCGAATACCCATACATAGCTCTTAGTTGTACCAGTTACATCCTCCACGTGAAATTTGAGCGGTAAATTATCAAAGAAATGTTGGCTGCGTGGGAAAACGTAGAGAAGCAGACCTGTTTCTGTCTCTTTCACGCATAACATTAGGTTTCATGTAAATATTTCGAAAAGTGTTTGTGCACACTATTTTTTCTGTCACTTTTTGAAACAACCACTGCTTGGGAAGATTTTATCGTTTTCAGTTCCCTTAAAGCTCATTTGAATATTGTTCACAAACGCTATAACTAACAAGTGTTCTTGTCTGGTGCGTGTACGTACGATTGTTTTATTTTTATTAATATAAACTATGATATAAAATGCTTAATTGAATCATAAAGCCAATCTTAAATACTTTGAACGATTTCAACACATTATCACCGCGTGTAAAAAGCTAATATTGCCATATTTTGGCAAGTAACTTATTATTATGTACCTAAACTCTCAATGCGCTTCTTTTTTTGGGGGGGGGGAGGGGTACAATTCGTAGGAAGATATGCAACTTCTTGGGATATAAAGTATCCTGTACGTTAACCAATAAAATAAGCAGTTTCGTTAAAACCTTTTTGTTAGTTTGTGCTATATGGGTATACAACAGGCATAAAGGTCCAAATTTAAGGTTTCGAATTCTTAATCATTGGTAATTTATCAGTAACTCATCGAAATAAATAGTATTCTATAGTTTAAACCAAGACATAAACTACCACTATGTGCAGTTTTGTTGAAAACTGTCCATCACTTTTTTCGTAATGCGCGTGCAGACAGACATACAAATTCTAAATTTAACGGATTTGGAACCTCTATCATCATAAGTGTAAATTTAAATGATTCTTTTTGAAAAAAATCTCACCTTCAGACACAAATTTTCTACAATTTTACGATATAATATAGATTATGTTGAATTCACAGACGTGATCGTTGTTAGCGCTTATTGAACAAGAAATAATGAGAATGCTAAGTGGATTGATGTGCCTGTTAAACAGGGAGACAGGACTAATACGGGGCCATCCATAAATTACGTCACACCTTGAGGGGAGGGGAGGGGTTCAACAAAGTGTGACAAAGGGGGGGGGGACGTGTCATAAACTTTGTGACATCACATGCATAATTTGTATCACTTTTTGGATCGTATTGCCCCAGAGTAGAGGCATACATATTTAAACGATCATGTGGCATCTGTGGACTATATTTTTCATCATACAAAGCCACTAACCAACATAAACAATTACATAAGAGGCAACTAGAGATTTTCCCCATCATGAACATTCGTCAACAAAGCATTGGCGCTAGACGAAACAGGGAAGTTCTTTGCTTATTAAACGATGACGATGCTTTATTGTTGGATGAAGATAACATCGAATGTTCCCAACACTATCGAAATCAAGAATTAAGTGACTATTATGCCAATAATAAACAGTGTCAAGGAATTGGTTCAAAATCCATGGACCATGATGACTCAATTTTATATAATTAATTCGATTTTTTATGTTTTTTTTAATATTTTCTTAAATGTCTGAGTTATTGTTGATATGATTTTTTTACTAGAAATACATAAATCATTTTGGAAGTGCTGTTTTAATTTATAAATTTAAAATTGCAAAATATGTGACGTCACAGCAGGGGAGAGGGGGTCCCACAAATGTGACAACCTGTGACATGGGAGGGGGAGGGGTCCAAAAATCATGAAATTCGTGTGACGTAATTTGTGGATGGCCCCTACTGGTGTCAGTGAATAGAACAGATAAATAACCACGCGGGAGTTAAGAAACAGTGATGCTACGAACGATTTGAGATTTCATCTCTGCAAATGACTGCTTTAAACATCGCATGCACCCCACTTTCCCTGCATGGAGTGCATCAGTACGCCACATTCACAGCTCGTAACCTGTTATTTGGTAATTCGCTCCACTTGCGTTATCTCACTGTGCCATCTCAGCTCACGACTAAGCTTCCAGCAGTCCCACTGGCGGACTTTTACGATGTGTTAAGCCAATGCTGTGCGCATGAAACATTAGCCACGCAAGTGAAATAGCAGTGTGAAATAGTAGGGTTTTTATCGACTTTCAAATGGATGGCCATGTACTGGCGTTCTATTAGATTCCTTGCTATAATGTTTTGAAATGTTGCGTTATCCTTTACTACTGAGTATATTAATTAGAGACGAAAATGCTGGTGACAACGTTGTGAATTCATTGACATAGTTACAGCTAGCTGAATGTCAGCGAAGTCCAAATAATTTTTAAAAATTCAGATAGTACGTTTCTCAATTTAGTTTATTAGCGTATGGTTCATCCACATCGATATCGCTAGAGACTTGTTTAATGAATGGTAAAGGTTAGCTTGTTCTATAATAAACAGAGGAATCGAAATGGAGTAGTCTTTGCTCGACGTCGTTCGCCAAAGAATCAAATAAAAACCGGCATTTGAATAGGGTACCATGGATTTTTAATGACAAATACAGGAAAAATATAGAAAGGTAAAAACTTGGCGAGATTACTTGTAACCCCCAAAGCACACTATACTCGCACAGACATGTTTCCATCCCTAATCATAAATGGTGATGCTATCGCCATTTTACAAAATATAAAATTTTGGCTGCCCTCGGTCTCTACAAGTATAATATTCTTGCGGAGTTTTGTAATTTTAACTATCATTACAAGTAGAATAATATAAATAATAGCCTTTGTCTAAGAGCTAGAACTTTGTACACCAATGCCGTAAAACTGTGCCGCCTTTAATTATATTTCAGTTTTACTGTTAGAAGTTGCGGCAGTATTAAACTACAGTGCTCCGTAGTAATTTAGCTTAATTATTTTGTGTAGGGTTATGACATTATAACCTGTAAAATATTGCCTTAATGTCGTTAATTTTATGAGATCTCGAATTCATACACCACAATTTTTATACAGTTCTGACCTTTTTTTTTACTTATGGCTTTACGTCTCGTCGACGTCGAGGTCATTAGAGGCGGGATGGGAGTGGGGACAAGGAACTGGAAGGAATTCTGCAATAGCCTTTTGAAGGAAGCATCCTGGCATTCACCTGGAGTGATATGGGGAAACCATGGAAAATCCAAATCTGGATGCCAGGAGGGGGATTCGAACCACCGTCCTCCCGAATGCGAGGCCAGAGCGTACAATTCTGAGTTCAAAGATTGCAAGCTAAAGAGAGATGGCACTCATAAATTACTATCTTAATGTGGTTACTATTGACATACACTGCCTTACGAATGTTTCTCGATGTTCTGGAAACGTCAGACTCCCAGAAACCCTCTCAAAGTTGAAACTAACCAATGAGAATACCCGAACCATCGCATGTTATAGATTTTTGACAAAATCACTTACTAGTTGGGGAAAGAGGCAGATTTATAATGTGCTTCTGTAAATAATGTAACGAATCAAGTAGAAAGTGTATAAATTAATAATATCATTTTAATATACTCCAGACTAGTAATATATTTTTATAATAATAACATTATGGCTAGTACGACAAAGTAAAATCTATTTAAAGTAATGAACGAGATTCACCACATTTAAAATATTAATTTAACAGAAAGGAATAACACTTGTGATTAAAACTAGAGACCTCATCATTGAATTCTAATTACATTGAATACCACAGCAGCGATTGAATGTACGACCACTACCTTGCTGCTTCCAGAAACTTAATTACAAATCTTTTTTCTTTGTGTGTGGTGGAAAGAGAGGGAAGGAGCAACTGAAACCGTAAGAAATCGATCCTCTCCAAACTTACTTGTGACAGATGTACTTGCATGTATCTGTTTCAGTTTTTGAAGAATTTTAATTATGTTGAATGATTTACCACATAAAAATATTATATAATTTCGAAAAGATGTAATTTTCTGAGTATCTTCACCATTCTTCAACAAGAAGATAAATAATACCTGGGTTTAAATTCCATTGTCTGTAAATGTAGGAAAATAGACGCTTACTATCATTCCATAGTAACTATCCCAAACATCTTAATATTAGTAAGGAATTAGATTTCCTTTATTCCGTTACATAGTAACTACCACAAACACATTAATATTACTAAGAGATTAGATTTATTTTCTTCCATTCCAAAGAAACCATCTTAAACATCTTAATATTAATATTTTACTGTAATTATTTGCTTTTTAATTCCCGGTTATATTTTCGTCTATACCCCTGTACAACGCTTCTAGTACATTTATTTAAAAAATTGATAATTGTCAGGGCTTTAATTATTATAACACCATAATTCAATAGTGCAATCATTTACAACTACTTCACCAAAACAAATAAGTAATTTGCTTCAATTGGTAAACTATCCTATCTTATTAGCAACGTCTCCGTTCACAAACTGCAGCCGCTAGTCATATCACTACTGCACCGGTGATTTCTTTGATTTGAGCCGCGAGTTTCCGTCGCAAAAGCGCCAATTTCCGGTCGGCAAATTGGAAATGTTGGCGGATGTGATGAGGATCGATCGCGGTACCCGGTCTGTCGACTTCTCGCATACTACCTCGTCGTTAGCAGGTCTCTGGTTTGCAAGGATTCCCCTAGTCCAAACAACCTTTGAGTCACTGTTCCACTAACTATAATTGCGGAGAATCTTTACGAAAATCTTCATTCTAATAAGCAGTGTATGTAGAACCTTCGAAAAGTGAGGAGCTTTGAAACGGTTAGAGTGAGGATGAGAGACTAATTTGTGTCGACATTCAAGGTATCATTATATCAGAGGAGACAAAAATATACTGCGTTGTAGATTCATGTTAAATCAGCAATGCTTATCACATTCTATGGTACTTCCGTTATTTAATGAAAAGCCAGTTCAATATTCCATCATCTCTGTACGTTTCTTCAATAAGGGGATGATCAGGAACCTTGTTATTTATATCTTTCATCGCCATTCTGATAACATGCTGCATTGAAGTCAAGTTCTTTTATTCTCTTTTTTTTAAAAAAAATAATCTGAACATAGATGGATCTACAGTATCCAAGGAATAGATTCAAAATATTCACTGCTTTCAACTATCCCGCGTGTGTGCAACCTTTAAAATAGTGTTTAGCTAGCGTATGGAGCGTTTGATACAGAGAACGAAACTAAGAAAATGATGTTCTGTAATAACTAACAGTAGTAATTTTTTTTTATAAACGTTTCTCGGGAAACAAACCGAGTAATATTGTTATGAATGCACAATATTTCGGCGACTTTATTCTCCGTCACCATCTTCAGGTGCAGTTGCAAGTCTTGAAGTATGCCTTGAAGTCAGCCTTGAGCGTGTTGTTTGGAACACGCCCGACGTGTTCGCCTGGGGCAAAAAGACAAATCAGCAGTGGCGGAACATAGTTTGACAGAAGGACTAAGGTGTTGACACATGCGAGAGGCTTCTGGGACAGCGTCATTAAAGAAGCATTTGAAATTCGCCTCGCGTCTGATTTGGTAAACAGGGATTGTGGATTCCAGATAAGTGATGCATGGATTCCTGTAATTGAGACTGCTCATCACCAACGCTCTGCTTTTTGTGTTCCGCGGGCGTCTAATGACATCTGAGATGCTGCTAGGCAACATAACAACATCTGTCGTTGCCATGCCAGTTTACAAACAACACGCTCAAGGCTGACTTCAAGGCAGACTTCAAGACTTGCAACTGCACCTGAAGATGGCGACGGAGGATAAAGTCGCCGAAATATTGTGCATTAATAACAATATTACTCGGTTTGTTTCCCGAGAAACGTTTATAAATAAACAACGCCGAGAAAAATTACATTCATTTATAGTAGTAATTTTGATATGGAAAACAAGGGTTATGAATAGATCTCTGTATCCCTTTGGGTAAGGAATCCTGGAAAGAGATAATTTAACAGGAAACTCATCACTACTATAATATAGCCACGACTAAATCCGTCAAGGGCTTTGATAGAGACGAACTGTGAATTTAAATATGTAATGGTTAGAGTGTATATGCATTCTGATTGTGGTTTGTTGTTTCAGGCCAACTGGTATCGCGCGGCGCAGTACTGCCGATACCATGGGATGCACCTTGCCAGTATAAGCAGCCAAGAAGAGAACGACAAATTGGAGAAACATATACGGGACTTCGGTAACCACAACTATAGAAAATATCATAGTTTCTGAAAGCGCTATGGAACATTTTAGTTCAATGATATCTCAGCGAGACCAATCGCGTTGTTTAAAATTACACAACACTTTTTCACTGAAACCTTAGTAAGAATTTAAATATGTAATGTCCAAAGAAAATTCCTACATGTATTTGCCTTTACACAACTTTTCATCAATAACATAAAGAAAAAAACTGAAATAAGGTAATAACCGAAGTTCTTGAATCTTCCATAGCTATAAGAGTCCGTGTAGTTTATAGTCAGAGAAGCAGCTAGCTGCTGACTTATACAAAGCAGCTAGAACTAAAAACAATAAAGTACGACGTCTGTTCCAAAAGTATCTGACGCCTTTCCTTCATATTTCCCCGCTGGTATTATTTTGCGTCATCTGGTTGGTGGCATCCTTCGAAGTAGTGCCCATTTGATTGAAGAATATGGCCTTTCCACTTTTAATATCGCCTTTAGTGTGTTCGTCGTAATAGTTTCGAGTGTTCCGTTGTCGTCGAATCTGTGTCCTTTGAGTGGCATTTTTAATCTTGGAACAGCCAAAAACCGCGGGGAGCTACGTCCGGACTGTACGGAGGCTTACGGAATTGTCGACGTTGCGCTTTGTCTAAAGGCGCATTCCCACGATCCCTTGTAAGAGAGGCGAGACGAGACGGGACGGGACGCCATGGGAACAGGGCCGCCTCTGCTAGCGGAGACGAGACGCAGCTACCAATTCTGAGTCGGTAAAGATCACAGGCGTGTAGCGGTGCGCTGTTGCCATCGGTTTGCAGCAGCGGTGCGCACCCCTTCTGTTGCTATTCTGCCCCAAACGACACTAGGCAACGTGGTGCGGAGGTGGCGCCAAGTTAAGCTAAGACTAACCTGCGGCCCGCGATCGTCCCTACACTTCGGCTAATGAGTTCCCATCCCGTCTCGCCTCTCCTACAAGGGATCGTGGGAATGCGCCTTAATATTGCTGTACGAGGTTCAATACATGAGCTGGCACGTTATCGTGATGAAGAAGCCAGTCACCGCTTGACCAAAGAAGATGCAGTTTTCTTCTAATTGCGTCACGCAACCTTTTCATAACTTCAAGATAATATTCTTCGTTGATCGTATCATCTTTAGGAGTATATTCGTGTTGAACAACACCCTCATAATAATAATAATTTTAAAAAATAATCATCAACGGCTTGACATTGTTCCGACTATGGCGCGCTTTCTTCGGTCGTGGCTCCGACAGCTTCCACTGCAAAGACTGTCATTTTGTTTTGGGATCAGAAGCATAAACCCACGATCATCGCCAGTTATAATATTTTTAAGCAGATTTTAATCATTATTGACCATTTCCAAATTGTCTGAGCGATTTCAAGGCGAATATTTTTCTGCTCCACCATTAGCAATTTCGGAACGAATTTTGCACACACGTGAACAATTTGCAAATTTTCTGGTAAAATCTTCCAAAGAATAGTTTTCGGTATTCCAAGACCACATTCTAGTTTTCGCACGGTCAATCGACGATCTTCATTGACTGCAAGTCAATATTATCCGGTGTTTTAGTCGTCGAAGGCAGCCCAGAGCGTGGGTTGCTACCAACAGATGTGCGGCAATCTTTCCACCGCTTATACCACTATTTTATTTGTGTTTTGCTCATACAGTCGTCCCCAAATGCAGTTTTCATCATTTCGATGGTCTCCGCTCAACTACTTTCGATTTTAAAGCAAAATTTAATGCAAATTCGTTGCTACGATCTTTCCGTCATTTTTTTACGGTAGCAAAATGCGACGAAGTACATAACACTTTCTAAACAAACGGATGCTGCACATGAACTAAAGTGTTCTGGTGACAACTGCAGCATCTAGGGAGTTTGTGAAGCGTTACTGTTAAGACTCATACCTGGCATATGGCGCTAAAATTGTCAGGAGCGAAGATATGAAAGAAGGTCGGATACTTTTGGGACAGACGTCAAACAACTTTCAAAGTTTTTTTTTTAATCATTATTGTTAGTCGGTACCGAAACCCTTCAGGCAGAACAAGATTAACATAATTAGTTTACAAGTTTTCTTTTAAAAAAATTTACAGTGAATTCTCATAAAAAATTAACACTGGTAATATTCAAACATCATTATTATTCTTGATATGGCTAGAAATAACTCTTAACTATCTCCCTTGACATTAGAGGGTGGTTTTATTTTTTAAAATTCATATATCTTCATTACAAACATCTAGATTCCAAGCTGTTGCGTCATACATTTTCTTTTTTCATGTCTTCAGTTTACTTGATGTTTATTTTTAATTAGAAGAAGATTTAGAATTAACACAATTTTAATGTATCTCATAAGTTCTTAAAAAAAAATATCATTTTGCTACACGCTACATTACCTCTACATGCAGGCATTAATTTCTTTACTTCATATTTCTTTTGCAGCCATTTTTCTTCAGCTTTTTGTATTTCTTATAATTTTAAAATAGCGGCACAACACTTTTTCTTCTTCATCTTGGGAACATCTTTGCATTCTTCAATATTTTCCATTACTTTTCAGTTTAATTTACTTCATAGTGTGTTGCTATTATATCTTTTTATACAGGAGCCATGTAGAGAGTCTTTTTCAAGGTCTTTTCATGATTATTATACTCGATAATTACGTCAAGTTCCAATAATATGTTGGCTCACAAATTGCAGTCTTCGATCATCAAGTTTAAACGCATCATTGTACAAATACCTATTAACATCACAAATGGTACATGTAGTAGTTAACTGTTAAGGTTAATTGAGTGCACAGTGCTACTTTAGATTAACGTTATGTTCCAGGTCTCGGCAATGAACACTTCTGGACGTCTGGCACAGACCAAGCAGAGGAGGGAACCTTTTTCTGGATGGCCACAGGTCGACCAGTAACTTTTACCAATTGGAATACGGGAGAGCCTAACAACTTCCGCTACGAGAACGGAGAGGAAGAACATTGCCTCGAGTTGTGGAATCGTGATGGCAAGGGACTCAAGTGGAACGACAGTCCTTGTTCCTTCGAGACCTTCTTCGTGTGTGAAGTTCAGTGATCACGGTTGGCAAAAGAACCACAGTTGAATGAATAGTACGCCACGCCGCCGACCGTGGCGCCGCTATCGCCAATCAACCAACTTCGACCGTCTCTGCAATTTCAACCTCTTATTACTTATCCGGAGAAAATTTAGTGCTGTTTGGTGTAAACAGAACAATGGACACTGTGTCTTGCATCTCGGTAGAGAAATAATACATAATAATACTACCGAAAACTATTGTTTTAGTTGCCTACAAAGATTTGCACCTGGAAAGTTATTTTGATAAACGCTTCGGAAGGAAGAATCATGAAGAGACAATGTACACGACGAATCAAACGTAGGAGTAATTTATTCTGATAGTCTCTGATCCCGAACAGAGTATTAATATTAATACGAACACGAATGTGAAAAAAGAAGGGCAGATGTGAAATCTCGTCATGGTGTTTAGCGAAATCCTTATGGAACTCTACTATCAGTTAACATCACTGGAATTTCCTTATTCCTTCATATTCCTTACCATGAAAAGCTTCTTCTCTCTTCATATATACACAAAACTATCTATTAAAAAAAAAAAAAAAAATAGAACAAGCCGCTATTTACTGCAAAATTTTCCAATTGCATTAAGGCATACTGGTGATTTTTTCTTTTTCTTTGTGACTCACTAAGTTACTAGAAAAACCATACATTTCTTCTCCTCTGCGAAACTTGCCCAGCTTAGATAGCTCCTGTGATGTGTTGTGTGCACTCTAGAATGATAAGCCAGTACTCTTCTTTCCAGTGTTCTGAAGCAGATGGAGTACAAATTAAGAATCGGGGAAACAATTAGCTGGTAAAATGTCAAGCACAATTACGTATTTCTGCAAAGGGATTTAATTTTTTTAGATTCTACATTTTATGCATGCTACTTTGTAAAAGATGTCTGGCTCTTTTCAAAATGAGTATGCATTTAAAATTAAGACACATCCTTTCCAGAAAAATGTAATAATCTCTCACAATTTTCTGAATGAGCTATTTTACATCACATTTTGTGTATTTCCAGGAGCAGCAGCCAAAATTGTTTCAATATTAACTTGTTCTATAGCTGGATAAACTGACATTAAATCTTTAATCCCTCATCTGAGAACAATGCTATGTTACATTATTAATTTGAGATTTTTTTAACTACTACACTCCAGAGTGGCATTACAAACAGTTCATTTTCTTTTTACCAGTTAATAACAACACTGCAAGTAGTTCTGTTTATTTGGATTACTTGTTTGTTTCAAGATATTTTACTGCCTTGACTTTCAGTGTTTTATGATTCTGGCCAGAGGGCAGTGGTAAACTTTGGCTGATACTAGAGATTTGAGTGTTTTTGTCTGTGAATGTATGATGAAAAATGCTTGTGGACATATCAGCATATTCAGGGAATACACTTTATTTGGACTTTGTATTTAATTTTTTATTCAAAATAGGCAATTATTTCATATGATGTAAACAAATTATCTTCATGAACTACATTATCAGTTGACAGAAATTGATTTCTTTAAAACATAACTAACATGTACATTTATCAAGCATGGTGATCAAACATGTTTGTTGATATCAATTATTATTACATCTAATAAACTGGCTTTTAGATTGTTAAACAAATTCAAGTATATGAATTTACCATATACAACTGTACATAAAATGATGATATCCAGAAGTTTGATGAATTTTGAGAACCAGTAATATTTAACCATTAAAAAATGTTCAGTTAGAAATCAGATCATACTTTCAATAAGTTAATGATGTAGTTAATAATGATCTTTCTGTACAGTCATAATTTTATTAATAAAAATAAGTTATCAGTTAAGTTTTAACATGTTTCCTACCTCAGAATTTCCAACTTCGTTTCATTAGCTAGCTGTTCCATGGCTGATGTACTTTGCAACAAATACTCATCATACAGAATATGAAACAATTTTAAAAAAGAAAATATCTAATTACTGGGACTGCAAAGTCACCCTGATTTCTGTTTTCCATGGTTTTGCAAAATCACTCCAAGCAAAGCTGGAATGGTTCCCTCAAAAGGCTGTAGCCAAAATCATTTCGATTCTTTACCACCAATACTTTCCCACCTCTATTGATCTCAACATCAACAAGATGTAAAGCCAAAAAATCAATATGAAGCAGCACTTTTAATAGACTATAAGTTTGGTAAGTCAAAGATGCATATTTCTACATATTATTTGGTAACCTTAGAAAGCAGTATTAGCTAAGGAATACAAAATTTGTAAAACCGATATTCACATTTCTATATAATGAAATAAGATTTATTAATGTCAGTTAAAGTTACTTCATAATCAGTCCATTTCTTTGTGGAATTGCTGCAGTAGTTAGAAGAACACTGGTAAAAGACAAACATCTGTGTGGTACAATTATATAAAACCAAAATTCATGTTGTTTGCTTAGATTTATAGTTTTTCAGGAGAAACAGAGTAAAGCAGAAACCATTATTTTTAGTATAATTTGTTAGTATATATACAACATATTAGATCAAATATTTCATACTTTAGTGCACTTCTTTGGATTTCATTGCACACTAATACATGAAACATAATCATTCAGGGTTCTATATTTTTTCATGATTATCATTGCACTATTGGCATTAGAAACTATATGACACAGCTATGTGATTACCACTGAAAGCAATACAACAAGCATAACCAAAAATAATTTATGCAATTATATACTCATCATACAGAAGATGAAACAATTTTAAAAAAGAAAATATATGAGTGTGTTTTAGTGCTTGTATAAGTCTATCAGGTCTAGGCACTGACTAAGGCTCTCCATCCTCATGTATTTATCTGAAGCACTCCTATCACTATATTCTCCTAGTTGTCTCTAGAGCACTTTCCTTTGTACCATCTGTTTATGAAATCAAGTTGGTGCCATCTTCTTTGTATGTCTGAACCGATTTATCAAAATCACTTCATTTCAATGTCTCAAACTACTACATACTCTCCATATAACTTTATTTCTTCTTGTTTTTCTTACTACTGGAAGATGTGATCTTTAATGATATTGACAAAAAAAATCCATCGTCAGTAGCAAATTACTCTAGCCTGATGAAATTTACATATGCAGACTGTGTATTAAATTAAATAAATTGTAAAATCACCATTTTTTAATTTAATGTATTGTGAGATTGTCTTTCAAATGGTAAATAAAAATCAAACACACAACAACAACAAAATCAGTCAAAAATTATATTGGGGCTGTGATAAATTATAAAAATTTGCAAGAAAATGTTTTCAGGACATATTTACTATCTGATTCATGAAAATCTCTAGTGAATTATACATATGATTCATTGTCGAAAAAATTTGCTGGTGAATTATCAAATTTGTTAAAATTATTAGTTTAGCTTGCCCACCAATGTGACTGCTTGCATTTATATGCTATTACATTAGATCAGGGAAGTATCATGGCTCTAGATTCAAATCCCAGCTGCTCTAATTATGGTTTTTTATGCATTTTTCTGCAATCAGTTAGGCGAATGCTATGACAGTCGCCAGTCTGCATTCATATACTATACATTTCACAAACAAAAATACACATAGAACACAAGCTATTTGTTTCATAGACAGGTGGCAATGCATCAGTTCTCCCATCAAAACTATGACAAGCAAGATGGTAGTGAGGGAACTTTGAAATCAAAATAAGCACAGCCTTTGGAAAAGGATGTGCTAGAACTGTGAAAGTGGGAACATTCAAAAAATAATGATGATGATTAACTTAGTTACTTTGGGAAAACTGTAAACTCAAGAAAAGCAGCTGTAGTTTTCCTGTAAGCTTTAGGAAGCTATGGCATGACTGTAAATTTTAAAATAATTTTGGACTCAATGGATTCTAAATATAAAGGTAGAGGGAATTGATTTTTTATGTTTTTTCAGTACAAACTTCTACTAACTATTGAATAAAGAGAAAAATGTGAGAATCATCAAATTGTACTCTTTTACCTAAAACCCATGATCATTAATTAATTATCTAAAGGAAATTTTGTCCACCCCCCCCCCCCATATGCCCTCCTGTCCCCCCCCCCCCCAGAATGCAATGATGTTAGGACTAGTAAGAAACTGATTTGTGCACAAGTACAAATTTCTAAGTTAAAGGGTTTAGAAATTATGGGTATGTTACAGATAAATAAATGAGTAAGTATATAACGTTTCCACTTTTCTCTCAGAAGATACGGATCCTTAAAAACAGTCTTTCACTAGAAAAAATGGAGAGGGGGTGGGCTACAGAAGAACTTATAAATCATGGACACATGGGGTGGGTAGTAGGAACAGATTCTAAAATTCATCATTCATTGGAGAGGGTGACATGGAACTGTACCAGAAAAGTGAGAAAATGTGGTTTAAAGACTTGAATATTTTGGTTATCAAAGGAGAGTAGCTAGATTTGTCAGTAGAATACAGTCAGTGACTGATATGAAAAAGGAATTGGATTGGGGTTCACTGAACGACAGAAGTATAATGATGATGAGACTTTGAAAGATATTGGTAGAAGAATAAGTAGTGCATGGAAGGAATGACTTGTCTATGCCCATAAGTTAGCATTTGATTTCAGGCATAATGGAATAGGAATATTTTATTTTGTAGGTAATAGAGTCAGGGATTGGAATAAATTGCCAACAGAGGTTTACTAAAAATACTGAATTAATTTAAAATTAAAAGTAGTTCCATGGGTGTGACCATAAAGAACTTAAAATGTCAATCTCAGTACTCTTGGTTTCCCTCTCCCCAGATAATGTGGTCATTTCTGAACAGACTGAGCAAGAGTAATACAGGAGATAAGACACTGCTACACGGATTTTGTGATTGTTGAGTGTGGTGGCAATAATAAAGTGGAAAATGCACACCGAAAACATGCAAACTCATGCTCGAGAAGAAAGGGATTTAGTGAGAGGAGGTGGAATAAATATATTTTTTAATGTCTGATTATAAACTCAGCTTGGCAGAACACATTTGGTGGGTGGTAGGGAGAAGTTTAAAAATCCTGCAATTTCTGAAGAGGGTGATGAGGGGATATACCAGGAAGTTAGGGAACTTGGATTTAATATCACAGTGAGACCAATGCCCGAGGTTGGTAAGGTAGTATAAAAGACTTGGAGATAAGATAGGATAGGGAAATTTAACAGTTACCCGTCACTTACCACAGATGAAGGCAGGAGGGTGAGTCACGTAAAAACACAAAAACAAATTGCACAATATTTCGACTTTAGTCTTAGTCATGTGGGAGGCAAGACATATGGCAGGGGGAAAGATGTGGTCACATCCCAACCCGCCACATGAATTCATGCCCTGGCGGGTTGGGATGTGACCACATCTTTCCCCCTGCCATATGTCTCGCCTCCTACATGACTAAGACTAAAGTCGAAATATTGTGCAATTTGTTTGTTTTTGTGTTTTTACGTGTTCGTCTCGCCCTCCTGCCTTCATCTGTGGTAAGTGACAGGTAACTGTTTATTTTCCCTATCCTATCTTATTTTCAGTGCCTCACGGCAGTTTCATTGTTTCCTTTATCCAAAAGACTTGGAGAGGGTGAAAAGGAGGGCAGCTGGATTTGTTTGTGGATACTAAAACAGAACACAATCACTAAATGATATGATAGGAGCTGGGTTGAGAGTTGTTGCTAAATAGGAGGTGTATGAGGCACATATTGGTGATGAAGCTTACACTGATATTAGAAAGTGCAAGACAACCATAAACTACCTCTTAATTTCAGGTGTAGGAGAGAGGGAATGTGTGGTTTTTTGGGGGGTTTTATGTAAGGGAGTCAGGATCTGGAATAAATAGACAAGGGAACATTAAAGTTAAACACCAAAAGTATTTAAAATTGACAAAAGGTGAAAACAGATAAGTAGAGATGTTATGCAGTAATGATTTACAATAAAAATTCTTACAATCTTTAAGTAACATATGTTCCATTGTGACTAAATTAAATCGAAGCTTCAGCTAACTTAAAAGTGATGGAAGGAAAGAGTTAGAATTGCAGATCAGTAAATGAAAGAATAATATATTTCCTAATTTGGAATAAGAGAGCTACTTTCAGAACTCAAAACTCAATGTCGATAAAAAAAAATCGATTGTTTTCTTTTTCATTCAGCAATTCGATGAACATTACCTCTATACTCACCAAAAAATTTACATCAAAAACAAATCTGATGGTCAGGACACATCCAGAACATACTCTAGAGCAGCAATTAACATCATTCGAGCAGTGACCGGAAAATGTTGGGGCTCAAAGGTCAGATGTCAAAATCACATACTTTACCACACTTTGACTATGGTAATATGTGTTTCGGATCTGCTTCTAAATAATCACTAAGTAAAACAGATAGATTGTATACTGGTGCCATGACATTCACCCCGACAAATGCTCTGCTAATGGAATGCTTAGGACATCGAGGGGTCGATATACGTTGGTCATTTCTTAAGCGTAAGTTTATCCTTAAGCTACTCTAAATAAAAGATAATCAGCTCATCGCTAAAATATCTTCGCTAGAAACAGAATAGTCGGGACGGAGAAAGAGGATACTCCCTCCTCTAACCTCTGCCTTTATGGACGTAAAAGAATACAGTAACATAATTTATAGGTCTCGTCTCCTTTCACTATATTCGTTCAAAATATTGAATGCTAAGCCGAATATCATTCTAGACATAAAATTTATGGGGGAAGGTATTGATAATGAGTTGATTTTAAACGAAATCACTGCAAATCTTCCAGGAAATCCTACATGCTTATACACTGATGGCTCCAAGTCGAAAACTCGGTGAGCTGTGCTTTCGTGTATATTGCGAATGACAAGCGGGGCCGATCCCACTTCGTGTAAGAAGTGTCAGTTTACAAGGAAGAACTTCAAGAAAGCGTTAGAATACGGTTTACAGTTTCATACAAACAGGTTAGTTATCATATCTGATTCCAGATCCGCACTATTGAGACTGCCCAATCTCACAACAGACAATGGAAAGAGCTGGTTGGGATACGAGCTCTTCATTGGGTAGCAAGACAGAGAGAAGTGCTTGAAAGTAATATTCATTTGGTCAAAAGGGAATGCTGGAATAGAAGGAAAAGAATTATCTGATCGATTGGCCAAGGTAGCGTCACTTAATGGCGAGAACATTAAAAACATCCCTTTTACTGATCTGATTCCCCTATTTCGTAACAGGGCTATAACTGAATGGAACACGCAGTGGGGAACAAAAGGTTTACATACGGGCAGACATTATAGACAGATGCCTCCCAAGATTCCACGTTTGCATTGGCACTGCAGTGCCTTAGTTTCAAGGAGAATATCAACATTCGTCTCTAGATTGAAGTTTAATCACGGGCACTTCCCGAGTCTCCTCTTCAGGATCAACATTATCAGTTCCCCAATATGCGAGTGCGACGGTAGGAGCTTTGACGATGTAGACTACATTTTCTTCTCCTGCAGACGTCACAGGGACGCATCTTCACAACTGTTAACAGACCTGATCAGACCAGGCATGGAACTCCCCACCAAGATACAGGTCCTCCTTCTGAAGAATAAAATAGATACGTATCATATACTATATCGTTTTGCAGTCAGAAATGGCACAGAAATATTCAGAGGAGGGTTTTTCACGACGATCAAACTGATCCATCTATTCAAGATCTGTAGACAGCGCATGAAGACAAACAGATGAAACACATGAAAGAACTACTCAAGATACACTCCAGAATGTTTTAAACTTTCTAAATATATGTATTATCTAATACTTCTAATTACTTCAACATCCTCATCTGTAAATTTTTGCTGGCTGTATGATGCAAACCTTTTGCCATTAAAATAAAATAAAAATTCAGATAGTAATTGCCTAATCCACTATTAAATGTACTATCAAAGCAAAATCTGTTTTCCAACATGCAGAATAAAAAAAGTGTTTAATATTTTACTCACATTTTATTAATTAAATTGAAAACAGAATATCCCATAATCTTGTAAAGAAAAGAACTTTCACGAGCTCAATAATTTTTTGTCACCTACTTCCAGGACATTTATTATAGCGCAGTGAAAAATCAGTCTCTACTCTACCATAACACTTGGATTTAAAATATTATTCCAGCCCTACAGGAAATTCTAAAGTCACTTTTCTGTATTACTGCATGGAACTAGACCTGAGTATGTACCAGGGAAACGTGGGAACTTCCAAAATTTTGGTCTGACGTTGTTTTCGTATGGTGGGATCCTCAGTATGGAATACAAAGCAGGGCAATTAGATTAATTTGTGGAAATTACCATAGAGCGCAATCAGTAGTTAATTTGTCAAAGGAACTGGATTGGATATCGTCGGGAAATATAGGCAGGTTAAGAATATGCTAGGATAATGTATTATTATTATTACTACTCAACAATTCACTAAAAGTGTGTGGCGGATGGTGCGTTGCATGTATGGGCATATATTGGCAATGAAGCCTGGATGGTTATTAGGAGAAGAATTAGGAATATACGTATGTGGATAAGCAGAAATGACCTTGACTATATAATAGCGCTTAATTGTTGCCATAAAGGAGTCAGAGGGTAGAACAAAATGTTCAGAAGAGGTGCTGAATAATTTACCTCGGTACACGTTCACATAATGCATAATCCACTGTTGGATTCAGTCATTATCATTACTCTCTATAACAAATGCAAGACTTTCCTTACCAACTCCACAAAGTGTCCTGCTCAAATGAGTTTATAAGTAAGTTTAGTTTTTAAATTGAAAAGTTAAAAACAAAAGTTGATACTTGCTTTGCTTGGAAATATTGAGAATGATCTTTTAATTTATTTCAAGCATATTTCTTTATAAAAGTAAAAATACCTTTGAAGACGTATTTTGATATTTTTGTGACCATGATCCACAAAGTGGGGGAGGGGGGGGGGAGAAAGAGAGAGAATACGGGCAAGTGCGAGTCGAGTCTAGGGTACTTAGGTTTCTATACTGTAACTACACATCCCTCGCTGTAGAGAGACGTTAAGCAGTTAAAAAAAAAAAAAAAAAAAAAAAAAAAAAAAAAAAAAAAAAAAAAAAAAAAACTGGTATGTGACAGGTTCGACGGCAGTCACTTGGCACAAAAATCAATGCTTGAAACCTTCACTGGTTAGGTATCGGACTCCACTCCGAGGCTCTCATACGCCGCGTCATGTTATCACGAGCGCTGCTGATGCTATCGTTCAATTATAATCGAATTTATTAGAAGCACTTAGAAGGGGATGCACTCTGCCTTTTGAGTATTTTAAAATGAATTTATTTGTATTTCTTAAAGTAACCTCAAAATACGCTGAAGAGCAAAAAGTTACGGGCTACTTCTTTATATCGTATGTGACCTTTATCCTGACGAAGTGTAGCAATCCGAAGTGACATTGACTCAACAAGTTGTCGGTTGTTCTCAGAAGAAATATTCAGTCATTCTTCCTGTACAGCCGTCCACAATAGCGAAAGTGTTGTAAGTGCAGTACCTTGTATGTGACCTGATCTACTGACCATGTCCGAGATATGTCATATTGTGTTCATGTCTAGCGATCATTTGCTGGAATTGTCCAGAATGTTCCTCAAACCAATCGCCAATGATTTTGACCCGGTGGCATAGCGTATTGCCCTCCTGTAAAATTCCATCGTTGTTTGGGAACATGAAAGCGATGAGTGACTCCAAGTAACTGAACAATTTCCATTCAATGGTCAGTTCAGTATGACCAACAGCCCTGGTCCATGCTATGTAAACACAACCGATGTCGTGAAGGAGGCACCACCATCTTGCATAGTGCCTTCCTGACAACCTGGGTCCACGGCCTCTGAGCCACACTCGAATCCTACCATCAGCTCTTATCAACTGGAAATGTGACTCATCTGACCATGCAACCTTTTTTCCAGTCATTTAGGGTCCAACTGATATTTTAACGAGCACAGGAGAGGCGCTGGAGGCGATGGCCTTTCGTTAACAGGGGCACTCGCGTTGATCTTCTGCTGCTTTATCCCATTGCTTGTCTGCCAACACGATTCCAGAAAGCAGACATTGCAGGTCTCAGACTTCTATATAGTAGACGTTGTCCATTGGGGGAATTAATGCCGGAAATTACATATTCATGGCAAAATCTTAACACTGTCGGCGACGCCACACACAGTAAACTGAAGCGACAACAATGCCATTATGTGCTTTTGACCGTGTTTGGCGCCAAATATTGCTTGCAACGTACATCAAATGTGCGCTCCATCTGAAAGAATCGAGCAAAGGAAGAAAATAACTGGAGTGTGTGAATCTTAGCTGAGACACGAAAGTATATAATTTAATTAGCTTGTGTAGCATTATTCAAGAAAGAAATTATGTGGTTTATGTAATTTTTTGTGACGTTTGGTAATAAATAAAATTTAATTTAAAAAAAAATTGAATCCAGTAACAGTTTCTGTAATTGAACGTTCTATACGTTCTAGCGGCAACTGCTATTCCGCGTTCAAAGTCTGGTAATCCATGTGGTGCGACCACAATCACGTTAAAAAATCTTTCACACTAGACACGAGAGTACAAATGAAAGCCCGAACACTGCACGATACATCTATACGTTTCTTCCGTGCTCTGAATACTTGCATCTTCTTGTTCTATGAATTTTGGCATTGCATTGAAAACACGTATGCTTCTTCTTTCAGTTATCAATCTGAAGATTGGTTCGTAGCAATTATCCATGTACGATAATGCCTTCTGTTATAATACGTATGCTTATTTTGGGAAAATATTTGATACATGATATATAATATTTGATACGTTTTTAGGATTTGTGTTTAAATACAGGACATAGTGAATACAGGGGGAAGAAAAATAGTTCCTGGATGATAATCTGTTTTTGGAAACAGATCCGATCCAAAATTGACTAATTTGACTTCCAGTCACGGTATTCTTTACTGGAAAATATATATATATATGTTAGTCCTCTGCTTGACGAGATCTAAACACAATGTACCACACGTAGAGGTAGAAAAAAATCGACCCCCCTAGAATATAATTTTAAGAAGCCTCCCCCAAGATCGTTTCAGTGTGTTCTTAATTCTAAACGGTTGGGTGCACCTGGGCAACGCTTTAAGCGGGCAGCCCTTCTACCATTAGTCCATTATACGTAGAAAACGAGAAATCAAAATCAAAATACGATATTCGGTTTTTTGTCAACGAAGCATATATCATGTGCAAGTTTGAAGTCCGAAACCTGTTTCGCTTATGAGATAGAAGCCTATGTGTGACAGACAGCGACAGGCAGCAATAGGGATATCATTACTCAAATAAGACCAAAGTTTTATAATCGTTACTTCTCCGGTACTTAGGTAACTTTTCGTACTGCCTCTTACCTGTATGTAATTATTATTAACTGATATATTTCTATTTATGTTCTTAATAAGATGGCTCTTTTTGCATGCCACGTTGACTTACCCAGCAATATAGCTTGTCCACATCTCTCTGTAGCTTCTCGATGTAATCATAATGTATAACGTTATGCCATATGCGAAAACGCAGCAAAAGCAGACTCATCAACTAGAATAATGAACAGCACTGATTCTAATATGCTACAATGTGGCATATTTCACTTCCACTGATATTGCATTTTCACAATAACTTTGCTTCATAACTCACAATTCAAGAAGTCATATCCCGATTCATCTCAACTGCTTTATCTTAATTCTTTAATTTCATGAGACGAACTGACACGAATGCTCATAAGAAGATGAATACATCACCAAACACTAATGTTTGGAGGTCATTCATAACTTTCTTCTTTTTTTTTTCTCTTATGGGCTATAGGGGGTTTATACAATCAAATTTCAACCTCTCCTTGGCCTTGACGATAGGAATGACCCCTAATGCGGTTGTATTAGAATTGACTGAAATGCAGAAGGTAACAGGCAAAGGCGGTGTCTATGAGTGATGGGAACATTAGCCACACAGGTATATACCTGTGATTCATAATGTATTACTCTCTCGACTATAATTCTTGCAATTTTTGCAGTCCCTTTAACCGGAATAAGATCATGCAGTCATGATTTGTTTGTGGAATAATTCATTTACACTCTCCTTATTAGAATTCTCAGTGTTAGGATTTTTTAAAGGTTTTCTTCGTGAGGATCCAACCAACCTTCGGGTTGTGGACTAAGTTGGTATTCTTTTCTTCTTTTTTGGTTTCTAATACATTCTTCTGCTTTTACAAGGATTTTTTATTTGGTACGCTCACACTAGAAGCAAACAAAAATGTCGTTAGTAGAACGATTAAGATTAATTTATGTGCACAAAAAAACGAAATTAATTAGCCTCCGTGGCCTAATTGTAAGAAACACTGAACAAGTTATTTTAGCATGTTTACATATTTATTGCGGCATAAAAGACTGTAGAAATGAATAGCTCAAGTCTGATACGTTGTTATTCCCTATTTAAGATAGTTTATCTCCCTCTTCCCGAAATGTAGCAGCTATTTGCAGAGGAAATACGTGATACTTAGTATATACCTTTGACTCCCAGGTGTCTCTGCTCTCAGCGATTCGGACGAGGTACAAACTTTAGCCACTAGATGTCAGGAAAAAACATTCAGCTTAGCCAACAAAGACGACAGAGATATGTATTTAACATTTCTTCTTTCATCGACAATAGAGAAGAATATCATTCATATTCTTGCTTAAATTTTAATCATTGCGCAATGCCCAAATATTTTATGACCAATAAATTTTAATTTGAAAATTTAAATCTACACAATTGAGCGGAGTATGTGTGTTATACAGTTGCTTAACCTGACTTGGAGAAACAAGTTCCGATGATGGCGGCGGGGTGGCTTTGACAGTTCGGAATGGGGCGGAATTTCCGTGAAATGCCGCATTTTCAGTTAGGTTTGCAGCAATTTTCTAGCGGTTGTAGGTACTGTTTGGAAATTGTTGTTTTATAGCATCATATGAGTTTCAAGTCCCCGCCATTTGTAAAAATCAATAGTGTGGTGCACATAGTCCAGCATAACATTTCAAACGAAGCTTTGTTCTATGTGAAAAGTTGTGATTTCAACGCGATTTAATTAATTTAACGTTTTTACAAGCTCATATATTATGTAGTTGCTTAAATGTGTGCGAAAAAATGCAGTTCTGAAGTGAATACTGCAGTTTTCCGAATGGGAGTGTCGGTTTTTGTGTGTGATTCAAGACATGCCAAAATGATTGTTGCTTGATGAAGTGGAAAGGTCAGTGACTGCTGAATTGATGAGTTCATATGAAAATTGAAGCAATTTTTAGATTTCAAAAATGCGTTGCCAAAACGCGCGGTTTTGACGTTAAAGTTCAGAAGTTACCAATCTTATTCTTACTGATATTTTAGCATTTCTTGGTATGATTTGTAGTTATTTGCATGTTCACTTTTAATTGCCTTCGTGCAGAAGTTTGTTATGCTGTTGTTGGGATACTTCATGAAATAATGATGCCTAGCATGTTCTTATTCAGTTCCGGTACATTGTTTACAATGTAATGAACCTGCTTGTACCGCTATGTTTCTTCTGTTTGAGTTTCATAGAAGATTTATGTTGAGAATACTCTTTAATTGTCGATGACGTGGGGCTTTGGTTTTAGTGCTGATACTAGCTTTATCTGTTAATTTTTCGCACAGATTTTTATTTTTTTAAGTGGTTGTGGAATTTTATAGTTCTAACACACAGGCCATCTAGTATCTAATATATCGCTACTGAAGTATGAATATATTTCTACTAAAGTTATTTTATGTTGTTTAGGATGGCGAATCATAATGCCCCGCCATGAGTGAGCTTCAGGCCACCGTGGAGTTCTCAGTAGAGCTCTACAAGTTCTACAATGTAGACCTCTTTCAAAGAGGGTAAGTATGTAATGCGAAGAGTTCTATTCGTTTAAATAGTTATTTCCAACCGCTCTTGCTCTATGCAGTTGATTGGTAAATCTAGTGGATTATATACGTACTAAGTTTTGTATAATGAGCTTAAATCAGCAACACAAGTCTGGAGTAGAGAGGTTGTGAGGTGAGACAATGTTTTTGCGCTTTACTTAATAAAACGCGGACGCATTGAGACATAATTTCCTGTACGTCCATCTGAAACAGAGTTTCAGTAGATTAAAGATAAGAATAAATCGTCGATAGTATTGTGTAAATTTTGCTATAAACAGTGAAAGAATTTAGAGTAAAATTTGCCGCAATGGAAACGTAGATGTTTATGATAATTGCCACAGACACACAAGTACAACAGCAATTAATCGATTTGTTTATATAATTTCTTTGCGATCCCCCTCCCCCCCCCCCTCATTTTGATCTCCCAAGTTGCTGTTTCCAGTGATATCACACATTGGCGCTAATGCCTGGGTGGCTATCGGGAGAATAATTAGGGAGGGAAGATATGATCACGATGTTTTTCTTCTTCTGCCTCTATATCTTTTGTTTAGGCCTCACTGTTGTGGCATCTTTTATTACCGTATAAGATTGGATAATTTTTCAGGGTTGCGAACCTAGTAGGTGGGAAAACCCATCCATGGGAAAACCAGGGCTGCGGTCATCGTTCCGAAGACATTATTTTGGAAACCTCTCTGAAGTTCTTAGTTTTCTGTTAATCATCTCTATGGCGTAATGACTGTTAGAACCCCTTAATCCTATGCGCGTGTTTTGACCGATCTCGGGGATCGGATAGAAGAAGGTCAATACTGCTTTAGAGATTTGTGTTTTTGATCTTGAACTTAGGATATCATCGAATTAACTCTCGATTTCAGGGAAAGGGGTGGTGCACAATGTACCTCAAACAGTGAAAGAATTTAAAGTAAAATTTCGCTTACGGTAAAGATATGTGTGTTAATGAATTGCTACTGGCCCTTAAGTATCTTAGAAGTTAACAATAATGTTAATAATACAATTTTCATCTATAAAAAAGAGATTAAGAATTTGCATTGATGACACTTGTTACTTGGAGTCAACAACCATTTAATTGAGCGTTAAGTAGACTACAGTATTTTTAGAATACAGTTTCCACTTGTTCTTGGCTGTTGGCACATGTTGGTAAGGTGTTTAAATTTGTTCGCTGCCTTACTTATAAAATATTAGGTTTATGCGTTTTGTTACAGTTTTTTTATAAGTAAAGCTAACACCAGTTCCAATTGAGTTTTGTAAATTGCAACAATATACATCCATAACCGATTTTCACAGTGTGTGTTGCCGCCTCTTTTCACTAATATGTCTAGGACGTTCCGTTGTGTAAATTCTCTGATACACATTCCTTCTAAACCTGTCGATCTTCTCTACCTAAAAGGATTTCGGGATAAGGTATTTTTATATACGACAAGCGGATTGCACTGAAAATTGAAACGCATTTAGTTTACAACTTTGCAGTAAGCATTACAGCACAATTCGGCTCAAAGTATTTGGTTCGATATGTAAGAGATATTTGTCATGTAGGCATACAGTTCTTAACAGGAAGTCAGCGTCAAATCTTCTGACAATCTTATTTTCTGGCAATGCTAATCTATATGCTCCACCATGCCGTTTCACCACATCTTAGTAGTTAAAAGCAGTAGAATGAAAAAGCATTCTTTTGTTGTTTCTTTTTCAGCATTCCGATGGTTAAAAATTGAATATTTCGGATGTTAATGTTTTCTGGAGAGTTTATTTATCACTGGGAAAATAAATCAGTTCTGTTTTAAAGACTGGAACAATCGAAAGTTACTTTGAAGAGGTGTGTTTAAGCGGTTTAACATCTTTTTAAAGATGGAACGAAATGTATTGAAGTGTCGCTTTATTTTTCAAAAACTTGAAGAAAAAAAAAAAGTTTTGTGCTCGCTTCTGGTGTGAATCAAGAAGAGGAGGGGCGAGGGGAAACATTGGCGAAGACCCCAGCGTCATTAGTATCAGATTTTTTGGATCTTGTGTGTTTATCCTAAGGGTCGTGTTTGTATTGTTATCTGTCTGCGAAACATGTAACTAGTGTTCTGTATGTTAAGTGTATTTTTGTTTGTGAAGTTCGTAGTTAATACGGCGGATATGGGGGGCTTCCCCTATGTGATTGCGGGAAACCGCAATCAGGAAGGTCGCTATGCGGAGTCTAGGACACGAATCTGATACCCTTTGTACCTCCATGATCTAGTGGTGGCCAGCCACACTAGGGGGGGGGGGGGTGAAAGTATTTATTTCTTCAATAAAGAAGTTACTTTCAAGAAGGCGCGTCTTGGTCAAACAAACTACAAGAAATACATCTAAAAAATAAACGTTTTTGTTTTTGTTAATGGTATACTCGTTGGAGATAATTAATTTTATCTGCTTTTAAATACCTTGGAGTCAGAATTAAAAGAGCTGCAAATTCCAAAGTTTTACTGGAGGTAAAGACCAGATAACAGACCTGTCGAAACTCGGCTGTTGGCCGGATTCGAACCGGGGACTTTTAGGTCTTCCAGTATACATCTTGCCACCGACCCAATTTAACTATTTATAGAGACTGTTTTTCGTGTTTTTAAATAAATACAACTTTTTATTTGGTTCTATTTTGTGATGATAAATGTTGTATATTTGCACTAGGAAAATATCAAGTTTGGTATGCGCTATTTAGCTGTGATGTTGAAAATGCTTTTTTTTCTTCTGCTTCTAATCTATTACAGCAGATGAGCCAATCTTTAATATACTGTGCATTGTTCACCCGAGAGTACATTTTTGTGCTGCTTTCCAAAGCCATGCAATCAGTTACTAATTTTTGCTTTACATCGTGCAGATATATCAGCGAATTTTTTTGCATAATTCGCTCAACTGATTTTATCCACCCTTCATCTCTTCCTTTCTTGATCATAATTTTTTAATGATCAAAATACCTATTAAAGTCTACATTGTCGCTTCATTTATTTCAATGTAATATTAGTAGGTTACAGTTACTCTTTAAGTGATTCTTCTGCCAGCAAATGAACCAGTCCTGCTTCCCTTAAAATACCTGATCTCTTTGTATGTTTTTATGCATAAATTTAAAATCTAACTTGCTCAACACAGAATTAAATTTTTAGAAATTATAAGGTCACTATGCTAAACTCGCTATTTTGTTTGTTGTTCTAGAAAAATAAACCCAAAATTTTGGGTAGTTATACTAATACGTGTAATACATTCATCCAATCCTTGCTTGCCATCTTCAGCACAACTGGCGGGATAAAATGTTCTTAGGTGAAATAAAAAACAAGCAGAACTGTTACATGACAGTATCGAGGTGGATATTTATTATGGTACTAATTGTTTCCATGAAAATTTCTCATCGATCCCAACACTGATACGTAAGCATCGTCGCAAATGTGACAATCCACGTGGAATCTTTATTTCGGAGAAGTCATTGATAGCAGTAGGTTACTCAGTTCGCTGTTTCGGTTATTGCATTTTGATGGTTGCTTCAGAAAAATCATTGCCATATATATAGTGGTATTGTAGCTACAGCAATTAATATAGGCCACGTTGATTAAAATCTGCCCTAAAACAAAATACTCAACTCTGTAGCAGCCAATATAAAAGATTTTTTCTCGAATAGGTTTTACTTCATCTGAATCTCCTCCGTTACATACGTAAGAACCAATATACTTGGACATCAGAAAATGATAATTTTATTTATTTAAAGAAAAAAACGGGTGACCCGCTCTGGTCAGCTGCTGGCAGTTTGAGGCGCATTAGATTTCCCGTGGTTATGTTCCGACCTGTGTGTTCGGAGAAAAAACACTATTACCCATTTCAAACTTTCTTTTCGTTATACGTCGGTGTGTTTACTTGTTGATAAGCTATAAACTGGGGTTCGAGGGGTTCCTGGCTCGAATACCGATGTCTGCCAGGAATTTCACATGCCCATGACTTGACATTTAGCAATGGTGTTATTTGCTTTACATATACGAGGCGTATTCCAAAAGTAAGGTCCGGGGTACAAGATGTCACAGATGATAGGCCTGAATGACGTTTCCCACCTGCAGCGCCATCTACCAACTCCTGGTAAATATGCAGTATTGTTGGCGTGCCGCAGTAGCCGTATATCTATTGTTGAGAGCAGTTCGAAATGGCCGCGACAATCGTAGCTCCCGCCAGTTATGAAGTGCGCGGTGTGATTAGATTTTTGTTGGCAAAAGGATCGTCAGCTGCGGACATCCATCGCGAATTGTGTGTAGTGTATGGACCAAACATAATGAGTGAGAAACAAGTTCGACACTGGTGTCGAGAATTTCAAAGTGGTCGCACAGATGTGCACGATCAACAGCGGAGTGGCAGGCCCGGTATTCGGACCGACGCCATCGTCGAGCAAGTTAACCAAAAACTGCGAAGTGATCGGCGTTTGACGATTAGTGGTCTGGCTATGGAATTCCCAAATGTTGCTAGAACCTCAATTTACAGGATTGTCACTGAAGAGCTTGGATATCGGAAGCTTTGTGCGCGGTGGGTGCCAAAACTGCTCACCGCTCAGCACAAAGAGCAACGAATGCATAGCGCACGACAATTTTTGGAGCGCTGTAGACAAGATGGAGACAGTTTGTTTTCCCAAATTGTTACGGGAGACGAGACGTGGATAGCGTACACCAACGCAGAATCAAAACAACAATCAATGCAGTGGCGCCATTCCGGTTCACCCAAACCAAAAAAGTGTAAGCAATCGCCGTACACGAATCGCAAAATGATGGCTTCCGTGTTTTGGGACGAAAAGGGCGTCCTTTTGATCGAATTCATGGACCGTGGGACAACCATTACAGCTGACGTGTACTGTGCAACGCTCACCAAACTGAGACGTGCCATCCAAAATCGACGCGCGGGAAAATGTCGTCTGGCATCATCCTCCTGCACGACAACGCACGCCCGCATACCGCTTCCAAAACCAAAGAGAAGATTCAAGAGTTTCGTTGGGAAATCCTAGACCACCCTGCTTACAGTCCAGATCTTGCACCAAGCGACTATTTTCTCTTCCTGCATTTGAAACGGTGGCTAAGTGGACAACGATTTCAAACCGATGAAGAACTCAAGACGAGCGTTACCAATTGGTTCAGGTCCCAGGCGGCAGACTTTTATGCCGAGGGGTTAAAGAAACTGGTACAGCGTTACAGAAAGTGTATAGATATGAACGGCGATTATGTGGAAAAGTGAACTAGATATGTAGTTACATACTGACGTTAATAAAAACCTTGTATCCTGAACGATGTTTTTATTATGATCAAACGGACCTTACTTTTGAAATACGCCTCGTATATAGTAAACAATGAACATTCCGTGGTTCGTAAACTGCGTTCAACTGTAGTTCACCAAACAAAAACAACTGGACGCGTTACCTTATTCCTCCTGCCGGAAGATGTAGTGAGTGACATATTGGTTGTGTGACTTGTGTAGTAAGTTAGCTTTATTCATTAGTTGCTTGATGGGTGCTGTGAAAATTGTGATTCACCAATAAGGATTGCGTGTAACTCTTGCTGTTTGGTTATCCTATTTACTCCCTATGTGACAGTATCTTCAAACAATTTTAATGGGTTTAGACACTCGAAGCTCATTTAACGATAGTTATGAACGCTTAAGTGCCTCGTTATCAGTTCTGTTCCTTCCCAAATTATTTTTTAGAAATACTCATCTGGAAGACAGAATGAAATTACACACAATTTTATTGAAACTTGATCAAGGGTGGTTCATCTGTAAGGAAAGTCAGAATGTTAAAGGCACTGACAAGTATTATGATTATTTCTATTTCCTGAATTGGATCCTGTATGTCAAAATACTTGTATGAATGTTTCTATAGTTTACCACAGAACAGTGGGACGTCCTTGACCATTCCCTTTATCACTTGTTCCTGTTTGTGAAGAGAGGCGTGTTACGAAGAGAGCATTGTGTTGATACTTTTGGCGAAACTAACGTTTGTTTTTTCGGGCTTTACGCCTTTACGTCGTGGTCATTAGAGGCGGGAGAGGATTGTGTACTAGGAACGGGCAGGAATTCGACCATGGCCTTTTGAAAGAACCATTTGGCTAGAGTGATATAGGAAGTCATGGAAAACCTAAATCCGTATGTCCAGACAGTGATTTGAATCCGCTTCCTCCCGAGTCCCGAATGCCAGTCCTGAGCGTTTTCGTTGAAACGAACTCAGAATGGCACGAGAAAAATCGAACCTCGGTAACTATAAAACCGCTCGTTGTCAGTCTGAAACTTCACAAAATTAATTCCTCATCTTCTTAGCAAATTATACTGTTTACAAGATTACAGATTTTAAATTTTGAGAAGTACTTTCTGGTCAGTTGATGCCTAAATTCCAGGATTGTTTCCAATTTTCAGCTTAAGAATATGCATATATATTTGTATCAGAAATTATATCAGAAAATGCCAGTCGATTGTGAAACAATGCGAGAACTCTTGCTTCTCTACATTATTATCCGCTGATGACAGGATCGTTATGTAGCTGATATTGGTAACACATAATAGTTTATACGAAAACTTAAAGAAGATTGCAGACTGTGGAGTATTGGAAAAAAGTTTCAAGGGGACAGTGTTTGGATCCGTATTCCGAAGCAGAAGCTTTTTCTGTTGAACGGAACTGTGATAATTCTTGGTGAATTTAAATACCTAGAATCTTTCGATAAGAAACCATTTTTTGAGAGGACACAATACGGAATTAATCTGACTGAAGAAGACACAAGGAAAAAAATCAAGCGAAGTAAAGTATTTAAAGCAACACTAAAGGAATACTATGCTGCACTATAATTGTTCCGTATAACTCTTAAGTGAGAAACTCTGATAAGAGACGGAAAAGCACGAAGCTTAAAAGATCGTCGTAATGAGAAGAAACTTTTGAATGTCAGGGCTGCGTCATAATATAGCAAATATTATTTGAGAATTTCGTCTTGATTATTTTTAATGCGACAGGGCTGTGTCATGCGTTAATCAACCTCGAGCAGCCGGTGTTAAGAAACACGGGACCTAGGACGGAGTTGAACACGCTGACCGGGACATCCAAAGCGCGTAGCCGTAGGGGGAGAGGAGGGGGGGGGGATATCGACCTCGGCAAGGCCGCCAGCTGTGACCGACATTCCCGCTGCCCCACGTGTCCTCTCCTCTCCTCTCCACTCGTCTCGGACATCATTCTGCCAATACTAATACGAGGAGCTGCGAATGTGATCACAGAATTTTAAAGCGACAGGCGTTCACTAGAGTTACTGCAAACTAAATTATATATTACAAGGAATGTGACTTTCAGTGCGTTGGAACGTAGTGCAGTGAAACTTTCACTCAAAATCAGAAAAATGACATCCCGTTAAAATTGTCGTGGGTTCTGTTGCTGTTTCATCTTGACTCCTGTAAGGATAGCGGTTGCATAATCAATTTTATATTGCTCTATGTTCAGATAATATCAAATGCAAACATTGCGCGAACATGTTGAAACAGAAAAGTCATAGATGTCCATCAAAAGTTCACTTCACAGTTACCTCCAATTCCTAAAAATTTCGAAAACAACACTTGTCAGCGTGATAATTTATCAAACAAAAACACTTTACTAACATTAAAAAATGCATCTTATATAATTAATCTTGCGTAAATCATTAGCTCATTTATCCAAATCTGCGCGGCCGCCGTTAACTCTGTATTGTTCTAATAGTCACTTACTACATTTTTCAAAGCGAGAACGAAAACACGTCTTGCGATTATCACATTTACTGGAGGACTGTTGAAAGTATAGGCGTCTCGTCTCAAGTCACTCCCACCACAGTCCACACAGAGTCCCACTTAACAACTGGCCAATAACAGAGAGGCTAGGCTCCTTGCTAAATGTGAAAGTAACAATATATTGCCAAGTAAATAGAATGTAATCTCTTGGGCATGGCTGAAAATATTCGTTTAAATAATACAAAATACAGAAGTGAGAAATTCAGTATTATGAAGAAATCCAGCCAATCAGGAAATTTAAATATTTAATGTCGGCGAGAAGTTACTGTTATGTGCTTCTGAACTACCGAGCGTGGTGGTGTAACGGTTAGCGTTCTGGCCTCGCATTCGGGAGGACGGCGATTCGAATCCCCGTCCGGGCATCCAGATTTGGGTTTTCCATGGTTTCCCAAATCACTCCAGGCAAATGCCGGGATGCTTCCTTCAAAAGGCCATGGCCGAATTCCTTCCAATTCCTTGCCCCCCATCCTTTCCCGTCTCTAAAGACCTCGCTGTTAAGAGACGTTAAGCAGTTAAAAATGCTTCTGAACTGACATTTAAAAAATGATCCTAACAATCCACACTAATGATATTATAAATGCGAAAGTAACTCAGTCTCTGTTTGTTTGTTACGTTTTCACAATTAAACAACTTAACAAATCTTGGTGAAATTTGAGGAGGAAATACTATTACTAGAAAGGACATAGGATACTTTTTTTTCGGAATAAATGAAATATTTTGTCATAAACTATCCGAACTGGGACAGACGAACGAAAAGTGTGTATAGATCTCTGTAATGTTATATCGGTTGCTCAGGCTGTATTTCTCTCGCAGCTGGTAATTTAAAAGACTATATTTCCCACTAAAATTAGCCTTTGCGATGACTATCAATAAATCCCATCGACAGACACTGAAAGTAACAGAGGTGCACTTGTAAAAGATGTGTTTTTCCCTTGGACATTTATATGTAGCTAGCGCAAGGGTTTCAAATCCCCAAAGACTATATATTTCTTAGAGCAGCGGTTCCCTACCTATGGGTCGCGACCCACTGGTGGGTCGCGGAACAATCTAGATTTTTTTCACAAAAATGTATCTTTTAATTCATCTATTTAAGAAAATATAATACGATATTTTACAAGTGCAATAATCATGAAATCCTTAATTTTCTTCTGGATGAACGTACGAGCAGAGTATCCAGAAATCTCTAAATTAGCTGTGAAATTATTGATGCCGTTCAACACGACATACTTGTGTGAACGAGCTTTTCTACTTTATTGTTTTTGAAAAACAGAAATAATCTGTGTAGAAAGTGACTTAAGGTTAAAATTAACCAGTGTTAACCCTGATATCGATGCCCTCATCAGTAAACAGCAGGGCCAGAAGTCTCACTGATTGTAAATTTGTGTTTTTATAATAACTGAGTATTTTTGATTAACTTTGTAATAAAGCGGGAGGCGGCTTCACAAAGCATCACCTCATCGAGTTGACGGCTGAAATTCTAGGATTAGTTAAAACTCGATTTGCAAATTAAAATGCCACTGATCATATCTTGGTGAAAAACACCTACAAATCCCATTCTAGTGGTTGACTTGTAAGTTTACCATTGTGTTTTCCTGCTCCCAGTCTACCATATTTTCATACATTTGGGTGCAGTAAAACACAATGATAAACCTTCCAATAAACCACTAAAATCGGGTCTGCAGGTGGTTTCCACCAAAAAGCGACTTGGCAAACCAGTTGCATTTTGATATGCTGATCGCGTTACTTCTAATCGTGGAATTTCAGTAGCCAACTTGATGAGGTGACGGTATGTGCAGCCGACTCCCGGCCTATAATATGTTTGTTGTTTAATGTATCATCAATTCTTGTTTTGGTTGATAGTATATCCTTTGTATGAAAATTTGCCTTTTCGTAGGTTAGGATAGTCTATAGCTATCGATGTCATACAACAGTTCCCATTCTGATATTAGATAAACTCTCATAGTAGATGGGTCGCGAAATTTTTTTTTACTTAAAAGTGGGTCGTGTACCAATAAAGGTTGGGAACCACTGTCTTAGAGGACAATGTTGTTAACAAAACGGCATTGACATAAGATATCCCCAGAAACAAAAAGCTGCCGGAGGAATTGTGGTAGGAATTCTCATACAATTAATTCCCCTCACCCTCCCCCGTTTTAGTTTGTTGCTATTTTTAAACATGTCACAAACTGGTTCTCTTCATGAGATAAGTTCTAGAATGCCTTCTCCATCATATTATTCAGACTCCTTTTGAGTAACTTACGACTTTCTATATCCAATTTCCAATTCTAGCAATAAAATTCTAAATCCACATGTACGAAGTCGCGGGTAACATCTAGTAAGAAAATATAACTGTGTGTCAAACAATACAGATACTTAATGAAATATGATGACCATCAAATTGAAACAAAGATAAAACGGAAAGTAATAGATATAATTACAAGAAAATAAAGAAACTTAGCAGTAAAACTAGTATGTCCATTTCTAAGACAGCACGTTACAAGAATATATGGTCGAACTGTTTGAAATTTGTTTCAAAGTTCAGACAGCCAAGACGAAATTCTTCGTTACATACATTGCATTCGTTATGTCTCCGAATTCTTGTAGGTTCTTCATGTTTGTTTTTCAATAGTTAGTAACCTAAAGCAAGGTAGGTTCCCGTAGAATTCGTACCAACCCAAATGACATAGATAAAGAGTAGCCTGCTCATTTCCTCCCTATGTCTGGTGTTGTTTATGTTGATAGATAAATGTGAAGAGTGCTAAACATAATGTGTTGTCCATATTAGGCGTGAGATGTTAAGGAAAGGATGGGGTGAATCTCGATGCCCGGTTCATCTCGGGCTTGGTCTTCCGAGAGAAAGAAACGATCCATCAGGCTTTACATTCCCGTCCAACAGTGTCGTATGGTCTGCACCGCATACTCCCTGTGGACAAGTTCGGAATTTAACCCAGACATGGAATTGTGCACCTCTACTAATTTCTGGTCAACTGATGGCTACGGAAAATTTATTTCACTGCCGCTCACCCAAGTCAATGTAACGTCGAATGCCAGCTACCACAGCTACAAGGAAGCAGTTTGTTGTTAGTGAAGCGGAAGGAAATTTTTCCTCATAGATGAAATCTGCTTCGAAAAAACCGGCGCTCGGGCGTATTACATGGGGCGGAGGGGGAAGATGTAGGTTTGCGGTTTTAAATGACCTAAACGTGGACAAGCGATGAAGCCAATAGTACATAAACATGTCAATATTTATCCTGGTTCAGGAAATACACAGTAAGATTTGAGAAGAAGCTCTCATCTCACAAGTGGAACGTTTACCCCCTCCCCCCTTCTCTTCTTCCTCCCTCCCTTTCCCTTTCCCTTTCCCCTCACTCTCCCCTCCCTGCTGATGACTGTCGCCGCCACCTGATCCTTATTTCCAGGCTTCCAAACCGCATCTGACTGCTAATAGAACACAAGCCAGGTATCCTGGTACAGTATACATCTCTTGCGGTAAGATGTTAACCACATTAGAAGAAAATGTTACAATGAAAAGTCACAACGCTCTGTCACGGAGCATGAAGCTACTGGAAAGTTTTAATAAATTAATAGACTTGGAACAATTACCGAAAACATGGCTTATGTTGGAATGACTGTCAAAGCTATTTCGTTTACTGATGTAGGAAAAAAATAAAATTAGATACGTCGTACTGAATCTGCAGCTTGACGAACGTAAAAAAGAAATTCTGGTGCTTTACCGCTAAATAAACTCTAGTCTGAAAATAAGAATTAAGGCAACGTTTGGAAATAATGTGGACGCTGCGGTAGTTCAGTGAAAACTGTTTTTTTTTATCTATTTATTTTTTGTTTTTTGATTGATTGCGATTGTTAAATACAGAATTCTAAAAAATCAAGGCTTCAGAGCAGAAACTGGATTTAACCAAATCACTATTCGTTTGCATGTTCGCATCTTGTTCCATGTAATCGTATTCATTTAGTGGGACTCATTCAAGTTCAGACCATTAATTTTCCAAGCGTGCTTTTTTATGATACTTTCGTGTTTCGCCGAGGCCATAACCTCTTGCTTTATTTCTTATTTATCAGAACTGCATTCTCGACATATTGCCATATAAAACATGAATTTGCAGACATTTGTGAAACAAGGGAAAAAATAATCTTTAGTAAACAATATTTGTTAACACCAAACGGTCATTTGGATTACAAGATTGGGCACACGCGAGCTGACATTAAGGTTCGTGTAAAAATATCGTAAGAACGACCTATCGGAGTGTTTTTATTGTAAAATCTCGACTAATATATTCGCGGTTTAGTAGCGAGTTTTATTTCTATCCGTAGAGACTGATCTGAATTTTTACAAGCCTGTAGCAGTCTGGACAGCTGAGATTCAATATCTGAAATAGCCGAGAGTTTTTATTCGAAGTTGAACGTCGAAAGGTGCTATAGGCGTATTCAGTTTGCTATCCAGTAATTACCGAGGAGGAAATTCTTAGGGGAGGGGGGGGGGAAGATGGGGAGAAAGAGGGAAATGGTCTTTGTGTGGAGCTGCTCATGACACTTTCTCTCCAATGCTGAGTCCTGGAAAGGTTTTATGATTTTACGTCTTGTTGACTTCGACGTCATTAAAGGCGGGAAAGGACTGGGTTCAAGGAACAGGAAGGAATTCTGCCATGGTCTTTGATGGAACCATTTCGGCATTCGCCTGGAGTCATAGGAGCAAACCGTGCAAAACTCAAATCTGGATGATCAGACGGAGATTCGAACCCGCGTCATCCCGAATTCGAGGCCAGAACTTTACCGCTCATCCACCACGTTAGGTACCTAGGAAGGAAATGAGGAATTTTACCTCTGAAAGTTGTCATATATCCAAGGGTCAGTAACGGGAAATGCCTTACTTTTTTTACCGTATCTTGAAGTCTGTAAAGTCCCTACGATATTTGTTAGTTCGGTGAAGCATCACTTTCCTTGTAGGATATTACTGTATTAATGAGCAACGAAAGTCAATGTATCTAGAGCACTTTTGATATTCTATTACTAATATTTTTTTAAAAATATTCGAGATAATTTCTCTCGCAGGAAATTTTGTTTCAATTGACATTTTGCAATCAGTTATTCATTTTTGATGTTCTCAATCATCACGATTCGAAGTTTGAGTCTCCAAACCCGTCTTGTTTCTCACGCCTTTGATAACTATCCGCAATGCAAAGATAAGCTAAAATTTAATGCAAACATTAAATTCATCAAAAAATTAGACATTGCAAGATGTGTAGTAGTGATTGTTCGTCCGCTTACTTCCGGAGTTATACATCTCCCATAATATGTGAGCTGCCTGATGTTCGTTCGTATTTACGATTTTTTGTTTTATTTTTTTGACATCAATCTCTTGAGTGAAGTAATTGTTCATCTCTTCCTTCCGTGAACTAATCTCTTCATCTCAACTTAATTTCAATGTTTTTTAATGTAAATCCTCTAAATTTACGATATAATACGGACTTTGTATCATGTCTAGAAGTCCATAGAATTTAATTCAAAATGCATCTGTTAGTATTGTATAATTACTACACGATAGTCTGATTGATCGAACTTTATAGCTTTCAGTTAAGATCACGCGTAGTTGAAGAAACGTTTCTTCCGTGAAAAGTCATCTTTGGTAATACTTTATAAGGCCTTTTCTGGCTCTGACTGGTCAACTTTATCACCTGAGGTAAACCCGAACCAGATGGAAGGTATAGTACCACGCAAAGGTTCATTATGAATGACCGCATTAGAATTGAAATGGAAACGACGGTTACACTTCGCCACTGCGGACTGAACCAGAAGATCGTTGTGCACCGGTAACGAATGTAGCTCAACTGTCATCATTAACCCTCTCCCCTCACATACCCAACTGTGTTTAGCCCTCCCGTGGAGAGAAGATTAACCAGTTGTTTACAGCAATAGAACGCACAAGTTCCCAGCCTGTATTCATCTAGATTCTAGAAATACTTAGGCATGTGCGTTCTGTTAACTAAAGCGGCATTTTTAAAAGTATTAAAGACCAATCCAAAACCATTTCCCGTATTTCTTACCTCACCATTCCCATTGTGGTTTGATGGTTCAGTTGGTTAAGGCGCCTGAGTAGAGATCGAAAGATACCTATCCGAATTTTTAAGGCCGCTTATATTTACCTTCACCTCTAGCAAAGTTTTGCTTTGTTTATATGAAACAATTACGCAAACATTACCATCAACAAAATATATTTTAAGACAAACTGCGTGTGTGTGAATTACGTTACGGTAATCCTGTGGTTGTGTGAAGCATACGATTGGGATGAACGGATTTATTTATTTATTATTTTAGCTACAAGGGGGTAGAGCTTTTTCTTGAAGTGGTACTCGGGAGAACCTAACTGGGAAGTCTGGGAACCACTGTGTTAGGGCATCCACAAGGCGCACAAGGGCGACAAATTGAAAACTTTCACTCAGCCGTACAACCCTCAGGGAATTTCCATGCCCAAAATGCCACAAGCATTTATTCTTTACCATTTCAGTCAGACAACTGAATCTGCACCTGTTTTCACAATGCCAAATGGTGCTATATTAGTAATGTTAAATTCAGCAAGAATAAAGCAAACTTTACCGAGCGTGGTGGTGTAACGGATAGCGTTCTGGCCTCGCATTCGGGAGGACGGCGGTTCGAATCCCCGTCCGGGCATCCAGATTTGGGATTTCCATGGTTTCCCCAAATCACTCGAGGCAAATGCCGGGATGCTTCCTTCAAAAGGCCATGGCCGAATTCCTTCCCATTCCTTGCCCCCATCCTTTCCCGTCTCTAAAGACCACGTTGTTAAAATGGGACGTTAAACTGTTACAAAAAAAAATAAAGCAAACTTTGTCCTGAAACATGTCGCTGTCCGAGTTTGCATTAGCAATGAATTTATGTGTTTCAGATAATAACATCCCATATTTTAGTCCGACCAAGGAACGGATGTATTATCTATATATTCTTCCACGAGTCTTTAAATAAATGAAGGTTTATCTTCGTAAAGAACGCCCGGCCACCGCGTTGCTCGTTCAGATTCCATTTTAAACTGTATTTAATCTTTCCAACTTGAAATTCAAGCTCTGTGCATCCCGGTACCAGATCATTCGTAGTTAATTTTATTTCCCACCCCCCTCCCTTGGAATAAGATGAAGAGTATGTACTTTGATGAGGACTTGGTTCTTTTTACAACTTGTTAAGATGGGGACATGAATTAGTTGGTCCGTAAACGGATCCTCCTGTGGTTCCTGATCTGGTCTGCTTCATGACGTGTTTCTTAGGCTTGCATGTTCGCACATGTAAAGGGTGCTTCAAAAAAGACATTTAAATCTTAGAAAATGAATCGCTTCATGCAAGAAGGGACTTTATTTAAACATGGATGTTTGGTTTTGGTGGGTGTTTACATCGACTGGTGCAGGAAAGTACTTTCTGCAGTCAACTCCTCAGCCTCTAGAAGATATCACTTTTCGAAGAAGTTAGTATGTACAAGTTTTGAAAGTTTCTTAACATGCATCCTGATAGAATTGAACCCCTTCTTGCCTGAAATGATTCAAATATAGAAATTAATTTATAGAATCGGTTGAAATGTCATTTTCTACAAACAAACAAAATCCAGATTTACTGAGTACCGTAGCACCAAATTGCGTTACAGGCACGCGCAGTTAGAACTGGCGTTGAACGGACTTAATGTGTGTTATGGTTTCACGACACGAACTCTGCAACAGCAGCACAGCGTAATTTTCTTCACTCCACAGTTAACTAAAAATTTACTCCTAGCAAGACGCTCACAGCAATTGAGTACTTGGTAGGTGTCCGTTGCCCAAGTCGTGGGCGTGCAGGTCAACTGTATTAACACCTCTCTTTCCAGAATCTACACTTGGATATTCTTTTTCAGGAATTTCACTACAGTGTACGTTGCGCCTTTATCTGCAATTCTCGCTCAGCTTAACAAAAAAAAAAAAACGAGTCTACACTACAGTTGCAGAAGCTGGGATGTCTTGCGTCACCAAAGAGCCCACATAGGACCAAATAAACTTTTTCCCATTACAACTTTAGACCTCGTCGACGTCGTTCCGAGGTTTGTGAACGAGTAACGGAAAGGAATTTAGCCATGAAATCTTGAAGGAAAAATCCAAACATTCGCCTGGAGTGATTTCTAGAAACCGTGTAAAACTGAAAGTTGGGTGGCCGAACGGGGATTTGGCCCTACGTTCTTCCAAATGTCAGGTCCCAGAATTACCTCTCACTCATGAGTTACTGTACAAAAATGGCACTTTAATGTAACTATTTCGTCATTTTGCTACAAAATGACACTTTAACCGTTTCTAAGAACTGTAGAGGAAGACAGATTAGAATATATGAAGCAGATAATTGAGGACGTGGGTTGTAAGGGATACGTAGAGATGAAGAGGTTAGCACAAGGTAGGAAGGGGTGGAGGATTGCATCAAACCAGTCGAGAAACTGATGACAAACATACACAAAAAAGATTTCTATAAGTTTCTTGAAGCACCATTTAAACGTCCTGAGTGTCGCTAAGTCATGGGCACAAGTCCGAGAATGGTCGTTTCTCATGAGCGCATTCCGATAACCGTTATTAGCCACAAGATCGGTAATCGTCTGTCCTGCTGTAGCACCTTTGAAAACAATAAAGAGATCATCAAAGGATATTTACGAGGAATGTGATTCTAGACGTAGATAACAAATTTGCATGCCTTTAGTTAAGCTTAATCTAACGATAAGAATTTTGCTTTTAAATTCTACATAGTAAAATGCTGTGAAGTAATGTTCGCAACCAATTCCCGATCCAGTAATTATTTTGAACTCAGAAGCGCATAAAGCGTGTTTCTTATTGGTACCATGGAAAGAGTTAACAGCATCCTTTATCTTGAAGTGTGACGGTTGGTTTCTTTCTTTTCGTAATGTATACCAGAAAGAAGAGACAGGCTGGTAGGTCATATTTTGAGACATGCTGGATTGGTTAATTTGCTGGTCGAGGGAACGGTTGAAGATAAGAACTGTAGAGGAAGACAGAGATTGGAATATATGAAGCAGATAACTGAGGACGTGGGTTGTAAGGGATATGTAGAGATGAAGTGGTTAGCACAAGACAGGAAAGGATGGAGGATTGTATCAAGCCAGTCGAAAGACTGATGACAGCAAGAAAAAAAAATATAAGTGGTTTGGTGACTAAGTTGATAAGACGCTTGCCTTTAAAATAATTTTAATTATTAAAAAACCGGTGGCCAGGAATTTTTACGGTCTTTGTTATGTTAATGAACTATGCCAAGACGTTCCATGCTTCACGTTAAGCTATAGGTCCCGGAAAAGGAAACTAGCCATCCTATATCTGTCATATACTGGCGGAAATTAAAAGTGCAACATCCAGACGGAATATGTGGTGAAATGGCTTACCCTGCTGTGATTTCAGAACGTCACACACGTGCAGCCACTGGTGTCTTGGTTTGAGGGCAGTCAACTTCGACAGCAGGACTGAGTTGGTTGTCGTTGAAGGCACAATGGCAGCCCACTACTACGCGGACGAGGTGCTGCACCTTATTGTGATACCCTTCATGTTCACCATCCAAAACGCATCTTCCAACAGGATAATGCCCGTCCTCATACTGTGGCCATCACAACACAAGCCTCGCAAGTGGTTACGATCGCAATTCGGACAGCACGGTCCCCAGATTCGTCCCGAACAAGGCATGTCTAGGATACCAGGAGTAGACTCATGAGATCACAGGGTCACCCAGCTCAAACTGTGCTTCAGTTGACTGCTCAAGACATGCATGTGTAGATAGACATATGCCAAAAAGATATCCGAACACTTATTCATTCAATGCCGGAGGAGGGCGCACTTTTTACTGGCAACTGCATCTAAAGATAATAGACTTAGCCTGATCAATTTCAGTTTATCATTTGTTCTGGGTATGACCTTGGATATACCTACAAAGTTTCTTAAAATTCTACAATTCCTGTCTGGATGCTGCACTTTTAATTTCGGCCAGTAAACTTTCTCAGTATGTTGTCTTCTGGAGTATCCAACCGGCCTTCGGGAATGAGGGATAAGTTAAGTTTAAATACCAGAAAGAAGAAGAAAAATTGGAGCGTTTTAAATGTGGCAAATTAAATGGGATATGTAAAGCACGAAATAAACGTGTTTTGAAATCGTGGAAGAGGAAAGAATTTTATGGAAGAGTCGCGCAGAAAGAAGAGGAAGTTTGGTGGATCACGTTTTGAGACATGCGTGATTGGTTAATTTGTTAGTGGAGAAAAATCTGAGTAAGAGTTGCTGAGGAAGACAAAGATTCGAATATAAGAAGCAGATAATTAAGAATGTAATGAGAATGCTGTATTGGTTAGGTTAAGCCAGGATAGTTAGACGTGGAGGACTGATGGTCATTAGCACTAAAATGTTCTTCAAAGAAGATTACCAAACGAGCTACTACGAAAGCTAAGTATGAACGTAATATCTCTTGAAGGTAGTTGTGAAGTCAGATGTCTGCCCCAAGTTAAGCATAACTTCATTTTTTCAAGCTGTGACATGATTCGGCACTTTTGTGGGAGATGTATTATAGGATCAAGTGCTATATCAGTCATTGTAATTTGTTCGGTTAATGCAACCATCTATTAAAGTTGTACGGATCACAAATTATTGTAACATTGGTTACATATACTTATTTTAGTAAGCATCGAGAATGTAATGTAACTGACTTGACGAAGACCGCAGCGAGCGTCTTGACTTACAGGAGCCTCTGGGGTGTATGGTGACTCTGCAAGGCTCTTATTTCAGACCACTGACCGCTGCAACCGGCGTAGCAGGTTTCTATAATGCTTCTCGTGGTCCTGTGAAATCTTACAGGCTGAAAATTAAGTTCTGTACCTCATCAACATGAGTCATAAAAAACTTCAGTCCACAGCCAGAAGGTTGGATGGATCCTCCCGAAAGAGGCATACTGAGCCATTATGTCAGAGGTACTGGGCGTATACTGGCGATGAGGCATGGAAAGATATTGCAGTAAGTATGAAAAGTAGTTCATGGAAGGGAAAAGATGACCATGACCACAAGCTGGCACTCGATTTCAGGCACAAGGGTGTAGGGTGATTTTCTTTTTAGGTAAGGGTGTCGGGGATTTGAATGAGTTACCAAGGAGAATGATGAATAACTTACCGAAAACGTTAAAAGAATTTAAAGTTAAAATTTTTAGAGGGCAAATTCAGGTGTGGGTGTAGGGGGAAGCTGGGTGTGTAGGGAAATTGCAATTAAATTAAATTAAAGGTAGGACGGCCAATTCCTTTCCTGTGGGACCTACAGTTTAACGTGGAATCCGAACCACGGAATATGTCATATAAACACATTGAAACGAATTACGATCCTGACTTCTAGATTTCCCTCATTGGTTCAACACTTCCGTAAGTTTTTATTCCAATCTTGCTTTCAATGATGAAGCCGTAAACCAGCACCATTTGTAATTTGTCCCCGGTGTATGTAATGGTAGAAACTATCCACGCATAAACCAACAAAAAATGAGCTGTAGGCAATAGTATCGTAGCGAAATAGAAAATGATATCCTTAAGCGAAACACTCATACAATCTGTTTCAAGAGGAAATTAATTTACCAAATAGCGTGGCGAATCGATGGGCGTATTGTTTCGTCTACCTTCGATAATTCTGTTCATGTGCACTGATATTTCTATTTTATTGATCTGTCTTGTACATTTTTACCATTAGATCTATTTTAGACGAGTTTACAGCTGGCAAATAACTTATCAACGGGCAGTTTCAGTTATTGCAAGTTTAATATACAGCGCAAGCTACAATCATATAGCTAATTCAGGAAGTGTTTTGAGCAGTCTGATGGTTCAGTGCTTAAGGTGCATGGAAGGGAATCGAGAGATTCCATGTTCGAATCCCTGTGGCGAGCGGATTTTTTGTTGTTACTAAAATAGAGCTTTACCTTTGTCAAAGCTTTGCTTTGTTCTTGTGAAGTTTTCTAGAACCCTCCTCAGGATCACTGGTTTAGATTAAGTAAAGACGAGCAGAATGCTCGGCAAATCGAAACCCTGTCACTTGGTGGTCGGATAATCCGTCGGTAGAGCAACAATGCCATATCCATTTATTACTTTGTTGTTAACTTAACCCATTGGTAAGGCAGCGTCCATAACCGCGCAGTTCCATTTTGGCCTCTTGTGAAACCCCCCCCCCCCCCCCTCGCCCCTCGACCGCGTGGTACACAGATTTTTTCCCCTCTTGATTCCAGAAGGCATTCTGTACTGTTTTCTCTTGTCGGACTATCGTAAATTACGTACGGAGATAATTAAATCACAGAAATTAATCGTTAAATTTAATCGTTTCGTAATTAAATTTAATCGTTTCGTAATTAAATTTATCAATTTAATATTGTCTGGCGGAAGCCTTCTCGCAAAGTGTTTGCCACGACTCGAAAGAAAAAAGTCCAATGCATCATGCGAGCACCTAATCAGGAAGAGAGCAAATTCGCCATCCTACCTACTTAGACTGCAAAGGGGGCCCATGACCCTCCGAGGTTTCATCTGGGTGGAATGAAATTATTTTTAAAAATAATAATGCGAGCAACCGCTAGCATTGGGGAAGATGGGGATTCAAATCTCCGTCCGGCCAACCTGACTACAGTTTTCCATGGTTTTCCATGGTTTTCCGTAGTCCCTCCAGACGAATGCCGGGATGGTTGGTTTAAAAGTTCATGTCCGACTTGCTTTCCGATCCTTATCCTCTTAGGTAGGCTGAAAAGGCTCCGTCAGACGCTAAAATACCTCGCTTCCCATGCTTCACCTGGAAATAATGAAAATAATACTAAAAAAAAAAATCGTACGCTTTCATGCACTATATCTATCTAAATGAAGCTGCTTCATTCTGTTCTTCTTTTCCCTAGATCGGCTTACAAAATATTCGTAGCAATTTATCTTGTAACGGTTTCTTTCTGAGCATTCTCACTTCTATCCCCTCCTCGTTATCCCTTCAAAGTACTATCTTATCTCCGAAATATCTTACCTTGAAAGATCCATCATAATATGAATTTGAAACACCCGGTATCGTAATCTCTTCAGGGAAGTTGGAAGGGGTGTGTACGTTTGCTACTAAGCTCAGTTTCTGTGCTATTGAATCAAATCTTACAAATATAAGTTCTGTTGCAAGTTGTATTAAGAGAGGGCTACTGTACCCAACAGATGCCACTGGACGGTAAAGGAACTGGACTTGCACCCAGCGTACACTTTTGTGCCAGTGTCTGAAGAGGTTAAACGTAAATGTGTCACATTGCTTTTTATATTCCCTTGTTTTTCATTGTTTCTTTGTGTTCATTGGTCGATTTGATCTTTGGCGGTGATTGAAAAGCAAGAATGTGTCATTAAATATTTTCCTATCTGCAAAGATAAACTCATTTTTCAATTTTTCGACTGACTATGAACACCACCTGCTAACACGAATTCTTTTTTCTAAAATACCGACCGTGGTGGGTGAGCGGTTAACCCTCTGGACTCGCATTCGGGAGGACGCCGGTTCGAATCACTGTCAGGTCATCCAGATTTGGGTTTTCCATGGTTTCTCCAAATCACTTCAGGCAAATGCCGGAATGCTTCCTTCAAAATGTCATAGCTGAATTCCTTCCTGTTCCTTGTCCCCAGTCCTTTCCCGCCTCTAATGACCTCGATGTCTACGAGGCGTAAAGCCATAAGCAATATATATAGCTAAGTGGCAGCGAATTTCAGAAATCCTCTTACAATGATATTTTTTACCGTGACATGAAAGTAGCCCTTTTTCCCCTTAGTAAGGTAAGGAATGTATTTGGTTGCAAATCTCAATCTTAAAAAAAAATGATTTATTGTCCGTGTCGCATGACGAAGTTTTGGAACATACGGATTATATGAAAGCACGAAAGTAGCTTATTTTGGATATCGATGTCTTGTGTGTTATTCCCTTCATCATCTTGATGTTGTATTAGCTTATGGGGCAGTTTTCAAGGACGTTGCATTATTGATTGTTTGTTGTAGAAATTGATCTTCTTGGTGTTTTGTTCAAGCTGAATGTAGATATTTAGTTGTGTTGGAAACTACTCCAGCGAGTCTGGTTTTTAATCTGAAAATTATTTTGGTTTACGAAATGTAACTTTCATGTTATTCAAAAAAGTGCGTACCGAGTTTTATTTAAAAAGACTGTACGTAGGAGGCGCATGCATGAGCCGACAGTTGTGCGTAGCTAGTGGCGTTGTTTGGGTCTGTCCTCTGAGGACTGCTCCAATTAGTGACTGACACGCGTCTCACCTCCTCGCTCTACCACTACTCCATTTATTCTCTTTTTCACTGCTGTGCAAAGAGTTCAGTAACTTTACAAACTTTTTATTTCATTCTTTCATGTTTCAGTATCCTTTGAACTTTATTTGCTTTTTATATGATTTCTCGCCTGCTCATATTTTGGACGTTACGCTTTAATACAATTTACGAGGGCTGTCCAGAAAGTAACTGACGTTTTGTAATAAAAATAAACAAAGTGAAAAAAACGATTTTTATTATATACATTTTAGAGGTAAACTCTTAGGCTATTTTTCAACATAATCGCCATTTAAATTAAGGCACTTATCATAACGTGGTACAAGCTTTTCGATACCCTCTCTGTAGAAATTTGCCGCCTGAGACTTCAACCACTGGTTTACACCGGCATGCAGTTGAGCGTCAGTTTCAAACCGTTGTTTAGCGATCCACGTCTTCATCGCCGGGAACAGGTGGTAGTCGCTCGGTGCCAAATCCGGGCTGTACGGCGGGTGATTGAAAACTTCTCATCCAAAACCATCCAAGAGCTCTTGGGTACGATTGGCCGTGTGTGGACGAGCGTTGTCGTGGAGAAACAAAACTTTCTCACTGAGTTTTCCCCGATGCTTGTTTTGTATCACGCGTCTTAATGTTCTGAGTGTTTCGCAATACCTTTCTGAAGTGATTGTTTGGCCACGTTCAAGAAATTCAACGAGAATCACAAAACACAGTAGCCATAATTTTTCCTGCTGACAGCGTTTGCAGACACTTCCTCGGTTTCTTGGGCGAATGCGTGTGTCCCCATTCCATAAACTGCCGTTTTGTTTCACAGGTGACGTGCTTTACCCAAGTCTCGTCGCCAGTTACGATACGATCGATAACTTGGTTTCCAGTTTTGGCGTAGTCTTCCAGAAACGTCAGTGCTGCAGCAAGTCTCTGTTTATTGTGGTCTTCTGTTAAGATTTTCGGAATCCACCTGGCACAAAATTTGTGGTAACCAAGTTTACCAACCACAGTCTCATGAACTAAACTCCGTGAAATTGGGGGGAAATGTTCTGAAAGCTCCGTAATCGTGAAACGACGATTTTCAAGGATTTTTTCGTTGATTTTCACCACCAGTTCATCACTCACAACACTAGGCCTACCCATGCGGTCCTCATCGTGAACATTGGTTCGACCATTTTTAAAATCAATGCACCATTGCCTCACTCGGCTTTCACTGATTATTCCTTGGCCGTACACATCACAAATCTGGCGATAAATTTCAATTGGTTTGTGATTTTTCGCCAACAAAAACCGTATTACAGCTCGCACTTCACAACTGGCGGGATTTTTAATTGCAGCGCTCATTTTAACACTCTACTGTATTCAAAGTACGATAGGAACGATGTGCAAACTACCACGGCTGGTTGCAGAGACAATATAGGCTGGTTGCGTACTGAATGTATGAACAGTCTGACGCCAAGATGGCGGCGCTAGGAGCACCCATTGTTGCGCCAGGTCAAAACGTTTGTTACTTTCCGGACAGCCCTCGTATTTTAAAACAAAATCTTTTGTATAATTGTCCTGATCGAATATCACAAATTTACGTCGAATTTCTAGTACACGCTTATAACGTACTGCGAGCACACCACTTGGATTATCTGATTTTCATGAAAATCCATGATTAGGGAGCGTCCATAAACAATGTAGCTTCATTTTGGCCTCCTGTGAACCCCCCCCCCCTCCTCCCCACGTAGCCCTACATGGCTTTTGCTTCTACCCCCCCCTCCCCCCCCCGTAGCAGTTGCTTTTTTCCCTTTTGATTCCAGAAGACATTTTGTACTGTTTTCTCCTGTCCGATTATTATAAATTACATAGGAAGATAATTAACTGAAGGATATAAATATTCACATGCTGTTGTGTGTTCTGTTCCTCATTTTAACAGCGAAAATTTTATGAAAGGAAAGCTACGTGGCCTGGCTCGGAACCCCCCCCCCCCTCCTCCCACGTAGCTCAGCGTAGCATTCCAGCCAACCCCTTCACCCCTCCCCCTCCACGTAGTTTGTGCACGCTCCCTTACCAGTCTTATGTCAATGTTTCTTTCAGTTGTACCGAGCATAGTGGATAGGCGGTAGCGCACTGGTATCGCATTCGGAAGGACACATGTTCCAATCCTGTTCCATGGTTTCTCTAAATCACGCCGGGCGAATGTCGGGATGGTTCCTTTAAAAGACCATGACTGAATTCCTTCCCATTCCTTATCCCCTTGTTCTTTCCCGCCTATGATAAGCTCGACGTCGACGAGGTATAAAACCAAAAACTTTTTTGTTTACAGTTCGTAGTTTTGTTTTGAATTAGTCAGTTTCTAGCATAGTGTATAAAACCCGCTTCTCGGGATTGCAGACGTTCTCCATTCTCCAGTTTTCATAATCATATACCCAAGATCGACCAATTTTAACGCTGCTCCAAATCATCATATTAAAATTCATCATCGATTTATAAGCCTCCGGCAAATACAAAACGAAATCCTGGAAGCAAATATGTGTGGGTAGTGAATGGAATTTTTTAAGTCAGCCGCCATAAATGTTACCAGCTTAGGCGTTGTTATGTGTCGCAGCGCAGCATGAGTAGGACTTCACATGCCTTTCGCAAAGGATCTGAACTGGGTCCGTTGCCCGACAATATCCTATGTTGTGGGCGGTCAAAAATTCTGTATGTTATTACCGTTTCTTCTTCTTCACACCGAGCGTGGTGGGTGAACGGTTAACGTTCTGGCCTCGCATTCGGGAGGACGTCGGTTCAAACCCGTCCGGGCATCCAGATTTGGGTTTTCCATGGTTTCCCCAAACCACTCCAGGTGAATGCCGGGATACTTCCTTCAAAAAAGCCATTGCTGAATTCCTTCCCGTTCCTTGTACCCAATCCCATTCCGCCTCTAATGACGTCGATGTCGACGAGGCGTAAAGCTATAAGTAAAAAAAAAAGTTCTTCTTCATCGCCTTTTCCCAAACTTTTGGCGTCGGCTGCCTGCGATGATTTTTTAATCAACGTTGGCATGGTCAAATTTGGGGCTATAGTTTTACAGCCGGACGCCAAACATTTTATATCTACTGCCAAGTCGTACTAAGTACTAATGTGGGACCTGAGGTGTTTCCATCTGTCTGAAGCGTCTAACTGTATACAGCGCATGATAAGTGTATTTTTTGTTAGTGGAATGTGTATTTTATGAGACGGAGATTGAGGACCATCCCGCCATTCGCCTTGATGTATGCGGTAAACTGCCTAAAAACCGCAGTCAGTCGGAGTAGGCGGATATCTGGGCTTGTGCCCGGTCTCTAATACCCGATCCAGTGTGCGGCGTCTCAGTGCACTGGGCACGCTGGATAGAATACTACAGTTTGGAAGTTATTTATTTAATACTGTCTGTGGGCACAGGCTATGAGAAGAAAATTGTAACTGGTTTTCTACATTGTTCGCACTCTTCACCCCAACGAATAAGTTAAAAGGCTTCACAATGGATTCTAATTGCGTGGGGGTTCAAAGTGTGGACGGATGTGTGTTTAAAGGACGTGATGCTGATGACATGGTAGGCATCTGAACCCGTTCATTATTTGCCTCCTGAGTGAATACTGTGGACTGTTTTGGTTCTGCATTTTGTCATTGTGACGTTCCTTCGTTGTTGGTCGTGCCTGTTTTTTTCTTACTGCTTTACGCCTCGTCGACTACGAAGGTCATTAGAGGCGGGACAAGGAACGGGAAGGAATTCGGCCATGGCCTTCTTGAAGGAAGCATCCCGGCTTTGATTTGGGGAATCCAAAGAAAACCCAAATCTGGGTGCCCGGACGGGGATTCGAACCGGCGTCCTCCCGAATGCGAGGCCAGAAGGTTAACCGTTCACCCACCACGCTCGGTCGAGTGCCTGTTGTTACCTCCTTGTGATGATAGCTTCCCACGGCCCGTGGTTTTGAATGCCATGCAGCCGAACTGTGCGGATCAGCACGCGCCACAGGCGATCTCTCGCCACCTCGCACCCACCTCCCCACCACGTTGCCTACTGTCGTTTCAGCTAGCCGGGCGTTTGATGTTTACCGACTAGGCGACGGATAGAGGCCAGTAGAGGCGGCTCCCTTCCCACGGTCCGCTGTTCATAGCTAGTTCGGCGCGGTCCGCAAATACACGGGCCATGAAAAGCCACCTGTACGGCATCAATCCTCGGCGTTTGCGTGTCCTGTAGGGATGTAACGAAGCTCCGACCTGAAGTGCGGAACATCCGCATGAAAACCTACCTCCGCGTCCGCAACTTAACGGAAGCTTTGTTTACATTATATATATACATAAAGAGTTTCTTCCCTAGCTAACAACGTGGTTTTTTTTTTATGAACCTGCAGTAAGAAAAGCGCCCTATTCACGGTCGAACTTGTAGGATCTGCGTGTAGAACTACCGTAGGATACCCTCACGCATTCACGCTACTAGAAGGGGTCCAACAAGATGTCCCAATCAATCCTTTTCACTCGTACTTTCTCGCGTCACGCCAATGTTCTTAATATCGCACATTTGTAGGATATTTCTTCCAATCAACATCCAACGCCGTAGCTTGTAGGACGGCAGGGATATGTGTTGATTGTCTGGGAGTCCAACAACATCAAACATCCATCACGTCCTATGTAGTCCTGCAACACGTTTCCTGCCCAACCAGAGTACTGCATCGGAAAATCGAATCATCATAGATCGTACAGGTTTGATTATGAAAGGGTCGCTAGAGCGGTGGAAAGGCGGGTGGCGGGCACGGAGACGAGCGATTGCGTGGCCTTGTGCTTGCCACTTGAATTATTCGATCCGCGAACTACGTAAAGTTCATATGACAAAGATTATTTTGTCGACGTGTGCGCACTTACGAAAATAATTTCACTTTAGTAATCATCCCATGATTTTTCTTGATAAAACAGAGCCAAAAAATAAATCAATATGGCAGTCTTATGCTTATGCAAAATGTAGAATTTGTGATAAAAATATACTTATTTTCGTTTCAAGTTTTTATTTTTGATAATTATAACTTTATTTTTGATAACTTTATTTTTCCACCTCCGCTTCCACTAAACATACGCAACCGCGGAGGTCACGCACCGAACCTCCTCACCTGCATCCGCAACCCTGAGGTCCTGATTGCCTCCCCATTATGCTGTGTCCTCTGGGTTTTCGCTTCTGCCTGTGTACGCTATGCGTGAAGCTTGCTGACTCCGTGCTGCCCCTCGCATTCAATTTGCGTTGCCCTCTGTTACTCAGCTTTTGTCTCCATGCGACGCAACCTTTCTTTCATATTACTAATTATCTCAGGCGTTCTACTTGAGCCTTTATGAGCAGCAGCATCTCTACTCCCCATTGACAATATCGGCAGCGTTCTGCCCAGTTGATCAATTAGTTTAAAATAGATTTTTTTTTTTTTTTTCGCTGCTTGTTGCAGTAAGCTCTGAATACTTTCACTTCAACAACAAATAAGAGATGCAGCCGTGCTGAAGTACACAAAACCTTAGCCCTATACGCTGGAGAAATTATTCCAGGGACCTGAGTATCTTGCGATAATTTATGTGGTTTTACGCTCTCCGTGTCCTTCAGCGTCTCGCACGTGTGTCCACAATGTGATACGCTTGTTCATTAATATGCGTTCCGCTTTTAACACGGCTGAAAATAACACACGCACATAAGTGCCGCCTTCCATGGTCTTTATAGGCTGCTGGCTAGTATTTTGGGAACACAGCCTTCCCGGCTGTTCGACAGTCGTCGTACATCGTCACTTTACGAGGTGCTTGACCTGGTATTAAGCACTGCGCTCGTTTAAATTGGACCCGATATTTTACAGCGTATCGGGCTTGAAAAAAAATGCATCGTATGACTTAACAACTACACTGGATAAAACTACATGTAAGTAAGTAAAAGAGACAATAATTGTGTTAAGCTACGCTCACTAAATCGCAGATGTAATTTTCGAACTGTATATTTCGCATCTCTGATCATGGATAGTGCTGATCCATTTGGCACCATTAATCTGAAGATATTTTCTGGCAGAGGGTACTTCTCATTTTTGCTTACAGTATCCCGAGAACATGCAAGCTTTTAATAGTATCCTGTTTCTTCACTGTCCCAAATAAAACTAATTGTCCATTTGACCGCCAGTTTGTCCTTGACGGAACGTGATGGGTGGGCGGTAACGCTCCTGCCTCGCATTCGGGAGGACGCGGGTTCGAATCCCCGTCTGAGCATCCAGATTTGGTTTTTCCATGGTTTCCCCAGATTACTCCAGGCGAATGCGGGGATGCTTCCTTCAAAAAGGCCACGGCCGAATTCCTTCCCTTTCCATGTTCGCAATCATTTCCCGCCATTAATGACCTCAACGTCGACGAGGCGTAAAGCCATAACAAAAAAAAGTTTGTCCTTGCGATTTACATTCCGACCGTAGTGACTTAAGTTTTTAGGTGGTTTTTCGTAATCGCCTAGTCCAGGGATTCTCAACCTGTGATACGAAGAAGATGGGACAAATGGTCCGCAGACAAAACATCATTATTCATTTCGTTAATGAATATTAATAGTTTGTTCAATATATAATTCACTTTCAGAACTTCGCTTCCAATTTCATAACAGTGTTCCCGTAGAAATTCAAAACATGCTTTTAAATTTATTGTTATAATGGTACAAAGAACGGTAAAAAAATAGTGCCGTATAAGTTAGTGGTCCGTAGAGTTAACATTTTACCGGTCCTATGGTTGAGAAACTGTAATCTAGACGAATAATGGGAATTACAGGTTTCACAGTTAGATGGTGACACTTAGCCGTGGCTCTGGGACAAACCCGCTGGTAAACAGTTTTCGCGGTCCAGTGCAAGTGGAGCAATTATGGTTCCAGTCTGGAATGACGTTCACAGATATTGATGTGCTAGGTCAGACGGCATTCGATTGGCGTGGGACTTTCAATAGAGTTATAATGATATATGACAAAGTAATTGCGAAATAAAAACTTCTGCTCGCAATTTGAGTATATATTAGATGTACTTTTTGTTTCATTACAGGAATGGTCAACAAAGGATGCAAGTTTCAAGCTCCTGTGTAATAACGTTTTCGAGTTAGAATAAAAAAAATGGTGTAAAACTGACAACTTTAAGTGCTGCGCACGTCTTTTATTTCCTCCAGAAACAAGAAAATAATGTTTTGGGTCAAGAAATTTACTTCGTTTACGAGTTATTTGGGACCTGTGACAGACATGATACATTTTTCATTAGGTTACGAAATATTGAACAGCGGACCCTGTGAAACAACGGTAAAACGGCAAAATGATCAACTTGAGTTCGTTTCTTATTCATCCTTAAGCATCCTATTATCGGTAACAATCTGATCTACTTATACCAGCTCTTCTGAAATGCTTTGTTTTTATAATTTTTGTTTCTGTCAACAAATATTTCCATGCGTAGTGTCATTAACATACCGTTCGTGTGCTGACGTATTCATTGGTGGATATGTCTAAATTGTTCTCGGTTGTCCTGTAGGATGGTAGCGTAGGGTTGCGCAATATTTCGGTCGAAAGCGGGCGTCCTTCAACAGGCGACTGCCGAGCATCTGTATTCCATTTATTCAATCGTGTATGTCCCGAGATATGCGTAACAATCAATCTCTCATTTCTTTTACTATCCTGCCAACTTTCTCTTCGTAACTTAAACCATTCACTCACCGTAGTATTTTCTGAATTTTACTGCCTTCCGTTGCGCAAGTTTCACTTTGAGTGATGTGGATGGAAGTCTGTTCACTACACACTGTTGTTATAATGGCCGTATTATAAAATTACTTTCCAATATTTTTAATGCCTGTCCTTCAATAGTCACCAGGTAATGATTTACTTTTGCGTCTGTTTGTATTTAGCCTAAATTCGTCTTCTTAAACATAGTTAACTTTTCCTCTTCAACTAATAGCATGAACCGTCTGACAGAGCGTGGTCGGTGAGCGGTTAACGCTCTGGTCTCGCATTCGGGAGGACGCTGGTTCGAATCCCCGTCCGAGCATCCAGAGTTGTTTTCCATGGTTTCTCCAAATCAGTCCAGGCGAATGGCGGGATGCTTCCTTCTGAAAGGCCATGGCCAAATTGCTTTCCATTCATTTTCTCCAGTCCCATCCCACTTCTAATAACCTCGACGTCGACGAGGCGTAAAGATATAAGTACTGTAAAAGAAAAAAAAAAATAACCGGTCTGGTAACTCGGTGATTGAGGAGCTTGATTTGAAAAATTAAGGTCACGGGTTCCAATCCCGTTGGGATAAAGAATTTTTGTGAGTTCTGCTTAATCATATGAGCTGCACTAGGACGTTCGTTGGTTAGGATTCCATATAAAACTGTAGGTCCAGATACGGCATAGGCGAAATGCGCGGCAAGTCGAAACTGTCACCAGAACGCAACACCACATGAATTTAACTATTAGCAAACTATAATCAGCAAAATGAATGTTTGATTTTCTTTTTCTCCTCGACTTTTATTCAACTCTGAAAAATTTCTCTCGTTCTCTGCTTGTGTGTTAAAGTTGAATATAAAAAATGACTGTGTATCCTTGGTTCTTTCTTCAGTTGATACTTGTCTGTATCGATTCTCGACGTTAGCTGCAGTTTCGTAATTACTACAAACATTAGAAACAATTCTTCTTCAGAAGCATACACTTCCTGTAGAGTGTGTGTGTGTGTGTGTGTGTGTGTGTGTGTGTGTGTGTGTGTGTGTGTGTGTGTGTGTCAGTCAATGAGATGCAACATGTTTGCAGGCGGATGCTATCGGAAGCCTTCATTTGCAGCGTTGATATTATTATATCCATTCTTCCTGAATATTTTTAGTCATACCTATTATCGCGCACTTTTTTCTATTTGATATGTTACTATAAAAATAATTTTGAAAGGTCTACGCAACACTTGTTCACTGCATGAAAACTACTCTGGTAATGGCTCTCATGTCTTTTGAATACCATTTTGTTGCACTGTGTGTGTCGCCTCTGCTGCACTGAAGTCTTTGAAAATCCTTGAATCCTTAAAGCTGGATTTATTGTATGAAGTGTTCTTTTCCCATCGAATTATTGGTCATAATGACCACTTTGTTCTGTTTCTCCTTTGAGCCACTGCTGTTACTGCAGTTGTATGCGGATTTTTACAGTTCAGACGAATGGCGCGGTCGCCCACATTTTCATCTAAAAATTTCACTCTCATCTACAGAATAAACATTAGTTCAATGCTAACACAGTTTTTAGACACGCCTATTCAGCCCACAATACAGCGTTTTCGTTGTGAAAGGCTAAAATAAAAAAAAATAAAAAGAACTTGTGAATCGTCAGAGCCTTTGATGTTAAAGTATGTTCTAATTTCTTCGGCTATTCTGCTCGATATTTCTGAATACCACATCTGTTCCGCCAGCAACCGTTTATTTATCCTGCATCTATTCACTGTTATCTGTCGACTCACCTGAGTGGCTCAATGCGCCGAGGCGCCGCACACTGAATCGGTAAGGGGGCGTCCATAAATTACGTGAGATGAAATGTGGGGGGGGGGATCCGGCGAAATATCACCAAATCTCAAATCTCACCAAGGGGAAGGGGGGTCAACGGAAATCTCACGTGAGGTTTTTGTAATATTTGCTGGACTGTAGAGCTAAAATAAAAAAAGGTCTACAAATGACGCGAAAGTCGATTTTAGGGGGGGGGGGTTTCGTCGAAAAGTGGCGGTGTAACCGGCTTTGGTAGGGTGAGAGGCGATCTCTAGGGGGGGGGGAATCTCACGGAACAGATCTCATCAGAGAGGGGGGGGTTGGACCAGATCTCACGAAGTCTCACCAGAGGGGGGGGGGGGGTGCGGAAATCCGGAAAAACACCTCACGTAATTTATGGATGCCCCCTAAGGTACTATACGACCGAGCATGAGCCCAGACCTCCGTGTACCTGACGTCCTGTTTGCGGCTTTAAAGCGGTTTCCCGCAATCGTCTCGGCGATCCTCATCTACGTCTCATAAACTACACATTACACAAACAAAAAATATTCTTCTCATCCGTAATACACAAAGTTATATGTTTGAAAATAAGATAGGATAGGGAAAAATAACCTGTTGCTTACCACAGATGAAGGCAAATGAACGCAAAAAAAACACAAAAAAAACTTTACAATATTTCAGTTAATAACCTTAGTCATGTAGGAGGCGAGACATGTGGCAGGGGGAAAGATGTGTGGTAAGTGACGGGATATTTTCCCTACCGTATCTTGTTTTCACTGGCAAATGGTAATTTCTTTGTTTCTATTATCCAAAGTTATATGTTTCGCAGACACATGACAAACAAGACTTTCCTCCAGTAGATTAAGTATGCCGCGTCTAATGGGGCTGGTTAGACTTTGGGCAGGAACTTATTTCCATCCCCTGATTCACACTAACCAGATCAGAGTGGTCCTTGGTGGCAGAATCGGAGGGAAAAAAAACTAAACTGTTGTTTTCGTTAATCGTCTCAGGAATTTTCCTAGTTACTCCCGTATTTCGTTTGTGGCTCGACATTTACTTTCCGACTAAGCTCTGCATTCGGGACGACCAGGCTTCAATTCCCTGATCAGGCATGATTTTGGTTTTACATAGTTTGCAGAATTTAGTCTAAGCGAATTCCTGGATGGTTCCTTCATAAAAACTATGGATAATTTCCTTCGCTTACATTCCTTTCCCGGATATAATAACCTCGTCTTCGACTATTCGTAAAGCCCTAGTGAAAAAGAGTTTCCTGACTGATTTTGTTATTGTTTTATTTATTTTATGTTTATTCCGTGTTTATTTAGTCGAAATCAGTGTTTCTTCACCATCCCAGAATTAACAGCTTCCACATTTTAGAGCCATAGGTTGTTTTCCACATTTTATCCACGTTCTATACCTGTGTGCCATTTTCCTTCACATTGTGTGTCCGAGTACCAATCCGCGATTCCCATAGTTGGATTTACAAACACTTTCGATTCTGAAACTTCTAGCTACCATGTTCTAGCTTCAGATGCGCTATTCACATGTAGTCAGCTAATTTCTTACAAGCAGTTTTTACAATGTTCGACTCGAAAAATCGTGAAGTTCTTAAAAATAACTTTTTCTCATTCAAACGTATTCAGACCAAACGAGAATCCTGTTATTGAATTATTTATTTCTGTATTTAAATTAATCATCTCTGCAACGCATGTTCGCCAGCGAATCTGCGCGAGTGTATTCCAAACAACGACTTCTGTTTGGTTAAGAAAATAAATCTTCTGGAGCAAACTTGTGTGAATAGAAAGCATCGGTGAACCTTCTTGGTCATAAACTCTTATCTGCAGTGATCTATGGGTGCCTGTATTTGTTACGTTCGAGAATAAAGTGCTGTTGTCTCCAAGCAGGCCATCCGTCCTTCCTCACTGCATCAAGAAGACATTTAATCACTGCTTTGTTGTCTAACCTCCCTTATGAAGAAATTCACAGTGAAGGGCAGCATGATTTAACCGAACATCTTTTCCCATGTTGATTCATACCCATTTTGTTTATTCTAAATATGAATCCCACAAATACAAATCTTGTAAAAAGCAGGGGTGGCCAACGCAAATGACCTCGCGGGCCACTTTGGAAATGCATCATAACTCCGCAGGCCACATATAAATTTATATATCCCCATATTAGAATATACCCACTATAGACATTTTTTGGAGTAATAAATTTAAACATAATGAGTTATTATTATTGTGTTTACTATTATTCTTAAATGTAAATGTAGATAATATAATAATCATGATACTAAACGCACATTTAAAAAATATATAAAGCACTAAAATGATATATAAAAGATATATAAATGAAATAAATTTTGAAAATTTGGATGCATAAATAATCTATTTTTTCTATACATTGGTTTTCACCACTTTGGCCAAAGTAAGGTTTTTAAGATTGATAAAGCAACATGATTAAGGTATTTATATAGCTTTACTAAAACACGTCATGCGTAATGGTCACGTCACCGCAGTTTCTTTTAAGTCAACGATTCTTAACAACCAGAAAAAAATCGTTGTTTTTCAGGAAGTAAATACACACTGTAGAGCATAGGTTCCCAACCTTTTTTGGCTTAAAGCCCCATTTCAGGGGGGGGGGAATGCTGATCACCCCCCAATTGAACAAAAAATTACACACCACCCCTTTCTCAGGAAAAAATACAGACTACCTTCTAGTAATAAACAATGTAACCCATAACGCTCCAACTTATTTTGGCTCGTAAGCGTGACCCACTTTTCGAAATGGTGGTTCGATAAAGAATATAATATAATATATATATATATATATATATATATATGAAAAAACAAGTAAGTTTTCTAAATTTACTTTATTAAAAGATGATAACAATATTGGTTTTTCGTTCACAGATTGATTAACAAATAGATATTATGAATAAAACTTTATTTAGAGAGCTAATCTCGGTGTAACTACACTAATTTTTGGATGTTTGGGGCAATATTTGTTATCAGCAATCTTAAATCGCTCATTCCCCGATTAAAACTCTCTCTTTTCTTGGCTAATAAGTTGCTGACTACGCTAAATCCTATTTTGGCTACATATGATCATAGGATTGCAATTAAAAACTTCTGTGAGAGAGCTGCTGGCACAGTGGTTATGCGTCTGACTGGAGATTGGAAGGTCCCCGGTTCGAATCCCTGTCTCGGCGGGGATTTTGAAAGGCCCTTATCCCGACCTCCACCTCTGGCATAGCTACGATAGCGAAGTACGCCAAAACGCTTTCGTGGTTCGGATTCCACGTTAATATGTAGGTCCCCTGTACACGATAGGATTGCCGGGTTATGTTAAGGCGGCTAAGTCAGGGGCGGAATGCGCAGATATTAGAAACCCTTTCACCAGGTGATTACGAACACCCGGAATTATTATTATAAAATTAATTTGATGCAGCACTTAAAGCCGAATATAATACTGCAAAGCGGGGGGGGGGGCGGTGGTTTATTATTATTTTTTATTAATTTTTAATTACAGTGGAGCTAACACTCCGGTGGCAATTCCCTCAATCATCAGTTTACCCCTATTTTTATATACATATTGTTTTTAAAAAAATTATTTTATAATTGGAACCTTAAATTTCTCCCCCATTTACTATTATGATTTATAAATTTTAATTCTAAATCCCTTAAGTGTTTTTGGAAAATTATTCATCACTAAACTTGGTAATTTGTTCCAATCCCTGACACCATTAACAACAAAAGAAAATCTTCCCACTCACTTATGCATGAAATCGAGCGCAAGCTTGTGGTTATGATCGCCTTTCCCCTTCCATGCACTTTCTTTGACCAATATCCCCCCAAGTTCCATCACCAACATATGACCTGTACATTCCCAGCACTCTCTTCACCCTCCTTCTTTCCACCAATGAGTCCCAACACCAAGGTGAAGTTGTTCTGAATGCTCTGAGTAAATATTAATGTGCAGATAATGACCTGCGACACAAATGCATCTCAATGGTGCCTGGGCACTTCTGGAGCAAATATTAGAAAGAAAGTTCATACTTTTTGCATGACGGCATCAAATTGATATAAGCACTTGGAAAAAATATTTCAATGACACGCAAATTGAGTAGTTGTTACATTTCTATTTGGATGAATTAAAACAAAAATCCTTCGTGGGAGACGACTACAGAGAACTAATTGAGCTATGAGTTATGTTTTTGGATGGAGATAGTGGCAAAGAACTGAAAATAAGGCATCCTCGTGCAGTGCATCAAATGTGATTTTGTCAAGAGCCTTTTATTCACTCAAAATACGTTTCCTAAGTTTTCAACCTAAACTGAGCAAGGAACGCAAAATGGTAAGTAATTTAGAAAGGGAGGGTACATCTGCCTTTGTAGAAAGGTACAGTACTACCTTTAAGGGCAGAAATATCCGGCTCTATTTTGTACGGTATGTAAAATTAGCTGTATTATATGTACATTATTTTGTATATTTTGCAACTTGATTAATGGTTACCTACATTTTGTTTTAGGAAAAACCACGGTGAATTTGTATCCGCGAAGAGAAAAATTTGTTTTCTTGTTTGAAAATTTAAAGCCGTGTTCTTCAGGAAGAAACTGCGGTTTTTTACAGGCTAAAAGAAAAGTCTTTTATCTGAACGACACAGCTGAAAGAGCTGTAAAATTAATTCATGAGTTTCATGGTCTAATTACAGCCGATCAAAAAGGGAAAAAAATTTCATACAAAATACCGAAAATTGTACCCGCAACGTGAAAGAGATCCTAAAAAGAAAATACCCCTCACAATTTTAATATTTTCGTCTTACTAAAAAATGAAGTAGTATTATTTTTTGTCTGGATTTCACTGTTAACCCAGAATTATACAATATTTTAATGATTTAGTCACGTATCAAGCGATAGTCAAAATAAGCATTTTTCTTAATATTTCTGGTCTACTCGGCACGGGTTAACGCCATCGTAGGAGGATAAAATTTCTTATGTAAGTAAACTACAGTGATTTAAAAAGAATTAGAGGTTATGCTTTTGAATATTCTGAAAAAAATTATTTGCTCTTATAAGGGACACCCTAGTATACGTGTGTCCGATATCAGCAATGTCCACTCTCGTTGTGAACAATTTCTTTTTTTAATGGCCTTCGGCATCTTAGGCCATACAGCCAGCTTGATGAATTCTTTTCCAGCTAACTAGACACACGACAGGACGGAAATGACACTTAAACAACCATACCCGGGGCCGGACTCGAACCGGCGACCATCGGCACGCGGAGCTAGCACTCTAGCCCTTACGCTACCGAGACCGGCTATGTGAACAATGGATGTGCGTACTGGGTGAGAAATGCCGATTTCCGTATATTTAACTGCCACCATAAATTCCATTAACTTATAGAAACAAAGTAAAATTTAGCGTATTAGTTAAGCTTAACAGTGATATGAGGGATTCAGAGCAAAGCAATTGATCTGCAAATATGCGTCGAAGGTTTCGCGTTTGAGGGTGCCATTGAATAATACGGGGCACATCGCCAAAATTGGTCTTATGATTTGTCGTGAAACCTTTTGTGTGTACCAGATTACCTGTTTCTAGGATTACGGAAATTATAGTGAAATTATGATTACGAAGTGTCGTAGGTTAAAATTTTGAGTTTCACTAACTTTCAGAGGGGGGGGGAGGAGGAAGGTAAAATTAGAAAAACTCCGTCCATAATACAAATCAGTGGCATATGAAGATATTAGGGTAGAAAACGATTTCACGTTTGGGGCAGATGTACGTAAATTTATCCGATTTAAACTTTTCTTAGAATTTTGGGATAACACTTTGTGAGACCATAGAATACCTTGGAGTTTTGATGATTATAAGTGAGTGAGTGACAAAATTGATGAAATTTGCACGTGAATAACTTTCTTACCAAGAACAGGAATGAAACAAAATGTAAAATGTTTCATAAGATTGTATAATAGAAATTTGAGGCATTCAGCGTCACTGACTTTGAGATGGAAGAAATTGATGTACAAATTAGCCCGAACACTTCCAAGAAAATACGGCAGCGCCGCAGTTGACTCGACTTGAGAGACGCACTGCGTTCGCCCAGATCCCCAAATGTATGAAATCTATACTTGACGTCTCTCCGTTTGAAGATTTTAAATGTATGAAATCTATACTTGACGTCTCTCCGTTTGAAGATTTTACGAATTTCTCACCTCCGCTGTTTGATCAAGATTCACTGGGAAGAAAATTTCCGGAAACGGCGAGCACATGCTCACACAAATAAAGGAAACAGAACGCAAGCAGGCGGACTGTTTGCGGAAGATAGTTTAGAACTAGAACTCATAGTAAACTATTCTGATATTAAGTCTTTTGTAGCCTAGGGAACACTGTGCTATGTGTAGCCTTCATGCACTTGTCCTTTTTTTAGTGACTTGTGAAAATTGCAGTAATAGAAGTTTTTGCTTTAGTTCAGCCGAGATATATTGAAGTACCACGTTTATCTGCAGTAGCACACTATGTTGCAAGAATGTTGCGGTGGGAGTTTTATCATTAAGGCCATTGGGCGTATCATTTTTCTGGAGACGAATGTGTTTATGCTGATCGCGCGGCCTATTGATCTCTTTCGGGCGTCGATCGCCGTACCCTATCGACCAATCCTTAGCTGAGGGCGGCGGAATATCTGATCCTTTGAACGGCGCTGTTTCGTAAACTGCGAAAGTGGTTTTCAGGAATTTTCCAGGACTGATGTGCCGATAAGGGCTTAGAGATTTCTCCGTAAAGTTGTGCTCTTCAGAAAAGTGTGTATATTTTAAGAAGAGAGCGTGATATGTTTCGGCAGAAAGCTACGCGTTCCAGAGATCCCTGTCTTACAGGAATGATACAACCATCCAGTTTTCTTTGTGTGACGTGAGAGCATAGGTTTAGAACCTTTTTTTTGCCTACCGAACAATAGTATCTCACTTTTTCCAACTTTTTTGGCATAGTGATTCCATCGTGCTGTTAGATGTTTATATATCATATATAGGAATAAATAAATTGTTTTATTAAAATACATTGTTCAGTTTAATTGAGAAATAAATACCGTATTATGAAAACAGTTTTTAATTATAAGTCTGTAATGATACTAAGTTTTCTATATTTGGTGCCAACCTTAAATCGCCACATTCCACAGTTGACTATCTGTTCTTTTTGTTGGTTAATAAATTGCTGACTACACTAAATCCTCTTTTGGCTATATGTGATCGCGGGAATGCGATTAAAAACTTCTTTAATGCAGCCATTAAAGCCGTATATAGTACTGGAAAGAAGAGGGTGGCGCCCTCTAAATTTGCCTTGGACCAATGTAAAGTGCTTTAGTTTTCAAATATTGCCTGCCCAACGTACAGTGGCATGGGGAGGTTTCCTAAGACTGACTGCTGAAGGCCAGAACGTCGTCTTACGTTTATATATCTTATGTAGTGTTTACAAGGTTCACTCGCCGACTATACCGCGTCGCTCGTTGTCTTTTGACTTCCCTGCAGAGGGCCCATGATGATTCGCTTTAGTGGCGGGAGTGCAAATAAAAGTTTCTTCTACGCGCAGTGTAAAAGTTTGCGGCATCTGCTTTTTTACCTCAAATATAGACTATATACTGCCGTAACATTTAGTCGAAGGACCGCAGATGATGTTTTGAAGCGGCTAACGGTTGCGGGTTGAGTTCTCGTTGGGTGGTAAATATCGGTCTGAGCCATACTACTGTCTATTCCGCAGATTAAGGGCGGTTACAAAAGGCGTCTGTTCAGTGTTAGGAATGGCCTAAACAAACCCGAAGCGCTCACACGTGATAGCAGCAGGTCTTAACAGTGTCTCGGAAAGTAAGAGCAGGTTGCAGCAATTTAGAGAATATACGATTGCTGTGATCCTCGTTGCTTTGTCAAACGAGTAGTAAACTCATGTTTTTAATAAAACCTCCCATCGATCATCGTCCATTGCAGAAGTTTGACAGTTGGTTTCGGTATTGTGAAAGGAAATCAATCCTGTACAGTGTATGATATTTGGTGTAACATTGTTTCATCAGAAAATGTTGTTAAAAACGACAGTATCATGAATATTGGTTAAGCATGCATTTTGAGAAGAGAACAATAGTAGGTCGTCAGCTTAAGATGACATAACCGTTGTTCTTAACAAGCTACGACTAACTGTTGTCCACAAACAAGCCACTATCGCGTGTTGTATATAACAGATAGTTCCGACCTGAAGGCCCACTACTGGGAAGCCGAAGGAGGCATACCGATCAGTGGTCTCTATCTCCGCTTGTTTACTGCCCAAACATCTTGCCTCACAGTTTCAACACTGAGTACACTATTGGGTAGAATGCGTTACTATTGCGATTTGCTATTGCGTAACAAAAATGAAGAAATTATGCTAAATCTTAAAGTTAATCCATGTAGACCATTCGGAAAGAAAATAGCGTTAAGCTGTTTCCTTACAGCTGACTTTTTATTCACTGTGTTCTGTAGAAAGTCGCTTGTTGTAGCTGGAACTGTGAACCTATGCTCAAGGAGAATGTTATGAGCTGTGACGACGATTGCGCCGATTTCAAATCCCGGTGGCAATAAGATTCAAAGTTGCTCAGTTTCTGCAGGCGATAAACTTCAGATCCTAAGTTATTCGTTGGAGAATTGTTTCAGTCCGTGGCGAAGGTGTTTATAAACGCTGTCCGTTTCCTGAATTGCTTCTTAATGTTTGAGAGTTGATGAACAGACGTTAGATATACACGGCCGGTGGCTGCAAACTGCCCCTGACGGTGATGGTGTGGTGATGGTGATGATGGTGTGGTGCCAAAGTTCCATTTGTCTGCGTGAACTACGACACTGCAACACTTTGGAGCCTGGTAATCTACGTAAACTGACAGGCCCTGATCGGATTAGGATAGACAAGAAACCGGCAAAGTAGTATTGTGCACTCTAACGACTCGCAGAAATACAGGGCGTTCGCCGGGAAACGCAACCCACTGTTAGCGCTACAAGGAAGAAACTGCTCCCGGGCGAGCGAGCGCTCAGTTTCCGGCATTGTACGACCGTCGGCCGCGGACTATTTCATAATAATTACGCTTCATAAACTTCATAAACTTGTGTGCTAAGCATTTAAATGTGACGTAATTCATTAGCTACCTTATAAAAGATGCTGGAAGTGTTGACCCTCTTGTGTAATGCACATTTCACATCTTCTGAACATATTTCGAGACACACGCTGCCCTAACTGATTTAATGATTTTTTGGGTGACTGTTCTAGTCGAAAAGCGATATCGTCAATTTTCTCCTCTGTGAGAATACGGTTGACCGACAGTCTCTTTTTGTTAAAAAATTAACCCGTTTCTCTTACTTTTTTAACCAGACGCAGAATTGTTGATTTAGCTGGCAGTAAAGCGCCAGGAAATTCGCGACGAAATTTACTGCGACACTTTTTAAACGACTTCTTCTTCACATATGTATCGTAGAGAAATATTCTTTGTTGCAAACTGTAACGTACCATAATTTTACTCACACTCAAACACGGTACAGATTAATAAGAGTATGAAGCCCCAAACCAGCCAAACCTCAAAGAAACGTTTATTCACAACACTGATTAATAGAGACTGAAGTCATAAACTATCTACAATGCAAAGAAACCGTTCTTAACAATGTAAGGGTCACTGCACAGCACTGTTGGGGCAGCGGAGGTGTTAAACAGTGCGGTGATTCACGGTGCCGTGTGGCGGAAACTGCTCGCTCTGCTGTCCGAGCAAGTTGCCGACGGCAACAGACTGGGAGGGTAGCGTTTTCCGGCGAACGCCCTGTACGTATGTGGTTGCGAAAATCAATGCTTAACATAGAGTAAGCGACGTCGCGGGTCTGCAAAACCGCTTCGCATCTGCCGCTAGTTCAGTCGTTCAATTCGAGTCAAATTAAACCATTAAGATACATTGATACACTGAATTAAGAGAAATATTAACATAATAGTATTTATACGTGGAATAGTAACCAAGAAATAAAAACCTTTGCTCTCAAGCGATATTACATGTATTTTTTTTTTTTATTTATTTTTTGCAATTGCTGTTTGAGATATGGTTTATACTGACAAATTTCAACTTCATAGGCACCGGAATAGGATTTTGAAGCAAAAGTAATCTAAAACTGACACTTTGTTTCCGCTCACGTCTTTATTTGCCAGTGAAAAAATCGAAATAATATTCTAGAACTGTACTTTTTTGGTCATCAAATGCACTTACACCCCCCTCCTATGAAAGAAAATACACAGAAAAATTTTATTATTAAATTCACCGTTTGAATAATAACTTAAGGCGGCTAGCTTGTTGTCAAAATTTGTTTAATATCTTGTCAATAAATTCTGTATCCATAATTAATAAGTAATGTGTTATATATAAAAAAGATACTGATGCAGCTCCCTCAAATTAATCCTACCGGTGCCCATGCATCAAATACTTGATTTGTTGCTATTCCCCATCTGTTCGCGTCCATTGTCACCTATTTCCTCAATTATCTGCTCAACAGATCTAATCTGTCTCTTCTTCGACTATTCCTTGCACTACCAACTTCTTGCCTCACCCGTCGTTTCTAAAACACGTTCATTTCGTACCTTATCGGTCCACTTAATTTTCAGCATCGTTCTATAACATTAGATTTAACTGCTTCAATTATCCTTTTTTACTCGTATTCGTAAAGTTCATGCTTCATTTCTATAAAGCGTTGTGCTCCATAGTCCGTACACAGAGGTTTAGTAACTTCTTTTTGTGTCGTAATGGCTGCAGTAACCTCAATATCAACGATCCGTAAAGCTCTAATCCAAAAAAGACCAGCTTCTAGTTCAGTTGTCAATGATGACTTCTCACCACAGAAAGGCTCGTCTTGATGATCGGAAGGTCTGATAGTAATTTGCTTAGTAACAGTATCAGAAAGTCCCGTCTGACACTCTTGCAATGAGACGAACATTAATGTATATGCGCAGTGAACACATTTAGTGCCGTGGTCGCAGTTTACGGGTTAAATGAGTTATCAGTACTATGATAGAGTATTTTAATGCGACTGTTATTCTGTGCTACACGGGTACTACCTAACATTTGTATTTCATCTCTGTGCTGCAAGGTACGGCAGCAGAATTTTCAAGTCAGGCAGTGAGACGCCACTGGGGGAGTAGCGCAGGTGACGCTACAAACAGAGGACAGGTCCACGGCTCCTTCCATTATTCAGGCAGCCATATTCGCCCCGGTCGCAAACCGTCGCCGCTTCGCTCTCTTTTGCATTGCCCGCCAGCGGCCGAGTAATTCACCGGAAAAACGGAGCAAATGTCAAAGGTGAGCGGGGCGGATGGAGTGGCCTCCAGTCGATGTGTCGCAATCAAACGTCGTTTTATATCGATGTCACAAAATAGAATACGATGGGTATGAAGTAAGAAAAGGGGGCGACAATGCATAAAGTGTGTTATTTGATAACTCTATCTCCAGTTGCCACGGAGACGTTACGTCCTTCCGCTAAAGTGCATCTCGACTGTCGGACAGTTACCATCACTCGATAAGGGAAAAGTGGGAACAATAAGGTAAGCGACGAAGCTGGCGCATTAGATTATATAACCTGTGTCCCTCGCAGAGGAAATGAAAGTACGACTGCAATTGGAATCCACTCCTAACACGCTCTTCTCTCACCAACAGTAATTACACTAGTAAATTGTTTAGATTCGTCCCGTGATAATGATAAGTAGACATCAGAGGCTTTAGGTATAGGTACGTCAGTATTAAATATCGCTTGTCATAAGTACCGACACACTGTCGCTGGGCAGATGTTTGAACCAGATTTCTGAAAAACATTGCCATGGTACGGAACATGGTTTAAGAAAATCAGCACTCTTACCATTCGCATTATTTAATGTGTCAAAGCTTATTGCAACAGAGAAATGTGGGAAACTTTAATAGAAATATTCCACTAAAACATGTCTGCTATATTTATCCTGTTGCTTAACGGCAAAAAAGCTGTGTTAGCGGCTGACAGTGAAGGGGACAGAGCCTGTAGAGTTACCGTAAGCGTCGTTCTAAAAGGGGAAGCAACGGTTTGTAATACAACAAACAGGTTTCACCAGTCGAAACAAATAGCTGCGGGATGTACCAGTAGACAAATTTACATCATGGCACAACTTTTTGGAAGAGGCTGCCGCTAAGGCGCAGATGGTTTTAAATGACCTATAACAATTTTGTTTTATCTTAAAAAAAATATATATATTGTTCAGTGATTTAATGGGTGGCAATATGCCTTAAAAGTGTTTCAGAAAACATTTCTGTTCAACCCAAACGACAGTAAGCACAAAACCTTCCTCAAAACCAATTTATTTAGTTATTTTTGTTGTTTTATATTATGTAGTGTTAGTAACGTTCAGTTGTTGATAATATCAGTTACATGTTTATATTGTAATAATTAACGCTTAATTATTGTTTTGAAACTACCAAGGTGCTACGTTCCGAACGTTTCACCGCCAAAAAATATTTCTAATTTTCTTATTGGCTCAGTTTCGTTGTAGCACTATCTCAAGTCAGTTTTTTAGGTGTTCGTTAGACATCAAAATCATTTGAGAATCATTTTAGAATGTTTGGGGATTTATATTTACAGTGTTTGTTTATATTCTCAAAAGTAACTGGGACAAAATTCGTGGTGGCAGACCGCGACCAGCTTGATAGTTTAAATACAAGGCTCCCAACGGGGGCGGTGCCGCCCCCCTGTGGGCGTTGAAGAGATAATGGGGGTAATTTCTAGTAAAAGACAAATTTAGGGAGCGCTGAGGACCAACTGTCCTACCCTTGCTTTCAGGTATTATATCTGACTTGAAGGCCTGCATCAAACAAGTTTTTAATTGTACTCCCATGATCATATGCAGCGAAAAAAGGATTTAGAGTTGACAGCAGTTTATTAGTTAAGAGAAGAAAAACATCAACAGTGGAACGCTGCGATTTAAGATTGCTAATGACAAAGAAGGCATCAAATATCGAAAAATTAGTGTCAGTACTCCGGGCCCAGTCCTCTAATTAATTCATAACATGTATTTGTTAAACAAACTGTAAAAATACAGAAATATTGTTAATATCTTTTAAGAAAATAATTTTATTAATCTGTCCTATATATATATATATATATATATATATATATATATATCAAAATTATGTTGTAGGCCTCACCTAAGAGGGGAACAACCGAATCACTGTTCCAAACAGTGGGTTAGGGGAAAAGAAAGTTGTAGTTGGACCAAAATGGAGTCACGTTGTTTATGGACTAAGCGGATATGCTGAGCACCATCATCACAACACATTATACGAAAATTTTCTAAGGTTAAGCTATTATGGGAGTTTGTAAAATGAGAATACTCCGAACAGCGGTTCGCGAATGTAAAGTCTCCTTCTACCTAATAAAACGTTAGTATGTAGACTTCCTTTTTCAGTTTGCGTTCGAACACAGTACAGTCGCATTTTTCCTGAAAGCCATGAGTCATTTAATAATAATCATGTTTTTTGCATCCGGGTATTATGCATCCTATTGTTGAAAGACACCAGTTATAAAGCGCCACCCAGAAGATTCCCTCTGCGAATATAATGTATGCCTTTCTCAGACTAACAAAAGAAATAAGACTTTGATGCCGCATTCATGAGGTATTATGCATCCTATTGTTGAAAGACGCCAGTTATAAAGCGCCACCCAGAAGATTCCCTCTACGAATATAATGTATGCCTCTCTCAGACTGACAAAAGAAATAAGTATTTGATGCCCCATTCACGAGCACTCGACCTAAATTTCTTGTTCCGGCTTTCAGAATTTTTGTTTGATATGGTTTCACGAAATTTCTTGTTGCAGACAACGCCCATTTATCCTTCACTATCTGTAACTATCGCCTCGTGTTTGAGGAGATCAACTGTGATAAGTTCGAATAAATGGTGGATCTAAGAAATCACATCAATGGATGTCGCAGTTATTCATTTTTGCCTTTCCAAAAATTATATATTCCAGTCTTCATCCTCTCTATTTCTTACCTTACAGAAGAGGTTTCGAATCTTTGTTATCCGCCTCCCTATTTTTTTTTATTAAAAACTAATCTTGGCGCCTCCCTCCGCCCTTTATTTCATACTATGCATGAGTTTATCATCGATTCAAGCGGCATTTCTCGCATCTGTTTTGCATATGATTCGCCGAAAATAATTGTAAACATATCAACAGCTGCAGACAAAATTAGAGATTCTCCCATTTAGTGTGTGTGTGTGTGTGTGTGTGTGTGTTTTCATTTCTTTTTTAATACGATACGTTTGATGAAACAACTGTTTTCTCAATTATTTTTGTTTTATTAAACTCGTCTAATTTTCGTTGAAAAAATTCTTTGGTGTTAGCAACAAACATAGTTTCAAGATGCCTTTGTAATTTGCCTGATCGAATAATATCTACAATATGAATCGTGTTCTCTTGTCTTGGGATTTATACTCCTTGTTCCCTGTTGCCTGTATTCCCAGTACCTTTACTTGTTCCAGCATAAGTAACTTCATCACTATCTTCATTATTAGCCTGGGTTTTCTTATAACCAATCAAAGATTTATCCATTCGTCAAAAAATTAAAAATGTTAGGACTAAAAACTACAATTTCTTAATCACTGACGGTCGTTCTCAGTATCACTGTATAATTTTAAACTGCTTAACGTCTCTTAACAGCGAGGTCTTTAGAGACGGGGTATAAAATAGATTGTTGCAGCGACTCTCTTACGGCCATTTGTTTATGAACTATGCATGCGGTCACCTTTGAAACGAGCTCTTATGTCCCGGCTAGTTTGCGCATGCAAGACGGAGCGTGTGGACGGCAACACGGTAGCGCGTGCAAACTCCAAAGAGCGTCTTGTGCAATCGTCGACTTGCTAAAGATTGGACTGCACAGTCTTAGCTGCACTTGCAAGACGGAGCGTGTAGCCGGGGCATTAGGGAGCGTGCACAAACTACGTGGCTCGGTCCAGGGAGGGAGGGGTTGGGTGGAAGGCTGCGTTGGACTACGTGGGGGGTTCCAAGCCAGGCCACGTAGCTTTCCTTTCATACATTTTTCAGGAACAGAACACAAAACAGCATGTGAATATTTATTTACCTCGGTTAATTATCTCCTTATGTAATTTACAATCGTCTGACACGCGAAAATAGTACAAAATGTCTTCTGGAATCAAAAGGGAAAAAAAGCTACGTGCTACGTGGCAGGAGGGGGGGGGGGGGGTAGAGGCAAAAGCCAAGTAGGCCTACGTGGGGGGGGGGGGGTTTGTTGAATTTAAACGTGATCGCACGATTCTTGAAGGTGATCTCGTGAAGGATGTCCGAAAAATGCATCAGCGCCAGAAGTCGGGATATAGTTTTGGAAGATCGTAGATTAACAGAGAGGGATTTAGTAGATGCTCTAGGCATATCAATAGGCAGTGTAAGTAACATTTGGCTGAAGTTTTGGGTTTCAAAAAAGTGTGTGCAAAAGAGGTGCCACATTCGCTAACAATGGAACAAAAACACATTCGAATGCGACTTTTTCAGCAACATTTGTAGGTTTTTAGGAAGGATAAAAAGGATTTTGTGCGTCGTTTCATCACTGTGGATTAGAGGATGAGACTTGGGTCTACCACCATGATCCTGAATCAAAACAAGAGACTAAGGAGTGGTGTGAAACCTGCACTTTCGCTCCAAAGCGAGTTAGGCTCCAGAAATCGGCCAAGAAGATGTTAGCATCAGTTTTTTTTATGCAAAAGGAATTTTGTTTATGGATTACCTCCAGTCTGGTAAAACAATAATTATTATTGTAACCTTTTGGACCAGCTGCATGTAAAAAAATCGTTAAAAAAAAGAATTGCTTTACAGGAAAAAAATAATTTTTCGCCAAGACAATGCTCCCTCCCACACTGCTCAAAAAACCATCGCGAAAATCAGCGAATTAAAGTACGAATCATTGCCAAATCCATCCTATTCGGCAGATTTGCCTCCCTGTGACTTCTGGATGTTCCCGCATCTAAAAAAATTCATGCATGGAAAAAGATTTTCATCGAACAAAGAGGTAATAGCAGCCGTGGAACCATACTTCGACAGTCTGCGGGATTCTAACTTCAGGGATAGAGTCCATAAATTAGAAGATAACTAGAACAAGTCTATTGAAATTCAGAGACATTACATTGAATAATAAAATGTATTTCAAACAATAAAATAGTGTTTTTTTTATCGAACGACAAAACTTACTGAACAGCAGAATTTGAGTTTCCTGCGACAATGTTTTGTTAACTACACTGGCAAACTACAAGTCGTGCAAATTTCGAGAGGTGGTGATGAATATAAATTTATAACTTATGAACATCGATGTTGTATAAATAAAAAATATATACATATAACAACATGTTTTGTTATGAAAATTACATTTCCGTTAAATTTTTCTCACCTTTCACACTAAACCGCGCGTCTCTTTACATTCTGGAAACTGCTTTCTTAGAATGTTCGATTCTCCGACATTTCTTAAAAAGTAACGTAGTGTCCTGTTTCTGCTTTCTGTAAAACACTTCAACAAAACTTATTTACTTTTTTTATTTTATTTTATTTGGCCTGAAGCGCCAAATGGCACTATACAGCCATCAGCTATTTATATAGATAATTGGTTTGGTACAAATGAATAAATCATTGAACAGATAAACAAATTTACAGGATAATTATAATAAACTAGTAATTTCACATCAGCTGGAATATTTCTCAAAAAATACATGCATGTTTACAAAATCAAGGATTAGTAAAACAAGTAAATAGAGGACTCTGTACCTACAGTGGGGGGTACAAGGCTCTCCGTACACAAACAATAAATTACAGTATAATTAAAATTTAAAGGAGATTGTTATATACACATTAAATGTTTATTCATATACAGGAATTAAAACGTTATAAAAAGGACTTATTTGCTTAAATCTTAATGTTTGTTGCTTTTATAAAACTGGCTAACAATTTATATATTATCACATTGTTGCCATGCAACAGACAAGAAATACTTGTTGGAAAGGGTATACCAAAATTGTTAAGATCTTTCAAGTATTTAGGTCTGTGGGCTTTATATCTTGGACAAGCGAAAAATATATGGTTTGTATCACCTACTTCCGAATTGCAATATTCACAGATATCTGAATTTATGATGGTTAGACGATGTAAGTGCTTTGCGAATATACCGTGATTAAAACGTATTCTAATTATCGTGGTGATAACCCCTCTAGGATCCAAGGAGCTGGAAAACCAGGGACGGGTAGGAATTCGGGGCTGGATATTGCCATAGTATTGTCCCCTTGTTTTTTTTACTGATGTCCCATTCACTCTGCCATTTGTTCATTACCTTGATTTTTATTTGTGGTAGATAGTCCGTATATGGTAACCTTGTTTTGAGGGGGACACCTATTCTAGCTGCTTTCTTTGCCAACTCATCTACTTCTTCGTTAAAGATCACCCCTGCATGCGCCTTCACCCAGAGGAAATTGATTGCTCTGTTTCTTCTTGAGCATTCTACTACCCGTTGAACTTTATTTACTATAATCTGATTAGTTTTCTTGCCCCAATATTTGGTTGAATACAGTTTAACACGCTCTTAGAATCTGAGATGATGAGAAACTTCGTCTCTGTTAGTGTTGAGCAATACTTGATTGCCTCTAAAATAGCTAATGCTTCTGCAGTGTATATAGATGTAGTTGATGGAAGTTTATACATTCCTTGATACTTGGTGCAGGGACAGAAAATGGCACATCCTACGTTACCTCCTGGGTAATTATTTTGTATATATCTTAAAATTAATTTTCTATTTTGACGAACCATACCATCTAGCGTCATTTCTTTGTTTGAAGTGAGCTTTTATCTCCCTTTATAACACTCCAATCAGTTCATGACCCTGCGAACGGAGTTTCTTTTTTTAAAGTACTAATCACTTGTGTACCTATATGATTAATGTATCTTGAGCATGAAAAAAGATTCGCGTGAGGAGAATACGTATTTTTCGCTGCCGGCTAGCCCGGCTGCCGGTTCCTGCCCTCCCACGACGCGACGCCGGCGGAGCTCTTAAACACGATCGCCGGGAACAATGCTTCAACCACAACACTTGCCGCCACCGGTTGCACGAGAGCTCTCCAACGCGGCGAGGGTGTCAGCGACAACGAGTTGCCGGCGCCGCCCTCACTAGCAGCACAAATCCGCATTTACTCAAAACTTTCACGCTTTTCCTATACAACCTTAGGTGCATATACTCCGTACCGTTTGGATTGATTTAGTGATACCGGCTCATTTCGTAAAGAAGAACAAAAAAATAAAAGGACACTTTAATTTAATTGTAATGGAGCACGCGCTCCGGTGGCAATTTCCCTACACACCCAACTTCCCCCTATCCTGCACCCACCTACATTTGCCCTCTACAAATTTTAACTTTAAATTCTTTTAAAGTTTTCGGTAAGTTATTCATCATTCCCCTTCGTAACTCATTCCAATCCCTGACACCCATCCCTAAAAAAGAAAATCTTCCCACACCCTTGTGCCTGAAATCGAGTACCAGCTTGTGGTCATGGTCATCTTTTCCCATCCATGAACTACTTTCCATACCTACTGCAATATCTTTCCATGTCTCGTCGCCAGTATACGCCCTGTACACTCCCATGACCCTCCTCATCCTCCTCCTGTCTTGCAATGAATCCCATTCCAGATCCTTTATCATATCTGTCACTGATTGTATTCTGCGATAATTTGTATAAACAAATTTAGCAGCCCTTCTTTGCACCCTCTCCAACTCCTGTATTTGATACTCAAAATGTGGGTCCCATACTACACTACCATATTCGACCAATGGTCTGACCAAAGTTTTGTAACCCAATTCCTTTACTTCTCTCGTGCATCCCCTCATCACTCTCTCCAACAAGTGCAGGATTTTGAAACCTTTTCCTACCACCTGTCCATTTGAGAATGAAAGTAATTTCAAAGGTAACAATGCATTTAGGCATATCTAAATTAATTTTGTTTTCTCACTACAACGTGCACTTTATCGCATCGAGTATGTAATATCATTTTTAAGAATTCAAAAAATATCATAAATTTAATATCCTTTGATGGAGCAGCTTGTTATGGCCGAGTAAATCCCCTTGTGTAGCCCCGTGAGAGCTTTATCAAAGAAACTCCCGCTAGGCTTTAGGACGCCTCTAGAATGGCGAGTTTGTCGTGGGAACCCGCGGGTGTCCTCCAAGATAACACGCACACATTAATTAGGAATAGTGTGGCTAACAAAAGTAAGAGGGCGGGTTTTGTCTATGTGCATGAAAGTATGGCCAAGCTTGTTAATGCCAAACCAGACTCACAGTGGTCAGGAGTTGGGACTTGGCGCACCGACTACGCTCTGTAAGTCTTTCTGCATGATAGTCCAGTTTAATAGGTGGATGATCCGCACTTTCCGACTCAAAAACTACACATTGCACAAACATAACTCAAATAACGCACAAAGCTACTCGGTTGGTAGACAGATGGAAATATTCTTTACCCTCCATTAGGTACCGAGCGTGGTGGTGTAACCGCTAGCGTTCTGGCCTCGCATTCGGAAGGACGGTGGTTCGAATCCCCATCCGGGCATCCAGATTTGGGTTTTCCATGGTTTCCCAAATCACTCCAGGTAAATGCCGGGATGCTTCCTTTAAAAGGCCATGGCCGAATTCCTTCCCATTCCTTGCCCCCCATCCTTTCCCGTCTCTAAAGACCTCGCTGTTAAGAGACATTAAGCATTAAAAAAAAAAAAAAACCATTAGGTAGTCGGTAGAAAAACTGCTACACTTGTAAGCCAATGTCGCCAGTACCGACATAATCCCTATAAGGATCTCTTCGAAGAGCATTATGTTCATGAAACAGGCTAACACCACGCCATGATTCGGAGCATTGACTATAGTTGTCCAGTTGTTCCTAGCAGAGGCAACCCCAATCCCTTCCTGTGACCGTAGAGTCCTCAAACCAACACATCCAAACATGATTCTGTTATGATAGCGAAATGCAGCATCTGCTGAGGGCAAACTGGGTACGTTATATACATTCACTATAAAAAAAAAGTATCTGGTACCCGAAAGAAGTGGAGATAGTAAAATTAAACTGCACGAATTGAGGAGCCATGTGACTTCATCTCAATTATTATAATATTAAATGAAATGGATAACGGAATTCGCATTTCGGGCACGCTGCTCATCTCAATAGGGCGTCGCGCCTCCTCGAACATTGATATGTGCGTCGATTCGCTGCGGAAGGGAGTCATACAGCCGTTGTATTTTCTCCAATCCAACGCTGTGATCAATGGTCCTCAAGATTCGGCGGATTGACACAGGGTTGGAGTTGACATCCGAGCTGATCCCACGCATTCAGTTATGGACAGACCAGGAAACGAGCTGATCACGGGAGGACCTCCACATGACGCAGGCCTTCCACATACACGTACTGAAAGACTGAACCAGGTTTCTGTGTAAGGGGCGATAAAGCGTACCGCTGTGCGGTCAGGATCCCTCGAATCACTAAATGAAGGGACCTGAAGTCATACGCTATGACTCCCCAAACCAAGATGGCAGGAGCTACGCCGGTGTATCTCCCCACTTCATTGGCAGGATTGATCCTCTTCCTTCGGCCACCATACGTGAACACGACGGTCATACATGGTTAGGCAGAACCGCGATTCATCTCCCAGTATGGTGCTACCCCCCACGCTCCCCGTATCCGGCACCACTCCAAAAGCAGCCGTCTGTACTCTGTCAATCTGATAGCTGACGAAGAGGACGGTGTACCTGTAGCTGGGCCGACGCCAGTTGTCGAGCCTTCTGCAAGATGACAGATGGCAGTTGGAGATGCCATTCGTTTGCGTGATGTATGATGCACCTTATGACGATGTTGCTTCTTTGTGGTCTGTGTGGGGCGACCAGGAGCTTTACGATGTTTGGCAATGCCCTAATGTACTAATTGGCTCAAACACTTGGCTGTTGTGACATTTATATCCTACACACCGGGCAATTGTAGGATACAACAAAATACCCTTGTACAGTTTCATAATATGATCCCTTTGATACTCCACGAGATGCATCCTCTTTGTCTTTTGAGCTTCTCTCCCGATAATGACTGACTGTAGGACTATCCAGCCTCTGCTTGCTTTCACTATTGTTCCGTGTATGATGTCAGCATTCTTGATCCTTGTCTGCCATTCATGATAACCGAATCATTTACTTATCCATCGCTGCTATGTACCATACACATACCACGTTATGCCTAAATCTAACCATTCCTTCTGGGTGCTCAATTTTTTTTCAGCAAGTATATATAAAATATATTATCGATCTGATTTTATCCGAGGTATTAAGTAAAATTGTCTGAATGAACACTAAAATCTAGGAATAATACAAACTTAAACGCGAATAAAGTAGAACGTGAAGGTTGTTTTAAAATGAAATAGCCCATACTCATTCTACACTTACAGCATACGAGTGTTGTGTTTTGTTCACCCAAGTATTATTACAAAGAGTAAATGCATCTCACATTCTGAATATATGAACATATAAATTGGCCTTTTTTTTATTCATTCTGCCATATCTTAATATTATAAGGCTCTTGTTTAATCGAATACTCTATTTTTCGCTGATCTATATACAACTGATAAAAAATGCTACTTTATCATTTTAATGTGCTTTTTGGTTTGAATTATCTATTATAATTCATTATGTTAAGTACGATAACGTTTCGCCGTTTATAAGTTTTACATAATTATATTAGGCGCTAGTAAGAGCTCACTTACGATCAAAGGCGAACATTACGGGCGCATTCACCCAGAAATACCCTCCCATCAATGGTATGAAACACATAATCCCCGCAGACTCAGCACTTGTATTGCTAGATTAAAATTCAACCATGGCTGTTTCAAGCAACACCTTTACAGATTACACGTTGTAGACTCTCCCAACTGTCCCTGTGGGGAAATTGAAGATATAAACGACTGCCGATTGAAGAAGTTGGAAATTGACCATTTCTTAGATACCCTCATGAAAGTAGGAATTCCGTTGCCCACTTGCGCTACCTCACTCCTTGCATCTGGTGATTATACGGTTTATAAGATTTTGTATCTGCATACAGAAAATATGGGTATTACAATTTAAATCAATTGTAAATAACATTCACTTAATGGTATGATATTATTATTGATAAATGACTGGTGGTTTTCGGTAATACAAAAATGTCTAATGCACGATCTACCATTGTTATATTATTGATGTTCTTGCGTAAAACGAAAATGGTAATTTCATGTAATTATTATTGGTATTCTATTGATGTTATTCTGTATAATGAAAAGAGCCAACTGCATGATATTATTATTGTTATATTGATAATATGATATGTTAAATTGTAAAACGAAGGTGGCTGTATGGGTACAAGCCCAAATGCCAACAAAATAAATGAAAAAAAAACCCTAGTTCCTGACGCATGCTGTAATCTCAACAGGATTTAGACCTCGTGATGAAGTTATCGCTCCGCTAGACGTGTAGATTCGTTCCCCGGTTTTATGGATTCTACCCTGAGGTACGATTCAGAAGCGTTTCATGCAACATGTGATGGATGTGGCTGAAGCTTTTCTGAAGAGACGCTGACTCGCTACGTGGGCAGGTTTCCACTTGGCTTGCGACAGAAGCTGCACGCTCGAGGTATCAAGTAATTTTGTGGCGAATCGCGGGGTGAGTGAATGCTTGCTCGGTAATCCCTTGGGGAGGAACTTCTCCCCTCCGAGTGAGACGTACGCTTCCCCGAGAATTGTCGCCTCGCTTATTGCTTCACGGAAACAGGAAGCGCGAAGGATTCGCGCATCGATCGAAATCGAAATGATACCACAAGAGGAGAAAAAAAGAGAGAAGTCAGCAGACGGGTGCAGTGTCTCGCCCAGTTCTATCGCTTCCATCACTGCTTTTCACGTATTGTTTATACAGTGTTTAAGATCGCACTCAAATATTTCTACGACGTGGTCGAAGTTACAAGAACTTTAGAGGAAGACAGAGATTAGAATATATGAAGCATAACTGAGGACGTAGGTTGTAGGAGATGAAGAGCTTAGAGCAAAATAGGAAAAGACGAAGGTTTGCATCAAACCAGTCGGGAAACTAAGGTCAGCCCAAAAAAAAATGAAGTGGTCTTGATGATTCTGGTCTTTAACAAGCACTCTTGAGCGCAACCTGTGTTTTGTACAACGTAGATCCCTCATGCATGGATATAGTCGTTGAACGATGTAGCAATCGCTTAAGAATTCTGTGTTCTTATTTCTTCCTACGATTTCACCGTAAGATGGAATATAAGGCCGGTTACACATTGGGCGGTTTTTGCCGCAGCGGAAAATTAACCGTCGCCGCCTACAAAATTTGAGATGTTTACACATTTAGTGGTTGAACTGCCGTTGCTATTTCAGCCGTGAAACTTCCGCTGCTATGAAGAGCTGGAAAAAGGTGACGTGGTTGGGCGTCAGTATTAACCTGAGTTTCATTTTGTGAAATTAGAAGGTAATTTAGTTAATTTTGTGATTATTACTTCATGGTTAGGCTTAAAAATTGTTATTTTGATGTTCCGTCGCCGTAAAAATAGAAAAATTGACTTATTTGGTTCCATCAAATCAACCAAAGGAGAACAGAATATTTCAGAAACGACGACACCAAGTTTTTCAATTATTTTGGGATGTTTATTTCGACAAACTGCTTGGGGAAACTAAAGTACATCATTCAAAGGAAAAATACGGAGTTTACGAATTGTATTCAACGTGTGGCAGTCAGGTTGAAGTTAGCAGTTTTCTCATGGGCCTACTATAGATAAACATTTAATTTTACATAATTCCAATCCGCTATATTTATTTTATGTTAATTAGGGTGAAGACTCCTTGAAGTGAATAGGAGTAGGTGAACAGGAAAAATTTGAAAAATACACTAGTCATATAATGGCTAAGACTTATTTATTTGTAATTAATACATATAATTCACTGTCTAATCAACACTTTACTGTTGAATATTGCTCTATCCTTACAAGTACAATCGATTATTTATACTTTTGTAGTTATATTGTAGTATGTTGAGAGTTTTAATAATTATTACTTTGCAAAGAAAATTCGAAAGTAATTGTCGAAGATGCCTAATTTACTGAACGGCTTGTCTCACTGTATTCGTCACTGATGTGTTATAAATAAAGTCTCATAATGTCGAGCTGCAAACTTTCGGTTTAATGTTGGAAGTGTTCCTTGGCAAATGTCTAAGATATAAGGACACAGTTACACAGTATTAAATATCAAAATCTGTCTATATAATGTGACTTAACATTTTTCAAGTTCTAATTGAAGCTGTAAAATTGTATGTAAATATGTGATAAAACAATTTACTATCCAAAGGCATTTTATTACCCATTTTCCAGTACTTTAAAATCGTTCCTAATTTCAAGGCACACTTATTTCGAAGCGTTCCTGGTAGCGTCCCGATCTTTAAAAGAATCTAATGTTTTGCCCCCATAAAACTGGTCTCGCTTCTGCTAACGAAATGAGATGATCATTATCTATCACCACTTAACTCGTATCACGATTTTTAGATTAAAAAACGTTAACATTACTCAGACTGAAAACGTACAAGTGGTTAAAAATCCGCAGAGTGTGTAAGAGCCTATATGCTGACATGGGCCACTGTCTGGACTGGGGCGGCCAAACTATCGTTGAATGCAGCGGCAGCGTGCGGCTGCATACCTGCCGTCGACATCAGCTCTGCCGCCGGTCTTCCCCTCCGCCCAGATTGTAAAGCTCGCATTTGTTCCATCACGCCACTACTGGAACGACGGCGACGGCAAATTTTCCAACACAGCCGAAACCGCCCAGTGTGTAACCTGCCTAACATTATTTCAATATCTTCATAGAGAAACCGCTTCAGTTGCTAACTTCAGTTACGGAAACGGAGGATAGTTGCAGAAGCATAAACCTTGAGATCGAGTAGTAAAAATGAGACTTATGCCCTCGATTTATACAGAATACGCCCTGTACACTACTCCCATGACCCTCCTAATCCTCCTCCTGTCTTGCAATGAATCCCATTCCAGCCCCTTTATCATATCCGTCACTGATTGCATTCTGCGATAATTTCCAAAAACAAATCTAGCAGTCCTTTTTTGCACCTTCTCCAATTCCTGTATTACTTGTGATTCCGAGTTATCTGGCTATCCTCACTCAAAATGTATCTCTCTGTTTAGATTAGCTTCATAAACAGGTTTTTACTGTTTGGTGAAGAGTAATTTTGGGAAATTCTGACATAATTTCATTATCAATGCTAATTTTTAAATTTGTTCCGATCGAAGCCAGACATTTCACACGACTGTTGGCCGTTCCTTTTTCTCGGTACGCTAATTATTTGTCCACAAGAACGAAATCCAGTGGCTTGAGGACTACCTTCAGAATATTCACGTGAGGCGTACTCAATTTCGGCCTGTATTTAAGTAATTTTGCTGTTACTTATACACTGTTCACAATTTAGATATTGGTGAAGGATTAGAAAAGGTGCATGGAAAGGAGGAGGAGGGGGGAGGGGGGGAAAGGATTACCGTGACCACAAGCTGGCACTCGATTTCAAACAGACGGGTGTGGGAAGATTTTCTTTTGTAGGTAAGGGGGTCAGGGATTTGAGCAATGCTGAAAGAATTTAAAATTGAATATGTATATAGCACAAGTAGGCGGGTACAGGACAGGGGAAAATGGGCGTGTAGAGAAATTGCCACCGGAGAGTGAGTTCGATCGCAAATCAAATTAAATTTTAAGTAGCTGCTTCGTTCCTGTTTGTTTACAATTTTGTTTGACAGCTACAGACATGTAACCACCATAGCTCACGATGGGGGACTCGAGGCTAATACCACACACAAACGTCAGCGATCTGAGCAGTGTATTTATGGCTGGAATGAGAAATGTAGGGTCACTCATGTCTTTGGTCGAAATCTGAAAATGCTCTCCATCGACCAATTTTAACTACCATATCTGCCATACCCCAGTAGCTACCGATATGACACCACCACGGTGCACGTTGGGAGACTTGAGGTTATTACAACACTCCATCACCAGTGGATTGCGCTAGGTAGTTTTGGCTGTAGAGTGTAATATAGGGACACGTCTATTTTTTTATATCAAGTCCACCACATTCAACCACACACATACCACACCCCCACAGCTACCGATATGCTATCACCGTCCATAGTGCACGATGGAAGAGTCCAGGCTTCTACCACACACACAAGCCCGTGGTCTGCGCTAGGCAGTTCTGGCTGCAAGGTGAAATATAGGGACACACACGTCTTTGGTAAAATATGAAAACGCCCTAGGTCGACAACTTTCAACTACCATATCTTCCACACACCTATAGCTACTCACATCTAACTACGATGGGAGACTCGATGCTACTACCACACACGAAACCAGCGGTCTGCGCTATGTAGTTGAGACAGCAAACTGAAATATACGGACACACGTCTTTGGTCGAAATACGAAAGGGGGCATCCATAAATTACGTGAGGTGTTTTTCCGGATTTCCGGACCCCCACCCCCTTTGGTCAAATCTGCCCCCCCCCCCCAGTATTCATTATCGTACTTTTTGTGGCCTTTTTTTAGGTTTCAACCTTCCAAAGCCGGTTACACTCCCACTTTTCGACGAAACCCCCCCTCCCTAAAATCGACTTTCGCGTGTTTTGTAGACTTTTTTAGCTCTACAGTCCAACAATTATTTCCAAAACCTCACGTGAGATTTCCGTTGACCCCCCCTCCCCCTTGTTGAGATTTCATCGGACCCCCCCAAAGTGCCATAAGTCGACCACTTCAACCACCATATCTCCAACTCCCCCATACTATCGACATGCAACCACAACACTGCACGATGGGAGACTCGATGCTACTACCACACACAAACACCAGTGATCAGTGCTAGGTACTGGTGGCTGAAAATGAAATATAGGGACACACACGTCTATATATATATATATATATATATATATATATATATAAATTGTTTGCGAATAGAAACCTTAGACATGCTGTCCTTTTCTCCTCTACATACTTTTACCACATGTCTGACAAATATTGCGAGATCGTTGCCTGACGCTCGGGCCTGATATTCGGTAGGTTGCTGCTTCGATGGTTTCGCGAATTCATTTCCGGGTATGTTAATTGAAAATCCCATGGCCGAATTCTTACCCATTCGTTACCACCAATCCTCTCCGCTTCGACGTCAGGCCGTGAAGAGGATGAAACAAATAAGTACCATTGCTGTCGACGGTGATATGGAACACGTGGGGGCATTTGTGATGTAACTGCCCAGACGTCTGGTGGTTAATCTGCGCTGGAACTGCTAGCTCGGGGTGGGAGGGCTGTTCGCTACTGAATACGCCGGGACGAACACCCCGGCGCCGTAAGGTCAGAGGTCACGCTAGCCGGCCGCGCTGTCCCAATTCATATTTGACCTGACCCTGTAACAGTTCCTGGCTCTGTACTGTGATCTGTATCAACTAGAGAAAATGGTCTGCCGTAGCAGTGGAGGGGCTGATGGACATGATTTACAAGGGCATGTGCGCTTTGGTTTTTTGATTGCAGCGCTGTGTTCGTAGATACAGCTGTAACGGTTGTTTCTGAAATTTTTTTTCTGCTTAGTGCTTTACGCCTCGTCGATGTCGCTGTCATTAGAGTCGGGAATGAATTGGGCGCTAGATATGGAAAATAATTCGGACATGGTATTTTGAAGGAACCATCCCGACATTTGCCTGGAGTGATCTCGGGAAACCGTGAAAAAACGAAATTTGAATGGCCTCATCGGGCATCGAACTCCCGAATGCCAGGACCGATCGTAACAGACAGTTACTGCGTTACGTGAAAATGCCTTTTTTCTCTCATGTGCGCTTCAGTAGGCGTGCAGTCTTTCCGCCATGGTCTCTTAAATACCTTTGAGACAGCACTAGTTACTCCATCATTTTATGCTAAGAGATTTTGAAATGTATGTTTCGATTCCTGTAACCAAAATTGTAAAAAAAAAATTAAACATCATAATTTCGTCATGTCATAGCCGCCTTTTCAATGGGTGTTATGAAATTTCACGGGAAGATGTGTTTTATTAAGACATAATTGCTTCCCATGTACGATTCTTTTTCTAAACTCGTACTGATCTACACCATATATCTCTTCTACTATTCCTTCTATTCTGTGGTGCTAGGCTTATTGTGCGATAATTTTCACATTTGGCAGCTTGTACTTTCTTCGGGGAGTGTGAAAATGATACTTTTATTAAAATCAGTTGGATTGTCTCCTCTTTATGAACTTTTTGTTATCGATATGAATAATCTTTGGAATCTTTCTTTCCGTAGAGATTTTAGAAGTTCTTCAGAAATCTCGTAAATAGATGTTGCCTTATTTGAATTAAAATCTTTCAAAACAGTCAGATTTTGTCCTTAAAACACTGTCTTCTGAATCATCAGTGCCTACATAGTCTTCTCTTTCCAACATTTTGTTCCGTCCATAGAGTTTCTCTATGCATTCCTTCCATCGGTTAGCTCTATCTTCCGAGGTTAATTCACCTTCTTTTTGGCCTTTCCTTTACCGAACACACATTCCTTCTGTTGCGACCCACACATAGTTTTGATAATGCTTGATTAAGTAAACACCCATTATAGTTTGCTACCTTGTGCTTTCTCTACCTCTCAGCCCTAACGTGTCTTATGTTAATACTCCGGTTTCCTCCCAAGTGCATACCCGGTAAACTTAAATCCGCTGCTGTTATGGCCGTCCTGCTCCCTCTGAACTCCGAAAGTGCTTTTAGTTTCTCCTTGAGAGCCTCATCCAGTTAATTCAGTTTTCCACTATGGTTACTCAGCCAAGATACGTAATTATCCTGTTTTCTCCCCGAATTATGGTCCTATTAGCTCTTGTTTGTTATATCTTAGCAGTCGTTATTAATCAGTTTCAATACCACTCTGCAAACTCAGAAAATATCATTGGTTGGCAGTCATTCATTTAATCGAGACTTAGTATTGATACACAACAAAAGCGCTAGGTTACTTTTTTACTTAATAATTGGTTCCCTGGTAGTCTGATTTCATAACTACCCTTCACCTTTCTTACTGTAAATCCCCTATTGTAGTTTCATCATCTTCACTTACTTCTTTGGTATTAATAATTTCTCCTTCCTTGCATCTCTTACCCAGCACCCTCTGAGCTCTCTGGTGGCTCAGTGGTTAAGCCGTCTGACTGGAGAGCGAAGGGTCCCCGGTTCGAATCCCTGTCTCTGCAGGGATTTTCAAAGGCGCTTAACCTGACCTTCACCTGTGAAACAACTTGCTGTGTAATGTGAAGTACGCCAGAATGCTTCAGTGGTTCGGATTCCACGTGAAACTGTTGGTCCCCTGTACCTGGTAGGATTGCCCAGTTAAGGCGGTTACGACAGGGGCGGAAATTAGCCAACAAATAGAACCCTGTCATTAGATCATTACGAACACACGGAATTATTATTATTACCAGCACCATCTAAATAGTTATCCTGTCCTAATCCTAGCTTAATTGGAATTAGACTCCACTACCTCTTCCTAGTTTAATCCACAGTCGCAATAGGCTTGTTTACACTAAGAATAAATCGAACGCATAGCAGTTTCTAATGATTAATCATGCTATTAAGGAGATAACAAAAAACAACATTATTTATTATAAAGGATAAAGATTATTATTATTTTTAGAAAATAAATTCGACAAAATAAGACATTCAGTCCTGTGACCGCGTACGTCAACCATGGAGGAAGGAATATATGGAGACGAAATAGCACTAGATCTGTGAAACCTCATATAAAAAAAACTCGTCTCCTACTGCTTATGCGCGGCGGCCATAGGAATAACCCCAAAACATTGGGCTGTTTGACTGTGTCTGCTGCTGAGAATAATTCATTTTCTAATATTCTGAAGTTTTCTATAATGCCAAGTTGTGTTGCATACGGTTGCACAAACAGACAAATTAGGAAACAACCTGGAATAACGTTTCATAATTAAGTCACATTGGAATCAGTACCGGATTAACCATGTAGCAGGAGGTAGCAAATGTTACGGGCCTCGCGCCTTTTAGGGGGCCTCGCGCCTCCTATGGGGGCCCCGCACATAGGCTAGATGGGTGACCCTTTTTTTTGTTTTTTTCTTTAAGCTCTACAATTTTCCCCCGGACGGCAAAAACCAAGGGCCTCTTCTTCACCACATTTGTTACGGGCCCCGCGCTGTCTTAATCCGGACCTGATTGTAATTATTGTTCTTGAAGTGTCTGATAGGTAACTGCAATACTAGGGCCTATCATTATAAATTTTTTCATTGCTCTCAACAGGATAATGTCGTTCTCAAATATTTGTTGGTGTAGTGTAGACAATCAGCACCTGTTACTACTTTGCACATAAAAGGCTACCCTTATTGTAAAAAAGTGTTGGAAGTCTAATTTAAGCGGGTCAAGTTTACATCGTGATACAATGAAAATGGTATTCTGCATGCTTTAGTACTGTTCAGTTTACACTTATTTTTATTATTCTCGAATCATACACATCAAATACACAGTTAAATTCATTGTACATATTAACAGCTTTAAACACATTTTGCCCAGTACTTCGCAACCTAAAGTGCATTCGGTGTTGCTCGATACAGGTCATCTTTGTTGCAGGATGATGGGCACATAGGGCACTCGAGCATATGGTTCATCGTTTGGTCCTCACCACATTTGCACTTAATACTGGTAGCATCAGTATAACCCCATTTCACTGGATTTTCCTTAGACCTGCCCACTCCTGTTCGCAATTGATTTAAGGACTGCCAGACGTTCCAGTCCTCTGCGTGATCAGGTGGCAAGCGCTCTGCAACTGTCAGTCGTACCGAGATGTTAGGGACCTTCATTTTCCACAACTGTACTTTTGCCTTTTCAGGTGACCCCATTAGTTCCCGTGATGTTCTCAGTAAGCTTTTTCTGGATTTGAGTCTCTGACTGGTGGTGTATGGTGATGTAGTGGGTGAGCGCTTTCCCGTTCTACTTTTTTCCTCTCCTTGTTCGCAGCCACTTCTCTCCAAATACTGGGTGGTGCAACATATCAAAATTCCTCTAAAAAATGTGGCAAAGATAATGAAATAATATATTTTTGCTTGGTTTTGATAAAATCCAAGTTATTCTCTGTAGAACTTTCTACATTTGTTATATTATTAGCAAGTGGCTTATCCAAGTAACATTTAAAAGTTACCTGAGACAACTTGAAATTAAAATTTGTAGAGGGGCAAAATATATGGGTGAGCAAAATTACTTAAAAAGGATTTAAGATAACAAAAAAAAGGTCATGAAGTATGAAAACAGATACAGGAATTGACTCAGAGGTATGTGCTCTGTGGCAATTAATTGAAATTAAATAAGTGATATTGTTTAAACCTTTCCTCTTAATTATTTTCATTTGAATAGGCAATAGAAGCAAAAATATTGACAAGCTGTGCTTCATCACTAGTGTTTGTAGCAGATACTGCCTACCTTTTGTGAATATAGTAGTTAACAAGATTTAATTTCATTTTCAAACCTCAGGCATATTAGTCTGAAATTAAATGTAGAATTTAAGTGCAAGAGAGTTATAAGACAGGCAGAACTACAATGCAGATTTAGGAAATAAAATGTTTTAGGAAGGAAATATGATTCTCAAAATAATTTTTCAATAGTATCCTGAAGTGTGCGATTCTTTCTTTTTTTCAGATTCTACCAAATTAGAACAGCACTTCGGGTTTCACCAAAACTTCCTGTCAAAGTAGAAGTAAACCTACCTAGGAATCAACGTGAGTTGGAAATTTTTACCTGATCTCTTATCTTTATGTACATTATAACTTCATCTCAAATTATGTCACTGGTCTGCACATTTCAGCTGAACAATGTCTATTATTTCTCTGTAAACACATTAATATTTATGTATATTATTTTATGGATTTCAGCTAGTGATATGGCTTTCCCAGCGTGTGTGGTAAATGGTGCAGGAGTGAGCAAGACATTCCAAATATTATATCGCAATGAAGAAGTTCTGTTAGATGATGTCATCTTGTTCCGAGCTCATATTCTTGTTGACAGTCATAAGGCAAGTATTTATTTTCATTATAGTTACTTTAAATATAGATCATTTATATTTTGGATAACCTGTTAGACATATTCTGTACGCTTTGATGTTTAGCCTTCGTAGATAGAGATCTTTAGTAATTTATTTCCTCCATTAATGGAAGATGTAAAGCATATATAGGATATAAATTTATTTATCTAAAATTGTATATCTTTGCTTTTCTTTCATTATTATTATTATTGTTAATAATAATAATATTAGTTTTTCTTACTTCCAAGTGTTTTTGTGTAGATGGAATGAAGAAAGGAACATGTTTGAAAAGCGAAGTTGATGCCAAGACTATTAGATAAACCACAAGTTATCAATGGCTATACTTAGGACAAACATCTTTTATGAACGTTTCTCAGGAAACAGAGTATTACTATTATTTATACACAATATTTTGGTGATATAAATCTCTGCTTCCATCTTCAATATATATCTTATTCAATATAGCCAATATATTGTTTATATGCTCTAGATATCCTGGTCACCTAAGCTCAATTTTCTGCTCTATATTTTGTCATCAACCAGTACTCGTTTCTGAGTTTGTTTCTCACTTGCACACACTTATTAATGTGAGCGTCATTGATGGCTAATCAGGCTGATCCTGGCATAAAATAATTGTCTGCACACCTTGCACTTAATTGTGTGCGGTGGATGTGTTTGGGTTTGTAGAGTTTTTGTCTGTTACAAGCTTCTATTAACAGTTTTCAGATATTGCAACAGCTCTGAGGTTGTTTTGTGCCATAGAGGTCTGACTTCTGCAAGACAATCCTAGGTGTGCAGGTCTATGTTTGTGGTCTTCATTATCTTTTTAAGCTGGTAATTGTAGCACTCCAGGGAGAAACCACGAGGTCTTTTGCCAGTGCTGAGTTCACTATTAAAAAAATTTGACAGTGTCAGTTGTTACTCATGTGCTGAACATGTCCAATCCATCTGAACTGGTGACTGATACCCAACTTCAGTGTTGTACACAAGTGTCCTTTTTAATAAATGTAATAATAGAGGTCTGCCTTCTGCAAGACAATCCTAGGTGTGCAGGTCTATGTTTGTGGTCTTCATTATCTTTTTAAGCTGGTAATTGTAGCACTCCAGGGAGAAACCACGAGGTCTTTTGCCAGTGCTGAGTTCACTATTAAAAAAATTTGACAGTGTCAGTTGTTACTCATGTGCTGAACATGTCCAATCCATCTGAACTGGTGACTGATACCCAACTTCAGTGTTGTACACAAGTGTCCTTTTTAATAAATGTAATAATAGAGGTCTGCCTTCTGCAAGACAATCCTAGGTGTGCAGGTCTATGTTTGTGGTCTTCATTATCTTTTTAAGCTGGTAATTGTAGCACTCCAGGGAGAAACCACGAGGTCTTTTGCCAGTGCTGAGTTCACTATTAAAAAAATTTGACAGTGTCAGTTGTTACTCATGTGCTGAACATGTCCAATCCATCTGAACTGGTGACTGATACCCAACTTCAGTGTTGTACACAAGTGTCCTTTTTAATAAATGTAATGTTAGACACATTATGATTACATTTTATGTTCATGATGGATGCTAGTTTCTACTGGTGAAAGCATTCCCTTTTTTTTTTTTTTTTTTTTTTTTTAATATTATGGTAGGAAATCATCCAAACATCACATCTTTACAGTAACATGGAGACAACAACAGCTCTATACCAGAAGCTTGGTGAATAGCTTAAGATCTATGTTCAGGAACATCTGTTGAGAGAAATGTCCATATGATTTCTGTTTTCCACATGATTCTTCAAAGTGCACTGTGTTGACAGAATGCTCCCAAGGTAGACCTGCTCGAGGAATGTGTCTGAGATAGTAACATCAAAGTCTGGAAGGGTAGCTCTAAGTGCTTATTGTCCCAACAATTTAGTTTTTTGAATGTGATGGTTGGGCCCAATCCCTTATATGCTTTCTTGAAGCAGTTAACGGAATGCTGAATCTACTCGGGAGTATGTTCTGAAGAGGTGTTTTCATCTGCATACTGCATTTCTATTATCTATGTGAGAGCAGTTAATCTAGATGAGTGGAGTCTGGCCCCATTATAAAGTCCTCCATCAAACCAATATCTGATTTCTATGGCTTCATTTGGAGTAGATGTTCATAGAGCATAGCTACCAAGTACAGTATAAAAGTGTAGGAGCAAGTAAGCAGCCTTATTTTAAATAATTTGTGGTAGGGAATTTTTCATCCACATTGCACTTCTAGGCACAGTATCAAAGGCTTTCTCTAGGTCATAGAACACCAAAAAGAGAGGCTTTTTTTTATTCTCTGCACATCTCTTGAAGTTGTTTGGCACAGAAGATCATGTCTTTGGTGCCCATTAGTGTACAGATTCCAAACTGAGATTCTGGGAGAACTCTCTCTGAGAGAATTTGGAGGCACCTCAACAGGATCCTGGGAAAAACCTTTCCTGCTATAGATAGAAGAGAGATATCGTGATAGTTGTCACAGATGCTACGATCCCCTTTTTTGAAGATGGTAAATAATGTCCTGTCTTTTTTCACATGAAAAGAATCAGTTGGAAAAGCCTGGCTTTCAGGACTAACCCTCCACTTTAAATGTGTTGTAGGGACATGTTGTCTGGTCTGGGAGCCATACTCAGATTTGTACTATTTATCGCTGGAAGGTTGGTTGAACTAACATCCAAGGTTGTGGAGGGTGTTAAGGCATAAGCCTAAGGAAGTCTTCTGCAGCTGTAGAGCTGTGTTTCAAGAGCAAGTTGTTGTGCTCTTTCCAGTGCATTATGATGTCTTGGTTGTTGGAAAGGTTGATTGTGTTACCAGCTGCTTTTAGTGACCCAGATGAGCGGGGAGTAGGTCCATAGAGCTCTTTAATTCCTGTATAAATTTTTTGAAGATACCTAGCATCTGAGAAAGTTTGGAGTTCCTTGGCTTTTTGTTGCCACCTGTTTTTGATTTCCCTTATTTCTGACATTTCCACTTAAGGTTCGTGTTCTCTTCACCCTGAAGTTGAATCTTGAGCAAGGAGTAAATAGACTTTCCATTTAGCACTAATTGGAATATTTTTTCATTTTTTTTTATCAAACCAATATGGTCATTTCTTTTTCTCGTAGCCAATTACTTTCTCTGCAAATTTTGTGATGATATTTTGAAGGGTGGTCCATTTTAGCTTCACATCCCATGTATTAACTGGATTGTTGGTAAGCTGTTCTAAAATATCATCTTGAGATGACAGTATCACTGCAGAGTTGTGGAGTGTTATATTTCCTTGTGGAAGGATTTATATGGTAGATGCATGCTTTATCACTAATTGAGAGTTTCGGGCTACTCATGACAAGTCTATGATCGGTCCAGCAGTCATCGATGTTTCTTGCTGTCTTAGTGATTAGAACATCTTTTTTATGATGCTGCTGAGTGATGACATAGTCAGTGAGATTCCAGTGTTTGAATCGTGGATGCACCCATGTAATCTTAAAATGGTTCTGTAGGCGGAACTGAGTATTGGTGATAAGCAGCTCATGTTCAGCTTACAGACAGAGAAGTACCAGTCCATTTACATTGCAATTTTCTACACCTTGTTTACCCATTACTTTTTCCCATAGTTATTTTTCTCTCCTCACTCTAACATTGATGTTACTAAATAGTAACAGCTTATTACTGATGGGTATATTGAGGGGGTCAATGTTGGCTTATCAGTTTTGTTTTCACCATTAATCCAACCCAGTCAACATCATGATCTCCTTCCTGTTTTCCTTTCCATATTATGGTGTATCCCAAGTTGGTGTTGCTGATCTTTCCTTAACCCGAAAGCCTGGTTTCGCTGAAAACAGTGATGTCAATATTTAGTCTAGCTAGCTCATGAGTAATGAGAGCAGTTCTTCTCTTGGGCCTGTTGTTGTTGTTGTCCTTCCATTCCAATAGTGTTCTGACATTCCATGTGCCAATATGAATGTTTTTGGATATTTGTGTGTGTGTGTGTGTGTTTTTTTTTTTTTTTTTTTTGTATAAAGGAGTGACATAGATGCAGTTCCATAGCCAGGTACAGAAGTGATTTTCCGATGCTTTGCTCACATTTCCTAGAGCTTTCCCCATTTAGGGTGTGCAGAGGTGATCCTGAATAGGCCTGCCTAAACACAGATGCATGACCAGATTCCTGAGTAGATCATGTAAGGAACTAAACTGCTTGCAGGGTTAGGATAAACAGCTAATCACCTCAACTATAACCGTGTTTGTTATGCACCATTGGATGTTAGATTGTTATAAATTTTATGGCCACTACCACTTTGATCCCTTCAAAATGGAAAGGAAGGTTCATCAAGTCAATAAAATTCACTGATGCTAATTTAAAGTTGAAAGCTTCACTATATTCTTTAGAAAATTTTTACAAATTCAAACAATATATAGGCGATCGGAATTTCTTCACCAAAGTAATTGACTGCAAGTTATGATGAGTAATCAGACCAGACCAAACCCCGTTGCTAGATGGAAGTCAAATTAAAAATATTTTTAACTGTTCTGCTGTACTACTAAATCTCAAGATGGCTGCCCCCGACCACACAACACACGCTTCTTTCTCTTCCCGCCTTCCAGGGGTAAGCGGGCTGATGGGAGGGGGGGCCCTATTACCAACTATAGGGGCCCTCAGGCCATGAAGCTAAGATATTACGCCCATTGTTGCCTGGCCATTTTGTAGAGCTAAAAAGAAAAAAGGTCGCTCATTTTACCCTGGGCCCGAAATTCCTAGCGCCGGCCCTGCCTGCACGAACCAACAACCTTCCTGCTCCAGTGGTTTCCAGCAAAAGACTGCAGATAGTCCCCGTCATTCATATAAATAGACTTAGTGGTGCTTAACGAAAATCCTTCCACCAGCCAGTCAGGTGACCTCCCAAAATGTGAAAAATATGTATCCTTGTGCCTTAAGTTTCATCATGCTTTTTTCATTTTTGACTCCCACTACTCCAATTGATCTGAAATTTTAACAGTAGCTAGGGTTTTTAATAAACGTAAATTTTGATCCATATGAAAATTTTTATAGCTTCAATAGTATGGCTGTAAAAAGCTGTTTTCTGTTTTACTCAAAACTACTTGTAATTTCCACAGTTTTGTTTCTATGAGGCTGAAACAACTTTTATTTTGTGTGAAGCTGTGGATACAGCTAGTCTAATAGTCTAAAATAATAACATTTCACCAATATTTCCATTGTATGTTCGTTTCATCTTTATAAAATCATTGGATTAATTTCATTATTTTTCTACAACAGTATATTTGAAAAACTTCTTTTTGTTGTTTTGGACTCCCTAGCTTAACATCCATAACATTGTAAGAACATAACATTCTCTGCTCCATTCACTCAACTTTGGAAATCCCTCTTCATTCCTAGATCAGTGTTGATATTGCAAACCATCTTGTTTTGAAGAAATTATGTGTTCTAATCGTCAAGCACTGAAATTCAATTTTTTTTTAAATGGTATGACTCTCTCACATGGGTATTTTTTGCAGATAGAAGACACGCTGGAAAGAGCTGACTTTACATTGACAGTGGAGTTGTGGTTCACTGATCAAACATTTGGTCCTGATCAGCACAGTTCGATTGCTTGTGTGTCAAGTCGCTTGCTTAACCTACGTTTCTCACCAACCAGGGGACTGCATTACCACTTGCCTGTCCTGTTTGATTATTTCCACCTGGCCGCCATCACCATGACCATCCACGCTAGTCTCGTTGCTCTGCACCAGCCTTACATCAAGTGAGTACCTGAGAATGGTAGGTGCTAGTGCAGCAAAATTGGGGCACCATTTGTATACTATGGCTGGTCCTTCATATGATTTTAAAATTGTAATTTTTTGTTTGTTTGAAAAATGACAAAAATGGTTATCCCCTTGCATTTTTTGAAGGTATAGGGTTTTAGTTGTCACACACACATACAGCTTTTAAATGTGGTATATCTTAAGTGCAACGAATATAACAATTACATAATTGTGCTTATAATTTTAACAGAGACAATTTATTATTTAAGTGAAGCTGTGGTTGATTGTCTGGTTTCTCCTTAGAGGAAGTTCTATAACTGTTAATTGTATACTTGTTAGCTGTATTTACTTCATGAATCAATGAAGATTTGCTTAACAATTTTTCTAAACATGTCAATGGAATTCTGTGCAGACACTCATTGATTCGTACAATGGTTACATTTTTGGTCACATTGTAAAACATTTGCACAATTTTTGGTATGGGGTGGTTAATTAGGGGAGTAATTTAACATTTTTCATTTCACTGTAATTTTACACGGTGAAGCAAAAAATAAAGAAAGGTAATTTAATAAAGATTCTTTTAAAATTGTTAATACTTATCATTGAATATTAATAAAATGTTAAATGATTTAAAACAGTCACTTGAACTTGGGATTGAATTGTAACAAAGTTTATTTAATACTTACTATTCTAGTGATTTTAATGTGACTGTCAAGCATTTATAATGTTAATGATTCAACAACTGTAAAATTCTGGGAAGACTTCTATATTTCCACCAAATGAATAATACTAGTTCTTGCATTATGATGACTCCAATAATGTTTTTCATTTTAAATTTTTTTTAAATAATTTTTTAACTACATGAGATATGGCTAATTCAAAAGATATATATTTTCACCACAAAAAAAAGTTAGGTGTATTTACCTGTAGTGGTTTCATTTGAAATTATTCTCACTTCTTTGGTCTACTTACGCTTCCTGTCCGTTTTGGTTATATTGGTTTGCTGCTTTTGTTCGGATTTGTATAGCATTCATGTTTTACACATGCTAACTCCATTTGTTATAATTTATGCTGTATATACTCTCATCATTTATTATTGTCTCATTTCACATATTAGCCTGTTTTGTACATCCATTCACAAATCTTAAAAAGGTAATCTCTTGTGTGTGTGGCTTTTATCCTTTCTCTTGATAATCCATGATTCATTTAGTATTAACACATGATGCATTATAAACTGGGTGGTGAAGATGCATTGCACCTATCCTAATATGTTAACTTACATGGGTGTGAAATAACATTTGGGCTATAATTTAAGTAACTATCTCTGCATTCATCTAGAATGTCTAGGATGACATGGATAATCCAGTTGTTTCTTGATACCAACTTGTGAAGGTATGTAGATTTTGGTGCTTCCTAAATCCTTGCTATTCCATTCCATTATTGCTAAGGGGAGAAACAAACAAAGAAAATAATTGGTTCTGACCATAATTTCTCCCGTCTTTTTTCCCATGATTTCTGTTTATGAATGCTGCTGGTAATAAAAGTTGTTTGTCATCACCATGAAATAAAGCTGTGATGAACTTCCCAATTAGTTATGTGTGAGAGCAACACCTACAATGTTCCAGATCTTCCCAACACAACTCCTTTAACATCATACTCAATCTTTACCTCTAGCTGTATATACCTGTAAAAAATCTGGTGGCTGTCCTATGTATCCTCTCCAGAGCCTCCATCAACTCCTTTTAATTGGAGACTCAACACAGAATGACATTATTCCAAATAGATTGCTCTAGTTCTTTGTTTACAATCACTTTAACTCCCAGTGTACTTTGTTTTAAATTGCAACCTAGTTTTCTTTCCAAATTACTTGCTCAACATGTTCATCCCATACCAAATTATCATTACACCTCGGTACTTAATGGAATCTACCACACTAAGGACTGTATGATTAATTCCATATCCTGAGCTAAACAGTGTTAAATTCTCATTCATATCCATGATTTAACACTTTTTAGCATTTAGCGCCAGCTGTTAGTCTTTGCACGAGGTTATTATTTTCACAATATTTATATGAAACAAAATGCAGTCACTTTGGGCTTTTATTTCAAAATTATATTAACATCATCAGCAAATAGTCTTATTTCCCTATCCCACTTTTTCCCATTACTTCACACAAACCAGTGAAGTATTTGAGGGATAGCAGAGGCCCTATTACATGATTTCGGGTTTATCTGACCCCACTTCATTCAATAACAATCATTCACGATTAGGGAAAAAATCCACTGAGTCAATCTGATATTACCCATCTATCATACAGTACAAGTCATGAATGAGAAGGGCAAATGATGTCTTGCAGACTGGTCTTTTCTGAATCCATACTGATTTAAATTTAATGTCTTCCCTTCATACAAGGAATGCATGACATTGGAATAAATTATCTGTTCTAAAGCTCTGTAAGATATTGAAGTTAATAAGATTGGTCTATAATTTTGAGGATCATTAATATCCCCACTCCTAAGCACTACAGTTATGATGCCTGTATCCCATTTAAGTGGTATGTTTCCTTGTTCCAAGGAGTCTGTATAAAATTTCATCAAATATGGTATAATTTCTTTGGCAAACATGGAGTAAAATTGAGTCAGGTCCACAAACCTTACCACATTTTATGTTCCTAAACTATTCGGTTATTACCTCAACATCAAGAATGAGATCTTTGATAATTTTGCCAGTATGCATACAAATGTCAGGACATCTTCTTAAAAAGCCTTGTTCTTAAAATGTTTTTCACAATTTCCACTCTTTCTGTGGTATCTTCCGTTAATTCCCCATTTGATCTGTGATGTCATTAAGTTACCAGAACTACTTACTGCTTTAATAAATGACCAGAACTTTTTTTGTATTTGTAATTAGGACTATAAAGCCCTTACTTGGAATTCTTCAAAAGCTCCATGAATTGTATTATGACTTACTGCTTATATGAGGTAGGGTCAAAAAGTTCCCGAAATTGGTTAATAGAAAATTATTGAAAGTATGTATAACATTTTTAGCTTATTTTCCTTCAAAATACTCTCCTCCTGCTTCTACACACTTATTCCACCATTTATACAATTGTTGGAAACACTCCTGAAAGCCATTTTTTAATGTTCTTTCAGCCGCTTCTTCACATTTTCAATCACTTCTGATGACTAGGCTAAACATCATCCCTTTAATGTGATTTTCAGCCGTGTAAATGGGTAGAAATCTGGTGGTGCAAGATTGGTAGAACATGGAGGATGTTCGAGACTGCTAACATTGTTTTGTATTGTTTTACCTTTATAGATTGATGTGATGGCATTTTCACACAACAAAAACCAATCATTCCCTGCCCATTGTTCAGGTCATTTTCGTCGAACTGCATCTCGTAACTGTTTTATGATTTCTGTGTACAAATCTTTGGTGACTGTATTCCCTTCAGGAGTAAATTCATAATGAATCAAGTCCCAGTAATTAAACACCTCCAACATTAACCCCAGCTTCTGCCCAAGCAAAATTTTTGTTTCCTTGGTGATGTTTTTGACTTTCATTCAGCAGATTGCCATTTCAACTGAGGGTCGTAAAGAAAGCACCACGTCTCATCACCTGTTACAATTTTGCGCAGGAAGCTGTCATCTGCATCAGCCATATCAATCAAGTCCCTGCTCATGGTCACTCTCATTTCTTTTTGCTGAGGGAATATCATTTTTTGGAACGCTGTAAGCAAACACGGTACATGTTAAAATCATTATGAAGAATGGTGTGAACACTCCCATGTGAAATGCCAACTTCGGAGGCAATAATATCAATGGTTGTTCACCTGTCCATACGAACAAGTTGTCAAATGCATTCAACATTTCCGTCTGTGGTGGAAGTTGAAGGCCACCCAGTCCGAACATCATCTCCAGTTGTAAGAATAGATGCTGAAATAAGTGAGCACCTCTGGCCATGAGTTCTGGTTCTGCTAGGTTATATGGGCTGCCAAAGATACACAAGGATTGTACTCCTTTATGCCCGATTGTGAATGCTATAAGCTATGTACCAACCAGAAAAATATCTGACAAGTAGACTGTCACCAGTCGTGGGGAAATGTCACCACCATGTGTGGAACTCTCCCGAGTTCATCAACGTGTTGAAAGGATTTTTATTGTGTACAGATGATGTCATGGTCAGCTTTGATGTCATTTCACTTTTTATAAGGGTGCCACTAGCAGACACATTAGAATTGCAGGTGAAACACTTTGCTTCCAAGGAAGTGGAACTATTCCGTCACGAACTCCAGTCTACCTACTTCCAGTTTGACAAAGACTATTATGAACATGTTGATGGGTAGCTATAGGCTCACCCCTGTCTCTAGCAATAGCGAATTTTTATATGGAAAATTTTGAAGTGCTCAAAAACAGCCAGCTTGCCTTTATCATTATGTCAATGATACATTCATTGTATGGCCACATGGGATCGACAGTCTACAAGAATTTTTACATCATCTCAATGGGACTGACGAAAACATTAAATTTACAATGGAGGTGGAGAAGAATGGCCGTCTTCCATTTTTAAATATTTTGATAGAAAAGTAGGTGGATGGCACTGAAGGTCACACTGTATATATAAAATTGAAGCATACAGACTTCTACCTAGATACGCACAGCCACCCAGCCACCACTCCCAGCCCAACGAAGATCGGTACAGCAAACCTTGGTGCACAGAGCGCATGCTCTACCTGTATGTGATAAGGATAGTTTGCCAGCCGAAATGTGTCCGCCAGAATGGTTACAATGAGGTATTAATAAACTTGATTTGCAGACTAGCTGGAAGGAGGAAAATACGCCAGTAGGAAGACCCTTGCAGCTTTGCCTTCCTTCCATTTGTGGGAACGACTACTGCTAAGATTGGCAGAATTATACATAAATGTGGCATTAAAACCATCTTCCAACCACCGGCTAAAATTAAGAACATACTGCAATCACCCAAGGATGATGTTATGTTGCGAACACCTGGTGTATATCGCATTCCTTGTGAATACGGAAAGGCGTTCATCGGAAAAACTACACGATGTATCAACCAAAGGTGTGTCGAACATACACGCAATGTCCGCCTATGCCAGATTGACTAGTTAGTGGTTGCTGAACTCTGTATCGACATGGGATATGACTTCGATTTCAAGGCTACAAGAATTCTTGTGTGCACAAGTGGTTATTGGGATAGCATTTTCTCTGAAGCTATGATCTCGTCAACTGATTGAATTTCAATTAACTAAAACCTGGAGCCTATTGATCGAAAAAATGAGACTGCAGCAGGATTTCTGGAGAGTATGTGCCTCTCTTGTGTGCCAGCATTCAATGGTATCTGCCAGCAGCTAACGGCTTCCCACTACTAGCCAACGTTTCCCGCCAGTAGCCATTGGCCGATCGGAAAAAGAATGATATAGTGTGGACTGCATGCAGTGTATAAGTGGCTCTATTGCCCCTCGGCAGCAGTCACTTGCCAATGGCGGCAGAGATTGTGACCGCCGAAACGTCGTGTTTTATCGATGGCCTATCTTGGCTAGTTATCCGAGAAGATTTTATTCGTCATCTTCAGTGTCATGTAACTGTTACAAAAATGTTTGTGCTACTCATAAACTGCCATTTTCTTCATCACATAGTTTCTGTATGGTTTCTCATCTCAAGTGTCTCTGAGGGTGATTTCTCCAGCAACGCACATAATTTGTTATTGCCACTATGCTCTAAAGACGACATATCAAAATCCGAAGAAAGAAAGAACCTATTGTGTAATCTTGAGACACGGCATAATATTAAATATGAGGACACCGACATTCTGAGAAACACATCTCACTTCTGGGACTGTGTGTACAAGGAAGCCATCGAGATCCGGCTACGGAGTAACCTCATAAACAAAGACAACGGGTTCCAACTAAGCCAGGCTTGGAACCCAGCACTGAAGCGGCTCCGCAAACACCAGAGCCGAGGCACTGTGCGCGATGGAGGTGGCGTAGAGACTGATGGACACTGCTCGACGCACTGTAACGCACCGCCACCACCACCGCCAACGGAGCGACCCGGTGGGAGTGGGAGGGTGGGGTTGGAGGGTATAAATATCAATGCGCGCGGAGCAGTCCAGCAGTCGTGTCCTGGACTGCGTTCCTCACGCTGACCACTGGACGCTACCTGAAGATGATGGCACGGTACGCCATCGAAAATTCATACATTTACGACCAAATGACCTGGCTGCACGCCCGAGAGATCTTCAAAGAACCTATTACTAAAATGTCATGCACCGCACTCACAAAACCTACTACAACTGACTGCTGCATGGCACAGCACCTTCTTCAATAGTGTTGCCAACCTTCTGGGCAAACAACTGCTTGACTGTATATGACAATTCCGGGAACTTTTTGACCCTGCCTCATAAATACACTAATTTAATATGTTAACTGGGGGGGCCCCTCTGACTTTTTTACTGCAGCATGTAAATGGTTTTGCTTCCAGTAACATTTTACTTCCTGATTGTACCATGGGAAATTCTTATTTACTTTAATATAATTCTTAGGTGGAAAGTGATATAGACCCCTCCTTAAAACTTTGTACAGGGTGGTGTATTACGGTACCCACATTTTGGATATCAAATACAGGAGTTGGAGGAGGTGCAAAGGAAGACAGGTAGATTTGTTTGTGGAAATTACTGTGGTATGCAATCGGTGACTCACATGATAAAGGAACTGGATTGTGAGTCATTGGAAAGCAGGAGGAGGGTGAAAAGAGTACTTGGAACATACAAGGTGCATATTGGTAGATAGGCTGAAGGACATTGGCAGAAGTATTAGTAGCAGTGCATGGAAGGGAAAATATGATTGTGACCACAAGCTGGTCTTTGATTTCAGGTTTAAGGAATAGGAAAATTTTCTTTTGTAGGTGAGGGTGTCAGAGATTGGGATAAACTTCCAGGGGAAGTGCTGAACAATTTATTAGTAACAGAGAATTTGTAAAGGGCAAAAGTAGGTCACTGGTAAAATTGTACTCAAAGTATGTAAGGTAAAAAGAAAGACATGGGAAAATAGGTGTGTACGGAAATTGTCATTGCAACTAAAATTAATTTTTGAAATATGTTTATTTGTTACAGATTATTTCAGAGTTTCTCAACCTTTGTATCTTGTGTCAGTATTTTCTCCAAGTGGTTATGATATCAGCATTCTTTGTCTTATAAAAGCAGTAGAATAGATTTATCATAATTCGCCATCAGACTGTATTTCAAAGTTACTATGATAGCTTTATACTCTTTTTAAAACACTGTATCCATAATATCCAGTTTGCTTGTAAGGGAAAGATTCAAAAAGGGGGAAAGCATATTTGTTGTAATGTTTTGAATTTTGTCCATTTGCTAAAGACTTTCCACAAAGAATTGGAGAAATATTTTGGTTCGTAAATTAACTTTTCCACCTTCCTACATAATAGTGTTCAACTTAACTGATATACATTGTTTAAGATCACCAGAAAAAATGGCCAGAAATTAAAAGCATTGTAATTCATTTGAAAACTTTTATACAGTGGAGTCATAGCATTCAAATCTGATGTCAAAATTTCAAAATGCTTGATTGAAAATGGCGGAACTTTTTTAAACAGAATGTTGCAATTTGCTCAAAAATGTGAATACCTAGATGTTTTGGGTCGCTGAGTTCGAATTTGGTGGTAAAAAAAAAAAAAATTCATTCCAAAATTGTGGACTATTTTTCAAAAAAGGAGAGTAAATTCACCTAAAAATTCATATACAGAGAATTTTAGGTTCGTTGAGTTCAATTCCAGTGTCAAAAATTCAAAATGGTGGCACTTTTTCAACAAAAAAAAGTAATTAATTCACTATAAAATGTGTAACTAGAGATTTTTTTGTGGTGGTGGTGGGAGGGGGGGGGGGCATGAATTTGAATCTAGTGACTATAATGCAGTGTGGCCAAACCAATAGGCATGAAAACTTCCTTCCAAGTTTATATTAATTGTTTTGTACTACATCCTGCATTTATTAGCATACCGGTATTAATAACATTTATATACATGTAAATAATTTAAATTCATCTGTGTTGTGGTTTTTATTTGATATCAGTTATGTTAATTTTAAAAGTATTTCTGTAATATTTTTATTATATGAATTTTTTGTAGACTGTTTATTGGCAAAACTACCATTACTGATAGCAATTTAATTATATTTAATTCCTGTCACCCATTTTTAATGTGTTTATTTACTTATTTATTTAATTTCATATACATCAATAAATATAATATAAAATGTCATAAACATTATTATATTACTTCAGAAGTTATGATTTTTAAAATAAATGTAAAAGTATACAATCGTAGTTCAAAACCTGTGATAATGCCAGGTATATTGTTGTTACAGTATGTAGTGACCATTCTGTTTTCTGTGTTTGGACCAACATCTGTGAGCACGAGTGTCCTCTCACCACACATGATCATTTGTCGACCCATTGAGGTAGTTCCTTATTTTTGTAAAACTTTGACATGTGTAGCAAACAATTGGCTGACTTCTTCTGATGTCAACCAGCCTTCAGCCCTTGATATTATACCTACACATTAGTCACAAATGCAGTATGGAAACCAATTTTACCCCTATTACTCAAATAATTTATGACCTAAGCCTTAGATGTTTTGTATTGTTATGTTCGGACACTAAATTCAAATTTGTTTTCTCAAGGGATGAGGAAAAATTCTGGTATTTAATAATTAATTATTTAGGACAAAGGTTTTGTTTACTGTTGCCTCCCTTTCATAGAATGAATAAATCCTCGGATATCGTGGAGTTCCTAAAAAATAATTTTTTCCATATGTTTGAGGCCACATTGGATCATAAGTGTGTGTAACGTATGCCTCACTGCTCAAATGGATCCAAATTGTTTCTGCAGCTCAGCTCCTGTAGGCTACAATTCAAATTAAAAATCTTATGCTGTACAACTTCCTGCCAGTCAGTGTGCAGGAATATGTTCAAATTGAAAATTTAAAAACATTTGACTTTTCTGCTCTAATTCATGTGCCTTTCTTTCCCAGTTTATCAATGGATTTAACTATATCTGCAGCAGAGACATGACATGACATTCATAATTATCATTTTGCACATCTTCTCTTAACTGATGACAGTATTTTTTTTTGCTATTATTGTTATTGAGATGACTTCTATGATGTGTAGAGCTGTTGCACATGGAAGACGTGCAGAATAAATGTTAAATGGAAGATCTGTACCATTCTTCTTCACCAATTCATGTAGTAGTCTTCAGTGACGTCAGTCGTTGGAGCAGCCTATGACCAATATCCCTTTCCCAGGTATTATTTAATATCACCAAATTTTTCTTTCCTGCTGTGCTTTAAGAACTATCACAATTGTATTTCAGCCTCCTTTTGAAAAGAAAAATTGTTACTGAGTGGCAAGAAGTCATTTTTCAGTCTGTAATTTTGGAAGTGCGAAGCTTTTCAGTGACATATTCTGCAACATTTAAACGAAAATATAAAGTTTCAGGACTTGTTGGCTCAATTTTGATATTTATACTCTCCACTGCAACAGTACTCATTATCTGGAATGTTCCATACCTGTTCTCAAAGTGATGTAGAAACTTAGTTGTTGCAATGATCTTGTACAATTTTAGTCAAGTGGCTGTGTATTTTATTCGTTTAGGTTCCATTTATTGTTGAAACTGTTCACTTACCTCTATTTTCTTCTTATGCATTATCACAGGTATGTTTGTTGTGGTTTGAAATTTGTTCAATATATTGATCATTTATGACTGTTTTTGCTCTAATAGGATTTCTTCTATTAAAAGCCATTGCTTTCATTTTGTTTGTTTTTATCTTAATGTTGTAATGTGCAGAACAGTTTTGTAATTTGTGGAGGAGGCCTCTTAGTAATCTATTTCAAATAATCTCTATTATATTCAAGTAGAAGCACTCTGTCTTTTCATAGGTGTGTAGCTCTCATCAGGTTTTGTTTTATTGTATGTATATTTATGAAATAGTATGACTAAGGAGACATTACATCCATGCCTTAGATGTAGATTGTTAATTCATTTCATTTTTGGAGTAATATTCATATATTGAGATACAGGTTTCTTACTAATTCAGTATTGTTCTTATTTCAAAGTCACACAGAATTAATTATAAAAATATCAGTGAGCAGGAAAAGGCTTAAGGCAATAAAACTAAGGAAGGATAGTGAAATAAGACCCAACACTCACCACAGATGATGACAGCTGGGAATAACAAACATAAAAAGACAAACACAAGTGATTCAATACTTCGGTGGCTAGCCTTATTCTTGCCAGAAATGATACAGCAGGTGGAGCTGGAGGGGCACATGCCAATGGCTGTCTGGTCCACCAGATGGCTGTTGTCCTGTACATGTCTGTCTCCGCCTGATGCCTCACTGCTGGCAAGAATAAGGCTAGTCATTGATATATTGTGTCTCTTTTGTTTTTATTTTTGTCATTCCAGCTGCTGTTATCAGTGGTAATTGTTGGGTCTTATTTCCCTATCCTTCCTTACAATTGATTATAAAGTATTACAAAATGAAATATAAGGAAAATAAACATTGAATCTTTTATGGTACATAGGAAGGGTACTAGGTGAGAGAGGAGTGTACATGTCAGGAAAACATACCACACATGTCAAAATTTTAGAGGTTTTTTGGCACAATATTTTATTTTTATAGTTTGTAAGATAATAGTGTGAGACCCGAATAATAACTTGATATTTACATACCACTTAAGTATATTTGTGTATTAGTTTTATGTGCTATGTTATTAGTTGCTGCTTAGCATTTTAGTGATTGTAGTAGTAGCATCACACTGAGTGGAAGCACCAAATCATTATTTCCAGTATTCTTGAATTAGGATTTTGTAATTCAATCTCTTTTTTTACAGGAGCTGAGTGTTAAATTAGTCCAGAATGCACCTTATTCTGTATTACGACCCCAATCACTTATTAATTGTGCAGTTGTGCATTACCTATAAAATATACACAGTAATTATCCAGATGTCAATTTCATCAAATGTAGAAGCCAACAAGTAGTCGATCCTTATCCAAGGTCTCTTCAAGAAGTATGAGCTTACATGTTCAAAGGAACAAACAAAGCATTGGAAGAATCTGCAGAGGAAAGATGCACAATATTTTTTCTCATCTGTAGAGTGTGTCATTCATCAGTGATTGACCTCGTACAGAGTGAATGTCATAAATGTCCATCAGTGATTTGTTTACGGTATTATAAAATACCACCACTTGCCAGTTCATCGCATTTACTTCCATCTTTCCTGTCATAAAACAACGCTGCTCCTTATTTATCCACTACCCTGTGGATACTTGCAGTATTATTTTAACGTATTATGAGCTGAAAATGCCAACTAAAGTTACTATTCTTGATTTTATCATAAATTAATGTTATGGAAAATGTTTATTGTTTTTCCAAAAATGTAGAATTCTGCTGGTTTAATAGTATTTGCCGTATAGATGAGAATTCTTTGGAAAGTTTTAGGGTTTCTCATACTTTTTGAACAGACTTATTATATTCCCAGGCACTGTTTTATTATGTAATTGAACTGATTACATTTGAAATGCACCAGGTGGCAATTGCAGGTAGCTTAGAAAACTATGCTAAGCATATTACACATATTAATAAAAATAAATTATGGAAATGTTAAATAGAGATATTTTTATTAATTTCTTTGTAGACATTAAGAATTTCCTGAACTTGCAGTTAAGATAACTCTCTAAACTATTCTTTTTACTCTGATGCAGTTTATGTCTTCTGATAATCTTAGTTTGGATAAAGGAAACAAAGAAACTGCCGCGAGGCACTGAAAATAAGATAGGATAGGGAAAATAAACAGTTACCCGTCACTTACCACAGATGAAGGCAGGAGGGCGAAACACGTAAAAACACAAAAACAAAAGAATTACACAATATTTCGACTTTTCAGTCTTACTCGTGTAGGAGGCGAGACATATGGCAGGGGGAAAGATGTGGTCACATCCGAGCCCGCCACATGAATGAAGCACAGGCGGAAAAAACGCGTGGTAGTGGAAGAATTGCCGGGAGGGGGGGGGGGGGGGAATAGGCCTGACCAGCGATAAAAGTGAAACAAATAAATATAATGTCTGTGTAGCTTAGTTAAAAAAGTTATAATTGAAAATATATACAAAAAATTAAAAAAATAAATAAATAAAGAAGGAAAAAAAAATTATATAGAATATAAAAAAAAAAAAAAATAATATAAAAATAACCGACTGTAAAATGAAATGAGAGATGGCAAGTGACAGGTTTAACGTAGGTTTAGGCCAGGGGTGTGTCTGGTGTCAAGGATATGTTGATAGGCTAGTTCCCATCTGCGGAGTTCTGAAGGGGTGGTGGTATTTGGAAAAACTCTAATAGCTCTGACTGTGAAACAGGTGTTGAGGTTGTTTGAATTATGGAAGTTCGCATGAATTGCCACGGGATGGTCTGGGTTGGAAGTATAAACTGTTTGCCTGTGGCCATTCATTCTGTAGGAAAGTTGTTGAGTGGTGAGACCAATGTAAGAGGCAGTGCAGTGGATGCAGGTGAGTTGGTAAATAAGGTGAGTGGTAGCACATGTGGCATGTCCAATTATTGGGAAAGATTCGCCTGTGACAGGATTAGAGTAAGTAGTGGTGGCAGGGTGCATGCTGCAAGTTTTACAGCGGGGTCTGTTACACGGGAAAGATCCCTGTGGAGGTCTAGGGGAGTCGGCAGGTAAATACTTGTGGACCAAGATGTTGTACAGATTGGGCGGTCTGCTGAAGCAAGTGCGGGGAGCAGTGGGTAGGATTTTGGGAAGGAGGAGACGCATTTCAGGGAAGGAACGTAAGAAATCATGCCCACGGCGGAGTATCTGGTTGACAGATTCCAGGCCAGGAAAGAACTGGGTGACAAGTGTTGGACCACGGTCAGCTTTAGGAGGTGCAGAACGAGGATTGTGGGTGATGGCACGGGAAATTTGTTTTTCCACCAGATCATGGGGGTATTGGCGGGAAACAAGGGCTTGGGATAGTTTTTGGGAGTAACTGGAGATTGATTCATGATCCGAACAGATGCGTCTGCCACGGATTGCAAGGCTGTATGGGAGGGAACGTTTAATGTGGAAGGGGTGACAACTGTCAAAGTGTAGGTATTGTTGTAAATTGGTCGGTTTAATGTGTACTGAGGTATGGAGGGTCCCCTGTCGTAGGGTGATATCTACGTCAAGGAAGGTGATACAGGTGTGGGAATATGACCATGTGAAATTGATGGAGTGATTATCATTTAGTGAGTTGAGGAAGTCTAGGAGGTGGTCCTCCCCGTGGGTCCAGATCATAAATATATCATCTATGTATCTGAACCACACGAGGGGACTGAGGGGGGAATTCTTCAGAAAAATATTTTCCAGACGGCCCAGGAAAAGATAATCTTAGTTTGCAATGGTACCTTGTACCTGAAATAGGAAAACGGTTATGTATGGAGCAGTATCATGATCTATTACTATTATATTACCTCATATATGAGTAATTGCAGTAAATCTTAAGCAAGTATCTTTAACATTTAACAATTACAGCAAACTGACTTTTGTCCATTGTGACGTAATTTGTTATCCAGGTTTTAACAAGTTACATTACAATTAATGATGTTTATCGAAGTTGTAGGATTTCCAGACACATTATTTAACCTTTTTAATCACATGGAATTAACTTTTATTTTACTTTGGTTTAAGAACTTCCCTCCAAAGTATCCAAGCCACATTTGAGACTATTTGCTATACATTGACAGTACAGCTTTTCTCTCTACAGTACACCAACTCCACTGGATGTCAGTGGAGTGCTCATACTTTCTGTATGATGAACACTCTGGAATACTACAAAGAAGATCACAGCTGTTCCAGAAATTAAACAAAAAAACCTATATAGTCAATTGTTATTAAATATATTAATCTGTGTATAAAACAATATACACTGAAGTGCCAAAAATCATAGAATATCTCCTAATATCATGTGGGACACCCTTTTCCCTGATAATATGCAACAACACGACGTGGCTTTGACTCAACAAGTCATCAGAAGTACCCTAAAGAAAGCTGAGAAAGCATAATGGATCTGGTATAGATAATATTACAACCATTGTTTTAGTGATAGCAGAATGTGACATTGTACCATATCTTGAAACAACCTTTAAATTGATTCTGGAAAAATGCTGCTTAGGGAGCGTCCATAAACCATGTAGCTCCATTTTAGCCCCCCCATAAACTCCCCTCTTCCCCACGTAGCCCAATTGCCTCTACCCACCCCCCTCCCCATGTAGCTTTTTCCCCTGTTCATTCCAGAAGACATTTTGTACTATTTTCTCTTGTCAGACTATCGTAAATTACATACGGAGATAATTAAATGATGGAAATAAATATCCACATGCTATTATGTGTTCTGTATCTCATTTTAACTGTTACATGTAATATTAATGAAAAGCTACATGGTCTTGCTTGCCCTCCCCCCCCCCCTCATGTAGGCCAGTGTAGCTTTCCAGCCAACCCCCCCTGCCCCCCCCCCCCTCCAGACCGAGTCACATAGTTTATAGATACTACCTTACAACAGGACCGTAAAAGTACAATAGTAGTACTGATACATAAAGGAGAGATGACAAATACTTGAAAATTATAGGGCAATTGGATGTGAGTGTTTGGTAAATTAATGGAGAGATTGATTCACAAACTTGGCTTATAGCTTTATGCCTTGTTGACCTCGCTAGAGGTGGGAAAGGAATACTGAGCTTGGCGGGTGAGCAGTAACGCTCTGGCCTCGCATTTGGGAGGACATAGGTTCAAACTCCCTTGAAGGCATCCAGATTAGGGTTTTCCATGGTTTTCCCAAATCACTCCAGGTGAATGCCAGGATGCTTCCCTCAAAAGGCCTTGGCTGAATTCCTTCCCATTCCTTGTCCCAAACCCCATCTTGCCTCTAATGACTTCAAAATCAATGAGGCATAAAGGCAAAAGTAGAAAAAAAGAGGGAAAAGAATAGGGGGCAAGGAAAGGGAAGGAGTTCTGCCATGGCCTTTTGAAGGAACCATCCCAGTATTCACCTGGACTGATTTGGGGACACCAAGGAAAACCCAAATCTGGATAGTCAGACAGGGATTCGAACCCATGTCCTCCTTAATGCTAAGCCAGAACATTGCTGCTCACCCACCAAGATCAGTGAACATATCAGAAATTTATGTAAGTGGTTTCAAGTTGAAAACTTGGTTTTTGGCAAGGATATTCATACGAATCTCGGTTAGTAGGTATATTTAAGCTATTTTGGATGAAATTAACAAGCAGGTGAAATTGATCATGTAGCACTAGATCTTTCAAAGGCTTTTGATATAGTGAGCCATAGAATGGTGATAAATAAGGTAAAAACTTTTGGAATGGGTCAAAAACTGATTTCTTGGGTAGAAGAATTCTTAAAAGCTAGAAGGCAAAAAGTCAAGAGTAGGAAATGCAGTATCAAAAGAAGTTAAAGTGAAATTGGAGGTACTACAGTTTACTGTGGCCATTGCTATTCATTATTCTAATGAATGATTGTGTTGATGGTTTTACTATCAGAAGTTATTTTCAAATGACATAATGTTATATAATAGGATCAAAACAGTAAAAGACTGGAAAGCTGCAGAGTGATGTGGACAGGATATCTAGCTGGGTAGGTCAACATAGGATGAAGATAGAAGAGTCAGCTTATTAAGTACATAGATAAAAACTAATGGTTGATTAGGATTGCATGTTGGGGATACAATTGCTTGTTGAAGATTCAAAATATAAATACCATGGCATCACATTTCATAACAAATTCAACTGGGCAGGACACATTGAGTAAGAAGTGGGAAAAGATTTCGAAATCCTAAACATGTTGGAGGGAATGATATGGTAATGTACCAGAGAAGTACAGGAATTGGGTTTCAAAACTTTGGCCAAACCATTGATTTAATATGATGGTGTAGAGGGGTACCCAGATTTTGGGTATCAAATACAGGAGTTGGAGGGGGTGCAAAGAAGGGCTGCTAAATTTGTCTTTGGAAATTACTGCAGAATAGAAACAGTAACTGATATTATAAAGGAGTTGAAATGGGATTCATTGGATGACCGCAGGTGGGTGAAGAGAGTTATTGTAGTGTACAAGACATTTGTTGATGATGAGTCATGGAAAGATATTGGTGTAAGAATTATTATCAATGCATAGAAGGGAAAATATGACCATGACCACAAGCTGGCACTTGATTTCTGGCCCAGGGTGTGGGAAGATTTTTTTCGTAGGTAAGGGGCTCAGGGGTTATATATAGTAAATTTCCAAGAGACTTGCTGAGTAATTACCAAAAACGCTGAAAAAATTTAAAGTTGAAATTTGTAGAGGGCAAAAGTAGGCAGGTACAGGAAAGGGGAAAATGAGTGTCTAGGTAAATTTCCACAAGAGTTTGTGCTCTATCGCAATTAAATTAAATTAAATATTCAGCCATTCTTTCTGTACAGACATCCATAATTGCAAAACTTTTGCCGATTCAGGGCATTGTGCACGAACTAACATACCAATCATATTTGAAATATGTTCAATTGGATTTTTTTCTGTTGCTCTATGTGGCCAAATGATTTGTTGGAATTTTCCAGGATGTTCCTCAAACCAATAGTGTATGATTTTGGCCCTGTGAGATTACACATTGTTTTTCAGGAAAAGTAAATTGTTGTTGGGATCTTGAAGACCATGATTACTTGCAAATGGTCTGCCAAGTAGCTGAACATAACCCTTTCCAGCCAATGGTTAGTTCAGCTCGACCAGAGATTGCTATATTTGCCATGTAAATATAGTACATACCAGAATGGAGCCATCTCCGACTTGCACAGTGCTTTCCTGAAAACATGGTTCCATGGCCTTGTGGAAATCTGAAACACACTTGTACACTACAACAGCTCTATCAGCACTTACCAACTGGAGTCATGACTCATCTGACCACACAACCAATATGTTCACAAGCGCATGAAAGGTGCTGCAGTTGACGACATTTTGTTAAGAGGCTCTTGTATCGGCTTTCTGCTGCCATATCCCATCAATGCCAAATTTTTCTGCTCTTTACTTGGGGAGACTTCTGTCATAAATTCCACATCAAGTATTGCTGTTCTTTGACACAGTTTTTTCTGTCATTAAGATGCAGCAATTGAAGGTCCCGTTGATTAAGCAGATGTGGTTGACCTCCATGGCAGGAGGTAATACCACAAATTACAGGTTCATGTCACACCTCTTTACATTTTGTGAACAATTCCCAAAATGGAATGCCTTCGTGTCAAGCATCAGCTACCATTTCATGTTCAAAGTCTGTTAATTCATGTTATGCAGCCATAATCACGTCAGAAACTTAATTTCATAAAATCTTACATATTAATTTGACAATCTTGCACAGTCCAGTAAATAAATGTGTTTTGGTTTTTTACATAAAATGATTGATCAAAGGAAGGATAATTAGAAAAAACAATATCATGGCTTCATTGCATATGATTTGTCAGAACTTGGTTTTGGAATGATATATTTATATGTAAAGAATTGATAAAATACACCCAACACTCACCAAAGTTGAAGGGAGTAGGGCAGTAGCAACACAACACAACATGAAACAATACACAAACACAGAAAATATTTCGGGTTAAGCCCTTTGTCAAGTTAAAAGTAGTAAGCAGCTGAATTCACACGAGCCTTTCGGTCAACGCAGCCACTCCTATTTATTATATTTATATTGTATTATATTATTATTTGTTCATTGAGGCAAACTAGGACCACATTAAGCCTTTGTGCATTTGGCAGCGAGTTTCGTCCTACTTTTGATCTTATTACATTGTATTGTACCTATTTAGCTTCTTTACATCTTGAATTAAGCATTAGCTTCCAAGAACATCTATTCATTGAAAATATGATTTTATTTTAATAATGAATTTGTGGTAACTTTGTATTAAAACTTTACATTCAGACAGTCTATAATTTTAAAATATATATATATATAAAAGGTCATATTTTGAGACATGCTGGATTGGTTAATTTGTTAATGGAGGGAACAGTTGAAGGTAAGAACTGCAGAGGTAGACAGAGATTAGAATATATGAAGCAGATAATTGAGGACGTGGATTGTAAGGGGTATGGAGAAATGAAGAGGTTAGCACAGGATAGGAAGGGATGGAGGATTGCATCAAACCAGTCTAGAGACTGACGACAGCAAAAAAAAAAAAATATATATATAAAAAGAAAATAGTTAATGTACAGATTATTGTAGTAGTGTTTCACCACCTGTTTATAGTAATTTATTTTTATCCATGAGGCTTTAGATGCTTTAATTGTGCTGGAAATTCAACCATTATTTGTTTTAATAGTAATATGAGTAACCATGCTGTGGATCGGTTGACAACTCTTTTTATAACTGTTAAACTTGAGGACGTGTTTCTTCTTAGGTGTTGCTTCAAAACTGTTCTCTGCAAAATAGAGCAATGTACTTACCAACTTGTGTTTTTCAGCGGGGAGGAATAAGAATAACCACATGTGCATCATTCTTACTTTGCCATTCGTTACATCCTGAACTGTCCCCCCCCCCCTTTTTCTCTGTACAAATTTGGAACTTCAATGTTGGTTACACTGCTGTAGAGAAGCCATGCAGCAGAATCAAAAAATGTCACTTTTTCCACATGTTAGTTACACACCTAACTTACCTCAGAGTAAATGGACTCTTTCTTCCCACATCACCTGCATGCATAGTGGTGAGAAGAACAAAGCCTTGTGTTAGCTGATTTGCTAATGGAGTCGATTTGCTGTGAGGCAAAATAGGTAACGTATGGTGTAAGCAATTTTATTTGGTTCCATTCCATGTTATCTCTGCAGCAATGTTACCACTGTCAAACTTTCAACCCTTGTATTACAAAGCTACTGAAGTAAATTTGTGATGCCATATATCAAAGTTTCCTTTACACTGTCATATAAATTACTATAAAATCTTCTAATGAATTCTAAAATTTCTTCTTTGCCAATGATTCTGCCACTATTTTCATTAATTGCTGTTATCTGCTTCTTTACAAGGCTGAGCTTTGCTTTGTTTTCTTTAATCCTGCCTTCTTTTCTAAGCTTTCTCTTACAATATCTTCATTGCAATTTTTTCATTTCTTCTCTTAAATTTTTATACAACTTGGAATACACTATCATGTCACAGTCATCTTGGATCTTTATTTCCTCCCCCTTTGAAGAATTTGCTTCAATGGTTGTTATAATGATAGAAGTCAGTGACTTCTAGTGTACTCATAACTAGTATTGTTGCCAGATCTTTTTCCTTGGTTTTATCTGGAGCATCTATTGAAATTAATCTGTTTTCCTCTAAATTTTTAATAATAATTTTGGTCTTGTGTACAATTCTTCTTGTTTACAATTCTTCTTGTTTACAGATGCTGACCTTTGCATTAAAGTCACCAATTACCAGTTTAAAGTGATAGCGTCTTCCCTTTTCATGTGTTTCCTCGAGGTTCTCACTAAAGGCTCCATTATTGATTCATTTTATGTTCAAGATCACTACAGAAGTAAAAGAAATTGCCAGATTTCAGAAGTGAACTGTTAACTCTATGGCATACACATCCAGATTGACAGTGTTCCAGAGTGTCTATGGTTCTTCAGTTTCTTTAAGTCTACCATTATTCAATGTGAATGGTAGTTGTAGGTAGAGCCTTGCAGTGTTTGAGCTCTAGTAACAAATAAATGTTTTTGGATCTCCCACCCAGAGATATGATTGTGGGTCTATTTTACATTCAGAGAATTTAATCTTAATGTCATTCATAAAGTGCTTTTGAGGGTGTGAAGCTTAATCATTATGCTTGCTTCAATGACTAATTGTGGATTGCTGACTCATCAATTCAGCTTCCCTTTTGGGTTTAATACCTAAACCTTCCATTTAGTTGCTCAGCTTAACAGGGACAAGTCTCATAGATTGTTCTTGAATTTGAGGAAAGACATGCTGGTGGTCTCAACTTGCAGACCCCTTATGTTATTGACAGTACAGATTTTAAAGTAATGCATCTCACTCCAAATACATGCCTTAAATTCCTGGTGATATTTAATTCTTTAAGTTTGGGGAAAAAACTGCTGTCAGTTTTATCGTCAACATCAGTGTTGAGGCTATCCATTCTATGCTGTGCACTTAATTCTCACATCAAAATTGGTATGTTGTATAGTGTTTTTATAACAAAGTAGTGATAAAAAGAGGGTGGCATTTTCTCACTGTTTAATTTAATTGCAATGGAGCACATGCCCCAGTGGCACACTTACTTTTCAATTTAATTTTTAAAAAAAAATTGTTTACCATATTCCAGAATTTGAAATATTACAATCACTCAACCACATGTGATGTTAATGAATTTTCTGCCATTTGTTTCTTTGACCTCAGTTTCCTATATTTGTTAATGTTGAAGGAAGCAACACTAAACAATCTGTGGACCCAACTGTATAATGGAGTAGGTATAACAAAAAATGAATGGTACTCATCTATTAAAAATTAAATAATGCACACTTTTATTTTTTCGCATTAACTTCATATTTCTGCTCTTAGAATCTGTAAAACTGCAGATATGTGGGTTTTGAACTTACTGTAAACGCTTACTGTTATTACATTATTTATAAGCTTGTTATACAATTTCTGTCAGTTATACTAGCTATTCTTTTGAGAGTAGCTTGGTAGCTCTGTGATTTAAGTATTGGCCTTGAAAATTCAAGAGCTCTAGTTTAATTCTGAGATGACTTTTACCTCAGAAAATGCATTTTTTTTTTGTTAATATGAAGAATGGTGGAATTCTATGTGGATTGGCTTCCATTTTGAAATTGCATGTTCAGCGTTGACAGATGCGCATATTGTGGCAACTGTCACAGGTTCACAAGTTCTCATTAATTTATCTACTATTCTTGTAAATATGCATAGGTTTACAATAAAAGAATTTAATATTTTACATTTTCTAACCTATAATTTAAATGTGATTTTTATTATTTTTCAGAGTGGCCATCACCCGTGATAAAAAATTAGATAGTGAAAACATCTGAATTTTAATATTTTTATATGATAAAAAAAATGCTTCCATTTTTTAAAAGTGTATATTAGTTTCTTAATATCTTATAAGCAACAAGCAGTGAAAAAGGGTACCACAACTTAACTGCAAATGATGGCAGTATGATGGAGATTTACAAGAATTGTTTCAGTTTTGTGGTTCGTCCACTCACCATGCAATCACAGTTGTTTATCTTTCTCTCTTTTATTGGGAAATAAGGTTCACTGTTTAAAACCTTACCAAAAAGTTCCACCAAAAGATTGAGGTTCACCTCATACGGCCGCCACCCAGTTTCCAACTGAGAATATTCAGAAATACTAAATATGACTACAAAATATATTATTGCAGTCATTTCACGAAAACCATTCTAATCGGTCTTCCTTATGCACTTCTCCAACACCACCAACATGTTCATCAGACTCCGATAATTGCAAAGTTACAGGTTCCAGTTGAAATAGCTCAGCTATTTGTACAATTTTACATGCATTCACGTGGATACATCTTTTACGTTCAGACTTTGCTTCTCCACAAACTGCACTACCCCACATTTGGCAAACGACTGTCTGCCTTGTGCCTACTGCTGAGCACTCCATTCACCCTCCAGGGTTCACATTTCCACGGCCATGGACGTCACTAACCTGCGTCAATATTTTTAAACCTCCCATGCTTGCTTACAAAGAAATTCAAAATATTTCCGCTACAGGATGTAGAGAACAGAAAAGGATGGAATTTTTCAAAATTAAACCCTATTTTAGCAGAAGTGACGTGTACTAAGTGGAAGATGGAGAGGAACAGATTTTGTTTGCTCTTTTCCTCTGTTTTTGTGTTTTCTGTACCATTCTGTTGTTACTTGTGGTAAGTGGCAGTTTCTTCTAATTTTCTAAGTTGTGTTTTGAAGATAAATATTTTGTACTTGTGCAGACAATAAATGTACAGCATAGTTGCTCAATGTGGTGGAAGATTTAAACAGGAAACAGTTAAAAAAATAATCATTTTTAAGTCTGCAACAAACTCCAGAATGAACTGAAAGTTCTTCATTTCATTATTACAAAAGATCATAGTTCCAGGTCTTATAAGTTTCTTCAGATAAAAAATTCAGTTAAGTACGTAGAAATCATGAGACCATGGTACTCCCTACTTACTATGTCATTCTTTAAATTGATATTGCCTTCTAGAATTACATTGTTTTATTATAATTTTCTTACATTAATGATTTTTTCCATACATTTTCATTCAGTATTAATTTTTTTCTCATTGAAACATTGAGCATCAAGTCAAACTTTTATCATGAATCAATAATAATTTTAATATATTGATATGTGTTCCATATGATTTATTTTTTTCATCCAATATCTTGACGATGAACATGGGCTTTAACTTTTTTGAATTGAAAATCACCTTTAACTGTCTTGAAACATTCAACTGTTATTTGATGAAATCATTACTACAGCTCAGTATGAAATAAGCCTCTGACTTAATTGTTAATATTCAGAAATTACATTTGAGGGATGAAGGCTACAGTTGTACAGACCAAACAGAAAAATATTTTCAGTGCTGTGTTTGTTGTTCATGTTACCATGTGCTTACATGAGGTGCATTATCTAGTGGCAGTAGCAAAAAATAAGTATTATTTGTCCAATTGCTACAAAACTTGTGCAACTTTTAAATAAGGATGGAGAAAGCACCAGTCACTCTTAACACTTGATGAAAGGTGGTATAGAGTAGGATCTAGATCAGTGGTTCCTAGTGGGGTTGGTACTGCCCACCAGTGGGTGCTGAAGGGATCTTACGTTGCATTTCTGGTCCAAGGAAAATTGAGGGTGCATTGAGGACCAACCTCCCTGCTTTCCAGTATTACTGTATATCCAGCTTTAAGGGCTGGGTCAAAGAAGTATATAATGGATTTCCATCATATACAGCAGAAAGAGTGTTTAACATAGTCAGCAGTTTACTGGCAAAGAAAAAATAGATTGGAAGTTGTTGAACGCGGCAATATAAGATCGTTTGAGATAAATTAGACATCAAACATTGAAAAAAAAAAATTAGTATAATTTCACCGAGCTCAGTCCTGTCACTAATATTATTTTTTTCATAATATGTTATTGTTAATCAAACCATGAAAAATACACCAACATTGTTGATCTCTTATAATAAAGTAATTTGAAAAATCTGTTATTGTTTTTCAATATATAATTTAGTACATTTCACCTAAGAGGGAAGCCATCAAATCACTGTTACCTAAATTGAGTTAGGCTGAGGTCACAGTGAATGTGTATTCTTACAAGTTGGTGGTTGCATGTTTTTGTCGGAGTGATACAAAAATTGCAAAACAGGTTACTACAGTCATAGGGAAAGCAAGTTAGTTGTATGCAGTCATACGTTTAGATATAACCAGATTCTGGAAGTAAGTCTCTTTTTTCCCCTGCATAGTCGTACGACTAAAATGAATACAGAGAAGCTCATTTTTTTAGTTTGTGATAGAAAGCCTTTGTGGGGTCAAACCTCAAAAGATTACCACAACCCTGTTATGACGTTGTGAGTAAGTTTTTACACAATTTGCTCCTTTTCAATTTTTTATGTGCTGTACTTCACATTTAAATAAATGTAATTAGTGTTAAATTACTTGAACTAATTGTTGATTCTTTTAAACCAATATTTTCCTGTGTCATTTATTGTATCATACATACTTAATTTATATCAAATAAGCAATCTATTCAATAAAATATTAAGTTTTAACAATCTGCAAACATTTCAGTATTAAAGATGTTGGTTGCTTTATCTGCATGTAATTACTAATTACTGCATAGGTTGAATACATTTCTGGAAATTACTCTTCTCCTCAGTTTTCTAGTTATCTCTGTGTAAAATATAGTAGAATGTTTTTGGCCGCATCCTGAGGTAACCTAATAATTTTTTACTGCCTTTGATTAGATCAGGGCAAATTAATGTGAATTCTCCTTGAATTTCCTTACTACAATTAATATTACTAACCCAACATTCTTTCTAGTTTTCCAACAAGAAGAGTCTTAGTACATAATTGTATAAAAAACATTTAGTCACCTTTTTTTCTAAGTGAAATACAATCCTGTTCACTGTGACCACTACTACTCTGATGAGTGCATATGACATTTTCTCAAGTGCAGTAAGTTGTCAAAGGATGCATCCACTGTGGCCACAGCCTTATTCTCCAAAAAAAAATTGGAACACTATGGGTTACATTATTGATTACAAGAAGAGGCATAGGTGATTTTTTTCTGAAAAGCAGGCAGTATTTTTTTTTGTTTTTGTTTTAAGAAGGTGCAGTGAGATTGGGAACCTATGATCTAGGCAGAAATAGAGTACTATTTTCTGTTATCTGCTTCAAAAGAACTTATTCTTCAAAATTTCACCATTTTTGGTACCTTTGGTTTTTTAGAGTCTACATAATTCTCCTGTTATCTACAAAACATTAATTCCATTCTCTTTTCTAATTTGAATTTGCTAATTGACTCTATACTAAACTTGTTTTCATTGGAATTTTCTCAGTAAAAATGCATCTATATTATTAGACAAAGAATGAAGTGTCTTAATAAAAGTAATTTAAGGATGACTTCACCCAAGCTTATTGCAAAACAATTAAAAATAATTATTCCTTCGGGCAAACTGTACCATCACTCAATTTCCAGTAAGGGTTCAGTCGGGAAGAAAACGTTAGACTTCTAAATAGTGGCACACAATTAATGGTGAACATGCGCAGAAGGCAAACATAACACAACACAGATTTTTTTAATGTATGAACTGCAACCATGTAAATCGGATCACATCTCATAAATAAAAGCGTGCATCTGACATTGTTCTTGCCTCCCATATTTTGTGATAACCTGTAATACTCCACTTACCTGGTCAAGTCAAACTTGCACAGAAATAATAATTTTGTCACATATGTCACAGTCCACATTGCTTGTCCTATATTAAAGGACAGTCATTTTGATACTGTGCAAAAGAATTATCTGCGAATCCCAGGTAAAACTTGTCTTTCTGATTCACAATCTTGGGTAACGATTCTCTTCGGTATTTCCTCTCCCTCCCCCCCCCCTCTTTAGATACCTGGAGTGTTTTATTAAAGCAAATTCATTGGACACTCCAACTTCGTGTAATCATCTGTGTGATCAGAATTTCAGACCAAAAACGTTTGTTTTATTTTGTGTTCATCTCATGTGCATTCATAGAGGCTGTCACATTTTGCATACTTTGGTGTATTTCCTTCCTATTAGAATACTGTGCATTTTAATAATTTTACTAAACCTGTCTCACAAATAGAAGGGTGGTCACAGTTGATTTTGTTGGATTTCAGAATGTGGAAATACATTGAAACCACTTCTCATCATTGGCACACTTATCTGTAGTACTCAGAGAAGTAAAAATCACTCTAATCTGCTCACACTTTGCAAATGAAATACTTAACTAATTTGTTTCGGTGTGGAATTGTACTCTCTAAACACTAATAACTGTCTTCAGAAAATAATAGTATTATTTTTACTTTCTGTATATTCCTGGATAAACAACTGTACAAATACTTTGTTTATTGTCCCATTTTTTAACTATTTGTCTTTATAACCAACTATTATGGCCGAGTCCTTAAATAGCAATTACCAGATATTGTTCTTTCTCATCGAATTTTCTAATTGAATGGAAAACTAGTTTAAATTTAGAATGGACTAATATTTTTATACTTCTGTCAGGGTTTTGCAGTGCTGAGTTTAATTTTGCTGCTGCTGTTGCTGCTGCCGGTAACTTTCTGCCTCATACCTGCCTCCTTCTACACTACCCTCACTCAATGCTTGTTGTTCTTTTCTTGTTGCATGCTCAGGAAAAGTATCCTGCACTATGTGCAGAGTTGGTGAGTGAAAACTATTCAAAGCAGAAAGAAAAGAGCTTTGTGTACATCTGATATTTTTGCAGAGTTGTGCTTTGTTTTATTCTTGCATTCTGTGTCCTAATTATGCAGGCTGTGGTTGTTATCATTGCATGCCAAGTAATATTTTTGTCTTGTCATCACCTAGAATGCTTCACATATTCTTGAGAACATTATGAATTATTTGTGCCACTAATACTAGTATTATAGAAAGCTTTTTAGTTTGTTGTGGTATGTACATTTTCTCAAAAATACATTAAAATATGGATGGGGTTAAAACTTTTATTAAGATGACCATGAGCATTTATTCAATGAAATGCTTAGAAGCAATAACAAAATTGTGTTAGGAATCGGCTTTTACGTAGTAGCTTTGTTTTTCCTCTCTCTCTCTCTCTCCCTTTTCTTTTAGACAGTGCTGTAGTTATTTCGAACTCTGGAAAATGAGCTATCTTGGGTCACAAATAATATTTGCAGGTCATTTTTTTTAAAAAAAAAATGCTAGTCTAAATTTCATAACCTTATTTGATGGTACAAATAATCCTATATTCCCTTTATCTTTCAATTTAAAATTTTGTATTTATATTGGATAGTATGTTGTTGATATTTTTGTAACTTTTATAGGTTAATAGGTTAATTTTTGGATTTGTAGTTTTCGCAAATATTTATGTTGTAATTGCATTCATTGTAATAAATCCTATATTTTAAAAAAATTATTTGGTTCTTTTAGAGAGTCTGATTGATAAAGTTGTAAATTTTTTGTATTATTATTATTTTTAATTTTTTTTTGAAAGATTGATATTTTGACAGTCTTTAGCTGTTCAAAGTTTTCATGATTTTAAGTACTTTGTTTTATTAATAAATGTGTAAAGTATTTTCTTGTTATTTGTTTTATATAAAAAAAAATTCTAATTTTGAGCATGTTAGTATCTACTGATACTTTTGTGTTTTCATTATCTGAAGCTTAATTCTTGCTTCCAAAGAGACAGTTCTGTGGGAAAGAATATTAAATTATGACTAACACTGTTTAAGTGAATTGTTTCAAGAAAAAATTTACAAGGAATATCTGTAAAAAACTGAGAAAGAATCCATGTGTTGAAGGCAACTATGGAATAACACATGAAATGATCATCTACTAAGTGATGTTTCTGGCACTGTTTCCATGTAGTTAATAAATTCATTAATAATATCCATAATTATATCTACTTCCTGTGTGCTAAATCTTTGAAAGTGGAAGAATGTTATGAACACAAGGTCTGAAAGTGAAACCAGCTTCTACTGATAGAAATGGAATTCAGTTTTGAAACAAATGGAAGTGAAATAAAAATATTTGAAGATATGAGAGAGAGATATGCAAACTGAATAAATAAATTAATATTGAAGTGACAAAGACTTGTATACCAAAATGTTATGAAGATGTCTGCTAAAGATAGTAAGCAGTGGTTGCTGTTTGCTGATGGAAGGGTGGAAGGGTAACAAAGCAGGAATATTTTCAGCAGGGGAGGGGAGTGGGGTTACATTGTACCCAGTTTGCACCAGTTCACCAGCCCCCATATAAGTTCAGAGCAACCACTGACTACTGGAAGAACTCTTTACAGTGTGAACATTTATAGTGTATGAGGAAATGGGGTAATCATGATTTAGAGTGACTACCATCTATATATCAACATCCAACCTGAATATTTGTGTAAGAAGCAGACCAGTTGTTCCAAGTTAATCAGTAGTATGGGAAGTTTCACTGTTAAGTTTCCCTTTGATCAGAAAACTGTTTGAAGAGGTAATTCTGGAATACCTAGTAATATGGTCTAGTTTTAGGAAGTAGACGGATTTGTTTTACTGGATGAGGAGTTCGGTTTTTACTGCAATTGGCTGATATTACAAAGTCTTCTGAAGAAGTCACTGGTGATTTTGGGTAGGAATCTATTGCGATGTATTGCTTTTTTTGTAATACCACTGTTGTAGTGTTGCAGATTTATAAGATCACTTGTGGCTACTACAAAATAGTTAATTGAATGCGGATGTGATTAGAACACACTATTGGTGCTTATGTCTACTATCATGAAAAAGAAAGAGTTATTGTAATACAAACTGTAGTTGCCACTTGCAATATTCAGGAAAGTACCTGCCTTTGACTAACTATCAGATGAGAGGATCATGAAATAAACTCCAATTTATTCACTTATTTTCATTTAAAAAATCCTAATAGTTCACCAGTATCTACAGAAGCTGTTGACCCTATCTGAACTTCTTTTCTGAAAATTAAATTGACTACAGGTTTTCTTCAAAGTTATTGTCTTATCATCACAACAAAATCACTTCTCACTACATTTTAAATATTCACTGCACATAGATATTATAGTTTTTTTCCTACCCCCTTTGAAGTCCACTTCTTCTCTTCATTTCCTAAATGATATGCTGTCGAAAACTGCTCACCCAATCTTAAGAGTCAGAAACTCGAGTACCTAATATGGCGGTTGTCGAGCCTGCTGTGTTCTACACAACCACATGTCACCCACTCACCGCTTTGTACACGCCAGCCTGGCCTGTTTCACTGCTGCACCAACAACACTTGGCATCAACATATGTAACATGTATTTATAGACTCATGGAAAGTGTGACATTCATTAACAATCTATGGCATTTACCATGATGTGACTCTACTACTTGACAGCTTGGACTCCGATTCCAAAATTCTAAAATAGTCCAATCAACCAAAAAAAAAAAAAAAAAGGCAAGATAGCCCTGATTATCCCAAGAATTTTTTGTTATTACAAAAAATCCTGAATTTTCCTCTATTTCCCCATGATAACTATCCAAAGCTCAAATTTCTTCGCTGCAGTTTCCCGATTAGTAAAATCTTGGTTTAAACTCTCTAACCTTTATTTAATCACAAAACCATGTTATAAGTTTATTCCTTGTATCAACCCATTATTTTTTTTGTCTATTATATATCCACTTAGTTACGAAAATATCAATGATGTCTCTCCAAATTTTGTACCTGCTTTACATCCATAAACAGTTATTTTCCATCATTTTCTTAACATGAAATTGCCATTTACAAATATATCTTGAGTTCTACTCTTTTTCTGAAAACCTTTTATTACAATTAACACTTTTACTTCCGTTTTTGACAATCACTTGTCCTCTTTGTTAAGCCATTTAATGAAACTTCCTTTTATTGTATCTAAACTATGTTTATTTTGGAAAATCCCTATTATATCAACATTACCGTGAATTTATAGATTCTTGTAGAAATAAACTCTTTTAATTTAACTTCTTTGGTAACTTAGATGTCCCCATTTTTTCTAAAGCATCCCATTTCATAATTGTAATTATTAAAAATCTTTTTAAATCAACCATTATTCATAATGAAATATGTGAGTTTAGTTCAAATAAAACATTCATTATCATATCAAAATATTATTATTTCATTTTTCTATTGTTTCTGCCCAAACATTGAATGTGAAAATCTTAAATATATCCCTTCTGGACTTAAAATGTGTCCCACAACACTTCTTTCAATAAAAACTCACAAAACATGTTGGGAACATTTGATATAAAACATCACCTGTTTTTATTACTCTCTAACTCAAAAAGTCTCAAACTTTGTTAAAGCAAAATACCTCTTACTATGTTACAAAGTATCATCACTGTTTTCAATCTCTTATTTCTGATAACAAAAACTGAACTAAAGTAAATAGAGGTTCTTTTAATTGCAATGGTCAGCATGCTCAGATGGCAGTTTCCTTGCCCAGCCATTTAAACCTTTTGTTAAGTTTTATCTTAAATTCTTTGAGATTAATTTAGTCCTAATTTTCCGTTTCACAAATAATAATTTTAAATTCTTTTAATGTTTTTGTTTAACTATTCAGCATTTTCCTTGGTAATTTATTGCAATGCCTGACACTCTTACCTAAAAAAAAGAAAATTTTGCTCGCTTCCTTATGTCTGAAGTACAGTTCCAGCTTGTGATCAAGGTCATCCCATACCTTTCATGCACTATTAATTCTTTTACCAATATCCTTCTAAGCCTCCGCATCAGTGTATGTTTTGTACACTCTCTACACACTCTTCACTCTCCTCCTACATTCTCACAAATCCTAATCCAGCTTCTTTATTATATCTGTTACTGATTATGTTCTGTGGTAATTTTCACAAACAAATCTATTTGGCCTTCTGTGCCTACTACTGCATTTGATGCCTAAAATGTGGGTCCCATATTACTCCACCATATTCAAGGTTTTGTAAGTTATTTCCTTTTCTACTGTGCTTCATCTCCAATTCAAGAAATGAAAGATTTTAAAACTTCTTCCTACTACTTGCCCAATGTGTTCTGCTCATTTAAGTTTATCATCAGATGTAGAACGAAGATATTTATGCTTCAGGTCTTCAACAAACAATTCATTCCCCACCCTAAATCATAAACTGACTTTGCATTTATCTTTATCCCAGGTTGACCTACCCAACTAGGTGTCTTGTCCTGGTCACCATGCAGCTGTTCAGCCTCCTTCTGTTTTGAGCTCACCAGATACAGTTAAATAATCTGCAAACAATCTTAACTTCTGATGATAATCTAGAAAACAATTATCAATTTGACTAATACATAGAAATAGTCCCAATAAACTAATTTGTTACACTACTATTTTCACTCCTTTGTATACTTGCTTTATCCACATTAATGTTATGAGTTAATAATATATAAATATAATTAAACAAAGGAAAAGGGAAATGGCTTTAGGCAATATAAATTACAAAGAAAGGGAAAATGATTCATCACTCACCAAAGTTGAAGGAGCGTCAGGAGAAGAACATATATCACAAACACAAAAAAAAAAATGTACACAATATTTCAGTCTTAAACCTCCCAACCACATGACTCATTTTCTTTAACATGAAGAAGGTTTAAGACTGAAATATTGTGTATATCTTTTTGTGATCGTGATTTATGTTCTCCCGTCACTGCCTTCAACTTTGGTGAGTGATGAGTCATTTTCCCTTTCCTTGTAATTAATATATAAATATGAATGGTAAGTTTTTTGACTGTGCTAATCTGTAATATCACGATCAGGGCTTACGTATTGCGATGTTTCCTCTTATTTCTTGATGTATAATATTTAGTTTATTGGTTTTTGATATATATTATTTTATATGAAATTTGTCATTCTGTACTACTTTGTGTTAGGTATGCTACTTTGTTTTAATCCTGCATAATTGTGTGTTTGCTTTATGCATGAACATATATTATCACAAATTGTAAGTTGTATACATCCTTTAGTTAGAAATAAATAATTGGAATTTACATTGAGGGACAATTATTCATGAGTTAAGCAATGAAATATTTATTTTTCATTGACTCAACCCATTCATTTCAGGTGTGAAGTATTCAATTTTTTACTTTTAGACTTTCTTTAATTACTTGCCTCAGTGTGTCATGCCCAACTTTTCTCATTTTGGATGAAATATCACATCATTTCTATATTTCACATTATTTTAATACAATGATTTACTGTCGAAAGAAACAATAGTGTTAAGCTGCAAGACTATAGTTACACAGTTCAACCTATATTTAATCGTATACCTGGAAAAACTGCAATCCACTTATTGTATAACTCATGAAACTGATTAGCCACCAAAACCAAGAGTCTTATTTCATTTATTCTGGGCTCTTTCTTTCTCTCTGGAACTAGGAGCTCAAATTTAAGTTAAAAATTAGCACATTCATATTTGTCCAATTAGTATGTCTTTGTTTACAGCACCCCTCGCAGTGCCAAGCCGTGGCTGGGAACATCGTCGCAGAGACTCAACTTTAAGCAATCTCAATCCACCATTGAAACTGTGTTCTTTGGAAATCTGGTCAGTACTCAGTGGTTTCTTAATCTACATTTTAACTTTTGTTGTAAATAAGTATATAACATTCATTGAATCTTTCAATAGTACAGTACTTTCATTTATGTTTGATGTGTTTATCCATTGCTTCACAAAATATATTGTATAAATTTTAATTGCTGCTTTCTTATATCAGTATCAAAGCATGGAATATATGTTGAAGAAATTCTGTACATTTTTTTCTTTTTCATCCTTTACTGATGTGCACATATCTCCACCAGTTTCTCTTTTGTGCCACAAACTGTTCTCAATCAGATATGCTTCAAATATACTAATATTTAATTTCGTAGCTATTCCTTTCCACCACACCATCAATTAACCAATCAAAATGTTATCCAAAAAATTAATATTTTTTTTCTCCCATTCACCTGCAACTATCTTTTTTCTTCCTTCAATTCTGTGTGTTCATGTAAAACTTTATCATCCGACTTATTTTTTTAAAAAAATTCCATAGCATCACATTTCAGACATTTATAATTTATTTTAACCCTTTGACTGCTGACGGCGGATTGTCTACCAGCTGCACTGAGGCCTGCTACCTGTGATAAGTGATTATTCCTGGGGACGGAGCGGTCCGCGCTGCCCCACTCGCTCAGTGCTGAATATTTCTGGCAAAGCACTGTGACCTCTCAAACTGATACACAATAAATGCTCACGCTACATAGTCTTCCTGCAGATAAATTACTGCAGAATCAAACTGAATCATTAACCCTATTTTTCGTCACTAATTATTATATTTTGCTTGTAGTTTTTACTCGATTTTTGCTGCTTATGTCGAAAGTGTCATGATTCTTAAATTTACCTCAATAGTTTACTGTTCTTTCTTGAATACCCATTTATAATAAATGCAATTTTCTATAGGTTCCTTACTATGTTAGAGAGCGTAGATTCGAAGGAGATGCTAGAAATAATTTACTTCCACACTTACATACCGAAATTTGGCTTGCGTAGTATCTTTGTAGATGTAGATTCCCAAAATATCTCGATGTTGACTGAATGGTTGCTTTGTAATTACCCGATTATACGTAATTTTGTTTCTTTGATGAAATTTGCTCCACATAAGTACTCAACAGATTTTTCAACATTTGTGCAGTATCTGTCCATAAATTGTGTGAGGTAAAATAGGGAGGGGGAGGGGGGGTTCCGGCGAAATCTCACGTAACCTCACCAAAGTAACAAAGGCTGTATCTGGACATAAGTTCATTAAAAATTTGAGTATTTAGAAGAACATCTGTGATCCAAAATTTGTTAATTTTTTTCACGCGAGGCATCAGAATATAAATAGCTATGAAACAATACATTTCATCATATCCAGTATCTTTCCACTTTGATATTCGAGAATGCACTTATTCTGGAGTATTCTCTATAGTGGTTATATAAAATCAATTCTTTTCATCGGATATATATTTCATCAGTTCTTCTGTAAAAAAATAACATGAAAACTGACAGAATACTTGATACATTCCCTATTTGACACACATTCCGATAGCGTATAATCAAATGCGTGACTAACTGGAAGAAAATCTTTTCTTTCCAGTCAGATTTATCGCCAAAACGTAATTTCTTCATTGGCATTTCACTATCACTTTCTGATTATTCATATTCGGAACAACTAACATCTCTTGTTGAAACATGAGACTACATTGTCACCCCCGCTGACGAGTATGGTTTAGGACTACAGCTTTCTGATTCTGTCGAAAAGCTATCACTTCTATCAAAATCAAGTATTTCATCCTCCGTGTCTTTCCTCATAAGAATCTCCATGATTACTTCCTCAATGCACCCACGATGTCTTGCCATTTTCTTTACAAAATACAGGACACAAGGAACACTGATGTAATTTCCACTGAACAGTGAACTGTAGAGCGAAGCCTAGGCTCCCAACAGACAACATTCGGACGATAAGCTAGTGACCAAAACTGCGAAACACTGTTGAAAAGTGGGGCGTGAAGTCCGCTGTACGAATCAGATAGCAGCGCATATATATTCATCATCAGCACTCAGGTAATGGCAGGCAGGTGCGACTTAACTCGTCAACAGCACTCAGGGGAAAACCAGCGGCTGCGACTAAACTCGTCATTAGCACTCGGGGGCAGCAGGCAGCATGACGAGTATACTCGTCAACAGCAGTCAAAGGGTTAAACCATCAACACAACATATTCTCTTTCGGCTGAAATTGAATAAGACCACATTTATCATATATTTGACAGTTTACTTTAGTATCTCACCATGCTGAAGTAAGGAATATCTGTTATTTCAGAACAGCACGAAGTGTGTAAGCTCAGGGTCAAGACTAGCACATGCACGACATGTTCACCAAGAAGTATGCAGCATTTTACTGGCATCCTATGAAACACTGCAGTCACGCCTTCATGAGTACATGAAACTGCTCCCTTCGTGGCAGCAGCTCACTGTTGAGACATCTGATTGCTTTGAGAGATTTAACAACCTCAGTGACTTGGCAAAGGTATTCAGTTAGAGTACTGACCAAATTAATTTTAAATTCCTACATTTCCTTAGAATTTTACTTATGTATTCTTTTTTATATCTACTTTTCAATCAGGAACACCATGTGAAAGAATTTCTATGGGTGGTTGTCCTAAACAAGTCGAACTTTGGTGGGGATTAGAGCTTTAAGTGGAGTTAGCATGGGAAACAATGTTCTGTATAAAAGTTTTTTAGTTCTTTGTTGCTACTATTGAATGTTAGTTTCAGACTCAACTGGACGCCATCCTCATACTGGAGGAAATAATAATATAGTTCACTTGGATTACTGAACTATGGATAATGCTGACAATGAAAATGCTGTTAAGCACTGAAAATAAGATATGATGTGAAATTAATCCATCACTTACCGCAGAGGAAAGCAGGAGGGCTAGATAAACACAAAAAACACATACACTGTGTAAAATCCTCTAGGGCTTTCCACGTGGGTAGCACGTCAATGTAGGGGTGGAAGAGGGATTCTGAGACAGGCTTCAAAACGTTGCCCTACATTGACGCTCTACCTCAGTGGAAAGCCCTAGAAGAATTTACACAACTGACTCACCGAGTAAGCTAACATTCGTTCAACACACACACGGCACAATATTTTGGTTAATAACCTTACTCCTGTGAGGCATACAATGGTGGATTTATAAGTCCGTGACTGTGACAATAGTTGGTGTGTGAATCCAGGTTGCTAGTTGCTCTGAAGATGTATATCTATTCTGTGTATTATCGCTGGAATTCGTTTTCATTTGTTTATTACAATATCATTTAAGAGCATCCGACAAGGCAGTAGGTGTGTTGCTTAGTGAAAATGGAGAAAAGTGAATTTCAACTTCTAATAAAGCACTACCATTTGCATGAGAAAACGATTAAGGAAATCGAAGAAAAGCTGATAAAGTCTTATGGGCACTCTGCTCCATTGTATGGTTTATTACATAAGTGGTTTAAAGAATTTCGTTATAGCCATTCAAGCATATGTGATGCCGAGTGCTCAGGATACCTGGTTGAGGTCACAACTGGAAAACTGGTGAACTAAATTCATGATGATATGCTGGTAGACTGATAAGTGAAAATCCGCAAGATAGCAGAGATCATAAATATCTCGAGTGAAAGGGTTAATAACATTTCACACGAACATTTTTGCATGAGAAAGCTCTCGCCAGGATGGGTGCCATGACTGCAGATTGTTGACAACAAGCAGAATCGCCTAACCATTCCACAAGAGTGTTTGAACTTGTTCAAATGCAATTCAAATTAGTTTTTGTGGCTTTATATCACAATTAATGAAATGTGGATTTACTAATTTCAATCTGAGACTGAACAATCACAGGTTTATATTATGCTGGATTACTGGATCAGTTTCATGTGGAATTGTTGAAGAAACAATTCATTGAAGAAAAAGATTCTCTTTTACCATGACAATACACCCGCACAGTCAGAATTACGCAAAAAATTGCCATCTCATCCACCCTATTCTCACGATTGGGCGCTGAGTGATTTTCCTCTTCAGAAACCTGAAGAATTGGGTTGGTGAGAAGAAATTCACGTCCAATGAAGACATCATGGCAGAAACAAACTCGTATTTTGCAAATTTTAAAAAATCGTATTTTTTGGTAGGTGTAATTTTTTTTTTTAGAAATGTTGGGCTAAGTGTATTGAACTGAGATGAGATTATGTTGAGAAATAAAGGTGATTTTTTAAAAAAAACCTTTGGCACACATGGGCTTATGTAAGAGTTGTGTTTGTAGCATTTGTGAATAAACTGAGATAAATATTAAAGAAGGCAACAAATGGATAAATAAATTAAGAAATGAACTGAGGGTAACTTTCAATTTGTTACAAAGTTTTAATGACATATTGGATACTATCCCACCACTGATTTTATGTTTTGTGTCACAACTTCTTAGTTTAGGTTATTTTTCAGCGGGTTTGTCACTTCGAAAAAAATAGATAATTCACTACCAGATTCTACCTGACATTTTATCACTATTCTATAGATAAATACATGTCTGTGTGTCTATGAACCAAGTAGGTTTTAATTTATTGTATGTAATGTTACTTATGAGGAGGAATTGTGGTACCAGCCAACCATTCTCTTAGCTGACACTATCTAAATCTATAAACAGGATTACCAGTTCTCCAGGATGAGGTTTGAACATGAACTTTTATAATTTCATGTGTTCAATTTGGTAGATCTTAAGTGCCAAAGGTTGTACTGGTGTGTCTGAAGAAGAATTATTTCTGTAAACAATAAATAAATAAGAGTTTTTTGCCTTTTTTACAAACAATTTTGCATCATTGTTCATGTTAAATAACATATACTTTATCAAAAAGAAAAGTGATAGGGTTAAAAAAAGGTTCTTGCCAGAGGTGAAAACTGGATGGCACAGATGTGTAAAAACACAGATAATCAACCTATTATTGCAATTTTTTCAATTGTAACACTTCATAACTGCCTATATGGCTGTGTGAATTCCACTACACCTGAGTGGGAACATACAATTGGCGTAGGTCCGTATCCTGGGCCTCGAGTACTGGCCATCCTGATTGTGGTTTTAAAGTAGTTTTTCACAGTCACTTAGGTGAATGATGGGATGGTCCATAATCTCCACCTCATAAATTACACATTTCAGAAACAAAAACGCACTTATCATTTAAAACACAACTTACACAATTCACAGACAGATGGCAACACATCCTTTCCCAGATTAAAATTGCAACAGGCATAGCAAGCCGCTAGTAGACGAAACTTAGTTTCCTAATCACAGCTCTGGAAAACAGACATGCTGGACAATCCACGATGAGAAGTTAGTATGTTACCTGCTTTGTCCATCTTCAGCTAGTGTGACAACTTGGAGTCTCATTACATTGACAATGAAACTGTTGATGTTAGTGTTAAAAACCAAAATGTTGAAGAAGTAACATTTGATGGATTTGTAATTATTCCTAAATTCTTTAATGATGGTTCCACCTCAAAAACACAATTTTAATAAACAGAATAACGGAAAGATCCCTCAGTGTAGGTGGCTTATGATGAACATAGCTAGTGACAAGAGTAAAAACCTAACAAAAACCACCATACATCCATTAAACCACCAAACCAGTTTTTATTTTTTCATAGATCTTGCATAGATCTAATGTCTCCAAAAACTTTGTATGTGCCATCACACATTCATCCAAAATGATCAATTTGCAATGCTGCAGAACTTTTCCCATCACACAGTTCTTCAAAAGGTTGCAAGTTGGAGTTTCTTTGATTTGTATTTTCAGTGGCAAATTGAATGCTGAATGACCTGTCTGACCACCTTCCAACAATGTGGCTGCAATTCCTGATGAAGCAAATGCAAGTTCAATTTCATTCTGTGAGTTAATCGTTACTAAAATCAATGAGATCAAAAACGTTTTTTCAGTTCTGCCAGGAGCATCCAAGAAAAAATTTCCATTATTCACAACTTCCATGAGCATATTTTTGTTGTCAAATCAACAGTGGAACTTCTGTTCCAAAAGATTCTCTGAATCCATCACAGTTGTATTGTTTTTCATGTTTCAACTCTTGATTAAATGTGTTGTGCATCAGACAATGTCATGACTGACACCTTGTTTGATATCATCCAGCACATGTCCTCAATTAATATCAATGGAATAGGAATAAAATAAATAATTTTTTTGACATATTGCAAAAAAAAAAAAAAATCAAATAAAAAAAAAAGAATTACACATATCTATCCTTGGAATTGTGAGTAATGATACTTGGTTCATACAAAAATCCAATAGGAAAAAGCACTTTCAGTTTTTCCCAATTTTCTGGGCAACTTTTCCAATTATTCTTTCTCTAAAAACCTTATTTAAATTATTGCTAACATTTAAAAATAATAATTATAAAAATTGGTCAAATTGGTCCTTAAAAAAAGCAGTTTCAGTTTTTTCCCAAATTTTCCAATTTTTCTGAAAACTTTTTAGTTTTTCTTTGTCTAAAAACCTTATTCAGGCTATTACAAACATTTTTAAAAAATTGTGAAATTGGTCCATAAAAATATTAATTTCTGCTTTTTCGCAAATTTTCAGGGCAACTTGTGCAATTTTTCTTTCTCTTAAAAACTTTATTCAGACTATTAGGAACATTTAAAAAAAAAAAAAATAGCCAAATTGGTTCAGCTATTTAGTAGTTGGTTGTATGAAATAATTACTCGAAGAATAACTTTCCACTTGTTTATTTTTCTTTCAAGACATCGACTCCGTCCAAAGGTACCGGTATTAAGTACAAACATAAACATATGTTCCAGCAATTAAGCTCGCATACTTCCCAGAACTACTGACTGACAACTCTCTCTGCTTGCCATCTCTGCATGCTTAAATAGACACTTTAGAAACAACCAGAATTGTTCAATAAATTCCAACTGACATTTCTTGAATTCAAACAATACTTTAGTAATTAAATCCATATAAAAACAATCAGAAATACAGAATACAAAATTATTCACAATCATCATGAAACACATGGAAATGAAAATTTACAAGTATTTACACCCAATATTGTCTACATAAACCAGTCCATACCATCACAAATTATCCTCCAAACATCATAGCTCACTTCAACACTTAGAATTACAAACTTTGAATCAATGTTTCATACATAATACTGTCCTTGAACATATTAAATAAAATAAAAACAATATCCAACAGTTGTAATGGCGTATTATTAAACAACAAATACTTATTTAATATTAAATAGTATTTACATAGTTTCTCTCCATAAAACAATATTCATTTACACAAATTCACAGTAAATTAAATAGAAAATATACAAAACTATAATTAATCAACTTCCAGCTTGCTATACACAATTCTTAAAATAACATTTCATAAAATCGGTTGGGTCTGAGGACTGTTATACATTGTCAAGTGACGCTGTTGCCAATTAACATCATTTCATTTTTATTTTATAGATGTTGCTTCTAACAGGCATGAAAAAACTCTGTTGGGATTAATTATGGACCTTATAATTGCTATTGATACTAAATGGCAAGTAATAATTTGATAACACTAGTATTTTCATGAAGTCAAATATTTTGCTATTTATGTCCAAGTTTTGGAGGACATCAGATTTTAATTTTATTCAGGGGAGAGAAATGCATATTAAATTTGCTTCCAATTTATGATTGTATAGTGAGTGTTGTATGTAACGAGTTTTGACATTAGTGACATTGATTTATTTTTTAATACATATAAAAGCGAATACAGTTGGTAGAAGTATAATAAGAAAGGATAAACAAGTGCCATTGGAGATGGAACTACATTGATCAAATATGATAATAATATTGACATGCAGCAAGTTTTTGTGTTCTGTTCCTCAACAAAGAATGTTTGACCACATGACCACACTCAAAATGTTGGTACCATGAACACTCCTTTTCTGCTGATAAAGATCTTTGCCTAAAAATTACATTTTGTGATGCATACTTTTTGTACATCATTATTTTCAAGCTATGTCATCTCTTACAGTGAATAATGGCTCTTATATATAATTTTACTGTAGTGGATCGTATGCTCCAGTGGCAATATCCCTACACACCTATTCACATTTCTTCTCTTTTTTATCTCAAATTCTGTTAGTGCATTTTCTCCACCCATATATATTTCTTATTTACAAAGTTTTATTTTAAATTTTTCAGTGTTTTTATTAATTGTCTGGAACTTTTCTTGGTAATGTATACCAATCCCTGACTTTTTGACCGGCAAAATTTTCCCAGCCACTGAAGCCTGATGAAAAATGCTGGCTTGTACATTCCCAGCATTCTCTTCTCTTCTCTCCTCTTTTATTCCGATAACTCCCAAACAAAACACTTTATCTTGTCTGTTGCTGGCTTTTGTTCTGCAATAATTCCCTCAAATAAATCTACCTGCCCTCCTCTGCATCCCCTCTAACACCTCTATTTGACACTCAATATGTGGGTCCAGACCTCTAATGGTTTGACCAAAGTTTTGTAATCCAATTCCCTAACTTCTCTGGAATAGACCTTTATCACCTTCTCCAATAAATTAAGTACAGTAGAACTCCAATTATCCGAATCAATTGGGAACGGACCCCATTCAGATAATCAGAAATTTGGATAATTGGATTTTTTCCGAAAAAGGGTCTATTTTAATTAATTATTGTATGTATGTTGAAAATGGGAGAAAACCCGCTTTTAATTAATTAAATGAAAAGGCAACACTTTTACATGTTAAGCATACTTACAAGTGCTGTACATTAGTATAGTATGTACATACTATACTGTAAATAAGTCATTGCTTACTACATCTCGGTCAAAGTACTGTACTTGACTGTACTCATCCTTTTCCGGGCAGCCTAGTCGCACAAACGTTTGACAGTGAGAAGTTACATGTGGTCACACTCGGACTGACGCTCCATTCACATCAACGCTGATGGTCCTGTGTCTGCTTCAACTTCGATATTAAGGTCAACTTCTTCCTTGACACTTTCTTCTCTCATACTTTCATCATCATTTAGAATTTCATACCCACGGTCTGACAAATCTTTATCTTCAGCACTAACTTCTGAACATCCAGGAATTTTCAAAAGAATCTTTGTGAATTCTTGAAGCGACACGTCATCCACATCTTCTCCTGTCTCTTCCATTTCTTTTTCTTGAGCATTTTTTCCTTTTTCTTCTTTTCCTTCCTTCTTCAGTTGGTATGCCTTTCAACTTGTTCCACGCACATCTTAATGTGACTGCCTTAACCGAGCTCCAAGCTTCAACCCCCATTTAAGCGCAATCTTTTAATATTTTTTTTTTTTTTTTTTTTTTTTTTTTTTTTTTGTGGTTAGTCCTCCACCAAAAGTTTCCTTAAAGTTGCCTTCTGTAATGGCATTTCATGGCTTCAATAACAGACTGGTCCATTGGTTGCAACAAGCTTGTGACATTTGGTTGTAAAAAGGTTGTTTTAAACTTGCCACTCCCTCTTTCCAAAACTTCTTTGGTGGCATGAGTTGGTGCATTATTAACAACCAAAAGCACTTTACTTCCTTCTTTTCCAAGAGATTTTTGGTGCTTTTTCACTTCAAGAATGAAAATTTCGCCGTACCACTCTCTAAACAGTGCTGCAGGCATCCAGACTTTGGGTTGATTTTTTTCACAGTACGTTTCCATCCTAATTAAAAAATCGATTCGGATAATCAGTGATTTGGATAATCGGAGTTCGGAGGTTTCTACTGTATTTTGAAACCTTTTCTAACTACATGTCCTTTATTTCCCACCCAGTTGAGTTTATTCTCAAATATTATACAAAGGTATATTCTCAGGTTCTCAACAAGCAATAACCGTAGAAATTTCTAGGTGCATCATTCAGTGGTCTCCCTTTGCTCATACTATTCATCATAAACTCATCTTTAGCTGAATTAATTTATTGTTTAGCTGTTTCAAGTGACCCATACTGCCTTAGTCTCTAAACTCTTCTCACCAACCTCTTCAGTCTTCTGACCTTGCTGTTATAGTAGATAGATTCTGTACTTCTCCTAATTTTTTGTTTTAAAATAAACATTTCTTATCCCAATTTTATCATCTGATTGAACTCCATTGTGCTTCAATATACTGCATTGGATTACTGAAACCTGTATTGAGGATTACCGAGTGAGGCGACGTGGTGGGCAACCACTGGACTCGCATTCAGGAGGTTGAGGTTAACCCATAGCCCGGCCATCCTGGGTTCAGTTTTCCACGGTTTCCAAATTCTATGAAGGTGAATGCTAGGATGATTCCTAATGAAGGTCATGGCCAAATCCTTCAAACGAGTAGGCTTAAGTATATTTTGATTTATTTAAGGTTAAGCATGTTGCCATTGGGCTCTTGTATTTATTTATCAATTGATTTTACTACTTAGTATATATATTAAGTATTTTCTGAATAAACGATTAATCTATTTTTTCTTCTTTTTTTTCTCCTAATGAATAAAATTTTAAGCACATTTTTGTTTTTGTTGACTCATCCAAGGGAATTTTATAAGTTGTGAAAAGAATGTTTAAACCATATTGAAGATGCCATGTTTGTATAATCAGATGCAGATGAATACACATGAATGGTTTATACTCGCACAAACTTCTGAATTTTACTGTTAAAAGTGACTCTAATGGGCAAAGTCTGACAGAAGCTCCTACAGAAATTCTTTTACATAAACTATATACAATTAACATTCACAATAAGTGATTTTATACCTTTACAAAATTTCATTCAGGGTAGAGAAAGAACCCATCTTGGCAGAGTGTTTAGTGTAACAAATTCATCACATTAAGACACAGAAAAGTAAAATTTTCAGCAAGGTTTTAATCAGTAAGGAAGGTGTCTAAATGGCTGTGGTACAATTTGCACTGATTATGCGGATATTCTACTACAGTGATAAAATTTTGAATCTAATATATCTGTCGTACTGCTATCATCTTTCTGTGTACTTAGTATGATTACTGTAATAAGTTTCTCATCAAAGTTGGAGGAAAGTAGCAGCAACAGCTGTAGAAGCAGCTGCTGCATTCCCCCTTCAACTATAAATTTCATATTTTCTAATCATATCTAATATAAAAATTCTAGTTGAAAATTAATTTGGAAAAAATAATATACAAATAAAAGTGAACCTAAATAATTTCAAAACCTACAATAGCTAAAATTATAAATGTAAATGTTAACTAAATATTTAATGAAAGGTAATTGATTATTTGAATTATTTACTGTGTGACACAGTTTAATTTAACAGAAATACTGCAGGGGTGGTCAGCCCAAATGATCTTGCGGGCCACTTTGGAGATGCATCATAACTTTGTGGGCCGCATATAAAATTATATAACTCCATATTAGATTTAGACCCACTATAGACATTTTTTTGAGTGAAAAAATTTAAACATAATGAATTATTATTATTGTGTTTATTATTATTCTTACATGTGAACAAAGATAATATAATAATAATGATACTAAATGAACATTGTAAACTAAAAAGGAATATGAAAAATATTTTATAAAAAATGTGATGAATCTTGCGGGACGGAAAAATGTTCAGGGCAGGCCGCATGCGGCCCGCGGTTTGGCCACCCCTGCTATATTGCATATTCACTTTTGTCTCTTGTCATTAGCTAAGAATTTATGCAGGGGTTTTAGAATATGGCCAAGAACTTGCGTAATAATTGGTGTCTCTTATTTAATCTCTTTAAATGATTAATGGATGAGTATAAATATTCATTTTTTGGAATAATCTTTCATCATTGCAGCCTTATTTCTTTCAGTTAGTGGTTGATGGACTTGCTTTCTCTTTCCTTGTTCGAACTGATGCACTTACCAATAAGAGTTGTTAGTGGTAGTTGAATCAGCTTCAGAATTCTGAAAACTCTGTGGAACATTCTTATGATCATCATAAAAATTGTGATAAAATATATTCCAGCAGATATTAAAAAAAATTAATTTCATTATTCAGTTAAAATTATGGGCAAACTAATTAAACCAGGGACTGATGTTTGTATTTTTAGAATGATCGGAGTAACATGTTCAATTAAATGTGCTTTGCTTAAGATATGTTGAAGATGCCATGTACGTATGATATGTAATCAGTTAGTGAACATACATGCCTTATATTCGCACAAACTTTAAATGATGTATTTTGTATCATTATGTCTTTATACACCACATTTGAAGCATGTTTTGTTGTATGACTGTTGTAAGAATTTAACTGTTACTTTGTGTGTAATTGAAGTTTTTCTGTTTGAAGATATTTTAATGATGGAGAATCATTAAATTTGTGGTGAAAATGCCATTTGTTTCACTGATCACTTAAATCAAAACTGATTCTCTGTAAGTTGATCGCATCTCATTTTGTTCCTAAAAGGTGTATACATCATTGAAAGTAAATCATTGAATAACTGAAAAGTAGTAAAATAAAAGTCATTTTGTACCCTTCAGACATTGTCATCTCTAAAATGAGAATCAGAATATGAAATGAATCACTGTTTGTAAGCTGGGATTCACCAAAAAAATTTATTAGTTGGAAAAGTATATTTTCAAAGTAGTTAAACCCATAAGAAAAATGCCCGAAACTCCAAGTTATATCTAGTGTGTTTGTTTCATTGCCTCATCTTCTTTCAAATTAATTAAATATCAGAAGACCACTAAATTTTTAGCCAAGGTCATTGAATGTCTGATTTTAATCTGCAGTAAGTAATCATGTTTCTCATTGTTTAACTATATTAAGCAGGGAAAACGTAGCAAAAAAAGAACTGTTGCAACAAGTAGTTATTGAAAATGTTACTACAAAACTATTACTTATAACATTTCTGAGAGAGTTTTATTTATGTGAGAAATTTCATCTTGATAGTGGTATCTGTTTTATTAAAATTATGCAAAAGCATACCAATTTTATTGCCAGAAAAATTATTTAACAATTCCCAGCAAATGGTGGTGTCCATTTCTTTCTTAAATAGTTCAGTGGCTGCCATTTTTGTGTTTCCTTGCATGCACATGTCCCCTCACTTCATCTGCATATGTGTCTGTGTAACTGCACCTCTGTTGTAAGGAGTGCCACAGGAACCTGCTGGCGAGAGTCAACCATCGCTCTTCCAACAACCGCTTGGATGCTCACTGGGATCATCTCAGGGTAACTCTCCATATCTCTCTGGTACCGTGCAGAAGCAGTGGTCTTCATTCAGTGTGTCACAGTTTATACTTTTATTTTGTGTGAATTAGTGACATGCTCTGTCCAGTAGTGTGACTTAGTATCACAAAATTCATCAGAAAATTATATTATTCTTTACAAAAATTTGGAGTGCACTTTCACTCAAGAATATTTATTCATAAATATACCTTCCGAATCTCCTTGAAGAGTTTCTGTAATAATGGCAATCTCTAAACTGTTAAATGCTGAAGAGGAAGCCAATTAAGTTATTGTCACCAACTGTATTTCATTGATAGGTTCAGGACTGCTCAACATTATAACTGTGTTTCATGAATCAAGCTTCTTTTGATACATACATTATGAAATAAATATATACACACACCTATATCTTAGAAATTTATATTTGATTAAGGCTTAATTTTTTCTCTTGTACTTAAGTGATCAGTTTTTTGGCCATTGTTGTATATTCTGAACCGCATTTTATTTAGGAAAATTCAAAATAGAAAGCAAGGATAAAAAGGAAAAAAAATATTGTTGTTTAACATGTTATTCCAAATAATACTGTGTTTGATCTATTTTTTAATTGGTTCTCTGATAGTATGTGATATATTTCCAGAAGGTATTAATTAATAATTACTAATTAAACCAAACAATGAATCAAGAGTGCCAATGAAATATTTTTAAAAAACCTGAACGTAAATTTATTTTTCATATGTTAATATAGAATCATGCACTATCAGCAGTTTTACAATTAACATTTCCACACAATATATGTCAGCAGTTCATCTGTGTAAAATGGTTTAAGTAAAGTTTGGTCTGGTGAATGGGAGGTGACAGGTTTAATTTCCAATCATTCAATCTAGATCAGTTTTCCACAGTATTCTGAAATAACCATAATGCAAGAGTTCCTTGATGAATACAATTAGCAATTTCATTATCAGCTGCACTAAATTTATCCTGTTTAAGCAGTAAATAAACATTAAGTGAACATCTAAATATTTTCTATTTCCATAAGTTTTTAAAAAGATAATTCTCATTTTGTAATTATTCACAAGTGTCATTTAATTATCAAATGCTAAATAAATTAATAAAATCCTAGACGAAAGTATTTTATTTTCCAACAAGTTTGTTTACTCCATTAGTTAGGATCCTATCATTAATTTTGTCTTAGCTGTTTTGATTTTATTTGTATGAATTCAATTACAGAACTGACACAAAAAAAAACACCACAAACACAAAGAACATCATATTTTAGGCTATTTCCTACTTCATGAAATCTGAAACATGTTATCGAGCTTCCTAAGGCACCCATGATCAACATAATCACACGAATGTGACTTTCTTGCCACCAGTCTTGGTTCAAAACCTGTTACTGGCACAGTGGAGTCAAAATCCAAGTCCATTGTCCAAACCATGACATTTCCTTTGGTGCCGGTGATGAATCCCTTTGTTTACTCAATGGGATACGTCAAACCATTTATCTCAGTCTTAAACAAACTCCATCTTTTGTGTTTGGCCATACATGAAAACAAATTGACAATGTCTTTTAGATTGTTTATCATAAAACTTTACGCTATTCACAAGCTCACTAACACAATCATCATATGTTTTCATTGGGCAGTACAATCTCTCGCCAAATTAGTATTCTGAGAAATGGTGTCTAACATAAACTCCATATTCACTCACTGCTTGGTAGGTCCTGATTTATTGCTAAATATCGGTACGAGATTTTCCATCACCATTATGAATTCACCATTTCATCCAGGTTCACACAGAAAGAATAAGAGGTTGCTGTCTCCTTAATGTCTCCCTTCACAGTGTGTGAATCATATATTGTTTTCATTGTACCGAGCATGGTGGTGTAACGGCTAGCATTCTGGCCTCGCATTCTGGAGGACGGCGGTTCGAATCACCGTCCGGGCATTCAGATTTGGGTTTTCCATGGTTTCCCAAATCACTCCAGGCAAATGCCGGGATGCTTCCTTCAAAAGGCCATGGCCTAATTCCTTCCCATTCCTTGCCCCCCCCCCCCCCCATCCTGTCCTGTCTCTAAAGACCTCTCTGTTAGAGAGACGTTCAGCAGATTAAAAAAAAGAAGTTTTCATTGTGTGTGGATAGATATGGCTAATCCTCACTTGCGTACCTGACTGAAGGTCAGCCAATGACCACATGATTTCCCTTAATCTCCATTAAAACTTTCCTTAGGTGGAATACATGAATCACCTGATATTGCGTGTAAACATACAAATAATTTTATACCTATCCCAACAATAATTGATCCTCACAAATGTATGTTCTGTCTTAGCACCATAGTAAAAGTACATGTATTAGAGCCAAATTGATACATCATGCAGCAAGTGTAAAGAAATATTTTAGAGCTGGAAATCCATTATTACAAATATCCACAGTTTATTGTGACATATTTTCCTAAAAGTTAATTTGTAATGCCAAAAACATTGAATAGTAAAAAAAAAAAAGAAGAAGAAGAATGTTATTACAAGTTGGCGTGTTTATATTTAATGTGGTGTGCAAGCTGTGAATGGGTTTGTATCAAGTATCTTTGGTAGATATATGTTGACGTTAAGAACAGATTGTCATTTCCTACTCTAGTCTCAAGTCATAAGTCATACCTTAGATTTAAAGCTAGAAATTTTGCAACTATAAAAAACTCCATCAAAATCTGTTCAACAGTTTTTGAGTGATACTGCAACAAATGCACCCACAGCTCATTACAGATTTGAATTTGTCTTGATTTTTATATTTTTTTACCAGCTGATGTGATGATTCGCTAAAACTGACCAAGATTAAAATGTTATTGTATCTGTTTCACGATTGATAAAATACCGTACTATATCACAGTTTGTTTTAGCCATGCCTTACTGCTTTGAACAGTTTTACCCACCTGTAACTATAAAAGAACTTCATCTGTTCTTTATATATGTGGTGTCACATTGTCTTTTTTAAGTTTAAAAACAAATGTTTCACATACTAGCTTACATTGCTTCTTTATTATGAGTACCACCTAAGAGCTAAAATAATTTCCCTAGTTCGTAAGATACGTAAATCATAAAGTCAATAATCTGAGATTGCTTCAATATGAGTGGTCATCTACCATGATAGTATGTTGTTGTATAATGAACTTCCATCTTCCCATTGTTCTTTTCTCACAGGGTCACCTCTTCTATTTTCTGTCTACTTTGAATCTTCCATCAGTCTTGGTGTTCCCATAGTATTCAACAACATAACATTTAAAAGTGCCCTCACTTTTTTACATTCTTTTGGCATGCAAAAACCACCTCTATCTATTGATTTCTATTTCTTGTTGACTTTAACATCCTCCTTAATTCTTTCACGCATGATACTGCCTTTTCTAAGTTGTTCGTACTTCTTTATGCAAGATTTTAATATCTTTGATATGCAGTTTGTTGAAGTAAAACATCTTGTTAGTGGAACAAACATTGTCATAATTTGCAAATAGTATCTTCATAAGAAAATTGAGAGTTGTTAAAAGCAGTCTCAATTGTCTTTTTAAATTCATAAAATCATATTTTTATTAAATGAGATTATTGGTTGTTTATTTTATTATTTATTTATTTATTTGTGCCATGAATCAATGCTGAGGTAAGACCTTTGGGATGTGAAACATGACATGTTTAATACACATACATATAATATGAATAACAATCATAGTGAAAAAAAAATTATATGTTACAAAAGCAATATATATATATATAAAATAAAACAAATAAACACTACTTTTTGTAAATGAGTTTTGTAAAAGTCATATTGAATGCAGTTAATTATTTTGTTCAAATTCTTGAATGGAGTAGGAGTTACCAATAAGATAATCTCTCAGTTTATCTTTAAATATATCTTTATTCTCTACAAACTGTTTTATACTTTTGGGAAGTTTTTTAAAGAGATGTGTCACAGAAAAATTAACTCTTCTTTTACTAGTGGGAGTGAAGTTTGTGTTTTGTGCACGTTATTCCTGTTTCTTGTATTGAAATTGTGTACCTGAATTAGATGCAAACAGGTTAAACTTATGACAAAACACGTGAGAGAATATATATATATACTGTCATTGTAACAATTTTGAGCTTGAGTTGTCTGCAAGAAGTTCTTGGTTTTACCATACACAGCATCCTAATAGCCCTTTTCTGTGCTTTTTTTTTTTTTTTTTTTAACTATGTGAAGAGTTTCCTAAAAAAAATTATGCTACATGACATTACTGACTGAAAATATGATGAGTTCATCTGTTTTGTTATTTCTGGATCTGCTGTTAGAGAAAGTGTTTTTATTGCAATGATGGCACTACTTAACTTCTTCAGTAGTGATGTGATATGTTCTTGCCAACAGAGTTTCTCTTTCATCTGAATACCAAGGAATTTTATACTCTTTGTTTCTGTGTGTTTTATTTATAGTTTGTATGCAAATCTGACCTAATTTTTTGTTTTAAACCTAATATAATGTGTTTTATCAAAATCTAATTTAGAGTAATTTGCCTTAAAACAGATTTGCTACATCACTAAATAATTCATTTACATCAAATTCTAGATTACTGTTTGGTGTTTTTCTCACAGTCAAGTTAGTGACCTGCAAATAAAGTGTTCTTAGCTTTATTGGATTAGTTTAAATACTAGTTTGTTCTAGTGGTTTGCTGTAAACATCCAAAACAATATATGAACTCAGTCTAGTAACCATTCAAGGATTAAATAGACAAAATTTCTGGAACACCAGTATTGACACTGATGAAAAGTTTTTAGGTTCCCCTTCAATCTTTCTCTCCACTTACACACCAATTCTAATTAATTAGGAGATTTCATTTCATTAGTCAAATGGAAAATTTATCCTCATTACACAAGATTAACAGTCTTCAAACCTAACAATCAACAGTTGTTAAGTTACACATGCTCTATGCCGAAAACCAAATTTCTCCAAAGGTTTCTGTTGGTTGTCACTGTCCAGGACATAATTTATGAACACACTATAATTTAATTTTACCATCTTGGAAACTGAGAGTACACAAACACACACACATCAGTCGAGCCAACTGACAAACCCACATTCGGCAACTGCCACAACTATAAAGCTCGAGTTTGTTATCCACCACTTATATTTATAGGTTTACCAAATCTCAGACGTGGCACTCCCACTCTAATTTTACTGTTCATCTAAGAATCTTCCAAAATTTTTCACTAGACAGCACTGGTTGTTCTATAACTGTTTTGTTATTATGAAAAACCCAGGATATGCCTTCATTTCTCCGTAATAATTACCTAAAGTCAAACTTTTCTATGTGGTACAGTAGAACTCCAATTATCCGAAATACAACTATCCGAATTGCTGATTATCCGAATCGCTTAAGGCAGTCACATTAAGATGTGCTTGGAACAAGTTGAAAGACATATCAACTGAAGAAGAAAGGAAAAGGAGAAAAAGGAAGAAGCAGCTCAAGAAAAGGAAAGGGAAGAGACAGGAGAACATGGGGATGATGTGTCACTTGAGGAATTCAGAAACATTCTTCTGAAAATTCCTGGATGTTCAGAAGTTAGTGATAAAGATTTAGGAGGGTGGGTGGTGTGTAATTCATCACACCCTGGGTATGAAATTCTAAATGATGATGAACTTATTGAAAGCGTCGAAGAAAAGGTGACCTTAACATTGAAGTTGAAGCAGACATGGGACCATCAGCTAGTCAAGAATTAGCCAACTTGAAACTTCGTTGAAGTGGATGGAGCATCAGCCAGAGTGTGACCACATGTGACTTGGCTGCCCGAAAATGGATGAATACAGTCAAACAGCTTACTTTGACCCAGATGTTCAGCAAGCAATGACTTATTTACATTTATTTACTTTTTTATGGTACATATATACTGTACTAATGTACAGCACTTGTAAGTGCGCTTAACATTTTAAAATGTTGCCTTTTAATTAATTAAAAACTCTTTTTCTTTAAAAATAGTTTTTCTCCCATTTTCAACATACATACAATAATTAATTATAATAGACCGTTTTTTGGAAAAAATCCAATTATCCGAATTTTTGATTATCTGAATGAAGTCCGGTCCCAATTGATTCGGATAATTGGAGTTCTACTGTACTATCATACTAAAAAAAACTCTAAAACTTTATCTTATTAGTTGTCTCCCTGCTGGATACCTCTTGATTATGAAAATACTACGGATTTATGGCTTCCTTCGAAAATACTTATTTTTCTTATCTAAAACCAGATGTTTCTCACTTCTTCTGTGACTTAAAACTATCATTTATAGACTTCTTTCAAGCTTAGTACTATTCTAAAAACTTTCCTTCCTGATTAATAAGTGGTTTTTTAATTATCAACAACAACAATTACTTTCCCCTTTGCTGGACAATCTAAATGAAACCTTACTTCATTATTTTTAACTCTATTTCTTTATTAATAATACTTACTGTATTAATATTGCCCAGAATTTCAAATCTTTTTCCATCATAAAACGCTTACCTTACATACCTTACAAACCTTTACCTTACATATAGAACTATTTACCCTTTCAATCATTTTCATCCCAAAACACCATTACAAAATTTCATGTCACTTTTGCTCAGATATTGAATGGAAAACTCTTCGATAAAAACCGAAATAAAAATCTTCTGATCTTGAAACATATTCCACAATACTTCATCTCACACAAACTTCTTTGTAACATGTAGAAACAATTTCTATAGAACATCACGTGATTTGGTTAATTCCTCGACCAAAATAGCTTTCAGTCTTCAAAGTCTTAAGGTGAATTTTACCTTATTCTGCTTCATAACTTCCATTTGTTCATGTATCTAGAAGCATTTCTCGCCAATTTTTATTTATCCCCATCATTTCATGGGTACATGGCATGTAGCGGGCTGGTTTCATTACCACAAGTTGTCTTTTAAAACAAAATCCTTTGGTTATAAATGAATGTCAAGTGAACCAGCATGAAAAGCTCTAGTTTCATATCTTTCTCCTCTTAAACATTTGACATGATGTGAACAGATTTGGTTCCTCAAGAATCATAAAAATGTGAAAATTAATTTCTTTTAATATTACAGTTGATTAATTTCAATTATAACATCTGTAATTGATTATTGATACCATAGTTTGTCAACTACATTACTTGGAGAAACTGTCTATGAATTTGGGTGTACACCAAGGAGGCAAATTTTCTGTCACCAGTTGCCTGCATACTTAACCTTGGTAACTTAAAAAGAGGCAGCAGTAATTTAATGACACAAGCTTTCTTCAATAGCAAGGAAGTGTGTTAACTGGTATTTATAGATTCTTAACTTTGTAGATAATGCTGCATTTAGAATTACTTACAATTAATATTATTGAAAGGTTTTGTCTCTATAATATATAATTGAATGTGGCCCTGCTTTTTGTTACCTTATATTGTGAGATGAAAAGAGCTCTAGGTCCCTAAAGTTTTAGTAGATGATGGTAGAAAGTTCTTATTCCATTTAAATAATATGATGATGAAAATATGTGGTTACAGCATGAATAAATATCCGTTAAATCGAAAGGTTGGAAGCATCCAGTTTGTAGTTGGCAGTTTCAACAATAAGAAAATAACTTGCAGCAATAGGCTACTTAGTGTTTCAACATAGTTGGACTCATCTCAAGAAAGTCAGTTCTTGATACCAGTTCCTATTACATAAATAAAAATTATTAATAAAAATTAAATACATTCATTTACTTTCACTGCCTCATGCATAAACCATGCACCTTTTTTGATTAATTAATTGTGAAAAGAGGGTATGTATTTTGCCCTCTTTCTTTTCTTGGCAGTTTCAACACCTTAGGAATATCATTTAACATGTAATTTTTTTAAAATTTTATTTCTTTAATCATGAAGTTTCGCACTACACACACTGGTAGAGGTCAATCAGTTGAAGCACCAATTGTTTTGTCCACACTTCAGATATGTTGAGTGGCACCTTGCACACATGAATACACTCGGCAACAAATAACATGGTACCGACGTGACATGTGTTTTCATTCTGGAAGCGCAACATGCATCATGTCCTGTGTCATGCAGGTGTTGCACATTATGTTTGGGAACATTTTGTCCCCTAGTGTATCCAGGCCTTTAAAGTAATACATGTAAAAGTAGAATCAGGTACCCCTCCCTGGTTACAGTTTCTTGTAGGGTACAGTTTTATTGACAAATGAATATATTTATAATTAGATAATGGAAACAAAGAAACTGCTGTGAGGCACTGAAAATAAGATAGGATAGGAAAAATAAACGGATACTCATCACTTACCACAGATGAAGGCAAGAGGGCGAGATGAACACACAAAAGCACAAAAACAAACAAATAATATTTCAACAATATATCAAGATAAGTCTTAGTCATGTGGGAAGCGAGACATATGGCAGTCTCATCTCCCACATGACTAAGACTTATGTCGAAATATTGTTGAAATATTATTTGTTTGTTTTTGTGTTTTACGTGTTCGTCTCGCCCTCCTGCCTTCATCTGTGGTAAGTGACGGGTATCTGTTTATTTTCCCTATCCTATCTTATATTTGTAATTAGTTATATTGCACTAAATTCCAGTATACAAATCATTTTATCCTTTTTTTGTGTTTCTGCATTTATATTTCCAATCACAGTTAAGGTTTTGAAGTAATTGGAATATTTCATCTATCGGAAAATCTATTAAGCTTTGCAGATACCTTTCACTCCCACATTTAAGTAATTCACTAATTCACATTTAAGTATTTAACAACAGTTTTGATTGTATCATGTTTTAGTACTGTAATGTTTATAGTTTAATTTAATAACTTGGGCAGCTCCAGGGAATATAAATATACACTAAATGTCACTAAATTTGCAGAAGAACTCTAAACATGATGAATTCTATTCTGCAAAAGACATACAGTGTTTTGAAAGATTTTAAATGATCACTATAAATTTACAAAATAATAAAAATCAACTCAAATAAAATATAAACCAGTATATTAATGAGGCAACTTATAGGTAGTGTAAAGTTTGTAATACATCTGATCGGTTGACAACAATGGAGATCACTGCTTCTGCTCACATAATAGTTGCAGGAGAGAGAGAGAACATGTTGAATTACTGTGAAATTAAAGAACCTTACTTTGAAAGTTTTCAAGAAAAATTGGAAATAAATGAATGAGAAGACGTTGATCTGAAGATGGTTACACCCTATTACCATTATGCTTCCTATATTATTTTTTTGTGAAATGTGTAGGATTTTTAGCCATAGCTGTTATTAGTGTTATTTCTTAGTGCATCTAGAATTACATCATTATTGCTACTATGTTAGTTTGTTCATTAATGTACATATTGTGCTAAAATGTTGTATTGCCAGTAAGCTTTGCTTCTTGCAATTTGCTCTTCCTTCATGCAGCATTCAAATCCCAACTTAAATATCAAGAACTTATTTTATAACCTTCAGTATCATTTTTGAAAACCTAACCACCAGGTAAAATTGCTACTAACCACAGAAGTGTGTGCTCTGTATTCCTATGGGATACAAAGAAACATTTTCACATTTTTTCTTTAATTTTAACATGTGGGTATAGTCTCATTATGTTATATTGGCAAATTGAGACATTTTATATTTTTACTTTTATACTGCATTTTGCAACATTATGAATGATATGAATGTTATAATTAAACTTTCTGGGTTTGGCTGGAAATAACATATATTGATTAGTAAATGTCATCACATCACTACCAATTCAGTGTAGGTGGAAGCAGCAAGGAAGTTATTGATTAAAGTAAGTTCATCGGCCCTTTAGTAAACGAGATTTGAATTGCCACATATTGTCTCTCCATTGAGGTTAGACCTGCAGTTTAATGAGGAATACAAACCATAGAGCATCCTGCTGCACTTCCTATGGATAAAGCAAAGCCCATCAAGAAAATCCAGGCCACTTTAGGATTCAAACTTAGGACCCCAATTTTTCTAGTACATTGCCTTAACCACTGGGTGTAAAAATAATGAAATAGTTTTTTTTTTTTTTGCATTTATAAAACCATTAACTTCAGTAAGGTACTTGTTTTTGTTGGAAAAAGAGAAAATTAAGGATACACATATAATGGAAATTGTATGTGATGAGAGGTTTTATTAGGTCTGTACAGATTTGAAGAAAACTTTTTTTTTCATTAAGTAGCATAATTTTTTTAACATATTTCAACAACTGCCGCATCCCGTAACCATTCTTTTTCGTTTGGAAATATAATAGTCTTAGGTAATCAAATGTAGAGTACTAAAAATCTTCGCTGCATAAATGCAGTCTCAGTTGCATACATGTGAGATGGTGTGTTTTCATGGTGTTGGTGGATGTATTTCCCAAGATCCACAAAGCTGGAAATCCCGGGCGACCTATAGTTGCAGCATATGGGTCTCCTATTGAACGGATTTCAGCCTTTGTGGATCAGCAACTCCAGCCTTTTGTACAGGACCTCCCTTCTTTCATAAGACACCCCACACTTCCTCGAATGACTTTCCACAGTCCCCATTCCTCTACCACTTGACTCCTTCCTCGTCTCCATTGATGTCTCTTCCCTTTACATCAACATCCCTCACGGTCAGGGCCTCAGTGCCACGGAACACTTCCTGGAAATGCTACCTCCAGACAGCCTTCCCAAGACATCCTTCCTCATTTCCTTGGCTAACCTCATCCCGTCTAACTTTTCCTTCAGTTTCCAAATTTATCACCAGATACGTGGCACTGCCATGACACCATCCTATGCAAACCTTTTCCTGGGCTGTCTGAAACAATGATTCCTCAACAATTTTTCCATTAAACCTCTTGTGTGGTTCAGATACATAAATGACATTTTTATGATCTGGACCCACAAAGAGAATCACCTAGTAGACTTCCTCAACTCCCTAAACAACCACTCTATCACCTTTACCTGCACATACTCCCACATCCATGTAACCTTTCTTGTTGTTGACGTTTCCTTGCATGACAGGTGCCTGCATACCTCTGTTCATATAAAACCTACAAATATGCAGCAGAATCTTCATTTTAACAGTTGTCATCCCTCGCACATCAAACGTTCCATTTCCTCACAGTCTGTAATGCATGGTTTAAAGTCTTTGCATATTTTTTTATTATTATTTTCAGTTTGGACACTATTTATCTAAATAATATTAAGATCTCTAATATTTTTAAAAATGTTCATAACTTCATTCAACAGTTATGTTTTCAAAATTCTCTCTGTTTCAGATTATATCAGTGTAAACAGTAAAAATAACCTTTTGTTAAATAATTTCCATTTTGAGATACAATGTTTTATATGTAATTTACCTATCTAAATCTTGTTACTTAGGGTGAAATTCTCTGTGGAAATGTTCACATTAGGCCATGATATTAAAATTTTCATGTTGTTCTACAATAAATAAGTCTTTATTTGCAATTATTTATGGTGGATTTTTGAACAGATTAGAGTACATTAAAACTAAAATAATTCTCATAATAAAAGCATACTTCCCATTGCAACATTGCACAATTTAAAACAAATTTGATTGTAATTGCAATGCATGACTTTTCACAAATAAGTGCATCTTTGCTTGAGATACTTTTTATAAGAATAATTGTTATCAATGGTAGGTTTATTCTTATTTAGATTTTTATATTTCATCAGAGTGCCAACTAAAAATCATTGATAGTTTGACATTTGTCAGTGACTATTATATGTTAATTACTTTGGGACTGAAACAAAATGGAAGGTGCTGATTAGCAAATGTAAACTGATATTACAATGTGTTGCAGCTGATAGTATTCGCTTCCACCAAGCAATCTCTTCTACTTATTTGTTTTTTCCATTGGCATATTCCTTTGTTTGCCAATATCAATACTTGAAACAAGTATTTGTGATAAAAATCGAGGACAGTCAGTTACAACACCTTACATCATCAATGTAAAATTAAGTAAAATCTATATACAGGCTTATCAATACGGTTGACTAAAAGATACAAAACTCTAACAGAGTTTTTAAAAAATGATTTGATCTCTGCTGATAACATGGTGAGAGGTGAAAGATACCTCAGAATAAATTTACCATTGATTATTTTAGCAAGCTATTGTTGAGAAATAGCCTACCACAAAGATATCAATGTGTTTATTATTATTAGATCCTGTTTAAGTTGTGCATGTTCCTGCATTCATGTTTTTGTTTCCCATTCCTCTGCTTATATTCAAAATCCGAACTGTAAAGAGTAAGACAGATTATAAATATGTTGAATTTGGAGACAAAGGATGTTTTAGTTTCTACTGTAAGTATAAAAAATTAATCTATTTATATGAAAAGGACTGATGAAATCCCCCCCCCCCAAAGCTAAAGGGAAGAGGGCAGCAGCAACGCAAAACAACACACAAACAATGAAAATATAATATTTCGGGTTAAAAACCCTTTTTCAAGTTAACAGAAGTAAGTGGTGGGGCTTGCACAAGACTTGTGTTTGACGCAACCACTCGTAGAATGCAATAGACTGCCGGGGGTGGTGGGGGGAGCAATGATAATCTAACCGCGAGTATAAATCATAAGAAAGATTAAAATGATTGAAAATTAATAGTAATAAAAATATAAATAAATAAAAATATAATTGAAAAATTTTGAAAAATATATGAATCTATTGTGATTCCCCCACACCAACACAAACAACCTAAAGCCAACCAGAACCCTGTTTTTCTCACCCAATTTTTCCCTGGTCTGGAATCGCTATCCAAATTCTTCGTTTAGGCTATGACTTTCCTGAAATACGCCACATTCTTCCCACTATCCTTCCCACCACACCCCGAGTCACCTTCAGCAGACCGCCTAATCTAAAAAACATTCTTGTACATAAATATCAACCCTCTGATGCTCCTAAACCACCGTTTGGATCCTTCCCTTGTAAGAGACCCTGTTTCAAAACTTGCAGCATGCATCCACCACTACATATAGCAACCCTACTACCAGTGAAACCTACCCCATAATAGGTCATGCCACTTGTACAACCACGCATCTCATTTACCTGCTCACCTGCCTCCACTGTCCAAGTTCCTACATTGGCCTTACCTCAAACTCATTATCCATCACAATGAATGGTCACAGACAAACAGTTCACTCCCAAAACTTGGACCTCCCTGTTGCTCACCATGCCAGTACTCACAACACCCGTGACCTTAATAACTGCTTCACAGTCAGAGCCATGAGAGTACTTCCAGTCACTACCTCCCAATCTGAACTCTGCAGGTGGGAATTGGCATATCAAAACTTCCTACAGACTAGACATCCACAGCCTTAATTTCCATTAATATATTCCATCCTCGTCCTATACACCCATCACTGACCAGCACAGTAGATTAATATATTTTTCAAAAATTTTCAGTTATATTTTTATTTATATTTTTATTACCATTATTTTTCAACCATTTTAATCTTTCTCATGATTTATACTCGTGGTTATATTATCATTGCTCCCCCCCCCCCCCCCCCGCCACCTCCAACGGTCTATTGCATTTTATAAGTGGCTGCGTGGAACGCAAGTCTTGCACAAGTCCAGCCACTTACTTCTGTTAACTTGAAAAAGGGGTTTTAACCTGAAATATTGTATTTTCTTTGTTTGTGTGTTGTTTTGTGTTGCTGCTGCCCTTCAACTTTGGTGAGTGTTGGGTGTATTTTATCAGTCCTTCCCATGTAAATATTGCCTCGCGACATTTCTTTCCTTTCATTTTAATGTGCATTTTTCAATACTCTTCTGCCATCTGCAATCTTGTATTCTCAGTTGGGCATGTAGTTGGGAGAGGTTTTAAAATACTTGTATATATCACAGTATAGGGGAAATGTTTTGTGAAAGAAAGAGAATTTGCTTATAAAACCTTGTTCAGACTACTGCTAGAATGTAATGATGCAGTATGGTACTCAAATTTTGGACATTTAATACAGGAGTTGGAGGGAGATTTGAAAAGAAAACTAAGTGTGTAGAGAAACTGAAATTAAATCCTTTTTAATTTTTTACATTTTTATCTTTGTGCAGATGACTGTTGTTTTATACAAATTTTGTTATTGATAAACAAAGTTTTTGGTAATGTTTGAATGATGGATAATATTCTTACAGCCAACATTAGGATTGTGAATTTTGGAATGCATTTAAGCATGCTGTCCTGTAATATAAATATCATGTCAATCTAGCAGCATTATTATTTATTGAAATTGGTATAATTTTTTTTATTATTAGTATATGCTACAACCCAGATGGGTTAACTCCATTAATAACTAATTACTTTAAAAACAAAAAGAATTTTTGATAAGTTATATAGATAAATTTATGGCTGTCAGCGTTGGCTTTTTCAATACCTCATTGGTGATTCAAAAGGTATCCGACACTGTCAATATGATTCTTCTTTAATTAGAATAGCACATTTGAGTGGTTGTCTTTTATTTGTATTGTATTCAGTTGCCTTTTTATTTTTTAACTGTTCTATCTACAACTACATTAATATCAAACAAAATGCTTTGCTTCACAAATGGTTGCTCTTAATTCAGCCACTAGCATGAAGGTAATTTGTAAATTATTACCTTGAGGTAAAAAGGGTATATGAATGAAATATAGCTATATTACATAATATTGCTTAGAATGTAGATTATGCAGCTGCTTTATTTAATATTATTTTATTTGTAAATGAATTGTCTCGAGGTTTACCAGTAGCTTGACAGGTAGAAGATATTCTTTTATAAACTTATTATTAGTCTTTTTCTTCTGAAAGTAGGCTGTATGCTGAACACTTTTATTAGATAACATGGGTGAACCAGAATGATGTTTCTATGTTTTTATTACTGTTTTAGGCAAGTCTTGCATCTTTCATGCTGACCATTTTCTTGAAGACTTGTACCATTGCAATTGTTAAATGTGAATTTATATTTGAGAAGTGCTATCTGTTATGATGTTAAATATATTTTAAAAACTTATTTGTTTCTTGCTTTAAATTTTGAATGTAAAGTAAAGGCTGACTGAAGTTACTAATTTCATTTAAATCAGTTCCATTTCTCAGTTAAGAAAGATGATTTCTTATATAGTTATTGTTGTCATTATTATTGTGAACACTGTTGCAAATAATCCATTCACTCTGTTATTCTCAATTCTGTAATTTACAGAATATCAAAACACCCTTTTTATGCTAGAGAAATTTAATTGATTTAAAACGGTTCTCCATTTAAATAATTAATATTTCAAAAAAATTACACTACCTCCTCTTTTTATTTGCATTTTACTGAATCTTTTTCCTCAGTTGTTAATACATAAATAGTCTTTAATCAACAATTGTTGATTAATTTTGTTTTTCTTCAGTTGGTGGAGGTGGAAGAAGAATTTGTTGCTCTGGCAAATAGCGACATAGCGCAACTGTGTGCAGAAAACATACTTCTGTGGCAGCAATTTCTTGAAGCTTTCACATGCAAGGATCCTGTTCATCAACATCTTGCAAGACACCATCATCAATTAAGGGTATGAGTTGTGTTATTTAAAATTTTAATAAATTCAGAAAATTTTCCCACAATTTTTTTATATGCTTTAGCAGCTATCATAAATTTTTGTGATGTAAAAGTAAGTACAGAGGAAAGAAATCAGACTGGATTCTCTGACTACTCATTTTATGAAGCAGTCTGTATTTCACGTTATTGTGAGAGATCAAAAAACCATGATTCTATCATTTATAAAATGTTCTTCAAAAACATATTGTCCCAAGCCACGATAAAGACACATTGCCATTCATTTTAAGAGCAGAATGAGCTAAGGTTACCTCTATAACATTTTTAAATTTGTAAATTATGCTTAAAACTTCTAGGCAAACTTAACTCTTGCAAGGACCCAATTTAATTGATATGCTACATTTATTCATAACTGATTAAATTTATCATATTTACATTATTCATTTAGGTTTTGATGGATTAAAAAGGAGTTTGCAGTGATTTTTTTTAAATGTTTGGCACTGTTTGGTAAAAAAAAAAGTTAATTTATTTTTCACTTTAGAAAAATGACTCATGTAGAGCAATAGATAGTATGAGCCAGTTAATATTTTTTCTTTCTCTAACTTTGCTTTTACAGGTAAAGAGGTTTGCAGAAGCTTTCTTTGTATTAGACAATCCACGCCAGTCTGCTGCTGGTTGCTATGATGCAAATTATCAGAATTATCTGGCAGTTTCTGAGATGGTTCGTCGTTCTCGTTATCTGGCTACTTTACCTCCACTTCCTGTGCAGTGCACAGAGCTTGATGGTGACATTAATACACTACCCATCATATTTGAAGACCAATATCAGGACATGGCTGAATTCGCACGTCGTCGTTCAGTTGCTGGCCGCAAAGCTGGAAGTGGTATGCTAGTATTGTTATATCTGATTACCATATTTAGTTCCACTTTCATGCAAAATGTTTAAGACCTGAATTTGAAAATAAATTTAAAATCCAGAAGGAAAAAACAAAATTATTGGGTATGGATAAGGGCCACCTATCGTAATAATACATGTTATCTGTGCACAAAGTTCATGTGAATATTTTTAAATGAAGACAGAGAGGAACAAACATTCTCTGTTAGATGATGCTAAGACATATCAGATTATAAATTTGATGTAATTAAGAACAAGTTCGAATCCCCGTCTGGGCATCCAGATTTGGGTTTTCCACGATTTCCACCGAGCGTGTTGGTGTAACGGCTAGCGTTCTGGCCTCGCATTCGGGAGGACGGTGGTTCGAATCCCCGTCCGGGCATCCAGATTTGGGTTTTCCATGGTTTCCCCAAATCACTCCAGGTGAATGCCGGAATGCTTCCTTCAAAAGCCCATGGCCGAATTCCTTCCCATTCCTTGCCCCCCATCCTTTCCCGTCTTTAAAGACCTAGTTGTTATAGGAGACGTTAAGCAGTTAAAAAAAAAAAAATCCACGATTTCCCATATCACTCCAGGCGAATGTTGAAATGCTTCCTTCAAAAGGCCATGGCCAAGTTCCTCCCTGTCCCTTGTTCCCAGTGCCATAACACCTCTAATGACCCTGATGTCTTTGAGGTGTAAAGCCATAAGGAAAAAATTAAGAACAAAGGAATTTATAGATATCAACACTTTTTATGATTAGAACATTCTGTCACAAATTCCTGGCATACACTCCATTGGGTTTAGTATCAGTGGTAACAATAATTGCATTGTTTGCACTTGGTGATTGTGTTTACTTACAAAAATTTTATTGTTCTCAGTGTTTTAGTGGATCTGTGCCAGTCTGTTTTCTGGGGGTAGGCAGTGGCTCTTTACTTTCTCACTATATAAATTTGCTAATTATCTCCTGTAAACCCCAAATCAGTTAAATACATTGCCTACTAATGTAATAAAACATTATTACTGTAGACTTCTAAGAATATTTACAAATCATGTTAGAATATTAATACCAGCTTAGTTTTCATCTGATATTTCTTATCTCTGAAACTAAAATGTTGCCCTTGATACTTAAGGTTTGTTTAAAATTAAATTTCACATTTCAGCTTCACTGTATTCATAAAAAGATGTTCAATGTAAAATGATGAATCATGAAACTTCAGTGTCATGGTATTCTTACAACTTTATAATCTGAACTGACATTATGAGGGACATGGGCCTGATCCAGGAAAGTGCCTGTTTAATTTCTTCATGCCAGATTATTTCCTGTTCTTCACTGATCCTAATAACCTCAATGTTATTAAGTTATTAAGCCATAAGTCGAAGGGCAAAAAAAAAATAACACTCTCTTCACCTTCCTCATCTCTCCTAGTAACCAAGCTCCTTTACGCCTTAATTGGGTTCTGTGGCAATTTCAACAAAAATCTAGCCACCCTTCTTTCCAAACCTTCCAATTCCTGTATTTGACCCCTAGAATTAGGATTCCATTTTACACCACCACATTGAAGGAACATATTGACTAACTTCTATGAAACAACCACTCATCACCCTCTCCAATAAATTAAGGATTTTTATATCTCTTGCTATCACTTGCTCCATGTGTCCTGTCCAGCTGAGTATATTATCAAATGTTATGCCAAGATATTTACACTTCAACAGGCAATTCCTTCCCCATTATATAATCATAAACTTAAGTTTTTTATGTGTATAACAAGGCGAACTATTCTTGGCATTTTTCTTCATATCATGTTGACCTACCCATCTAGATATCATGTTCAGATCATCCTGTAATTTTTAAGCCTTCTCCCATTTTCATCCCTTTACATACACTGAAGTCACCTGTGAACAACATAACTTCCTACAGTACAGTTTTCGCCTTTACATTTTTTGATACTGTATTTTCTAATTTAATGCTTTGCTTTTTTACCTTTGAGGATTCTTCTAACCAGCAATTCACTTTTTCATCCACTCTGATCATTTTTATCTTATTTAACAACTTTTTGTTGCCTCACTTTTTAAAACTTCTTCGAAAGATGTAGTGTTACACTATCAACTTTATGAATGCTGTATAAAAGACAGAAAATATTACTCTGGGTGCTGTTTACCAACAATTTGTGCAAATGATATTGGTTAAGTCATTTTAAGGGTTGAATTGATATGATGGAAACACATAAAAATGATAAAGATGTGCAGAAAATCAGAACAACACACAGTAGTAAAACAAGATGAGAAATAAATTAATATGGCTGTTGTGAATACATGAATTTACCAATAAAACAAACTATATCTCATGAGAAATACCTTGCTCTTTGAATTACATGAAGCATGTTGAACTTATTTTTATTATTATTTGCGTATAAGCCCATTAGGACTATGCAAAGTACTAAGAAGTATTTGTTCACTTTCCTTTGTGCCCATATTTCGTCCATATGCCTGGTGTGGGCTTATTTTCTCTCATCTGACCATGTTGTTCCAGGTCTTTTCTTTAATCTTTCCTCCCAGTCAGCTTGCCATTTATGAGTTTTGGATTTAAATGTATCTTTCTTTTCGATATCTTTTGAAGCAATTCCTACTAATTTGAGGTCTTTCTTGATTTTGCCAATTTTATTGTATCTGATATTGCTTTACTTAAGTTTTCATAGAATTCAAATATTTGTATTGTTAGTTTGTAAGACTTCATTCTTTTGATGTGTCCATAAAATTTTAGTCTGTGTTTTCTAATATCACTGTGAATGTCTGCATATTGTAAGATTTCCTGATTACTTTTGAGTCTGTATTGGTCTCCTATGAGTTTTGAGCCCAAAATTTTCCTTATAATTTTGTTATTTTTCTCAATGTTTTCTGCATCTTTTTTTCTGATCCATAGAGACATTCTGGTTTAATAACTGTATTGTAATGTCTCTGTTTTGTGTGCTTGGAGATACTTTTGTTGCATTTGTTTTTTATCAGGCGATAAGCAGTTTCCATCTTTTGGCATCTAATTTCATTAGCTTTAGCTTCAGTTCCATTCTCTTGGATTGTTTCACTGAGATACTTGAAGTATGGTACTCATTTGATTTTTCCATATGTGGTCTCCATGTATTTTGGTGTTTTTTTTATTATTATTATTTTTATTATTCTCTTAACGCAAATAAAACCTGTAGACCCACTTTCTCTGCTATTTCTTTTGGTCTATTGCTAAGTCGTCTGCAAATGCTAGGCAATCTATCTTTAACTTTCCTCTACCTAATATAATTGGCTGGTCAATTCCAAGGGTTGGTTTTTGTTTCTGCCATTCCTGTTACACTTATTTTTATTAAATCAGGATACTTTTTTGCTGCAGAATATAACATGAATGTTTGAATATTTCCAGATGTAATAGTTAGTAGTCATTTTGAAATAAACTCCCATTATTTAGAATATATTTTCTCATGAAAAGTACTGTTTCATAGATGTGTAGACCTTGCTTGTTTAGTATGGCATAGTCAGAGAAACATAATAATAATCATTTGTCAGTGATGTGTTCTTGTTTCTCATTTTTGCATCCTAAAAATTTATCCTCTTCAATGAATTAATCCAGAAAAATATTTCTTATCTTTACATCAAACAACTGTAGCTCTAAAAATTCTTTGTTTGTAGTACACTGTTGACAACATATGCTTTTCTATATACTCCTTTATATATTATCAAGCAATAATTGATTTCTAAGTCATAATTCCAAGGATATACATTATCTCTGTCTGTACACTGCTTTTGAGAATGGGGTACTTGACAGTAAAAATAAAACTATGAAAGTTTAATTGAAAAAGATACAGTAAGTTGGAAGGATACCGAAATTCAACTTTATTTGCTTGGTAATAGTTATAAACATATTAGTTTTGATCAAATAAAAATGTAGTAAAGTAACGTGACAGAAAACGGCAGTCAGCGCGCGTGACGTCACATTCCAGTACACCTGTTTTGCTCCATTCGTTAAGCATCTGTCGTCAATCTGTGATTCATATATTTAAGGCTTTAAGTGAATATAGTACTTAATTCTGGTTGTCAATCCATTAAACAAATATTATTTGCAATTAAAGCTGGATTTACCTGAGGAAACAGCTTTAATTTTCCCAAAACTGATGTGACAATACTGGAAACTTTTTTTATCATAAAACAGTGATTTTTACACAGCAGATTTCTAGAATGACAATATTTTCATCGGTCTATTCGTTCTTTTCTCTTATCTCTGCTTGAACCATTCTCTAAACATCCTGTTTTTTCACTTCTGCTTTTTTTACTCTGCCATTCCACAAAGGATTCTCTTTCCATCTTCTCATTTTGCTAGTCCTTCCTCACACATTTTTGCAGCTACAACCAATATACTTTTAAATCCTTCTCTCTCATCTTCCACTGATCTCATTTCACCTGTGGCTACCTGTATTATGATTTTCTGGTATTCCAATTAGTCTTGTGTAGTTTGTGAACGAACTAGTTCGGAAGAATGCTCCCACGAGCGAACTACACGAACTAGTTCCCAGATCTCTCGCTCCTTAGTTCGTTAGTTCGTTCGATCCTTTCCTGAAGACCAACTTTTGTTTTAGTTTATTATCTAAAAGGTAACACAGTTCGCTGTGGACACATTTCACTGAAGAGACAGATATAAAAATAAAAGAAAAAAATGTAACTGTTAAACATTAATAATTATTGCAGAAGTCAAAAACGGAAATTTAACATGGAATGTGAAAACAAAACACACTTTGATCCCATTAACACTTAAAAGACAACTATCAGTAACCACAACTATTATAACAAAGAAGAGAGCGCGTGAAGTAGCGCTAGCAAAGCGAGCGAACGAGCTGTCTTTTTGGAATTCCAGAGCGGAGCGAACTAAACACAGCGCTACCGCTCACGAACTAAACTGAGCAGTACCGTTTGCGAACTAAATTGAGCGCTACCGTTCGCGAACTAAACTGAGCATTCCCGGTCGCGAAACTATCACCATTCGCCGCTAGGATTACCAACATTTTTTCGGTTAATGGTAGAATGTTTTTTTAGAATAACGTATAAAAATATAGTACACTTCAAAAATATAATATTTTATGAAAGATTAGAAAAGGACAAAGGATATAGGATATGTTTTTTTACTATTTTATTTTTAAGCTACATTTTTTTTTGTACTTCTTGCATCTTTAACAATTTTCTGTCTACAGTAAAATTGTAATACGCTTTATCGCTTTCAGTTGTTAAATTAATGTCGATCAAAAGCTCATTTTTACTAATGAAATACTGCTCTTTCTTTTACCTAGATTTCGTGTAATATTGTTATTTCAGAGTAAAGTTCGTTCACTTTGATACTAATTTTTTCTCATAAATTTAGAACCTCTAATATTGTCTCACAACCATCAAATGAAACCTCATGTTTTAAATTTAATTTTTGGATTTTCTATAGCCAATTGCTTTCATTAAAATCTAACTCTTTACTAAGATACTCCAGCCTTTTATCAATGAATACTAGAGCATTATTTTTAATATTATCACGTTCTGTGGAGAATTTGGCTTCTAAAGGCTTTTTCTTGTTTTCTTAACCAAAGAAACGGTATCTTTTACATTTTTCTAGTGCTGATTTTAAAGCTGACATAATATAATACTTATCTCAATCTGTTGGTTAACATATTTGTGAAAGTTATGTAAAGAAATGACTTGCGAAATTCAAAAAGATTTTAACTTTTGTGTCTTCATCAGTTTCATTCATCGCCAAAATATTGTGAATGTGTGTTGGATTATCCTCCCCTACACTAATAAAAAAAATAGCACAATGACTTCCAATTTACTGGAAATTTACGCACTTTCGTTATTGTTACCACTTTCTCATTCAAGGGTCACTGTCATTTTTATATGTCTAATTGTTAGGTATCACATTGGAAGTATTACCATTACTTTTCTTAATAATATAGGTAATATTGTTTCTGTCATATTGTACTTAACTTGTAGCCAATAGTAGAATTATATTTTGTTCGTGATTTCCAAAACTATATATAAATAAAAAAAGCCAATTACTTATAAACGGGTATTTTAATTCATCAAAATAAACGCATTTATAATATTTTATAAGTAATGTTGTGTTGTTGTTGGGGATTAATGGCGCATCGACGGCGGGGTCATTAGTGCCTTATATAAGTAATGTTTCTTCCATGAAGTAATAAATAAATCCATTTAAAAAATTAATATTCTACGAATGCATGTAAAGTAAATAGTAAAAACAGCACAGTTATCCAGTTTACCCATTTGTACAAAGGACAATGAGCACTTTGGTTTATTGGCGGCAACTTATCATGCTAATGTCATTTGAAAGGGCTATTATTAAGCAATAACTTTTGTTAAGAAGGTCATATTAAATTCCATTTAGAAACGACAAAAAAATAATTATGTCTTAATAAAACTGACATAACAAACAAAATAGCGCGTTCAGTAGCGGTAGCAAGGCAAGCGAACGATCTGTTTCTCTGAATTCGATACGCGAACTAACGAACGAAAAGAGCGAACTAGTTCACGAGGGAGCTGCGAACTTAACTGAGCGCTCTTCTTCGCGAACTATAATGTGCAAGTCTAATTCCAATTCATTATTGCCCTCTTTGATTCCATATGTTTATTTTCCTATTCTGTCTTTCAGAATTTCTCCTATCTGCTATTTTCCTTAACTTCATTACCCGTAGCTGGTGATCACTATTTAATGCCTCTGATGATGTCACCTTCACATCAGCAACTTTTCAGGAACATAACAGCTTATCCTGAACATTGAATGTTAGCGTGGCCTAAGAGTAGATTGTTATTCGGTCTTGCGGTCTCCATCCGGCTGATAATCTGAGTGGGAGAAGGTAGGATTGAAACAAAGTTCATTGTAGACATTCAAATCAATTTCAAACTATTTATTCTGAAAATAATTACATCACTCGTTGACCTGTCTACCTCATCGAAACTTCTTTTCCAAACTTAAGTTGATTGCCGGTTTGAACCATGATGCAATGGGTTAAATGTTTCTACACCCAATTTCCTATAAAGTATGACATTTTGTAGTCTCCAACTAATCTCCTCCATATATTTCAAAATCTCAGTAATCTTCCATCTAAGCTTATTTCGTCGAACCTCAAAACTGGAAGTGGTCATTTATCTATATTTCTTGTTAATTTTTTTTTCCATTCCAGCCAAAGTATTGCATGGATTTCTATATAAACTTGTGCATTGTTAGAAAGAATTCTCCCTTCTTTTAAATATACTTCCCCCTTTGTATTTAGCCGAAATGTGCTATGTGAAAACAAGTCATTATTCTTGAAACCATGTTTCTTAACTTTAAACTAGCAATTTCAAACTTTTACTTAATGTGTCACAAAATTCAACACATCTTTTAAGAGATAAAACTTTTTAGTAGCTTTAAAACTGAGTGTTTGGGAATTATTTAACTATCTATTTCGATATTTGCAAAATGTCATTGATTGAGTTACAAAAATCAAATACGAGGGCTATCCAGAAAGTAACAGACGTTTTGAAATAAAAAATAAACAAAGTGAAAATTTTTTTTTTTATTATATACATTTTGGAGGTAAACTCTTAGGCTATTTTTCTACATAATCACCATTTAATTTAAGGCATTTATCATAACATGGTATAAACTATTCAATACCCGCTCTGTAGAAATCTGCCGCCTGCGAGCTCAACCACTGGTTTACACCAGCATGCAGTTCAGCGTCAGTGACAAAGCGTTGCGTCATGAGCCACGTCTTCATCACTGGGAACTGGTGGTAGTCGCTCGGTTGCAAATCCGGGCTGTACGGCGAATGATTGAAAACTTCCCATCCAAAAACCATCCAACAGCTCTTGGGTACGGATGGATGTGTGTGGATGAGCGTTGTCGTGGAGAAACAAAACTTTCTGGCAGAGTTTTCCCCGATGCTTGTTTTGTATTGCGCGTCTCTGAGTTGACTGTGGTAACCAACCACAATTTCATGAACTAAACTCAGTGAAATTTGGGGGAATTGTTCTGAGACTTCCGTAATCATGAAACGGCGATTTTCATGGATTTTTTCGTTGATTTTCGGCACCAATTCATCACTCACAAGACTAGGCCTACCACTGCGATCCTCGTCGTGTACATTGGTTCGGCCATTTTTAAAATCAATGCACCACTGCCTCACTCAGCTTTCACTCATTATTCCTTGGCCATACACATCACAAATCTGGCGATAAATTTCAATTGGTTTGTGATTTTTTTCCAACAAAAACCTTATCACAGCTCGCACTTCACAACTGGCGGGATTTTCTATTGAAGCGCTCATTTTAAAATTCCACTGTATACAAAGTACGACAGGCACGATGCACAAACTACCACGGCTGGTTGCGCACTGAGTGTAGGGACACTCTGACTTCAAGATGGTGGCGCTAGCCCCTCCCATTGCCGCACCAGATCGAAACGTCTGTTACTTTCTGGATAGCCCTCGTATCTCTTCAGTACAATTTTATGCCTACAAAGTGTCCAACTTCGTTTTAATCCTTATCACTTACTGTACCTCTGAAAATAAGATGAAATCCTTTATAGTGGCAATTTTTACAAATGTTTTGATTAAATTTCCTTATTTACTTTGTAAGGAACTAGACCGATACCGGGGTTGTAGTATCGCCTAAGTGCCTTAACTTACACTCTTGTCGACTAACAGTTCTCTTAAAAACTCGGTAAATAATTTGGATTTGACCATGTAGCCAAGGTAACTCAACTGAATGCTCAGGTCGCCACTATATTCGTTACCCACGAATATAGAAAAGGGTTCTATGCTAACAACTGAAGCACACAAAGTCACTTTTAGAAAACTTTAAGGTTTTATTTTTCAAAATCAAAAGTTCAAAATTGCATTTACAGTTGAGCAGGCATATCGAACACTCGTTCCACAAGTTTGCAGGTTATGGAGAGAAACTGCCGACCGACCCCCTCTTTGAAATGTTTACAAGTTCATATCAACATACATGCCACGCCCCTCTTGACCACAAACCATCATGGCCGAAACTGGTAGTACCAACCTAAGAACTGAACTACCAACATAAGTCGTAGTTGCCAACCTACCAACGCACACACGCTTAAATCATCTTGTTATCACGACTGCAAACCCGGAAAAGACGCTGAGTCAAAATGGCATCCCAATTTATACCCTCGCTGACGTCAGAGCCAAAATACAAGTTTCTACTAACGCCTAGGCGATCTAGGCCTGAAATATCTCAGTAACTAAACAGTTATCCCAAACTTTAAGTGTTGCAGTGTTTTGACATATTTAATTGTGAAATAATGAATATTTAGTGATTAACTTTAAGCAACTGGTTTAAAAGTTATAAGTGTAGGAGTGAACTATTTCTCTACTCTGGGAAACTACTATTGTTCTGGAAACTTCTACATTTCGTCATTTTATTAACGCCATAATTACATAAATGTTATTACTGTCACTGTATTCTACAAAAATTCCTGATTTTATTGGTGTAACTTTTATTAAGATTGGTTCAGTGAAAGTTTAACTACGACGTAACTAAAGTGTGATTTCAGTTTTAATTTTATAACTTTATTTCTATTAGTTTTATCGCAAATCTAAAATTACCATGAGATTCTCTGAATAAAAATACATATTCTGAAAGTTATCTCATCTCTGTATCTACTTTAGATCGGTTGAAATTTATTTCTAAGTTGACCTCATGGTCGTGATGAAAGCTGAATTTTAAGATCTCTATAACATCGGTTCTATTGACTGGAATTACTTGAAATAATTATATGTTATATTCGATTTTTAGGTCTCCCCGGAAATCTACTTTTTATTCCGAATGTTCTCTAGGATTTTGAGATAAAAAATTATTAAAAGTGAAGTGCATCTGACGAAGTATAAAAATTGATTTAAGTTATTTAAACGTTCAGAAACTACAAAATTTTAGTGAATTTATATTTTAATTGCCTGATTACTTCATTAAAATTACTTTATTTGGTTCGAAAGTGTGTTAAAACAGTGAAATGCCAAATATTGGAAATTACTTGTGCACTGAACTGGATTATTATGGATTATCCTATTAAAGGTTAGTAAAAGGTGTTAATATCACTACAGAAAATTGATTTATTTGGTTTATTTACTATTGAGTTACTTTCTTGCTCGTTAATTGATCTAAAAATGGCAAAATGCTTCCAGAGTAGAAATTCTTTAAGTCCAAGGTAGTATTATTACTGATTATTTAATTTTCAGTTGATTAACAGTTTGTTTATTATTATTCAAAGTTTATATTCGGCGTTTAGCAACTACTAAAGGTCTTTACTGCATTCAAATTGGTTTATAAGCTGCAAAGTTAACCTATATCAAAATCTATTATGTGAAATTGAATTTTGGGGATTTAAGCTACTCCCTCCCAAACTGATGTTTTCTTTTTGTTATCAAAGGTTTATTTAGAGCATTTATTTAATTATGGATACATTTATTATCCCTAAAGGGTTTTATTTAGTGTGTTTGGTTACTGTGTCCTCATGCTACATAAAGCTTTACTCCCATAACCTCTACCTGAACTGAAAACTGTCTTCTACTACAGAGTAAACTTTCCCTCTAATACCTAGAGGTGAGAGGCTAGAATTTACTAAAATTCTAAGATGCTTACATGCCCCCCGAAGATTGAAGTTATTTTCCCAAGAAAACTAACTGAACATCTTGAAAAATAAATAGAAAAATAAGAATAATTTAAAATCCCAAAAGAAAATGACTATTCTCCCAAAATCTAACTATCGCTTGTCGGTTCGGTTCTCTCTCCATCATTCATACTCAAAAGCAAAAATATTGTTATTACAATCTCAAAACTTTAGCCTTCACTCACAAGATTACTACAAAATTTTCAGTCAGCACTATCCCCGATATTTTGGTAATAAAATGAAATAATTTGGCAAAGTTTAATTAGTGATTTTAATTAAGACAAAATAATAAGCTTTTTTATTAGAAGAGATATCAATTTAAATTTTGTATCAGCAGATAGCCCTAATTAAGACAATTTCATACATATATGGGTTTTCATCAAAAGTTTAAGCATTTGTCCGGTAATTAAGTTTTTGTAAAGTAGATTGTCGCGGATTGTTGTGCACGCGCGTAAAATGTTCTAGAACACTTAGGGATTTTACCCAAATTTGATGTATCACTACGCGGAGTCTTAAACAGCTAAAACTCTAAAATTAATTACTCTAAATTTTTCAAGAGACTGCCGTCGGACTTCTAGTGGATAAGTCCAGATACTATCAAAGTTTAAACATTTTTAATAGTCGGGATCTTCAAATAAATTTCGTACTCTTTGAGCTACGCGGAGGAAAAAGATGTGATATAGTTGCTGACGTCACTGGTTCTCGTGGTTTCGATAAAAGAGCCGGTCTGTTCTGGCCGGGGGTCTTTTGTCTGTTCCGGTCTGTCTGTTCCTGCCTGGCGTCTGTTTCGGTCTGACTTTCGTCGCGCTGGTTGTAACTCGCCATGCGGGCTAGTTCAACCATGTCGTGTCGTGTTAAATCATAACTTCAATGACTGTTAAGAACTTGTAAATCTACTAAGGGGTTTCGGTCGGTTAGATTTCTCTCCACAATCTGTAATCGTTGGTAAAGATAGTTCGATATGCCTGCTCAACTGTAAATGCTATTTTGAACTATTGACTTTGAAAATAAAAACTTTGAGTTTTACAACAGTGAACTTGTGTGCTTCAGTAGTTAGCATAAAACCCTTTCCAATATTTGGGGTTGAAATCAAATATTGTGGCGACCTAGGCATTTAGTTGAGTAATCCTGGCTACATGGTCAAATCAAATCAAAATTATTTAGCAGATGTACTGAGAATTGTGAGCTATCAAGTGTTTAAGTTAAGGCACTTAGGCGATACTATAACCCCAGTATCGGTCTTTGTTCTTACAACTTATTGCTTGAAAACTGTAAGAAAATGATTTTAAACTTACTTTGCAATATAAATGATGCTAGCTCACACCTCTTTCAAGTAATTTTGGTAATATATTAATAAAATAAGGTTATATTACAAACTTCTCTGGGATATGAAAGGTTCCTAGTTCAAATAGAAGTCTTGGCTGGGATTTTTATGGATCTTAAAACTGATCATCAGCTCTGCCAAAGTTTTACCTGTTAAGGTGAAAATGCTATAACGTTCTGTTGTTAGCATATAACATTAAACTTTGGCTCCCCTGTACCTGGTAAGATTACCGTGTTAAGTTAGGTGGCTGCAATAGAGGTGTATTGTGCAGGCACTAAAAAACTTGATCCCTAGGTCTTTGAGACAGTGTTGCCACCCCATGAAAACAAAAGTCACTAGACCTGGTGTCAAAACTCACTAGATTGCGGGATATTTAGAACTAAAAGATTCGCTAGAAATCGCTAGATAAAATAAAGGAAAATGGCAAGATAAGTAATATAAAAATATTTTAATAATCAGTATTTGCATTAAATTAAACATAACATTGTATTGAAAATGAACATCAGATTTCTTCAATCTATTTCTTCTTCATCATCTTGGTCTATCGTTGGAGTTGCAGAACTTGCAGATGTGGAAGGATGATATGAATCGTCAGTCTTAGATCTTCACCGATTGCAGCAATCACATCAGCCGGAAGCTCGTTTTTTTCGCAATTTTTAACCGATTCCTTATAAAAGAATGCTTTCACGAGTAATTACGGGTATCATATTTCTCAACTTGTTTTTAAGAATGTTCATTGTACTGAAAATCCTTTCTACTGCGGCACGCGAGAAAGAAAGTGATAAGATATGGCTAAATCAGATAACTCCAGAAATGTATTTATTCCTGCAGCATTCTTCTATTGGGTAAGCCATATTCCGTTTTCAATATATTATTTAAGCCATTATTTATCCGAGTCATAGCAGAGGCATTACCTACCCCAACTGCAATCAAATTTTCAAAATTCTGCAAGGTGGAATGTCACTAAAAAAATCACCAAATATGTTTTTAGCGATAACATATTTAAGAATATCGCTTTCGAGCCTCAAAATTCACTAAATCTAGCGACAAAATCGCAAAGGTGGCAACACTGCTTTGAGACCACATGGACTTATTATCAGCAACATTCTACTCTAAAGTTTTTCATGTAATCCACTACAGACGTCCTCTACCAATCACTACAATACCAAGTTATCTTGTGGCCCTCTCTTTTTTGTACTTGGAATATCGTATCATTAATCCATTTCTCTTGCAGAAATCAAATAACCTTTCCCCCTTAATTCCTACTTTCCGGTTCTTCTGTCCCCACTGGTACCTAATACTTTTGCCTTTCTATCCCCACATAGGCGATTAGGTCTTTTATTATTGATGTTTTGTCAATTCAATTGTCTCTGCTGCTCTTCTGCAAACTCCTCTTTATCCTGCGATGGGTAGCCTGCTTGTGAAGCAGTTGCTTGCAATATAGCTAACTTCTTATTTTAACTGTCACTTATTTCCAGTGACAGATGCAGGATTTTGGTTTGGGGGGGGGGGGACTTGACTCGGGTAAGGCTAGGCATTAATAGTCCCCAAAATTGGATCCACCACTGCTTATTTCTTTTACTTATCTCACAACTACACCTACTTCAGTTATCTTTCCATACTCCTTCCCATTCCAGTAAAATTGGAACCATCTCCTTAGTTTTTCCTCTCTTCTGTGTGGTTGGAGGCGGGCAACATCTGTAGTAGGCCACTGCCTTTGAGAACAAGGTACAGTTGGGATTAAGAGTGGTGTGGAACTGTTATGCTAACTGTAGGTGCTGAAGAACCATGAACTGTGGTGGTTAACAGGGCTCTTGTGAAGTTACTAAATGCCCAGCAAGCTGGTAAGCATTTCAGCAGAAATTTTCATCAACACATACTGTCATATAACCTTATTTTTTCTGATACATCATCAAAATTAGCTCAAAGAGCTGTGAGCAGATAGGAAATTAACAGCAAACCACTTCTAAAGTAAATTTCTAATAATTAGAAAGATAGAAAATGTATTAAAAACTAGAATCTAATCAAAGTAATAAGTTAGCTTATGCTTTATATGGAGAAAATATTATTTGTTAATAAATTCGCTTGCATTCATTTATAGGAGTCTAAAATTAAATTACAAACAAAATAACATATGATACTTTGGGTCTAGAAAATTGTGGTAAAGAGTTAGAACTGATTTTTCAACTTGGAATACATGTGCGAGATCATGATTAACAGACATAATTTTTGGGCTACAATAATAATTCATACTGCAATAAATTCAGAGTCAAAATTTACACATCACATAGAAAAATAGAGTTGTTAGTTAAATAAGGAGAATGATTTTGGGAAGAAAGAAAACTAAATAACAAAATTTTACATAATACATCACCTCGCAAACTTCAAAAACTACATAGCATTTTAAAGATAAAATTTTTCTAAACATGGTGAAATCACTTATTCAGTAATATTAACATTTAGGTAGGAAAAATCAAATGGAACAAAAACAGAAAAGGTGGTTGCGAAGCGTCCCTCTGACGTCACTGGAAATCAAAACAATAGGTTCGGGAAAAATCAATAGTGTCCTAACCATTGCAACACATAAAATAAGAAACATAAAGGAAATAAGATAACACTTTGAAAAACCGCCACCTGATAGGGAATTAAATTTGCAGAATTTTTATACCAGTTTTGACTCAATAGGGCAAGTACTTTAGAAGATATTCAATGTCAAAGTTGCATCACACAAAAAAGGGTATTTTTCATAATGAAGTACTTTTTTAATCAATTTAAAACTTACTTCAAAAGATGTAGGAATTTTATTAGATTCATTTGAAAAAGAATTAGAATTAGAATTGGAAATTTTAAAGGAGAGTCGATTTTAAGTTTGATCACTTCAAGAATTTTTCCTCAGAAACTGCAGTGCTTGGAGAAAAAAATGTAATAACTCAAATTGACATTTAAACCAAGGGCTATAACATGTAAAATTTTCAAACCGGCCAGGGAAGAAATAAAGTTCTGCACACAAATCCAATATATTGCATAATAGAACAGATTTTCTACAAATAGGACTGCGGGCATATCGGGGGATCTTTTTCTGGGCATTTGTGGGCGAGTGAAGCTCATAGCAGAGAACATTAGCAAGAGTATGATGTAGGTGGAAATTTCTAAGTAGAAGTTCAGTGTTGGATCAGGATCATCCGACGCTTCCTTCAAGATGAACTGTTAGTCTCAACATCATCTAGGGGGGTAGAAGGAAGCTGCTGCTTGCTGTGAGAATGACTTTACCTGCTATCATTAATTACATTCTGATGTTTTCTGATAATACTGGTACCAAAATTTTTTAAGAGAATTTTTTTGACGATACGGTACTTTCAGTTTATCAGGATTCTATCTTTTATTCAGTTATTTCACCTAACTTTAACTTGGCAACCGAGAATGAATCTGTAAAGGTACCAGGCTTAGTTATAGATTGAGTATTGCTTGTATTGTCAACCTCCAACATGCACATGCTATTTTGACAATATCTATGTTTTGTATCCAATTTTAACTCCTCTGTCTGAGATGTTTTGTTCATTACCTCTCTTCATAACTAAAAAAAAAAGAATAAATCTTTCACTCTACATTATTCCTAAAATTGTATGCTAATGTATGGTCTTAATGATTTGTTTACATAACTATATATAAGGTATAAAGTCACAAACTGAAACAGAGAAGAAGAATTTGTTTTCAGCTATGTTTCTAAACTATTGCCTTTTCTACTCTGTAGTTATCAAGTATGTGTTTTACCTTCCCTCCGTATTATTTCTTACATGCAGAATTGATATTCAAGCTACTAGTACCTTTCTTGTGCTTCTCTGAATTTAGTGAAAATCTACGTTATATTTCATGAAACGAAAAGGCAGTTAGTTCCAAAAGAAATTGGCCATCTATTAATACTTTAATTCTCTAACAGCTACTAAATTTTTTGATATATCATACAGCTTACAGAATATTAACTATGATACTCTTTCCAACAACAGATTCATTTCTGAGCACCAGTGGTAATGAAATTAAGCAGGATGCAATATGTCTCACTCTCACTCAACAGGAAGACTGTAGTTGTGGCATTGTTGCTATTTTAGAATCTCGTTCTCATAAGATGCTACCAGTTGGATCGCAGGCATGTGGGACAACACCTCCTAAAAAGCCTTCAACACCTCTTGTGCCTCATTCCCTTGGTAAGTATTATTGAAAGGTACAATGCAACAAACCTGAATTGTGCACCATAGACGAAGGCAGGAGAGCCATGATGAACAAGTAAATATGAACACACTTTACAATATTTTGGCATAAATCTTTATCGCATTTAGAGTTGAGAACTACAGCAAGGGGATCAGATGTGTTCACACCAAGACTCACCTCAGTCTTGAATCTCAATATGTAAACATCTGAGCCCTTGTTATTTGTCTCACCTCTAAACATGATTAAATTTTATGCCAAAATATTGTTAAGTGTGTTTCTGCCTTCAACTATGATGAGTGATGGGTTTACTTAATTAATCTTCCTTACTTTCATTGTCTAACAGCATTTTCATTGTTGTTATAACAACCGTAATTGTGGCCACATAACTACTCATTAAGGTAAGCTAGATTAGACTCTTCTTGTTGTCAGGATTTTAACTTTTTGGTAAATGCAAAGTAATTAACTGTCTTTGGTTTCATAAAATGTAATTTATGAAAAAAGTTGTTTATGTGTAAAGTATATCTTCGTTTTATGGAATGAATGAAGCAATATAATATACTTCTGTTCCTTCATTTGTATGATACAGCAAGGCAGAAGTAGTTTTTGCAAATTGTAGTGAAAACAAACTACTTTATAAAAATAAAAATAAAAACAAAAATAAAACGGAATTACACTTGTAACATATACTTTTTCTGTTTGTAGAAATAAACATTTTTACAAAATACATGTCCGTACTTATATATTTGTACAAAAAGAATCAGTTGTGTGTGCAATTTCTATCATCTGAAGCCCAATATATACTAACTGACATGCTAAAGGATAATTTGGAACAAAGCGATATTATATACTTGTTGTGTATAAACCTTCAGCATCGTATTTGGCAGCATTGTTATTGAAATAGCAATGAGCAACACTAATTTTTAAACTTATTAAGCAAAACCAAAAGTATTTACCAACATTACTTTTAATTAATATTGTAATATGATTGCACTGATACTTTCCAAAGACTGACTCTCAATAATTTTTTTGTATCACATAAAAAAATTCTTCTATTGCCATTTTTATAATTCTTCTGTTTCCCTAGAGCACATTTCTCAAAAAATATTATTAAAAACGCAGAAAAAACTAACTTTTGTGCTTTCTTAATGTAACTGGAAAGCTTTTCCAGTTCTCATTTCTCTGTCTTACATTCCAGGTGGTTTCTTCTGTGGTATGAATGGTAGCATGGCCATTCTCTTTATTAATCATTTCACCAACACAATAATGCCACAAACTAAAATATTTGAATAATGGCAAACAAAAGATCATGAAACAATAGCTTGGAGCAAATAATAGCAGAATCATTCAAACTTCATCCTGAATCTATTTAGTGTTGACAACCATAGAAATTAAAAACAAATTAATTCTTCTTCCATCGTTATGCCCAATTGAGGAGTGCAATTGAACTTATATAGCAGATGTGTTTTTCTTCTTTTCCCAAAATCTCTTCATTCTCTCACTGTGCTCTTTCCTATATTCCTCTGCCCAGGTGTTCCTTCTTCTAATATACTGTTTGTTGGGAAATTGATAATTATTCATATTGTTACTAAATCTGCATGTCCTGCATGATACCTGTGATTCCGATTTCTTGGAGATCTTTTTCGATTTGAAGTAGCCAATTGTTTTTCATTTTCATTGAAATGGCCAAGGCGAGAATTCTTTTGGTTAGTGTGTTGTTATTCATTCTGATAATATGACCATAGAATTTAATTTGCTCCCAAACTGCCAGGAGTAAGGTTATCTTTATCATTGCATCCATCTCATAGAAATGAAGTATTCTAGGCCTCCTGAAAAATAATTATTTTCAAGTCGGTTCCATATTTTTGAAGCCAGCCTTTAGGTGTGCTAACATTGGTCACGTGTGAATGAAGCCCTGCAACTCAACTACTCATTTCATCAAGTCATCAATTTTGCTCCAGAAGTTCATTGATTTATTAATACTAAAATGAGTTGTAAAATATTTTTCTCCATGTATGGTGGAGAAGATTTGTCTTTGTGACCATGACCCAGCAGTGCCTTTGGTTTGTTCAACTGGAAGCTAAAAACCTAGTAGCTGGACAATGATTAGATTAATATACCAAGCATTTAAAAACTGATCTATCAAACCCTGAGAAGCAATCAGAGGTTAATATTGCTAACTAAGCAGCAGCTACATGAATAAGGTGGTTGACTACTAAATTTTAGGTACAGGTTCAGATCGCACAGTGGCCAGGAAATTTAGCTGGCTATGCTTTTTTCATATGAGTTAGGTCAGGTTGCTCCATGTTTTGAATTCCATATTAAGTTGTACGTCCCGGAGGAAAGGAAATGGTCATCCTACTTCTGTCACACTGGCTTAGTGCTCCTCCTGTTGGACTATGCAGCCAACCTTCTGTTGGTAGATGAAATATATCTATTTATTTATTTTTACAGCTTTATTGATCCTTGTTTCAGGATGTAGCCTCTTTAAGCCAGATGAGCTATATATAATTTATTGTTACATAAGTTTGTTGTAATTCCTTCCAGGTTGATCAATCTTGAGCAACTGTCTTCCAGTTACTCATCGTATGATCTGGGGGTCTTCCTGTAGCTTTTTTCAAGTTCCTTGGTGTCCAATCCAGAACTGCCGTAGTCCATCTGTCGTCTTTTTGTTGTTGTTGAGCAATATGACCAGCCCATTGCCATTTTTTGTTCATGGCTCTTTCTAAGATGTCTGTTACTTTGGTTATCGAACGAATGTAGATGGCCCTGTTCCTGTCTCTTTTAAACTCAAGCATTGCTCTTTCCATACTTCGCTGGGCAGTTCTCAGTTTTTGCTTCATGTGACTGTTTAGGGTCCAAGTCTGGCAGGCATATTTGAGGACCAGTAATACACATTGTTCAAATACCTGTTTTTTTTCTTAAAATTTACTGGCATATTTGATTTAAAAACTATGGAATTTCTTCTGTATGCTCTCCAGCCCAACTTTATGCATCAGTAGAGCTCAGGTTTTGAGTCGCCTTTCATGTTGGTCAGTTGGCAAAGATTGACATATTGTTCTATGGACCCAATAGCAGCTTCTTTCATGTCTGCCTTGTCTTTTTCTTTTTCTAGCAATTTGTTTTGCATGATTTTTGCTTTTTGACAGGTTTATTTTAAGACCCACTTCTCTGCAAGTTGCCTCTAGTACATTTATCAGTTCTTTTAGCTCTTCCAAACTGTTTGAGAATAAAACTATATCATCAGAAAACCTTAGAATATATCTATAACCTCACTAAAACCTGCAGAAGCAAGCTTACTCCATATAATTTGCACAGCAAATAATTTATATTAACCTTTCTTAGCTCTTTAACTTCATTTTAATATTTTTTTGTAAAAGACGTTAAAAAAAAAGGTTATTTTTCAGGTGTAATAGTTTTTCCTGCATTCATTTCCACTAAGAGAACTCAAGACGGTGATTATTTAAAGATGTATTTTGTACACTCAGAAAAATTTAGTTCAAAAGATGTTTCAATTTTAGTTATGTGAAACCAAGTGCTTAGATAGGATGAGAAGGCAAAATTTGAAATTACGAATTAATGCAAAGAGTTAGGTTTCATTAACAAGTTGTTGTCAGCATGGATAAGAATATCCTAAACATAAATTTGACTAATTAAATAAATTATAAATATGCTTTTTCATTACTTCAAAAAATCAAAATCTGAAATAAAATAGATAAAAGGATAAAAATAGATTCAGTACATAGGTAAAATCATGTAGAGCAAATTCATGTTACCAGTTTTAGAAAAAGTTAAAGATTTTTAGGGGAAAAATAAAATTAGATTTTCTAAGTTGTATTATTAAAAGCATTGTCGATCATCGCGCCCAAAAATCTTGCCTCATGAAATTAAATAAGAATCTTGTGGAAGCACTTTTGAGAGATAAGTAAGGTTTCAAAATTAACAGCAAGTTATATTAAGAAAGATACCCGAGTTATGGTGTAAAATATTAAGTAGTAAAATAGATATTAAATTGTAAAGTTAAGAGATGATGTCACAAGCCTCAAATTTCTTACTTAATGGGTCAGCCTTATATCATTTTGTCCAGTCTTTTACTACTTTTCATTGGAGTTAGACTGTGGGAAGTTGCTTCATGATGTAGGCCAGAACAGCAGCTCAAGTAGTGTTGTGCTACCAGTGTTAGCTAAGAATTTTCTTCAGTGTACTCTCATAATGATGCTTCATCCTAGTTAGGAGATCTAGGGTGAAAGTTCGCCTCCCGTGAACATGCCTATTCTGCAGTCTCCATTTGGATCTCATTGTTTGATGCCTTAATCATCTGGAAAAATGTAATGAGTGAATATAAACTCTTAAGTTGCAACCCTTATTGGCATTAGTCATTTTTACTTTCATTTCCTCATTCTGTCATGGGCCTTTTCTGCATATTTGGAAGCTATTATGGTGTCCTTGCAATATTTCCAAATATTCTGCATGATTTGTCCAAGTGTAAAAATTGTCTACCATTGATCTTCCTTCCCTAAATCTATACTGTTCTTCTATTTCCTTTTTGATTTTACACTGGATAGGATTTGTGTATATTTTAAGACAGCAGCTCAACAGTTATGCCCCTGTAGTTTCCACATTTTGATTTATTCCCTTTCTTATAAACTGTCACTATGGTTCCCTTCTTCCAGTCCTCTGGTATTCTCCTTTATATCCAAACTGCCTACATATTTATATAAAACCATTACATTCCCAATGAACCTGCTGATTTTACAGTTTCCTCCATCAGTTCATCTATTCCTGATGATTTCCCATTTGGTAGTTCTTTCACTGTCATCTCTAGCTTGATCATGTTAAAATCTTTCTAATTCTTCCATTTCACTACTTTTTTCTCATTCTTCTCTTCCATTTTCTCCAACAGGTCATGGAAGTATTGTTTCTATGTTCTCACTATATCTTCTTCTTTCCATTGTACTCTGATATGTGTAGAGCTTTGTTTAGCATATATCTAAGTTTTGTTTTATTTATAACCATCCCATATGGTATTTTCTTATCTACTCTGGAGTTTCAATTTCTCTGCAATCTCAATATTTTTTGGTAAGCTTTCACTAATTGTTTGCTTTCAATTTATTTATCTTCTTTTCAGTCTCAAGAACACCCCTTTCTCTTATTTAATAATGTTCTTCTACCCGTTCTTTCTGCTGCTTTTACTATTATTTATTGTTGCTCTAAATCTTCTCCATTCTTCTTCTGTTGTTGTTAGTTCATCCTTCAGTAAATCAGCATTTACTTCTGAAATTCTTCCTTCATCCTTCTATACCCCAGTTTCCAACACTTGATCCTCTTGATTCTGTTGTTTGTTCCTTTGCCCAGGATGAAGTATTGAGTAAACACGATATACAGAGTGGTAATTCATTAAAAATAAAAGGAAACAAAATGGTTTGTTAAGAAGAAAGGTCATCTGCTTGTTATATATTTAGTTTAAAATATTTTTCAAAAAATACAGATATATAAATGATGATGAAATAAAATTTAAAAAACCATACCAATTTTGCAAACATATTGTACAACAATGTTTTTACTGATGAAACGTATAAACATAACGGTGTGCTGAAAAATTTATTTATTGTATATAATGTGTTTCATTTAAGATATAATTTCATGTAATAAATTAGAAAGATGATACATAGTAATTTATGGGTAAAAAATTAGTGGTAGGCGGTTTCAGACATGAGACTATAATACTTGCCTCTTAATGATCAAACATGATGCCTCCCTTTAGCTTAAACTCAATGACTTTAAGATATTAGATGCATAGAGCATTTTGTGTATTAATATTAGCCACTGTTTTCATTTACCCAAGATAGCTGCCAGTTTAACCATGCCCATCGCAATGAGGGTGGGGTTCATATATATATCAGTCGTGGTATTACCTGCACCCACCATCCTGATTCGGTTTCTGCCTCAGAATTATACACTGCACAAACAAAATTAACAGTCAACGCTTGGAACAGAATTTCATGATTCTTACACAGACTGCTATATAGATGCTACATCATTTGGGGAACCTAACAAACCTGTTAGAGGAATGAAGTACTACTCTGGATAATAAATACACAGAGAGTTGTGATAGGGCTGCATACATTCGTCCTTCAGTTAACATATAAAGAGATTAATTTACCTGAGACAAAGTTATTGTAATCCATTTTATGTCAGTTTGTGGATGCATTGCAATTTTTGAAATATTTTTGGTACTTTTAACTGGGTGATTTTATCATACATTTATATTTTAAGGTAATTTGCCATTATTGTCCATTTCCAAACCCTACAGCAAGAGTTATCTCGGTCTTCTTGTCAGTTCCTGCTTTCTTATTGGGATGCTATCAGCAAGATTGACATATAAGCAAATAATTTTACTGCAACACAGTTACTTTTGATGATTTTTATTACATTTTGCATGACGCGTTTCAAGAACTCATTCCCATTTTCAAATGCAATATTAGTACATTATAAGTGCTTGTGTTTGTTTCTGTTGGACATTAGTAAAACTTTTGGAGTTTTCCTGGAAATAAAAATGTTGAGTGTTGTACTAGATCAAGAATTTGCAACTAAGTAGATATGGAATAATTATCTAGTCAAACGTATGTTTTTTTGAAGGTTTCTTAAAAACATTCCATCACAGAAATGTACACATTCACATTACATTAATTAAAGGTATTACGTACACTGTTTGAAAGTTAACATTATCTAAACAACGCAAAAATGATTCAGTACATTTAACATTGAAAAAACAAATATAATATATGACATGATTAAGGATATATTATTATACAGGAGAGGTTACTTGAGATTTTGCAGATGTGACTGATATCTAATAAACAAAATTACATATACATTGGGATTTAGCAGATGGTGGTACATAATTTATAATAAAGTGTCAAAACACAAAAGGTCGCAGAATCACTTTCTAATTTTTCATTTAGTATCAAATCTTTAAATAATTTATGATGAAAATAAATTTCACATTCTTCCATCATGTCCACATGATGGCTTTTATGTAGGCCGTGGAATACCTTCAAATCTTTGTCAATGTCATTGAAAGGGTGGCCAGTGTTGTATATGTGGGTTGCAATAGCTGATTTTGTGTGTTGCCCGTTTTTGAAGGCATTAATGTGTTCTAGGTAGCTAATTTGGAAATTCCTGCCAGTTTGCTCTAAGTAGAATTTTGAACATAGTCTACATGTTATTTTATAAATACCTGACTCTAGGAATGGGTCTGCATTAGCATTAATATTGTGAATTAATTTCTGTTGTATCTTGTTTTTGGTTCTATTTTTTGCGATCTGAGTACATTTGCAATTTTTTGAGATACTGTGTGTGCCCACATAAGGGATGCTAGTAATGAATTTTGTTGTTTGTTTTTCATCTTTATTGAGTTGATTAAATTTATTATTTTTATTTATTTTCATTTAATTTTTTTCTATCATCTGGCTAGGATATTGATTTGCTAAAGCTACCTGTTTTATTATAAGTCCATTTATTATGGTTAAAGTAAAGATATCGGCAAGACTTAGCTCAGTGGTTCCCAGTTGTGGCAGTACAGCCTACCGGTGGACATTGAAGAGATTGTAGACAGTGGCGGATCCAGGATTTTGGTTTGGGGGGGCCAGGATTTGGTTTGGGGGGGGGGGCTTGACTCGGGCGAGTAGGGGGTGCCAACAGAAATCTAATTATTCCAGATTGCTGCCCTCATACAATCGGTAGAGAGAGCAAAAAAAAGTGTCCAAAATCCATGTCGTCGGGGGTGACCTTGGTGCTTTTGGGGGGGGGCTTCAGCCCCGTAGACCCCCCTCCCCCTGGATATGCCACTGATTGTAGAGTTGTTTTTAATTCAAGGAAAACTTAGGGGGCATTGAGGACCACTGCCCACCTGGTTTCCAGAATTATATCCAGCTTTAAGGGCTGTATCAAAGAAGTTTTTAATTGCATTCCCATGATCATATGTAGCCAAAAGAAGACTTAGTGTAGTCAGTAGTTTATTAGCTAAGGAAAGAAACAGATTGTCATTAGTGGAACAAGTTGATTTAATATTGTTTAAACAAGTAAGGCACCAAATATTATAAAAATTTGTCTCATTAAACTGAGCTCAGACCTCTAATTTTTTTTTTTTTTTTTGTAATATTTATTTGTTACTCAAACTGTGAACAATATACCAATTTTGTTAATATCTTAAATAAAGTTATTTTAGAAATTTGTCTTTGTTTTTCCCATATTTGATATTGTATCATTCACCTACAAGGAGTGCCATCGAAGCACTGTTTTAGATAGTGGGTTATGATCCAATAAAGTTTGAGCTCTGTGGATTAGATTATTTATTGCAAGAATGGGACTCTAGGGTTTTTTTATTTTTTTTTAAATACTGGACATTAGGTCTAAAAAGATTTTGGATTTATGATGAACTACATACCATGACCTGTCCAGCTTCATCTAGTTGAGCAGCATGTATCATGCAAAGGAATTATGATATTTGGTTGTAAAATACTTCTATAGTCATATCACAGTCATTCCAGATACACTAATTTTGATGTGTTTTAAAAAGTTTCTGGATATGAAGTGATATTTCTGCCTTAAAAGTCTCATTTGTTAGAGACCATTATGATTCCCACATGCTTTTGAAATTCTGAATGTGTTATCCATTTTTTACAGGTTTGTTGGGTGTGAATGAACAGCAGCTATCGGGTGGTGATGTCCTAAAGGCTACATTGACACTTGGTCCCCACAGAGGTCGTCAGATGCCATCATCTGTAACCACCTCTGGAGGGACACTGCCATCACACCATGGTGCCTCTGACAGTGAGAGATTACTTGGTGGCAAATCAGCTTTGCCAACTCGCCATAGCAAGTCTCTTGACCAGCTCAAAACAACTGGTAATGTTTCAATGCCACCACCACCAATTCCCAACTGTCACGTAGTGACACAACCAAAAACAGTGCCTAGTACTGCTCACTCTTCTGTTGCCGGAAGGAGGGCAGCTACGGGACCGTCCACAGCTCTGCCCACAATATCCTCCTCTGCCCCAAATCCTTCCTTAGGTGTGCCTCAAATTGCCAGTGTCACCAGATCATCTTCAACCCAGATACGTCGAGAGAGGAGTGTGGATTGTCTTGAGTTACCAGCTATAGGAGCAGGGCGTTCTACAGCACTTACAGTCCCTCCACAAATGTCTGCCACATTACCACTTCCACCAGGCCATGGTCTGAAGGAGAAGCTTAAAAACAACTTGAGATTGGAACTTAAAGTGGCAGATGCAGAGGTTGTAGGCACATCTCCTTCAACAGAATCTGGTGATTCACTTGCTGCTGCAGTGTACAGGAGACTGGAACAAAGTGCAAGTGTACCTTTCAATCTCAGTGAAGCTGCTGATCCAGCTGTAAAGCAGTCTAGGAGTGCAGCATCTGTTCCTAGTATGGCAGTATCCCAATGTGATTCTACAGTTGCTGATAGTGTGGAACCACTGCGGTTCTCAGCCAGTACTGGTGGATCAATGCCAGATCTGGCAGGGCCATTACCCCCAGCCATTTCCCCACCAAAAGAAATGTCTCAAAACTCTGAAAAATCTGTACGGACTCCTGCAACTCCTGCACAGCTCAGTAAATTAGAAGTAGGTCTCTATAGCTCAGCAGATCCCGCACTGATCTCTGTAGAGTCCAGCCTAGTGGAAACACTATCAGCATCTGTCAGACCAAAACCTAGGTCACCAGGCAAGTCTCCACTGTGTCCTTCATTGTCTTCTCCACCTTCATCATCTCTCTCAGACATTACATCAGAGCAAAGTGGATGGGTGTCTAATTCCAGTGCACGGACGTCTGGTAATTCTTCCAGTGGTCAACTCAGTCCTGAAGGTAGTGATTTTGTTCCCAGAGTTCGACTTGAACGCCGTCTGTCTACCAAACAACACCGAGTAGTGAATGGTGAACAATTGCGTGCGAGACTTCAAGAGTTGGCAGAACCTTGTGATAATGAAGTTTCATCTGTAGACCATCCTTATGAGGAACTCCGCCTACCTCCACCAAAGCAATTTCGTGATAATCCTCCACCACCAGAACCCTTCAGGGATCCTCCTCCCACACCTCCACCGAGACCTGCTTCATCGGTGATTAGAACAAAACTTAAAGCATCACCTCCTCTGCCAGTTGACAACCTTTTATATCATGTGTATGAAAGTGTGAAGGAAGTAGAGAAGAAGTCCTTGGAACCTAATAAAAGGACTTTAAGAGACAAGGAGGTTGAAAAAGTTGTCAAGGACAGAGATGTGAAAGTTCAGATGTCAACTTTGCCGGGAAAATCAGAACCAGAGACCAGCAAAAAAACGCCATCTCCAAAGTGAGTAATTGCAATTGACCATGATGTTATTTTTAGTACTTAAGATTAGTATACAAATCGTGAAAAAATAATTACCTTCAGATATAATTTATTTTTTTATTAATGTGCACTAGAGAAATATTACTTATTTTTTCTGTAAATTGTAGATATGATACTCACAGCTGTTTTTCTTTTCTATAATTTTAATTTAATTTCATCTAATTGTTAGAAACAGTAATAACAATAATAGAAATAAAATGATATCAATCAACACCAAAGAATTAATATAATGGATGACTAAAAGTCAGCAACTTGTACGGCATTGTTACTGGTGTGAAGGAGGTATTGCAGAGTGCAGGTTGACAGTCACTGCGGGCAATTGTATAAATGCTGAATGGTGTGTTCTGCCCCACACTCACACACAGTATTAGGATCTTCAAGATAATGCCATCTTGTCAGGTATCTTTGGTCCTACCCACTCCACTTCTCAGCTGATTTAGCACTCTCCAGGTCGTCCACTTAATTTTGCCACCTGGTGGTAGTGCCTCTACAGTAGGTACCCATTGAGTCACACGAGTCATTCTTGCTCGCCACAGATTGATTCAGCGGTACATCTAAAGCAGCTGTCATCCTAAGGAAGCTTATTGTAGATTTCAGCCTTTGTCACAGGAGTTGATGCCCGAATAAGGGATGAGCAGTGTTTTGATTAGCCTTGTTTCTTTCTGACATTGCAGCTACATTCTGTCTTATATCAGAGGAAGCAATTCCTGCCAGACCATGTAGTTTTTTAATCAGGGTGGCTCTGAGGCAACCCGTTAGAATTCTGCAACACTATGTCTACTTGTTTGGCATAAGCAGAATTGTACCAAACGGGACAGGCATATTCTGCAGCAGAATACCTCAGTGCCGGAGCTGATGCTCGGAGCACTGTGGGATGTGCACCCCATATGTTTCCTGTGAGTTTCTGCAAGATATTGTTGCGGGCTGAAACTTTTCCTTTTCTGTTTAAACTGTTTTTTTGTAAGTGAGGGAGCGATCTTGTGTAACTCCGAGATATTTTGTATTGAAACAGTGATCTAGTTCTACACCCTCCCATCTGACTTTGTTTCCTGTTGGCACATCTGTTTTGTAAATGCAAGGCGTATAGTTGAGTTTTGGATGGATTCGGTTTGAACTGATTGTCTTCATAGTAGGAGGTGAAAGATTGTAAACCATTACTTAAATGCTCCTCCACTGTTTCAAAATCTTTGTCTTGTACTGCTAGTGCTAAGTCTTCTGCATAGGCAAACTTTGAGTCATTGGTGGCTGGGGTTGAGCGTGAGTGTAAATATTGAATAATGTTGGCGCCAGGACACTTCCATAGGGGCAGCCCATTTTTTTGTGTTCTCCATCGACTTATGTTGCCCTGAAATTCGACATAAAACCTTCAGTTCTGAAGTAAAATTCAGATGATTTCTGTAATTCAAAATTATTTGTGAAATGATATAGTTTACGCAAAAGGATGTTATGCTGTACAGTGTCGTATGCTTCAGGGAGGTCTACGAAGGCTACTCCTCTGATCAACTCTCGCTCAAAACCATCCTCAGTATGCTGAGTCAGGTTGAGGACTTGTGCATTGCAGTTTTTGTTAGATCTGAAACCCGCCTGCTGGTGAATCAGTTTCGGTTTGATTTTTGGGCTCAGTCGATTAAGCAGCATCCTTTCAAATACCTTGTTGAGGTGGCGGAACAGATAAATAGGGCAATAGTTTTTGGCAATAGAAGAGTCTTTTCCAGGTTTCAATATGGCAATAACTTTCGTCTTTCTTCATATCTTAGGTATCTGTTTACCTCGGAGGCAGTTGTTGTAAAGACACAAAAGCCATTCCAGTGCAACGGCACCAAAATGTTTTAGTTGCTCCACAGTTATATTGTCCTGTTGTTTAACCAGACTTGCACATTTTAATACCTTTCCTCAACTCATTCATGTGAAATTCTGCAGAGAGATCTTTTGTTTCTACTTGTGATTGTCGTACTATCTTAGTCCAGTCTCTTCGTCTGAGTCTTTCTCCTTTGCCATTCAGTAATAGCTAAAGCACTGTTTGGTTGGGTGTTACATTAGCATGTGTATTGGTTACACGTGGGTCACTGCTAATTCTTTTCAGAAGTTGCCATGCATTTCGGCTACTTTTAGACAGGTCCATGTTTTCCATGGTCTCAATCCAACGTTCTCACTTAGTCTTTGAAAATGCAGATCACAGTGTTAACGCAGATTCTACAATTTCCTGGCTAAAAGGGTTTTCTTAAAAAAGCCTCAGGTATTCCTGCATGAGGTGAAACCTCTTCGTTCATGACTGGAATATACATTGTGCGGCAAACTCTAGGAATTGAAAGACGGGAACTAGTTTTCACAACCTCTACAAAGTCATAATAGTGCTCATGCAAAGGTTCTATTTTTAAAATCATATAATCTAAATTTACAGTAAAAACTGTCCAATTAGCTTTTTTGAAATTAAACCTTCGTCGGAATGGAATCTTCAACGGTATGATTGCCGCAAATGCCTGAATACATATTGGTCTATGTTGGGTGTTAGGTATTGGTAGTGAAACTGTGTTGGTAGCCTGAAGGTCCAGGGCATCACTTACGAACAGCAGATCAGCGTTATAACCCCGCTTCCATCTTCCACTGTTAAAAGAATGTGGGAGTTTACTGTCATGAAGTAGAGTCAGCTTCTGATGTTCCGACCATTTTATTACAGCTTCCCTATTCTCGTCATCATCCTCATATCCCCAGATGCTGCAATGGCTATTAAAGTCACCAGCTACAATATGTGAAGTCTGACTGCAGAAATTTGCTGGTGGATCGAAATGGAAATTCGCATGTGGTGGCTTGTAGATTTAGTGACCGTGCAGTTACTCAACTTGATAGTCAGTATTTCAATGTCATTATCCTGTGCATAAGAAGTGGGAATCACTGCTAGATCTGGTTTTACAAAGATGGCACTACCATACTGACCGTGTGGCCTCTCAGCAATAAGACTCATTCCTCCTATTTTTTGTCTTCTCTGAGCGATATTTCTGTCTCTTATAAACATAGAATGTCACGTTCAGATCTATGGCATGTATCTCTGAGTAGTTCTTCTTTAATTGTAGATAGACCCTCAATGTTGATTAGCTCACTCTTCTGGCAGGCTCTTTCCGTGTTCCCCATTTCCACTGGTAATATATTACATCGTAAGACTCCCTTAAGCCTAAAATCAAGTGCCAACTTGTGATCTCGGTAATTTTTCACTTTTCGTGAATTATGCCTAATTCTTCTACCAATATCGTCCATAACTCATCACCAATATATGCCTCATATATTCCTAGCACTTCACCCATCTTCCAATGAATCCAAATTCAGGTCTTGTATTGTATCAATTACTAATTGTTCTCTAGTAATTTCCACAGATAAATCTAGCTGCCCTTTTATTAACCACTTCCACCTCTTCTTTATTATAATTATTACTAGCCTCAAAGCATGTCAAAAATGATAGGTTTAACAGAGTATTCCGACAATTCATTTTTCTGCAGTTGCCTAAATAAATAGAATTGTTGTTATGTAATGCTCATAACCTTATTTTGTAATTTGTATGTATTTCGGTTGTTATTTACACAGCGATACAGATGGAAGTTCTACTGAATGAATGATGTCAGAATTAGGGGACCAATTAAATTAAAAATAAATTAGGATTCCTAAAATCTTATGCTGTAGCATGTGACATTGGTTTTATTCCTGGTGCAGGTCTCATTCAGCACAATAAATATGGAACTACTTCCATCTGTATAAAAATACCATAACTTCAGTAACTTGGAGCTTATGAAAGCAATTTAAATTATTTATAAAACTAAATTCATCATAATTTAGTCTGTAAAAAATGTGTCAGTTGTCTGGTCCTATCTGCATTTTGACAAAACCACAACTTCTACTAATATTGTTGTTCAAAATTCATAGATGCTATTACCCGCATATTAATGCATTCATTGTATTGTGATCTAAATTTGCCCTACTGTAAATATTTACATGTGTCTGATATAGTGGCATCGGTAATAAAAGCAAATAATAATTAAAATATTAATTTAAACGCAGTACATACCTTTTTCAGTGTTTTGGCAAGTCATTCTTTCCAGCATATTATAACATTGTCTTAAAGTGTCTACATTGAATGTAAATATATTGTTAGCCTGTCAAAAAAGACTTGTTCAATGCAATATTTTAGAAAATCATTTCTTTGCCGACTAAGTACAATTTTCATCAAATAATGTTCATTATCTTGAAAATGATGTAATGTAGATATTTGTTAGCTTACTGTAACAACGGTAACACTGTCCAGAGATTATAATGTAAATCTACATTGAACAAATTTTAATTAAGAAAAGTAACTATTAATTAAAATGTACTTTTCTTTCAGTGTTCTGACAGTTAATTTATTCTTGGATGCATATTTAAATAGAACTGTTATTAAATAACATGCAAACCTAAAACATCTCCATTCATTATTTGTTGTGCAGTGGAGACGAAAAGCATGACGTCATGGTGTTACATCATGACATAACAGATACAACATGACCAAAACTTGCATATGATAAGTATAGATTAATTTTAATTGTGATGGAGCCAATGCTCTGGTGGCAATTCCCCTAGTCATCTAATTAGCTGTTGCGATAATATAGAAGGTCTGGGTGCATGCAATAAACTTGTGGTTATGTGCACATCTTCATTCCATGTTACCTTATTCAGCTTAGTATCCTGTCTACATACTTCTGTAACTGTTAACGGTCCTCTTCCGCTTTAACCATTTTATATAACATTATGCCATCAACCAACAACCCAACTTCTGGCTATAACTTCATAGCAAAGGTCCCATTACATTACGCTGTGAAACTCTCATTTTCACTTTCACCTCTTTTGATACTGCATTTCTTATCTGAACTCTTTGTTTTCTGTCTTTTAAGAATTCCTCAGCCAAATTGTTTTTCATCCACTCCAATGGTTTTTAGTATATTCACCACATTATTGCATAGTCCATCATCGATTTACTAAAAACATATTTCAAATAAATTTTCTTTTCATTCACTGTCGGTTCCATAAACAGCAGAACTGATATAAGTATACATACTGTGGTGTTTTGATGTATGTCATTTTCTTAACACACATTGCAAAGTACCTGTAATACTTCTGTCTCCCTCAGTTGTGCCCATGTCATCACTCCGTGAAGTAGCATAACCGAATCCCCTTAGAAACAGCTAAATGCTGTCAGTAAAAAGAGAAAGCAACCTTTACTTATCCAAAGCAATAATGACGACGTAACGATCATATTATATTATAGTTTTGAGATTGATTAAACTGATTATATGAGGGGATACACAAAAATAACCGGTATAGCATTGCCTTGGGCGGAGCTTGTGTAGTTTCTGCCGCTAGGCATTTATAGTGCAACTCATTGTCAGTTCAGTGCCACCTGTATTGTTGACCTGCGTTGTTCTATCAATCTGCAGTGATTATTTTTATTAGTGCTGTTTTGTTATTGTTTAATTTTTGATGATGGCAAGTTTAAGTGAACAGTGTGATGCTGTGAAATTATGTTTTCTACTGAGAAAAAATCCTGCTGAAACTGTTTTGATGTTGAAAACAGCTTACAAGGATGACGCTATGGGAAAAACTCCAGTGTACAAGTGGTTCGCTTGGTTTATAAATGGTGTCATGTCAATCAATGACAAACCTCATGCTGGACGTCCATTAACTGCCAGAATTGACGAAAATGTTGAAAAGATTCGAGAGCTTGTGCTCTCAGTCTGTCGACAGATATTTGATCAACTGTCGGAGATTAGTGGGTTATTTTGAGGCTCAGTCCAGCAAATTTTAACTGAAGATTTGGGAATGAAAAGGGTTGCTTCAAAGTTTGTTCCTCGGGCACTGACTGACAATCAACAACAATGTCGAGTTTAAACATGCCATGCTTTGAAACAACTGCTTGCAATTGATCCAGACTTTCTGTCAAAGGTCATTATTGGTGATGAGTCATGGTGCTATGGTTATGACCCAGAAACAAAGCAAATGTCAAGCCAATAGAAGACGCCATTGCCACCCCGTCCAAAAAAAATGTTGTCAAGTCAAATCATACATCGAAACAACGCTCATTTGGTTTTTTGATGCCAAGGCTGTTGCAGTTCATTCAGAATTTGTTCCCCCCCATCATAACATCAATCAAACCTTTTATTTGGAAGTTTTAAGAAGATTAATCAGCAGTGTTTGTCAATAAGGACCATATTTGTGGCAGACAGGACAAAGCAACTGCACATGCAGCAGTCTCTGTTAGGCAGTTTTTGGCTAAGAATGGCATGGTTCCACTGCCCCACACATCTCACTCACCTGACCTGGCTCCGTGCGGCTTTTTATTTCCACACATGAAAAGAAGCATGGAGGACACCTATTTGACAACAATGAAGAGGTCAAGAAAAAAACAAGGGAGGAGCTGTTGGCCATTTCCGAAGATGACTACAGAAAATGTTTCAAACAGTGGAAGCACCAGTAGGACAAATTTATTAGTTGTAATGGAGAGTATTTTGAAGAGGATATGATTGTTTTGTAAGTAAAAATAAAAATATATAGCTCTTAAAAATAATTCTGTTTTTTTTTTTTTAGTACCTCCTCATAAAATAATAGAATATAGTTTCAACTAATCTTATGATTTGCAAATGGAAAGATTTTTTTTCAGATGCTTCTATTCAAATACATTAAACAATAAATTAACATGTTGTGGTATAGACATGCCTGCTGGGGATTCAAACTTGTTAGTGTTGGTATCTTCAAGATGCTTGCATGGGTTCATTATTCGACTGCCAAACCATTGTAATTACCCCCAATATTTAAAGAGTTATGGACAAAGTTTATATTCTTTAATTCTCAGTAGTACAAATTATGGTACCAGAAAGATAAGGCATTGATACTATTGTCTCCTTGGATTCAGATGGCAGGTTGACATCACTCACACACACTGATGGCAATCTTTCAGAAAATACTCCCAAAATTTGAAAGACTATTCTTTGGCATCCCAGAATAGAATCACAGTCATTGTTCATAGAAAGCTGATAACAACTAGAATATTTATAACTTCCCCATTTCACCACTACTAAAAATCTTCAAAGTCCCCAGCCTTATAGTTCACTGCCAATAACGGAGCTCTTCTTGCCTCAACTGTCTGCTTAAAAACTGTTCCCCAAGGGAACTCTGGTTGGCTTATTATAGCCTTGGCTAATCTTTAGCTGAGTCATCATAGAACCATGATGAATTCCAGTGGGAAAATACTATTCTCTGGTGAACTATCAAAATCCCACTTTCTCGTGGTATACTAATTTTACTGACATTTTCCCAAAATTGTATTATTTCATAGTTTAATTTATTTAGTATCTTTCAAGTCATTTTCTCACAGGTTTCCTCATTTAAGGGTTAATAATCGCGATGTCATAAACCTTTGATACTCAAGTTATGTTTTTCTCTCTTTAAACCTGGAACTACTGCTAAATATTTATATTTTTATCGTCAAATGACTTTTCTCTCTCATTTAAGCCTACTTTTATCTTCCTAGCTCTTTTATTTAGAAAGATCAAATTCTTTGTATTTTTTAAAAAATTTCTGTGTAAATAGAAGTTTAAGAGCATATAAAATACACCTTAAAATGATCATCATTCTATGTTCTTTCTTAGTGGGAAATAAATGCAACAAAATTCATTATGACTGGAAAAACTACCGTATTTGAATCTTATCTTCTTTACTAACTACATGAGATTGGCCTCCTCCTAAATGATTTTTGCAAGATAATTGATATATTGCAAGGTTATTTTCTGAGCTGAGAAGTGCTTTACCATTAAGAAAGGGATTATAAAAGCTATTTTCTAAATGAATTATGTGTAATAGGCCTACTGCTAAATGGTTTAGCCAAGATAATAGATATATAACAACATAATAGTTTATATACATTTTTCTTTAAATTATTATAATAATGAAGGATAGGGAAAGTGTTACTAAATTGAAGGTTCCAGGTTTGAATGCCGCTGTGACTAGGAATTTTTATGGGGTTTGGTTTGTTCAAATGACATAGCCCAAGTCGCTCCTTGTTTTGGATTGTACATTAAGTTGTAGTTCCCAGAGGAAAGGAACTGGCCGTCCTCTCTCTAACACTTGCTTAGTACACCTCCTTCGGGAGGATCCAACCAAGCTTTGGGATGTGAACTGAGTTACGTTTTAGGGAAAGTAAAACTATCAATCACCACAAAAAGAAGCAGGGTGATCACAATCTTTGTAGTATTTCAGTTTAAACCTTAATAATGTATAGAAATGACAATATGTGGCTGAAGGATAGTGAAACCCCGAGAAGGTGTCTATTGGCAGATGACCAGAACATTGAAGGTGGTCTACTCCATAAAGCAGGATAGAGGTTGATCTTGGAAGATCTGATGACAGAGTACAAAGTTGGTGCAGGCACAAGTGTTTCAGAAAGCAGTGTTCAGTGTATATTGTTGGACATGGGTCTCTTCAGCAGACGCATGTTTGCATGTTGTTCGAACATTGTAGTGGACATGAGTTCATTAAGATGAGCCATGCATTAATGAAAGCATGTCAGATGAATTACATTTCTTTTTACACCAGGTCGATGTCCAGATACACCATCTTCCAGGTAAACAGCTGCTTGAAACATGCAGGGCATCACTGTCTGTGGAGGCAGTAGTATACAATGGGATACATTTATTTGGGCTGTGGCCTGTGGCAGTTATCAAAGGCACCTTGAGAGCTGTGTGCTATTTGAAAATTATTGCAATCCACTTGCATCCCTTTATGCTTCATGTCTCCCTGTTGGCAGTGGCATCTTCCAGCACTGTCCATGTCACAAAGCCAGAATCGTGCATGATAGTGAACTCTACATCATTGAAGTACCGCTTCTTAGAAGTGAAAACCTTTATTCTAACATCATGTGTTTAGTGAGTTTCCTTTGATATGTCATTGTTAGTAATGAGAAGTAAGCATTTACCATTTTAATAATAAAATCGTGGTGGAGGAAAGAAACGTTCTTTTGATGGAAAATTTGGAGGGGGGGGGGATGCAAGGTAAGAAAAATCTTGGGAACCCCTGTGATAAAATACATCTGGAACAATATCAGGTGCCAGCCCTGTGCCCACAAACCACAGACCCATAATTTAAGGGAATTGCATGATCCAGATTAGACATTTGGTGCCAGATACCTCCGGGGTGTGGAGGCAGTGGAGCAGTGCGTATGATTTTACATGTTTTAGCAGACCACGAAATCTAAAAAATATCTTGGTTCATAAGTACTCACCCAGTAATTTCCCCAAACTACCACAGGGATCATTCCCATGCAACAGACCCCGCTGTAAAACATGCAGTATGCATCCAGCTGCTACCATCTACTCAAATCCTACCACAGGTGAAACATTCCCCATCATTGGTCATGTTACTTGCATGACAACACACCTCAAATATCAACTTACATGCCTCCATTGCTCCAGCTCATATATAGGCCTCACTACTAACCCACTTGTTATCAGAATGAATGGCCACAGGCACACAGTATATACTAACAATGAGGGTCATCCATTTGCAAAACATTCCAGTTCCCACAAACTGAATAATTTTAACATTTCTCAGTTAGGGCAATCTGAGTTTTCCCTGATAACACAACCTTCCCTGAACGATGTAGATGGGAACTAGCCTTTCAGAATATCCTGAACACCAGACATCCTCCAGGCCTCAATCTCCAATAAATTCCTCCCACCCAACCCAGCACTTATTATCTCTACTATTTACATTTCTTATATTTATTATATTTTACTTTTCACTTATGGTTTTTCAAAATTTGATTTATATATGTATCCTCACTCACTTATTATATTGGTCTGCCACTTTCAATGATAATATACCCTTCTTGCAGAGCTCTCTGTATATGACATTAAAGAGTGCAAATAAGCAAAATTAATTAGTTTCTTTAGTCTTAGATTGCCTATAGCTGAAAATGTACTGAGCCTATCAGAGAAGATTCCATATAGCAGAGATATATTGGAAAGGTAGCTTGGTACAAGATATTTAGGATGAAGTGGACAAGGAAGGTTAAGTCGATAGTGAAGTGCATGATCTATCTAAGCAACTTAACAGTGAGACCATTAAATGGTGGTAAATAAGGTTAAAATAATTGGGTGGATGAAAAAGTGTATAGAATTTCTTGAGATTTAGAGTTGATAATGCAGTATCAAAAGAGAAGAAATGAAAACAGGAGTGCCAGAGAATTGTGAACCGAGACTATTAGTATTCATCATTCTAATTAATGATTGTGTTGTTGGTTAGCAATCAAAAGTTAGATTGCTGTGAGAAATGACCATCCATTCTATACAACTAGAAATCAAAATTGTGTCACAAACTTTATTACAAACTCTTAAAAACCATATTTTAACAAATAGAGGAAAATGAAGGAGCTGAATAGCAATTCTGACTCTTTAAATTGATTGAAACAAAAACACTGGAGAAGCTAAACACAACAGTAACAATATAATCATTACTATATTTTCAATTTTTCCCCTTTCACGGGTCTGGCGTATCTTCTTCTACAGTGTGTACTTTTTTTGAAAGAAAGATTCTATGGTAGATTTGTCATAGTTTTGTGAAATGTGAAAGTTGTGTTCAATGTGATAATTGTGTTTTGTTTGTGAAATGTGTAGTTTATGAAATGAAGATTGGGAACTGTCCCAGCATTCACCTTGGTGATTTTGGAAATTACCTAACATCTGCATTCAGTATGTCAGGTACACTGGACCCAGGATTTGAAACTAGGCCACTTGTACCTCCACGATCCAGTGTGTTTGTGCCTTAATGCATATAAATATAAAACAAAATACTAATCTCTGATCTGAGTGCTGAATTAACAACAAAATTGTATTAAATGTATGGCAGACAATTAGGAAAAATTCACCAAGTGTGCAAAACAGCTGCCTACTCTTGTACCAAGGAAAACAGCTTAATTTTACTTTCTAATTTAACTTGCTTTCAGGCAGGTCATACCTATTTTACTGCACTTATTCAAATGTGTGAAATTCAGTGATGAAAGAGCATTGTCTAAATAACAAGCTCAATTGAGAAAGACGAGAGAATAATATGTTTGCACTGATGTTATTTGTACAGGGTACTGTCCTCAGACAAGCAGTGTGGCTGTCAGGGACCAACTATTGCACTTCCCACATCTGCCGCACCTCCAACTTCAACAGTGCTGACAGTGGCACCCGTCTCTGTCAGTTATTCAAGTGACAACTCTGGTGAGACTTATTCCAATGATGGTGAGGAACGTCTACACCAGAGGTTGGTTTCCTCTGTAGCAGATGAGGAGCTTAGCTTCTTGAAGTTCAAGGAGGATTTTAAGAGGCAAATGAACTTTACTGGGATGATTTACAGGTAAAAAACCAGTAGTACAAACAAAATTAATATTTTATTATGTGACCAATATGACACAGGCAGTTCTTAAGAATCAGACACACTTTCTCCACAGCTTTGGAGCTATTATTACAAAGCATTCTTTATTTTTTGATCTATAGAAATTATTAAAATAAAGGTGTTTGTGTTATGAACATATTCATTTGTACTTAACCTACAATTATTATTATTGTTTTATTGATTGGATGCCTTTATGAAAACAATTTCATTACTGACAGAGTTTACACAACTATTGTTCACCCAAGGAGACATTTGATTTAGGATATTTTTACTGGCCAAACCTCTAATATTGATATGTTACTTGTGGCTAACTAACACTTCATATTGGTGAGTGAATCAAAGAATCTGGACACACAGCAGTGCACCTTCCAAGTCAATGGCAGCACTGCCTACCCTTTCTTGAAGTGATTCAGGCCAGTTTTGTACCTTAGTGTCTTTGGTCTGGATAATGCTGTATGTCTCAAATTTTATTTTGCATAGATATCAGCAAGCTTTGAACACACTTTATTTTAATTTGTTCCTGTTCTTAGTTTGTAAGTTATTCATTTGCACATTTCACCGATCATCAAAACTCTAAAGTACTTCCTGTAGTTGAACAAAGCTGAAAATTTGCACACAGTATAAGAAAATTATAAAATTGGATAATTTCCACCCCTTTTCTGTCAAATTGCTTTCTACTCTAATATCTTTATACGCCACATGTTTTCATTATACATGGAGCTTACCAAGCTTAACTAATGTATTGAATTTTACTGCCATCCTCTCCTTACTTTGGAAGTTACTGAAATTCAAACTTTTTAACCTACTAGAAAACTTTATCATTAAAACTCCTTAGTACTTCTTGCTGTCATACAAACACGACATTTGCTACTCACATATGCTCACATCCCCAAACCATAAGAAAATCCCCAAAATTGATGATTTCCCCTGTATTTTACAATTATTGCCCAAAATGGGAAATGTGTTGGCAAATACTTTTATTATTGTTTTTGTCTGGATGATGCTATATGCCTCCAGTTTCTGTTATGCAAAAAGAGTGAAATGCTTAACTAATACATTAAATTTCTCTTCCAATGGTTAGTTTGGAAATTGCTTGACTTCAGTTATGATATCGTGGAAGCATGTACCACGCGAACGTGTGTATTTAAATTATAAATAAATATAAATAATAGTTAGTTTTTGTTATTATAGTAATTTCAATCTCTAAATTATAATACAATCTACTTTGTGAGTGTTAGTGAGTGTATTTATTAATGCAATATATATATATATATATATATATATATTTCTGATTTAGTGCTGTGATCTGTTTGGTGTTTGTTTTCTGTGTTTGTTTACATTTTTGAACGCTATGCTTAGGTTCAGATTTTTGTTATAGAGTTTTAATATCATTTACATTAGTTTTTGGGATTCATATTATCAGTGATTTTTTCCATAGGCATTGTTATATCCATAAATTGTGGATTCAGTGTTCCATGGCTTCCGTTTACAATCCGTGTTTAACGTCTAGTATCAATATTCTTGTTATCGTAACAGAAGATTCGTTAGCATAACAGAATTTCATAGTAAGTTTGTTTTGACTTCATTAGTTTTGTATTGCAGTAAATTGTGAAGTTATTAAGTGATAGAGAACCATAATTATGTAGTCTTTCTCGGCACTGAGAATATAAATATTGTCCTCGGGTGACTAGCTGAGTTATAGGAGTGTTATAATTACACAATATTTTGGCACTCTCAATTGTTGGCACCATCTTCTGGTGAAGTGAGGTCAGGTACGTGTGAAGTTGCTGAGCTAGACCAGACTCCAGGTGCTACGCTGTGATTGGTCGGCTGTGGAACCAGTCATAGCAGAGGTCAAGTCTTGTCGCGACTTGAATCGATTGCAAAATGGAGTTACAGCTAGATTCAATGTCCTTTTTCACATGGCATGTAGTGGACGGGCTGAAATTCATCGCTCTTCGAAGATGATATCCGAAAACAAAGCCTACGCCATAAATTGCTTATCCATCTGATGTGTCAACACGGATTCGTTGCAGGCCAGACTCATATTCGGCCATGCTGCCACGTGATGTATCAGTTTTGTAACCAATCGTAGCCGGGGTCCTGTCTTGTCACAACTCGTCGTTCGACATCTCTGTCATTAGTACAAAGAAGAGTTAATTATTCTGGTATACATCTGTTTAATAAACTTCCCAAGAGTATAAAACAGTTTGCAGACAAAAGATATATTTAAAGAAAAACTGAGAGATTATCTATTAGCAACTCCTTCTACTCCATTCAAAAATTTGAACAAATAATTAATTGTATTCAATATGACTTTCGCAAAATTCAGTTGTAAAAATTAATTTCTATTGTTATTCTCTTTATTTGTCTTTGTAACATATAATTTTTTACTATGATAATGACTCGTATGTATGTGTATTAACCATGACATGTTTCACATCCCAGAGGTCCTTCCTCAGCAAGGATCCATGAAACAAGATTGATAAATAAATAAATAAAACTTTCATCGCTAGCCGAGGACATTGTAAAGAGATTGCTTGTTGTTGGCATCAAACACACACATGTTGATACGACATGAATTCTGAAATGTCCTCATCTACAGATTTTAAAACGGAACAGTTAAATTTGAGTGACAACTCATAGAAAGGGTTCAATTTTAAAAAAGAAATGACATCCAATAAAAAAACAATTCATGTAAAAAATGGGGCAAAATCCTGTGGTTAGTAGTGACAAAAATTTGAGATCTACTTCTGAGCCGGTGTATACCCCACAATAGGTATTCACATCACTTTCTGAAACAATAGCTTCTCTCAATGTTATGGATCATTGATATATAATTAAAAAAGTGTCTAGTGATTTGGCTACTATGCTGTTTCACACAGTGTGAATTGTGAAGCCATGGAACATGTGTCCTATCTGTATTTAGAACTGGATTTGAAAAATCTGAAACATTTAATCTATTGGCAGAATGTATGTGTTGCTATCTGTCTGTGAAACATGTAACTTGCTTTCTGTATGATAAAGGTGCGTCAATTACGTGAGGTGAAATAGGGGGTGGGGGATAAAGTTTTGAAATTCTTGAAGGAAAGAGCTAAAAAATAAAAAGGGTCTACAAATGACGTTAGTATCGGCATTATGGGGGTATATGGTCTAGAAAAAAAAAGTCTAAAAAAAACTACGAGGTCAGTTGGCAGGAGGGAGTCTCTGTCAAAGTCTCACGTCATTATAGGCGGGGAGTGTGGGGGTCAAGAATTCATGGAAAACACCTCACGCATTTTTGTCCGTGATCTGGTTTTCTCAAACTTATAGTAGCTCCACATACCCCTGTTAAACTTCCCAGACAGTGCCAAATCAACTTAAATATACTGACTTATTTTTTTTTTATTTTTTTTTTTTTGAATGAGTGTTTTTATTTAAAATAGTAACACAGCCACAAAGAGCAATATGGATATATATATATACACACACCAATTAAAAGTAACATCAGGGGTTGAATATATTCAGCAGTTTAGGGAAAAATGGTTTTAACATATGAAAAGAAATGAAAAAACCGGAATACGGTGGATAATATGCCATTAAATCCACAGAGGAAAACAAATGCCAGATAAACCACATAAATGATGGAATTAGACCTTAATAGGCCACTAGATTTAGTACCAGAAAGAAAGATATTATGATAATGGTTTATCACATCAGTCTGGTGATTGCATGATGCAAGATTCTAAACACCTCAGGCTGCAACATTTTGTTTAATATTATTGGCTCATGCCTAACATGATTTCATAATTACACATGTAGCACAATAACCTTGTTACATCATCTAATGGCAACATCACTGGTTGGCTAAAACAAATTTTGCAGTTTATCCTGCGCAAGTGGTCAGTTTAGAACTCCGCATTATGGCATCTATACTGGAACTACTTTTATAATTAAACATAACCATAGTTTAATCAGCATTCTAAATTAAAATTATATCAAATGCACTTTCTTCTAATTATTTATATAAAGTAAATGTACTTTTACTTTCACATAACTGGAAAAGTTAAATATCTTCAAATTTTGTTTTTTGTCTGTTCAATTCACTTATTAATGGAATGCTGCATCAACTCCAGCCAACAGTTTTTAAAAGTTTAGCATTGCACAGTACATTCTAAAAATAAGTTTTAACTATATGAAAATTTAAATTGAGATAATGTCTCATAACTGTAACCTTATGTGAAAATTAATCTTGTACATATTATGTTGATTTAACAGTGATTTTCCTACTTTGGCCTCTACACTGCCTTACTTCCACATAAGTGATGAGTACCGGATATTCTCCCCAGAAGGCTTACATCTGATAATATGTGTACATGGATTAGATGGAAATTCTGCTGACTTGCGGCTTGTCAAAACCTATCTTGAGCTGGGTCTTCCTGGTGCGAATCTTGAATTTCTGATGTCTGAACGTAATCAGGTGTGTGCTGCTAGAAGTAGTTTCTTAAAAAGGACATTGGGAAGTGGTAAAAAATAAAGTTTCAAATTTCGTTTATCTACTTTAATTTATGAAGTAAATGGGGAAAAAGTCAGCTTTTATGACCATGTGCTTTTTCAGACAAAATTCCTGCTTTTTTGCAGATTTTTTCCAGATTTACCATATGACAGAAGTAGAAATAATTCACTTCATGTTTGCATGTAGTGTTCCCAATTTGCAGTTTACTCCATTAACAGCTATATTTTGTTGGTTAATTAATTTAAAACATTAAACTATAACCTGATGTTTAATCAGTAGTAAACAGTTGTATTTATATAAGGGCCATTTAACCATCAAAAATTGGCTAAATCTGCATAAATCCATTATTTTAATACTTGGTTAGTATATTGATAGTCCAATTGTTTTGTTGACCAATAAAATATTAATTTATTCTTCGACACAAACTGAACCATCTATGTGCAGTTTTTTTAAAAAAAATGATAATAATGTCAATACAGTTTTTTTGAAAAAAAAAATGCACTTGTCTCTTTTTCGGGTTTGCGCTGAATTTTTTTCATATTACCAATGTTTTGGCACCAACCTGGAGCCTACGTCAGGGCTTCTCTCTATCTAGCCGCCTCGTTCTTTTTGACAAACTTAACACTTGATTCACTGTTTATTTTTCACCGGCAAAGATAAACAGTGTTAATCAAGTGTTCAAGCCAGGCAGGTAGATAGTGACAAGCCCTGGCGAAGGCTCCAAGTTGGTGCCGAAATGTTGGCAATAGAAAAAAAACTGCAGCGCTAACTCCGAAAAAGAGACAAGTACTGGTAAGTGCAATTTTTTTCAATAATTACACCAGCAAAAAGTGTGAAATTTTATAATACAGTTTTTTGTCACAATTATTGAGATGTTGTACTGTTAAAGTGTTCTACCATTATTTACAATTAACTTTAGTTTCCTATTTGGCAACTGCACTAATTTTCTTAGCAGACAGTATGTTGAGAGCTTGTAAGACGACAAGCTTATGCCGGGGGTAGCATAAACACTTGGTCTCAGCTATAACCGTGTGTAGCCTAGGATGTACAGTTCTGGCTAATTTGATGATTCAGTCACCACATAAGTTTAGCCCAAAATCTATGAAAAGGTAAAAGTTCAATGATAACTAATCCATTCTGGTAAGATGACTATATTCTTCAAAATTTTACATAGCCAGAAAAACTGCACAGGCAATCAGACAATTTCTCCGAAAGACATTTTACAGTTTCCACCAATCACTCGAGCATGACCAGACCTCACGTCCCACAGTTTTTAACTACATGAGGTTTTACTTGATTTTAACCATGACTTTAAAATGCAACCATAATCGCGCAAGTTGGTAATTTGCTACGCCACGAGCCCAACCTAGCTACACCCTACATAACTTGTAACGTACTCTAAAACTGCCGCTGTTGGTCTGGGGTGAGAGTAGCTTCTGGAGGGGGGTATTTATAGGATCGATGCTGCTTGAGTCGTGGGAAGAATCTTTCCCATGGACTTTATCCGATAACTGATCAGTTTTCTGACGAATATTTCGCAATACATTTGATCAAGACACCAAAAATAATCCTAGCTTTCTGAAATTTTGATAGTTGCTAGATATTGTTACAAACATCAAATTAAGTTGTTATAAAATTTTTCGTAACTTTAATAGTTTCGCCAGAAAAGAGTCATAAAGATGTGATTGCCATAACTTTCGAAATATTACTCCTACCGAGCTGAAACAAATGTTATTCTATTCTCCTATTGCTCATCTATCCTCTGATATCAAATAAAGTATTTTACCTAATTTTGAAAGTGGTATAAAACTCGAAAACAAAATTTGACTACTTGAAATATTCAAAGTATCGACTTGAAAATAACTCTAAACAAATCTCCATATTGAAAAACGTTTACTGTAAAAATTTGGAATCTCTAAGTACATTCCCTGATTTATTACGAATTTTATAAATATTATTCCTCCCGAATGCCGTAAGATATCGCACCATCTCGTCAAAGCGTTTTCTCGCGCCAAAACTCATTTCACTTTATTACAATCAAATGCTTTCATATTTTGAAATAAAACTTTTTCAGAAACCCTTTATATTTAAATAAAAACTTTACTCCAAACATAATTTCTTATCACAATTCCCGAATAAGACTTTTACATTAAGCACATGTCTTGTTATACCAAATTATATCAAAAACTGATCTTTAAAATGCATGAAACTTTCTAAAATTTTAATATGTTGTTTTAACCAAAATTACGCTACTTTATATCTATCACTTGACTTCTTAACTGTTTTCTAATGACTGAATACTTCGATTTTGGATTGGAAAATTACGTGACAAAATTCTAAACCGGCAAATCACTCTTAAACATATTTATGATCTTCTAATAACAAACTTAATGATCTTCTGGCTATTTATTTACCTAAACATCTTCTGAACTAAAGAAATATATTGATTTAGCAAAGTTATGAAAGTCAAATCTTACATGTTCAAATCTAAGGTTAAGTTTCTCAACAGCTGTTTAAATGAATTTAACTATTGAATTTACTGTTCATATTTGAATCTATGCTTATGTATGACATATTGCTTGTGATATATTATCAAATTTAACTATTAAAAATGGCTATTAAAATGATGGTACCCTATACTTCTACTGAACTTGCTATCTAGGCACTAATTTCGTTAGGCGAAATTCTAAGATGTGTTACAAGCTCAAAAGGTGTTTTTTCAGAAATTAATTTCCCCAAATACAGCAACTCAGATTTTCATTCATTTTAATCATTTGTAATAATAATAATACCTGTAATTCCAAATAAAAATTCCTAGATGGTTTTTTTTAAAATTTATTTTGAGAAAGTTCTTCTCATTTAAACATAAATCTTAATTTTTGTTTTACCCTTATTTCAAAAAAACACAGCTGAGCATCATAAAATTTATAATTTTTGGTGTTTCTTTCTTTTTAATTCTGATAAATAAAATTATTTTTATCAGAAATAATAAAAAATTTGAAAAGAAAATCTTTACAGACTAAACAACATTTTTATTTGTAAAGCCACAACCATTTTTGCTTGTTAATGAATGTTGAAATAAAATTGAATAAGAATCTTTTTAATACAAATAATTTTAATACAAATTTCAATACTAGTTTATAGAAGCAGACATTAAGTGCAAACCTAGAAGAAAATTTCAGTACATATAGTGTCTAAGGAAACTGTAGATCAAATTATATCCTTTTCTATTAGTCAAGGAAAGCCTGTGAAAAAGTTATTTGAGTGATGTAACAGATGGTAAATATAAACAGAAAAAAAAGAACAAGACGAAATTTTCCAGTACTTTCAAGAAAAATCTCTCTTGTTTCAGAGGTTCACTGATTTATAACCAAAGTAATGCGTTTTACCTGGTGTATCTTCCACTCACACTTTGTATCAGTTTCAAACAGGAACAAAACTGACATCACTAAAAATTCCAGCAATTAACTTCTTACAAAGAATATTTACAGTGTATAAAATATGATCCAACCAGAGGGGATTGACATTTTTTGAAATGCAATGACTGCCTGGTATTGAGAAATCATAAGATCTTGTAAAAACGCATTTTGAATAATGTGATTGATTGATGTGAGTTATAAATGGTGTGTACAGGTAATTTGATGTGCATTGGAGACTATTACAAAACCTGTAGATGATTTTACTGACCCTATGTTGAAAAAAATACAAAACAATACTTTCTCTTTGTGATTACCTTGCAAAAGAACAGACAGAATATTTTCTACTGACTGGGGAGGGGTGGGGGGGGGGAGTGTCAAACTTGTACAAGACAGTGTTCAATGCGTATATTGATGATGAGGCATTGAAAGATATTGGTGCAAGAAATAGGAGTAATACATGCAAGGGAAAAGATGACCATGAACACAAGCTGGCACTTGGTTTCAGGCATAAGGGTGTGTAAGCACCTTAGAATTTAGTAAATTCTACATTTCTTGGCTACAGGGCATAGGGGGTGGTGTAAGAGCACCCTAGTATTTGTAAAATTTTAAACCTCGTCGCTACAGGATATGGGGGACGGGAATCCTATAGAAGCCGATACTGCAGCTCATTGCCAAATATAGGGCATTTAAAATCAGAAAAGTAACTCAACATAGAATAACAACCTTAAACAGACAGTTAATAATAGAAAACAACTGTTAAACTCACCTAAAATCATTGTAAGCCTTAATAGTTCAGCTGATAAACAGTCGATTTTTGTTATAAAAACTGATTTAATTCAGCAAATTTGGGATTATATGAAAGAGGCTTCTGAATTATGGCATATTGACATTATTTCAGGACTGCACATCGGTAAGGATCAAGTGATGGATTAAGAGGACCATAAAACAACCAGCCACCCACACCACCTTCCAATGACCTTGTGAAAAACAAATCCATACTCCAGAACAGTTGTTCCATTGGGCTATAAGGATCATAAATAATGTATTTTTTTAGTACATTGGTTTCCACTACTTTAGCCATTAAAAAATAAATATATTTTTGTAAAAGTGTGATGAATTTGCGGGCCGGAAAAATGTTCCAGGTGGTCCACAGGGTTGGTTGGCCACCCCTGTTCTAAAAAATAGTTTAGGATGGGGAGCAGATAGGCAGGAAAAGTATTTCTTTTGTATGAAACCTGAGGAAAACTCTACTGCCATAATTTATGTGAAACGGAAATATAAAAGCTTATTTCTGGAATCAGCCTACTGTTAATTAGCTAGCATTACACTGCTAAGGTATTAAAATTTAGATTAGTTTCAGTTTCCTAATTTTAATTTGACTGGTTTGCTTTACATGCTGACCTCAAATCACAGTTTTGATCTCTCACAATATTTTAAAATACAAAACTGTGAAATTTGTATTTCCATCAGTAAAATTGTTCTTGCAATTCTTCTTTAATTCCCCTTCCCAATCGTAACATAATCTGCAAAAACCATGGCATTAGTGTTCTCATCTTTCGTTCTGAGCAACTTAACATGTTTTCTGATTGGAAATTTATAAGGGCTCTATATTGGGGCCACTTTTGTTTTTAATACATATAAATGATCTGCCCTGTGTTACATGTAAAAATTCAAAATTTGTCACATTTGCAGATGACACAAACATAGGCGTTAAGAATACTCCAGATTTATCTGCAAAACACATTTCAAATTATGTCTTTGACCTTATTAATAAATTGCTTGTTTTTAAACATTGATAAAACTCAATATGTGCAATTCAGTACATCACACACATTAACACCAGATATAGACATAAAATTTGCAGGCCAGTCCATTCAAGAGGTAGTGTGTGTGAAATTTCTAAGTTTGCCAATTGATCATCTCTGTATGAGGAAACTAATTTATTTTACTATTTTAACTTTTTAACGTCATATGGAATAATATTCTGAGGTGATTCTACTTATAGAGACAAAGTGTTCAGAGCCCAAAAGTGAATAATAAGAATTATATGTTGGGTTAGCAATAGAATTTCATGAGGTAGGGATTTTAACATTGGTGGCCTAGTATATATACACATTGATATCCTTTTTAGTAACAAATTATACTATTTGAAACAAATAGTAAAATACACAATTATGGCAGTACATGATCTTCATAAGGATTACAGGCCATTTTCATTTCTTCAGGAAGGGGTCCGATATTCAGTGATACATATCTTCAGTAAGCTCCCAACATATCTTGCAGATAGTAAGATTAATTGAGGGAATTTTTTTTAAAAAATTAATTGACAAGCCCTACTCTGTCAAAGAATTTATTTATAAGATATCTACAAAATAACTGCCAGTAGTTTGTGTAAATGTAGTTGACATAATTAATGTACCATGTATGCTGAGACTGTACATTTTCCGGGGTATGTATTATATTGTTATGGAACTGTAAGTTCGGAAATTCACAACTTCCCACATAGCCAGTCTCTTATATTAGGGTATATGGAAAATGAACGTATTGTATTAACGATGTCAACCATGATGCTTATGGAAATAGTGGAGAATAACAACTTTCTTGCTGTACCTCATTTTTAGTCTTGATCCATCCTGTTCTGCTAACTTGTACTTGAAAGCAATTTTATTATTTTATTTTTTTATATATATATATATACTGTTATTTAACTCCTGTGGTGGACAATCAAACTTTTTTTTTCTGTTCGCCTTGCCACCTCCCGAAAGAAATATATTTGCTCATGGGTAACCACTTGTCATGTTAGCCTTTAGTACAATAAATAAAACTCCTAGTAAAGATATTCACATATTTACACTTTAATACAACATTTATATACATCTCCTTAGCTCCCTCTATATTTATCTCCCGACTACCACTCAACTTGCTTCCCGATGACCTGTGACACCAGCAAGCTCCTCGCTCGCTCCGATGACACCCAGCTGATGATCCCCAAGAAGACGACCCCCAAGCTGCCCCTGCAGGCCGGTTTTGTGATGTTTCCCCTCTTTGATTCTTTGTAGGAGGGAGTGTTCCCAGCTAATCAGCAGCCTTCTTATCCTACCATCTCTCCTACATCACTTAGTGCCAACTCCTAATTTCGCAGACACTCTGTCCCACTTTGGAGTCGTTGCAACCTTTACTTGCTTACATTCTAGCCTCTAGCCTCTTCGGCCTCTAATGACCGTGCTATCGATGAGGCATAAAACCCAAGCAAAAAAATCTAGCTTCTTTAATTCTATGTTGTAACTTGCCCTGGTTTCAACTCTGCTACAGACAATCACTTTCACCTGCCAATTTTAAATTTTGCCTATAATTATCCTAAAATTCTTTGCCTAGACCACCACACAGAATGCCTTCTGGAATTCCCTTGTTAATTAGTACTTAATATGATAAGGAAAGCAATCGTAAACCTTTTCTGTGTCAAGATTTGATTATTTCTTTCCCAGCTTTTCTCAAAAATCATCCTTTTCATAAAGATGATACCTACAGTAGATCAGTCAGATCTAAATTCATGGTGTTTGTCCTCCAGATTTCTTACTACTGTTTTCCTTATCTTTTTTGTGGCACATATTCATAAATCCTGAGACCATGGAAGAGAAGTTTTATTCCATTGTAATTCAAGCATTTTTTCTTTACTTTTTTATTATATATATATATATATATATATATATGAAAGTTTGTTCTCTATGTGCTCCAATACCGTTCATCCGATTACGATGAAACTTTGATCAGTTGTTGAGCTTCTCCCAGATAGCTTTTATTCCTCTATACATCTAGTGTATTCAATCTGCTTCTAACGACCTGATCATACACATGTTAAACTCATCAATATCTAGTGAGCGATAACTTATCATCATCTTTATATCTCCTTCTGCTTCTGTCCAGGAAACATCTTCCATGCCATTTCTTCTATACTGGAAATTTTGGTCGCCCTGATTCCTCATCTTTGCTGCAGTTTCTATTTTTTGCTATGCAATTTATGATTACATTCTCAACATTATTCACTCCATCCTCATATTCTTTAGCTGTCATTCTATCTGATACATTTCTTTTATTTCTCATGATGCTGAACAGGATTTAAGTGTTCTAATAATACATGAAATTGTGTTTGTTCCTATATTGTAAGAAATATCATCTATTTGAAGTGAAGTTCCTTTGACTGTATTTTTATTACATAATTGCTGTTTACATATGACAAAAATGTTAATAATCATATTTTTTTCTTTTTACAGGGAGACACATTCTCCGATTTTGATACCCTTACAGACAAGCTGGTTGCAGAAATTCTTTACCATGTGGATGGATGTGGTTTGAACCCAGCAAAGATCAGCTTCATTGGGCATTCATTGGGAAATATCATTATTCGTTCTGCTATTACACGTCCACAAATGCAACATTTGCTGCCTCGTCTACACACATTTCTATCATTATCAGGTCCACACCTAGGTACCCTGTATAACAACAGTGGACTTGTCAATATGGGTAAGGAAACAAACATAGCATTGTTTTAGCTATTTATGGTAGCTGCTAAAATGGCCAGCTAGTTTCTCAATTAAATCTTTTGGACATTATTCCTATAAGTTTTTTTCATTTTGTAACACCTATTACTAGTTCGAGAACTTTCCTGTTTATGTATGTATGGTACTTTAACTTTAGAAGCTGATTCCTAAATCAAAATTTTAGGCAGTAGCTACCATCTTTCTATAGCAGAAAGAAAGACAACTTACATGATAGCATAAAGATATTAACATTTAGGAAAAGATCCTTCATCAGGAAGTTGAGTATTTAGTTGAGTATTTAGTTGAGTCAATGACAGAGAATTTATTTTATCATAACAACACATTAGGACATACAATGGTCAGGATTCCACTTTAAACTGTAACTCCAACCAAAACAGGTGGAATGCTTGGAAAATATAACTTATTAGATTGCAAGACCATACAAATTTACTTGTTTTACTTTATTGTTGTTAACAATTTCTTGACTATGAGGTCAGTGTGGAAGAGAGGAATTGTATTTCTGTTGGTTGGTATGGAAGGAGAACAAAGATTTGTAGCCCAGTCCACACAAAGGAAGGAGCCATTAAATGCTCTTATAACAGATATGCTTCCAAGGAAAAAGAACAGCGGGGCTGGGAGTGGAAAACAAGGATGGAACGTTAGCCAGAGAGGTTCATGAAATACAGCAAAGATATAAAGAATATGTAGAAGAATTGTATGATCTGCAACACTGACCGAAGGATTTGGTATTAGAAGAAGAAGAGAAAGTCAGCAAGAAGGAGATGGGAAGCCATATCCTGGAGGGGGAGGTGGAGAAGGTTTTGGCAGAGATGAAGAACAAGAAAGCCTGTGGGATCGATGAGTTACCTGTAGAAATTCTGAAAAGTTTGAAAGATGAGGGAAGAAGAGAAATACTATATTTGTGCAATGAGATATATGAAAGAGGAGAATGGCCAAAAGACTTTTTAACAACAGTGTTGATACCAATTGAAAAGAAAATGAATGCAGTAAAATGTGAAGAGTTCAGAACCATTAGTCTCCTATGCCACGCTGCTAAGATATTACTAAGAGTGCTAAATAGATGAATATCTAGCAAACTGTCCATGTCAATTGCTGAAGAACAGTTTGGATTTCAAAAAGGAAGAAGTGCAAGAGACGCTATTGGTTTGCTGAGAACAATAGGAGAAAGACACATTGAAAGGGAAAGATATTGTTACATGGGTTTCATAGACCTGCAAAAGGCTTATGACAGAGTACAATGGGTGAAGTTAATGACGATTCTAAAAAATAAAGGTATTGATTGGAAGGAAAGAAGACTAATAAGTAAATTATACATCGAGCAAGGAGTGAGAATGAGAGTGGGGAATGATCTTACAGACGAGGGAAAGATTGGTAGAGGTGTAAGACAGGGATGTTGTTTGTCACCCATATTATTTAACATATATTTGGAGGAAATTATGAAAAGAAGTTTAAGAGGTAAAGGAGGTGTATGCATGGGTGGACGTAGGATTACCTGCATACGGTTTGCTGATGACGTGGTTTTGCTGGCAGAAAGTGTCAAGATACTCAGAAGAATGTTTGAGACTTTAGACAAAAAGTGTGAGGAATTCAGAATGAGAACCAATAGGACCAAAACTAAATGTATGATGGTGGGAAATAGTAGGAAAGAAATGATGATAACGCTGTGCAGAGAAATAATTGAACAAGTGGAGTCCTTTAAATATCTCGGGAGTATTGTGAGTGGTGATATGAACTGCAAGAAGGAGGTAAAAACTAGAATAGCAATGGCAAAGGAAGCTTTCAATAGAAAGAAAAATTTACTATGCGGAAGGCTGGACAAAACCCTGAGGAAAAAATTAGCTAAATGTTTTGTATGGAGTGTAGGACTGTATGGAGCAGAAACATGGACGCTATGCAAAGAAGATCTAAAGAGGTTGGTAGCTTTTGAAATGTGGGTATGGAGGAGGATTTATAAAATAAGTTGGGAGGACAAAGTAAGGAATGAGGAAGTGCTGAAATGAATAGGAGAGAAAATGTCACTCGTAAAAACAATAAGAAAACAGAAAAAGAACTGGATTGGGCATGTGCTGAGGAACGAATGTTTGCTTAAGACTGCTCTGGAGGGGACTGTAAACGGAGAGAAGAGAAGAGGATGATGCAAATAATGTGTATAGTGGAGTAGGAGAAAATATAGACTAGTGACACATCGTAATCAGGAGTTCAGTCATTCTGATCATAACTCCTGCTTCTCGAGCTCTGATCACCGACAATGAACTCTCTTTGGAAACTATGAGCTTTTCATGGATTTAAGTGTTTTCCTGTTTAGTATCTGTTGTGACACACCCATGTATTTACTCATGGAAAGCATTTTCTGTAACTTTTGCCTTTTCCTCTTTTGATAACAAATTAAGAATCTTTTCCTACTTGTATAGTGAAATAAACCATAGATCTTTCTGATAATAAATTAACAATAAGAATTAAAGAGATTATTGCAGGATAGTGTAAGATACACACAGCTAAAGATAAAGGTATGCAAAAAAATTTAGATAGGACTGTATTACAGTAAGAACAAAAAATACTTTACTATTAACCCAAAAACTATATTTATTTAAAATTGTATGCCCAACGAATTTTTCATTTAATATTCTAGATATTTTTGAATATTTTGGCAAGTACACCTATTAAAAGAAAATATTGTTGCTGTGTATTCTAATTCACTCAATACTTTGCATTATAGGAATGTGGTTTATGCAAAAATGGAAGAAGTCTGGCTCTCTTCTGCAACTTGCATTACGAGATGCTGCTGATGTTCGGCAGACATTTTTGTATCGCTTGAGCCAGCGTTCAAATTTGCATCACTTCAGAAACCTGTTGTTATGTGGGTCATCACAGGATCGATATGTACCTCTGCATTCTGCTCGCATTGAACTCTGCAAAGCAGCTGTTAAGGATATGTCAATACAAGGTAGTTACCATACATTTTAGGATGAAATAATATTAATTTATTTTCACATCATTATATTGCATTAGTTTGTAATGAATTGTTTCACATCACATATATATTCTTAATTTCTGAGAATCTCCAAATGTAACAACTGACCTTGTAGGAGAGAAGCACCAAGTACAGCTCCTTTTAATGTGTTATAATTCTTTTAGCACAGGATCATAAAGTGACCTTCTTATTATCGTCACATTCTCTAATATCCAAAATTTTTATGTACAATGAGAACAAATTAATGTCTCTAATAAATTGTTCAGCTCACTTTTACAATAATTTAGCTTTTGGTTCTAGCATCCAGTTATCTGCAATCTTTCCCTGGCTGCAATAATTTTCAGATGGTAGTTGTTTTTTTAGTGTACCCCATAGTCTACTTTTACCTGCCACCCAATTTTAACTGTAGTCAACCAGACTGCGTTCACAAAAAAAAAAAAAAAAAACCTCTGTCCACAATACATCAGCACTCGGTACCATCTTAATTGACAAAAAGGATGCAATGGTAGGAATGTTAAGTAATATCGACTATTTATTTATGTCTGATTGGAGATCGAACAGTCCCTGGTTCAAATACCTGCCTTGACAGGGATATTCACCTCTGGCATAGCTTGTTGTGTAAAGTGAAGTATGCCAGAATGCTTCTGTGGTTTTAAACTGTAAGACCTCTTTACTTCTTACAACCCTAGTTATAACATGGATTTGTACACATCAAAACAAATTCAAGCCAAACAAAGGCTCAACAAGGGTATTGTTGGCCCAAATGAACATACCTACATACAAAATGGATACATTTATCAAAGTTTTACTGTCCTTTAGTGTAGTCACCAGCATTGTGTAGAAGCCATTGCTAATGATGTCAAGGTTGTGGGATAGCTTTAGCAATTCTTGTTGTGCTGATACTAGTACCTTCATAATCTCTGGAACGTTTTGAAGTTAAAGCCAAGAAGTGGTTCCTTTATCGTAGGAATCAAGTCAGTCACAAGGATTAAGTTTGGTGTGTATGGTAAATGGTACTGCACTTCCCAGCCCCGTCAGTCTAACAGACTGAGTAAAGCTCGGGTTGCATACGGCCGAGCATTGTGTTGCAAAATGATGGATGAGTTCTGCAGAAAGATTCACCACTTCTTTCTTGAAGTTGGTCACAGGTTGCATCCCAAAAATGAAAATTAAAGTTGTGTATTGATGGTCTGCTGTCAGGGGAGTGTATGCAGTAGGATAACAGCTTGGGAATTGTACTCAGGATTCACCATAACTTTCACACTGCTGAGGTGCTGATGAACTTTTTATTTTTGTGATGATACGTAATGACACCATTAATTTGAATGGTGTTTCAGATGTGGCTTGTATGATTTGACTCATGTTTAATACAGATTAATTATACTGTTTTATATTAGCATAAAACCACAAAACGCCACCAGTTGCTTAAAAGTTTTTATTCATTAAAACTTGACTGCAGTTTCGACAAAACATGTTTGTCTTCTTCAGAAGTGCGACACCTGTTTGAACAATTTTTAGCTTAGTGTCCTTGTATTTCCATGCAGCTTTGGATACCTTGGCTGGTTTTGTGGTTTTATGCTAATATAAAACATTTTTACCGTTGCTGACACGCAGCTATGCTAAAGATTTTAAAATTTGTACCAGCCAAGGTATCCAAAGCTGCATGGAAATACAAGGACACTAAGCTAAAAATTGTTCAAACAGGTGTCGCACTTCTGAAGAAGACAAACATGTTTTGTCGAAACTGCAGTCAAGTTTTAATGAATAAAAACTTTTAAGCAACTGGTGGCGTTTTGTGGTTTTATGCTAATATAAAACATTTTTACCGTTGCTGACACGCAGCTATGCTAAAGATTTTAATTATACTGTGTAAGAAAGCTTACTGTCCACATACACAGTGCTTCAAGTGGTTACAAGCAGTGTCGTAATATATCAATTTCTGCATTTCCATCAGATCATGTAGAACTCATAATGATGCAGTTTTTCTCATGCCTAGGCATTCCTTCAGAATATAAAATACAGTTGTATGTGCTAATACTTTCTCTTGGACCATCTCACGAATTGTGGGGCATCAATCTCTGCCCACTAATGCATTAAGAGTGTACACTTCTTCTTCACAGACAATAAGACAACCTGACAATGCACGTCTGCCACATTTTAGCCTCCCTCGTTGAAGGTTTTTACCCTTTTTGCCACTGCTGTGTAAGGCAGTACAGCTTCCCCACAAGCCTCTTCAAGACCTTGATAGAACTGTTGTGCTGTATGGCCTCTTACACATTCAATCTTTATCCAGTCTCGTTGTTCCTGTTTCGAAAACACTGTGACAACACTTTGTTAGATCAGCAGTTAATGTGAGGCTCTGCTCTTCTAATTACTGTGGATGTGCCTAATATGAGATGGGAGAGTCCATTTACTCTGAGGTAAGGTAGGTGTGTAAGTAACATGTGCTATTAGCTACATTATTTGAGTCCATTTCATGGCATCCCTACAGCTGTGTTGTCACTATTTAAGTTCCAGCCTCATCCTTTATATGGATAACTGATGGGAGAAATCATCAATATCAAAGAAATATTTGAATCTGATAGAACAATTTCAGATGGGAGTCACGACAAGAAATATAGAGAAATGAGAGTAACATTAAAAAGACAGTCACAGGATTGTTCTTGGTGAACTGTGGGAGTCTAATGATCAAATTAATAGTGTCTGATAACTTAATAGTGATACAAAACCACAAACAGTTTTAGGGGTAGAGTTTTTATTAAAGGATCGAGTGCTACACAATAACATTTTTCTTAGGTATTTATTGAAATGCTGCTAAGATAGAGGAGGAATTTTTAAGGGGTCTTCATACGTGCTATCCAGAAATACTACAGTTCACTGTTGTTCATAGAGCTAAACAATTTATCAAAATCACTGAAATAATTTTAAATTAGAATCTGGAGTAGAATGGTGGTGAAATTGCATGCAGAGTATTTAATATAAAGAAAAGATTTTGGATAGGAGAATAACAACCACTTAACAAAGTTTAAGGTTGCCATGGTGTCAAAACATAGATACATGGTATCGAAATTTTTGGGCTTATATCCCTTCTTCAATTGTAGAGTGGGGTAGTTGCTTGATAGAGGTTGCATAATGAGCCTTGTCAATCTTCAACTTTGGTAAGCAGTGGTTAATATCTTATCCAGAATGTTTAATTCATCCACTTTATAGCACCTTTGTTTCCTAACTATATATATATAATCATAGAGTGGTCTGGTAACTGAGCAGTCAAGGTACTTGCTTTCAAAATGTTCGCTGCTCTGGTCCTGGGTTTGGATCCCAGTAGGCATAGGAATTTTGAGAGTTGTTTGATCGTATGAGCTATGCTGGGATATTCCACGATTCGGATTCCATATTAATCTGTAGGTCCCCTCTAGGGCTAACATCCTTAGTTGTTACACGATGTGTACACATCCACAGCAAAATTCAAGCTAAACGATGCTTAACGTGGTCCTAGTGGCGCAAATAAACATACATATATATATATATATATATATATAATCGTACTGGCCAATACCCCTCCACACCCCAGGTCATGCTACCTACGTTCCCCATTCACACCAGGGGCAATTATGTGATCACATCTGACTCCCTCAAATGTCTGATCTTCTTGCAAGAATTAGATTCAACACCGAAATATTGCATTAAATGTTTTAGTCTTTCTGTGTTCATCATTCCCAAACACCGTCGTGTACGGTAATTTTTGTGTTTTATTTTCCCATCTTTCCTTGGTTTCATTGCCTTACAGCATTTTCCTGCTCATTGTTGTTATATATATATTTAGGAAACAAATATTACATTAAGCAGATACATTAAACATTTGGATAGGAGAGTAACCACCGCTTACCAAAGTTGAAGATTGCTGCAGCATTGAAACATGGAAATATACATAGAATGCTGAATTTTTTTGGGCTTATATCCCTTCAACAAAAATGAGGTAAACTGGCTGATTGAAATTGTGAAATTGGAAACATGTCGCAGGAACAAATCATGAACATGCGGAAGACATTGTCGTAAAATATTAACGTATCGAATTTTCTTTTTATGAATTTAAATTACATAGATTTTAAAAAAAGGAAAAAAAAAGTTATTACTCACTACTCATTGATTTGCTCCGGTGAGTGGTTGTTCATGTTGGAAGGGATAGACGGACTGGAAAATTGGTGGAAAAGAATGAAGATTCCTGGGTGTTATCTTAGATCTGTCTGGTGCCCTATTTATACTGGAAAACAAGTTTCCACATTTTGAGTTCAGAGATGCTGCTTCTGTCGGAGAGGACTCTGATGGCATGGATGGCGAAGCAGGAATTGAAATTACCGGTATCATGTGTGATGACATGATGAGATACTGGGTGGTCAAGGTTCTGGGTGAATACCGTTTGTGTGTCCATTCATTGTGGTAGCCAATGAATTCTTGCTGTAAGCTATGTATGAGGTTGGACAGTGGTTGTGAATTAGTTGATATATTAGATGGGAGGAAACACCTGTGGCAAGTCCTGTGATGGGGAAGGTTTCCCTCGTTACTGGGTTGGTGAAGTTTGCTAAGGCATGATGCACAATTTTCAGTAGGATCTGTTACACAGAAAAAAAAAGCCTTGGGGTATCTTATAAGATGGGGAGGCCCTAGATTATGGACTAGAAGTTTGGAGGTATACTGTTGCAGGTTCTAGTTGGATGAGGGAGGATTTTTGGGAAGAAGGTTCTTATTTCTGGGAAGGTTCAAAGGAAATCATAACATTGTTGAAAGGCTCAATTAATTGATTCCAGGCATGGAAAGTACTGGGTTACCAGAACTGGACAGTGATTGGTTTTTGAGGGTTTGGGATGGTGGGCAGATTGAGCAGGTTATGATGTGGCACACTAAAGTTGTTTATAAACTAGATTTGGTGGTTAATTGCAGAATTTATAAATAAGGTGGTGAAATTAAGTAAGAATATGGAAATTCAACCCAGCACTTACCACAGATGGGGGCAGCATGGAATGACGATCACACAAAATGACAATCACATTAATGTAATGCGGGCATCTGTGTGATCACACCTGCCCTCGTTAAGTTTCTTATATACTTGCAAGAATAAGGTTCAACTCTAAAATATTACTTGGTTGCAGGTTGTGAGAGGTCAATCCTTTATATAGTACTTCATGCATTTTGTATTACAACAAGAAATTTCAAACGATAACTACCTCTTTGCTGGTTATAAATAATTTTTTGTCTTGAAAAACAATCAGTTCCACAGAAAATAACTTGCTTCATGATTCTCATTATTAAACATTTATTTCATTTACTGCATGAATCATTTGTTCTTTACACACTAAATTAAAACATTCTTCAGTCCTCGGACTGAACTCGAATAACCATACAATTCTCTTTGCCAAGTTCAACAATATCCATTATAGTACAATCTAGCTTACAAGCTATCCATCTTGATTATTTATACTCTTAAGCTGTATCTCTCCACCTCATATATTAACATTTGTTTTACATACATAGTTTAATATTTACTAGTTTTGTGGTTGTTACATCACAAGGTTAGCTGATATATTACATGGGAGGTGGCATGCTTTATGATGGGGAAGCTTTCACCTGTTACTGGATTTGGGAACTAACCGCAAACATTTTCCAGACTTATACATAGGTCTGGCCATGCATCCATTCATTCTGATGGCCACCGACAAAAGGTATTCACCCAGAATGCTCACTGTCCAGTATCTCTTCATGCCACCACTCACAATACCAACAATTTCAATTCTTGCTTCGCTGTGCATGCCATCAGAGTCCTCTCAACAGAAGCAACATTTCTGAATTCAGAATGTTGGAACTGGCTTACCAGTACAAATTGGATACCAGACAGCCACCAGGACTTAAAATACATCCAATAATCTTCATTCTTTTCCATGCATTCTCCCACACCTTCTTTCTCTTTCCACTTGAACCACCACTCACCAGATCTTATTTTTAAATAATGTGTAAATCTTTGAGTTTTCATTATTGCTTTTTACATTTTATGTTCTATATTTCTAAAGAAACTATTCAGGAGTATATTTTTTGCTGACTGTTTCTGCCTGATTGTGACTTGTTTTGTGATATGTTTCAATTTTACAATGCTCTGGTTTACGCCTTCAACTACCGCCCATACTTCTCACCATATTGGTTTTTCCCTCACTAAGGGATGCAGACCAGTGATCTCCAGATAGCTGTCAGGCACAATTGTGCATCTACCTCACTCTATTGCTGAAGAAGGAATAAAAACCCAAAAATTTCAACATTCAGTTTGTCTAGCTTTGTTACAATATTTGAGTCATAAAAATGAAAACTGTTCACTTTCGTGATTATCTCTAGAGTTATAACGTTTAAAGATGATAACATATCAATAAAGAGTAACCATCGGTGAGAAAAGTTGTCAACAATGTGTAATACAAAACTTTTCGAAATGTAAGCACTTTAATGATGATTATCATCATTTTATGCTCATCAACTGTCGATAGTATAATAATACTGTAACATTATATGTGAAATTTTCCCTTCTTACTATCATCTTGTTATAACTCTCGAGACAATTAGAAAAGTGAACTGTAATTTTTATGACTACTAACCTTGTGATAACTGGGCAGCAAGATGCTTGTTATTGTTGTTTCAGCCCCACAAAATGTGATATGCCTACTATCTGCCTGCTAAGAACTGAGCAAATTTCAACAGTTCTTATGTAAATATGTATTTTTTGTGTGCCACTGAGCACAGTATTGCAATCCTACTTTTACTGTTTCAGGGGAGCGAGGGGGAAAAAAATCTTTTTAAGCAGTATGTAAAACCAAAAAGAAATTCCTTCCATTTTACAACTTCTGCTTTAACATCAATCTCTGTCTGATAAATTAAATTTTTCCCGTTGTTATTGAATTCATTATGCAGTCACCATTTCTCATCTATTTCCATTTGTGCCATGTGTTAGGCTGCACAGCATTCCTCTCTCCTACTCTGCAATGAGATACAGAGAATAAGCATGGTGTTTTGAATCTAGTTCCACTCCCCATTTTTCCTTTTCTTAGTTGATCATTTCTCTGAACTTCATTACTGTTTTGCCAAAGGAAGTTACTTTCAAATATGGTTAATTATGTTAAAAGTTAGAAGAATAGTTACTTATTCACAGCTTTTCTTAAACTATGTTTCATCAAGTAAATGACTAAGAATGAATCTAATGAAAATGAAAAATACTTCTTGGTTGGGAGTTATGGCTGTTGAGAAAGTGGATAGGGCTGGTGGTGGATATAAAATCAGAGCAATAAAGGCAATTGGGTGAATTATAGAAGCAAATATATTCAAACTGTGGAAATTACTGGATAAATATATATATATATACAGTAAAAGCTCCTTATTCGTGGGGGATACGTTCTGTCAATATGCCGCGAATATGGAAACCACGTATATGGAATGGTAATTTGTATGGGATTATAGGGAAATAAGTTACAAAGTTAAAAAAAGGGTCAAATTAAAATCAATTTATTAACAGATTTTAAGCAACATTTTTTAATTATTATTGTCAGGCTTAGGCAATGTTTTAAAGAATTTAATAAATTTTTCTTGTTTCGCCATTTTTAAAAGGTTTTTCAATTCGGCTTGATATTCAGCTGTGGCATTAACAATTTGTCTTTTAAAAAGAAGACTTCTTTCCATAGACAGATCAATTTTCATAAAGAAATCACAAGCTCATTTGCCATGCATAGACCTTCACTCAGGTTTTTTAAATCGAATGGTACCATTTCAGTGCTCGTTGAAGCCCCTTCTTCAATGGGTTGGAGATTTAACATTTGCTCCAAGTCAATTTCAGTCAAACCTTCATCTTGCGAATCTAGCAGCTATTGAATGTCACTTGATTCTATCTCTTCAAAACCATCTCGCCCTATTCCATTTCCAACTTGAGCAATGTTTGCAGTTAAAGTTTGAATTTGCACGGATTCTCCATCATTTCGAACAGTGAGCTCAGGCCACAGTATTTCCAGCATGATTTCAAAGTGCATGGCTTCAGTTGTTGCAATGATTCTTTTATTGTAACAATGCATTTTTCTATGTTAAAATGTTTCCAGTATTGCATAACATTCATTTCAGGATTGCAATCCATGGTGTCCATTATGATTTTGAAGGTTTGTCTAATGTAATAAAGCTTAAAAGCTTGGATTATTCATTGGTCTATAGGTTGAGATAAAGCTGTCATGTTAGGAGGCAAGAATATCACCTTTATATTTGGATGCATAGTTTCAAGATCACAAGGGTGAGCCTTAAAATTATTTTTCTTTAAATAACTTTCAACTTCCGGAACCAGTCACCCATGCTTTTTTGTTTGCACACCAAACACCGGCAGGTTGTCCTTGTTTTGATTTTTTAAAGCACAGGGATTTAAGGATCTATAAAGCATTAGTGGCTTAGTAACACAATCACCTGATGCGTTAGAACACAGCAGCAGTGTAACTCTATCTTTTGCTGCCTTGAAACCAGAGGCGCACTTTTCACTTTTGGATATGACTGTTTTGTTTGGCATTCTTTTCCAAAACGGGGCAGTTTCGTCTGCATTAAACACTTGTTCAGGTTTGTATCCACCATCAGCAATTACGTTTAAAAATTTTGCTGGATATCTTTCTGCTGCGGCAGTGTCTGCAGATGCAGCTTCTCCAACAATTTTGATGCTATGCAGTGATTGTTGCACCTTGAATTTATTGAACCAACCTTCAGATGCTTGAAATCCTCCACTTGTACGTTCATCACCAGGTTCTTTAAAATGCGCATAGAGACACTTTGCCTTCTCGTGGATCAGAGGACCATTTACGAGCACTCTTTTCGGGTTATGATCTTCAATCCATAATGATAACGCAGATTCCACTTTTTCAATTGCTGGATCACGAACAAGTTCTGCCGAGGTAGAATTCCGTATTTTGTCTTCGGATTTCTTGATGAATCGTACAGTTAATTCATTAACACTGAATGAATGTGATACGGGTACAAACGACTCGCCAAGGCGTAAACGGTAAAGCATTTCTTATTTTCACTCTAAGTGGCAACACAACTTTTTTCCGCGTAGGAACTAATTTTTCTTTACTTTAGCTAGACTTTATAAATTGCGAACAAAGCAGAGACACGTTTTATTCACTCAGAATTATTGCAACGACTGACTAGTTGTAATAATAGATTTATCAAAGGTCATAGTGGAATGTGTAACAGAGCAGCAGCGACGGGTTTTGACAATGAACTTTTAGTGGTAATAAGAGTTGCTTTCTTAGTTATTTTGACTAGATAGAGTGACTCTTGGCACAAGCCAACAATACTCAAACGATGCCAACACGTTAGTAAAGGATACCGAATCTGCTGAATGTACCAAATAGATTCCCGAATAATAAAAATTTCAAGCAGTGAATACAGAAAGTTGTCACAGTTATTTTATCCGCAAATACTGAAACTGCGAATACAGAAAGTGGTCACAATTATTTTATCCGTGAATACTGAAACCGCAAATAACAAAAGCGCGAATAAAGAGCTTTGACTGTATATGTAGAAGGCAGTCTTTGTATATATGTCCTCTACTACTGGACCAATTTATACAGGGGTTTTACAAAATGGTCTGTGTTGTCCAGAAAAGGGTTAAGCTAATGAAACCTTGATTTTGCCAATAGAAAGAAACCACCATTCACAAGAAGAACTGGTTCAATGTGTAGGACTCTGCCATGTGGCACAGGGAATACATTTCTTATTTAAATGGTACTAGCAACCATATATGCACAAAGTAATATTGCATTGGCAATCACACTATCTGGAATTGTGCCTACTCTTTTGGATGGTTGTCAAATGGTTCATTTAAATTAGCATTGAACATACAAAACAGTGAAATACTAACTTGCATTTGTAGAGCAGTTTACTCATGCCTGATGTTTTTGAAATTCTGCATGATAATAATATGGGATGACTCTATAATGGATGCATAAAAAAATCATTGGAAAGATTGGATTGAACATTGGAAGATTTATGAGGAAATGAAGGACCATTCAGTGGTGGACTAATATCAATAGTAGCTGATTTTTCAACATACATTACCTGTTATTCTATGTTCAACAACTGCTGATGAACTATATGCATGTTTAAAAGTATCACTTTGTGGAGACATGTTAGTAAATTATCACTGATGACAAACTTGAATGTAAATTGCGAAACAATCCTTTTGTGGAATATTTTTATTGGATATTGGAAATGGTAAAATTGCATCATGGGTAATGTAGGAAAACCAAGGGATTTATTTCTATAGATGTCAAATAGAGTCAACAAAAGCAATGTATATCTGAGAGCATAGCATTGAACTTAAAATTGAATAAAACGGTAACTACAGTTTGTTATCCAAACCATAAAGATAATATATAAGAATGAAGTCTTTCTCGGCGTTGAGAATGTATAAACTGCTCTCGGGTGACTAGCCGAGTCAAGAGTGCGTTGTCACACGATATTTCGGTGACTAGATTCATTGCCGCCATCTTCTGGTGAAGACAACGCACTCTTGACTCGGCTAGTCACCCAAGAGCAGTTTATACATAAAGATAATAATTTATATGTAAATATCTTATTTTAACTGAAATTGATATCAAACTTTTAATTGTGTTCATTTAATCTTTGTGTATACTCCAATCTAGCAATAGCTAGGCATTGCTGGGTCAGTTAGTAAAAAATTTAAAAAATAATAAAAAAACTTTGTGTGTATGCAAATATTTCAATTTCAATAGTTTAGTGAAGGTTTAATTTTTTGTTTGTTGAAAAATATTTTTGACTACAGTACAGTTCTTCCCAATTTTTGCAATAATGTTGGTAAGTAAGAGTAATGTCAGTCATGGAAGTGGATTGGTACAGGAATTCTTTTACGAATGAGCAATTTAGAACTGTACAAAAATTTCAGCGTTGTACTATCAGGAGATATAATTATGGTACGTATTTGGTGCAACACTCTATGAAATAATTTTTGTTGAATATAAATTATGGATTTTAAGAATTAGTCATACTTAAACTGATTAAAAGAATCATAGGTATAAATGATTGAATATGTTCCAAAGTATAACCATAATTTAGGTATTTGTTGTATTAGAAATACTTTTAATTTCCATAGGTGCTGCATATCGAGAGATGGTACATAATATTCTGTATCCAATCATCAGTACGCCAGAAGTGACTTTTGTACGCTATGATGTTCACCACGCTCTACCAAATACTGCTAATTCTCTTATTGGAAGAGCAGCTCACATAGCAGTATTGGATTCTGAACTGTTTATTGAAAAGTTCCTTGTGGTGACAGGCCTCAAATACTTCAGATGAGCTTAAAGTGTTTAGTGTCATGAAACAGTCTGTTTGTGACATTCCTTTATATGTACATAAACTCTGGGGAGGGAAATTTTATTAATCCATGAAAGCTGTAAGAAATAAAAATAACATTTGCTACTGGTGCTATTGAAATTTAAAGTCTTGTTCACTTAGTTTTTGTGTTTTTTATACACCAGAATTGTTTTGAATTTCTTCTAATTTTTTTTTTAATCTGGTTTTGTCTGAAGATTCTGAGTACTGCAATAATTAACAAAAGTAGTTTATAGAATCAGATTACCAGGCTGGCACTTATTGGCAATGACTGTGCAAATGCAAACACAGTGTAAATGTTTAACAATTTTTTTCTTTTAATTAAATTTTCTCATATTTTACATACTACATTAATGGTCCAAGACATATAATAAGTAGAATCAGCTGCAGATGGTAAATGTATAATTACTACAAATACCATATTTTGGTAAAGTCATTAGAAGATAGTAAAAATAGCAGCTGATAGCGTTTCTATGTTTAAAGATTCATAAAAAAAATATTTTTGTTTAGAAATGGCAATCTATGTACAGTATTGTTCATCATTACTTCTCTTTCCCTCCCCATTCTGAAGTTCAAACGATGTCAATTTATTTGCTCATATTTTCAATACTTGTGATGTGATCCCAAAATTCCATACCAAGTAACAGTAAAAGTCTTCAGTTTTTAATAGCTGTGTACTCATACTTTTAATAGTGAGGACTTTTTTCTCAACCAACATGTTAATGTATAATACCTAAGTATATGTTTGTTATTGTTTGTAATACATATTTACACATCACACAACTAAAAAAAGGTGATAAACATTTTGAAAAATAAAATAAGTGGTCACTGCTGCAAGTTTATAATGCAGTGTCAATCCTCAATCAAGAAATTTGGTGATTCATTGCTCATAAGAACCTTTGAAAAATCTATTCTATCTTACATTTGAAACTAGAGGCAATCAGTAACAAAAGAAATTCTTATTAAGCTACAAATGTGATGTACCAAATAAAAGTTAAATTATGAAGAACATTTAAGTGTCTCCCAGATCCTCCCATTGCCTTATTATACCTAAATCTGTAAACTGATTAGTTTTTTTTTTATAAGTATAATATAAAATTGTGATTCAGTTTTGTGAAACCCACTGTGATTGGTTTCAGAAACTGAAAACTTGATTTAATGAGATGAAACAATGTATTGTTTTGTTAGTTGCAACATGACACAAAATCATTACTCTCAATATTTTAGGGCTGTGTGCATTACTGATATTTTTTTAAATGCAACCATGTAATTTACAACCTAATCTACCACTTCATAATTTTATTATGTTATTTAGGCCACAGTTTTATGCACTCATAATTTGCAAATTATTTCATCAATCTTAATTTTTGCTGAAAAAAAATAAGAAACAGTAATACCCTTTACAGAAAACAAAATAAGTCAATCAGTAAATTCCAGTGTGGATTGACAAAGGAACCTTAACTTACCAAAGATCATTCTATTTAATTGTTTTTAATATTTTTAAGAGTGCTAATGATGGCTTACATTTTGAATTCGTTTATTTAGCAGATTTAAAAGGTTTTATTTTTACTCACATTAAATACTAATGAAGAACGTTATCCCCATAATAGTCATGGGGTAACGTTTTGTGAGAACACATGTCCAGAACCAAATGGTTCGTTCTGTTACTTGAAGGTTTATATTGAAATATTGTATTTGTGTGTCTGCCTTGCGTGTTTTCTCTTGTCGCAGCCATCAACTTTGGTATGTGGTGGGTTAATTTCCCCTTCCTTTAGTATTTACATTGCCTAGAAGCCGCTTCCTTTTTCCTTAGTTTAATTAAATGCTAATTTGGAAATAAATATCTGGGAGGTTATCTTAATGTTCTTTCTAAATTTCTGTTGGGCAGAAAGTATACTATCTATGTGTACTTTGATATCATAAATTTTCATCAATGACCTAACTTCAGGTGATAAATTTAACGTTGTATCCTTACTTCCCACCAGCTATTGACAGCAAAAATAGCTTTCTCTCCATACAACCACTACTTGGATGCAAAGATAGAAGTCTGAGATTACTGTACCTGTTACACTAATAATAGAATTTATCATTGAAAGCTATGGTTCACATCTGTGCTCCATTTCAAATATTGTGATATGTCGAACTACAAACGATAGTTCATTAAAGGTACTTTGCTGCAACGTTACTCCTTGTTTTCAGTAAAGAAATGAATAGTACATAAGCTTTGACAGCTTTTGTAAATGTTGAATAATCTGTATAAGACTTTAAAATATTGTCTACAAAATGTTTTATAATGTTAATAAATGGACTGATTATTTATTGTTTGTAAAACACCAGAACATGTTAAATAAACTTGTGACCTTTTTTCATTTGTTGTTGCAACACACATTTCTTATACACATTATTGTAGACATAAGATTATAAATGACTGTTTGACAATTTATTTTTAGTCATATTGTACTAAATGAAAAACTGCTTTATTGCCTGGTGATGGATTGAGCATTGCTTTCATTATGTCTTTCGTTGGGATTTAGTTGAGAAATTATTCTGAGGAAGTAGTAAATTACTGCTTTCTTACATTATTTGCCTTTCTAATATCTTTGGTATCATTACACATCTGCTGTTGCATTAAGGTTAGATTCAGCAGTTTCAATGCTCAGTAGAGCAGGCGATATCACTACTTTTATTCATTTCCACCCAAATCATTAAAACAAGAATTAGCCAAAAGACACGTCAAACTACATGGGGGGAGGGGGGGGTTCACAGGAGGCCAAATTGGAGCTACGTGCTTTATGCATGCTCCCTATTAAAAAATTACCAGATTTTTCCTCAAAAATGACCATAAATATTGTCGTAATATGACCCAAACTAGAAAAATTGCCTAATTATGCATTTATATGGTTTGTAAAATACATTTAAATACAATCAGAAACTTTCAATCAATGTTTAAATTACCATCACAGCTCAAAAAGAAGACGGAGAAAAAATATTACTTGTCCTAAAGGTCTGAACCCTAGTTATTTACTAACGACTAGGCTTGCCAACTTTTCGGATTTCCACGACCGGACAAATGCCGACTTTTCAGTTATCCACAACCGGACTTTTACCAGTGCGGGGGAGGGGGATTCAATGTAAAATTTATAGGGCAATTAGGTTTTGTTATTTTTACAAACAATTTTTATGACTAGGGTTCGGATTTTAAGGACAAGTCATATTTCCCCCTCCCCCCTACCTTCTTTTTGAGCCAAAATGCTGAATTAAACACTGATTCAATGTTTCTGATTCAGGGGCGTAGCTACTATGGGGCTAGGCGGTGCAGTGCACCGGGGCCCCTACTTTCAGGGGACCCCCAAGCAAACCTCTGGGGGCCCCAAGCGCAGTTTTAGCTCTACAGTCGTTTAAGGGGTCCCCTGAGACACAGGGCCCTCTCACTGGTCAGGGGGGCTCCCAACCACTGCTCAGGGGGGTCCTAAGCACAACTCAAGGGCCCCATCCTCAGCTCAGGGGGCCCTTACCAGCAACACAAAGCGAAAAAAAAATGTCCCTCATCTGGCCTGAGGGCCCAAATAAATTTTTTGCACCGCGGTTCTTGTTGACCTAGCTAGACCACTGTTCTGATTGTATTTAAATGTATTTTATATAGCATATAAATGCATATTCAGACAATTTTCCAAGTTTTGCTCATATTTCAATAATATCTATGGTCATATGGTTATATTTTGAGGAAAAGTCTTGTAGTTTGTTTAATAGTACCAGGAACTCACTAGTAATAGATGAGAAAAAATTAAGATAATTATTCACAGAACTGTACTTCTTCTATACCGGTGGGGGGAAAACCTAATTTTCACTGTGTTCAGAATTCACCAGTCAAGAATTAAAATTACTATACATTATTGTCACCCTCTGTCTAAACGTAATGTTCCGCCCGTCTTTTGATCTCAACAATGCAGCAGAAGCATGCCTGTGTAGATCCGCGACAATCAATATCTCAGTTTAATATCCTCATTAATCGTTAAATTTACGTTGGATCAGTGAGTAGAGCTACCGCCATACGGAAAATAAAATTTTATTAAAGTTTGAAATTACGTAAGGGAATTTAGAAAGGAGTTTTTTTAGTACAGGGAAATTCAGGTTACGAAATGGCTCAATTACAGTGCGAAACAGCTTGTTTGGTGTCTGTTTGCCAAAGGAAGCACATTATTCATACACCATTATGAAAGCATAGCTGGGTGTCTGGCTGGCGGACAAAGAAAGTAGGGCGTCAAACACAGCGTTCGTGTGATTGCAGAATTTTGTACAGAGTCTCAGGCTTGCAGCGAATTTCGTGTGTATTTGTTCAGGTGTCCTGCTATCAATAAGGAATTCGGGTTGCGCCATATGCCCAGTGCAATGCGAAACTGCCCCAGCAGGATACATAGAAATATTTCAAGAAGAAATTATTACGAGATGAGAATAATTATTATATGTCAGTTTTCGTAGTACAAATGTAAGAATCATTTATGGTAACCTAATTCCTCGCCAGAATAACGTGTTTTCAAAACGAAAATCGAAAATTTTTTTCATTCTGGGTGAACAGAAAAACTGCTTGAGTCTTTGTATTTAATTAAAAAATAAGATATAGACCATGTGAAAGCGTAACTTTTACGTTTAAAACGTGATAATGAACCATGGAATGTCCTGGCATAGCTCACATTCACATCTATACAATGCAGTTCTGATATTCGAAATTGGCAGAGGGTGCTTTGTACAAAAAATAGCTCTGTGCATTCCAACCACGAATAACAAGAGGAAATAAAGTATATAAATAAGCGTCAGTACGGTGGGATTCCAATATAATTAATCGTTAACCGCGTTAATGATAACTTGCGAATTTCTGTCACATCGCCATTATTTTAATTTATTAAATTGTGTGCCATGAAACAAAGCGAGAATCCAACTAATGTTTTAAACTCAAATAAGTGATTTCCTAATGTATGTGTCTACATACCCCTTCGGGGAGTCCCAGATACGGGTCTAGCACACCCGGGGTCCCGAGCCTCCCCAGTGCTTTTCTTGTATCTTTATAGGTACAAGTTAGAGTGCTGGGGGAAATTTTTCTCCCACTGGGACGATGCTGTGGGTTGATTGAGCTGGAGGTGTCTGTAATGAGCTTCATCTGAATTGTGATGACTGGCAAACTTTGAAACCGCTAGTCTTGGTCTTGTACCTGTTGCATCCACCAAGAAAGGGGATATTGCTGGGCGTCGGAAGTGGGTCCTCGCAGGGGGCGGTTGTAGGAGGTGGGTTAGTACCGCCTCCACCGCCCCCGGGACTTATGTCCGGTGTCCACAGTCCCGTCGCCCCCGGCTTGAGGCTGGGGGTTCAGGAGGGGTCGCGCCCCCTGCTGGACGGAAAGCTTGTGGGTAGTCAAGCTGTAAATAGGCGCACTACGGTGTTGGCCGCAGCTCAAGTGCATTGAGCAACCTTGCCCTGACTGCTCCGGTGTTGGGGGTGAACGAAGACCAAGCACCCCTCGGGGACTGTGCTTGGTTGCGGCTTGCCGCCTCTGGGCTCAGCCCCTGGGGCTCAGGATTGCACTCCTGCTGGTGGGAGCATGTCTCTATGTTGCCATAGTAGGTTCAATATATATGTGTGAACCGGTAGCGCATTGGCTTGCCAGGGGTGGGGCAACATACACATTGTGAGCGCGGTGGGGTTTTCTGTGGTGCCGGTACTGGTGTGTGGGATCCTGTGCTCGCACTGGACACAAGTGTCGGGCGGGCACGGGAGAAAACATACTAGGAGCAACCCACCCGGTGTGGGACGCTGCGTTCGGGGTCGACACGTTCGGCCTGCTGGCGTAGTGGATCCTGGGGGGCCCTTCTTGCACGGCTCTCGGTCGCTACGGTTTCCGCCCGCCCTGCGGGGTTAGTGTGAGGCTGAGGGCTTCGTGTAGGAACCACAGAGAGGCATTGCTATACGGCCAGGTTTTGGAAGGCTCTTCGTCATGGTTCGTGGCGGGCACCGCCTTCACGTTGGTTCCCCGTGGGCACCCATAAGGGGTGGCAGAAGGCGCCTTGCCTCACCGTCCCTGACGTAATGGCTGGTAATTCGGATGAGCCCAATTCCGCGGTGGGAGTGGCTGCGAAGTGGCAAGGTAGTCTGCTGGCCTGGTTCTCGAGGGGGTTAGTAGGCCTGGCTCGGGTACCCCCGAGGACGGATCCTAGCGCTGATGAAGCGGCCAGGGGGGAGGCGCAAGCTGAACCTACGTACGGTATGTACGTGTCTACAACCTCGATGAACTTTGTGTATTTCTATCCTATTACTTCCCTACCCATTTTATCTGAAATATGCATACTAAATTAGATTCACATGCATATCATTACCTAATGCAAAGTTGCAATTGTGAAATCCAGTTTCTTTCCCTACAGACATTTCTGAAGTGAATACATGTTAATCTCTCCACTGATGTCAAACCAATCAACCTGTAATTTTTTCAAGCCTATTTCTCAACTCTGTCTTTCGACAAGAGCCCACATGAAAATACTTGTGACATAGTTAACAAAGCCTTTCCTACACCAAGGCTAGAAAAATCAAAGTTTCCAATTTGACCATGGCAAAACTCATGGAATGGAACAAGGGAAGAAAGAATTCATATAAGCATCAATACGACACCTTATTTCGCTAATCTCATCTCTGCTGTCATTGGTATAAAATATTTCATCACACTCGTAATTTTTTCGAGCAAGTTCAAACATATATCGTCTGTCTACCCAGACCAATCCATGTATCAATTCTGTTATGCTTTCGTAAGAAATCACAATTTGAACGCCCTTATTGTACTTTGTCTAAAAATTCAATCAATCCCTTGCGACACAACACAACAGCAATCCAGATTAATGTGAGTTTTTTGTGCTGTCTCCTTTGTTCATAGACCTCTCCTGCTTTCAATCAATCAATTTATTGTCTTGCGCTTTATGAAATTCCATCAGTAGAAACAGAGAGATATACGCTGTGGCATGTAATTACCCACCTTTAACTGTATTTTACAGCACAGCACATATGTTCCAGAAACGAAACACTGTCTGTTAATCTTACTAATTTCATCCCTGAGGAATCTTCGCAGCAGAGTACATTAGCCCTGTGCGATAAAAATCGAGTCACGCTAAGGCACAGAACATGGTGACGCGTCAAGGTGGGGATATACAAAATTTACCCACTCCCTTGTGCAAGAAATCTAGTGCCAGCTGTGCTGATAGTCTTTTATTTCCCAATCCAACCACTGATTAACATCAGTTACTGACAGGGTTACCTTTTGTTCAAAATTCGCAAAGTCTTCTCCTAATCAATAGCAGGGATTCCAGATACCACGCATTCAGGAGGACGGTGGTTCGAATCCCCGTCCGGGCATCCAGATTTGGGTTTTCCATGGTTTCCCAAATCACTCCAGGCAAATGCCAGGATGCTTCCTTAAAAAGGCCATGGCCGAATTCCTTCCCATTCCTTGACCCCATCCTTTCCCGTCTCTAAAGACCCTCGATGTTGAGAGACGCAAAGCAGTTAAAAAAAATCCAGATACCAAAATGTTCACTTAAGGTGGTTCTATTGCAGTTTTTCAGGAAAATTCTCCATTTTTCCAGGAAATTTCTGCTATTTTTCAATAAATCAGGACCCAGGAGAGTTCTCCATTCGGTTTAAATGTGCCCATCTGACGCCAACCTTCGGGTTCAGGACCAAGTAAAACATTTGTTTGCAAATGCACGCTTTGTTAAACTCACCACGATAAAGTTACCATAATGCTCTTAGCTAACTGATAGTTTCATGGTCGTCAAATAAACATCATAACCCACATTTTCATAGATTTCCATACTTCGACAAGTATCCAAAACGTCACCATAGGTGCTGATACTAGTTCTATTACGTCGAAGATAGCACCCACACTTGAACTGTCGTAAATTGTCAAGTAATTCGTATATGAAAGTGGGTGTTTGGATATTTTATCCACTCAGGCCTCATCACCTAAAGTCTAGTGTCAGATTGTGGTCATGGTCAACTTAGGCTCCATACACCACTCAGAATTATTCCACCAATATCCATTCTGACAGCATTATACGCCACATACAGCCCCGACACTCTTCCTATCTTCCAGTGACATCCAATCCAACTCCTTTATTATGTCACTTGTTGAATATTTTCCACTAATAAATCTAGCTGCCATCCTTTGCACCTTGCATTTGATATACAAAAAATGTTGACTCCATACTACTCTATATACAAGCAATGGTCTGACTGTGGGTTTGTACCCAAGTCCTTCGCTTCTCTGGTACATCACCCCCTCTGTTAAATGATTTTTATCCCGAAGTGCATGTAGTGAAAAACGTGAGAAACACAATTCGTATGCCAACACAAACGGCAGGAAACTGTAAAGAGCACAGTGAAATGGGAGATTGCCTAAGCCCTGAAGCAATTGTTAGAAGCACACGTTGATGGTGAGCATAATTCTATAACCATATATTTTAGACTCAAATCCACAGGGCAATGACACACGCACACGCACACACTTGTACATGCATACAGCGAGGTCGACAGAACTAACAGCAAACATCACGGAAACGATAAAGTGGGGCAGAATAGTCGTTACCACTGATTAACTGGACAGAATTATCGTTACAAAAATCATCAGACAGACGAGTTAAAGTCAAGTATCACCATACTTACGTTTACATGCACAAAGAGAGACGCAGATACAAATGTCCAAGTCTACAGAGAGTTCAGCATAACTACCGGCACCAATCATGGAAACAAAAAAGTGGTGTAGTATTCTCTTGCCTCATGACTGGCTGAAAAACATAAGTCTTCTTACTTATCATAGAAGGTGTGCAAAAATGGCATGTTTTCACCATACATCCAGTATCATGTGTGCTACTGTTCACATCAGCACCACCACGTCTATCCCACACCTAAGCCTTTTCTACCATTCAGTAACATGTACCCCTGGTATCACGAGCAGCAGTAGACATCTGGTCATCAGACAGATATCATAACTCCCATATTCATACTAGGTCTCAAACGCAAATCCATACGTCACCTCACTCAAGCCTAAGTGTAGGATCAGCACATCATACATCCGGACAAACGAGTTAAAGGAAGGTATCACCACATTTACGCAATAAATAAATAAATAAATAAAAAGAACACAGAGAGAGAGAGACGCATACACAAGTACATTTCCATGCCTATAGCGATCTCGACTCAACAACTAGCCCAATCATGGCAACGAAAAAGTGAAACATAACACCCATGACTGACCAAAAATCATAGAAAGACACACATACACACACACTCACATGTCAATGCATTCATACAGTTCCATTCATCACCACACACATGCACATAACTGGAGGGAAGAGACTGAACATGCTAGATGCAAACTGAAGATTTACAGGATGTGTGAAGTTTGAAATCACAGCCATGTCTCTCCCACATCACAACCCTTTTTGTCGTTTAGTAACATGTGACCCAGGTACTATGAGTTACAATAGACACTTGTCAATCGGATAGATATGATAACCTCCATATTCATACTAGGTCTCACCCACAAATCCATACATCTCCACACAAGCACAAACATATGGGAGGAACAGCAATTCATGTGTCCAGATAGACGAGTTTAAGGAAGGTATCACCATATTTATGCATACAGACACAGGGAAAGACGCACACAGACGCATGAACTGTTGTTAACCTATCAGACAGAGAACTTGATCCTGCTACATCATCTGTTTTATCGAAGGACCTCAATTTTGCTCCGGTACCTAAATCTGTGCCATATCGGGAGATTATCACTGGTGTTGAAATCGCGGTTCGCACGCTACCTGCGGAAGAAGCGGAGGAGATAAGGCGTGAAACATGTCGGGTGCTTTGTAAAGGTAAATTGCCTAAATCAAACATCTCAAGTGAAGAGAGGCGTGCGCTTCGTGAGTTGAAGAAAGACGAAAATATCGTCATTCTTCCGGCAGACAAGGGTAACTGCACGGTGGTTTTAAGCAAGATGGACTATCATAGTAAAATTATGCAGCTTTTGGAGGACCAAGCATACAGGAAGATTAACCGTGACCCTACATCTAAGCTAACCAACTTGACTACGAAGCTGATCCGCTCCTTAGAACTACCAGAAGATGTGAAAAGACGACTCCAAACCCGTGCTCCTGTTCCTCCCAGGTTGTACGGTCTACCGAAAGTACATAAAGTAGGAGTACCCATGCGACCTATTGTAAGTACAATTGATAGCCCTACGTACTTTTTGGCTAAATACCTCAAAGATATTCTCAACCCATTCATAGGGAAGGCTCATCGCAGTATTCGAAATTCCAGTGAGTTTGTGGAAATCTTAGACAACATGAAGTTAGATCCTGGTGATTTAATGGTGAGCTTCGATGTGGTCTCTCTTTTTACTCTTGTTCCCTTGGTCGACTCCTTAGATCTGTTAAGGAGGTATTTTGATCAAAAAATGATTGATATTTTCCACCATGTGTTGACAACCACTTATTTTAAGTTTGAAGGAGAATATTACGAACAAGTGGACGGTGTAGCAATGGGTTTGCCGTTGTCTCCTGTCATTGCTGATTTCTTCATGGAATTTTTTGAATAAGAGGCACTAAACCACGCACCACTCCAGCCGAAGTGTTTTTATAGGTATGTCGATTATACCTTTGTGATTTGGCCCCATGGTAGAAACAGTCTTGACCTTTTCCTTGCGCATCTCAATTCAATCCATGAAAACAATGGAATTGGAGGAGGACGGTTGCCTGCCGTTTCTTGAAACGTGCTGATGGTTCGCTGGGACACACTGTGTATCGGAAGCCTACCCATACCGAGTTATATTTAAATGCCAACAGCTGTCACCATCCGGCACAACGAAACTCTGTATTAACTACCTTGGTACACAGAGCACAAAGGATTTGTGACAAACATAGCCTGGCTGGTGAATTGGACTATCTCCGGAAAACGTTTTTAAATAATGGTTATAATCAGGGACAGATTACTCGTGCGTTTAAACAGAAGGAAAATCGACGGAGAGATCAGAGTGATACCAAGGGCCTAGCGTTTCTGCCGTTTGTGGGTGCCCTAAGTTTCAAAATAGGTAGACTGCTATCACAACACGGAGTCAAGACAATTTATAGACCACCCACTAAAATTAGTAACTTGGTCGCCAGCGTTAAAGATGACCTAGGTTTACGAACCCCTGGTGTATATTATATACCATGTGAATGTGGCCGCGGCTACATTGGACAGACGCAGCGATGCATTGTGCAGCGATGTGTAGAGCACGCCAGAAATGTTCGTCTTGGGCAAGAAGAAAAATCTGCGGTGGCCGAACACAGTGTGCAAGAAGGTCACACTTTTGAATTTGAAAAAAAACAACCATTTTAGCCCGGGTCAAAGATTTTTGGGCCAGCGTTAATACAGAGGCTGTAGAAATAAGATTAACTGATTTACTAGTCAACAGGGACACTGGTTATCAACTCAGTGCGGCCTGGAACCCGGCGATTAAAATGCTGAAACAGTTTCGCGCCGGTAAAGAGCAGAAGAGCGGATGACGTAATCGCGTTGTGTTGGTTTTTGTTTTCCACCGTTTTCGTAGCAGCGGCTGAATAAACAAACAGTTATCCACTGACATTTGGTTGAGAATGGAGGCAGAGATGGACGCCTTCGAAACGTCCCGCAAATATGATATATTAACACGGCTGGAAGCCCGAGAAAAAAATATTAATATTCAACGCCGTGAAAAATTACGATCCTACATGTACAAAACTGTTCACATGATCAGCACCACCTCTATCCCAGGCCACAAGCCTTTTCTGCTATTCAGTAATATTTGCCCCATGTACCACGTATCAGTAGACACATGGTCATCAGACAAATATCATAATTCCCATACTCATACTAGGTCTCTCACACTAATTCATACGTCAACACACACAAGCACACACAAACATAACTGACCAAAAAACCATCAGACAGACGTTAGAGTGTGTGCAAAGGATGACATGTTTTTGCCATACACCTCAGTGCTTATCCCATACGGATTATTCATTACACCCAATTAATTACATGTTCCATCAACACATAGGTAGCCAGTCATTGTGAAATCTCAAAGTCGAGTATAATCCTATCATGATAGACACACAACCACATAGAAAGACACACATACACACACTCACATGTCCATGCATACACACAGTTACCATACATCACCACAAACACATACACGTAATTGGAGGGAAAGGACTGAACACCCTAGGTCGAGACTGAACAGTTATAGGATGTGCGAAATGTTACATTTCTTTGCCACAAACCTCGGTGCTCATCACACCCAACTGATTACATCTACATAGGTGGCCACTGATGGAGAAATCTCAAGTAGACTCCTACCATCATAATTTACACACATAACCACACAGGAACACGCACACACGCATATGTCCATGCATATTCCACAATTTCATAAGTTACCACATACATACAAGTAACTGCAGGAAAGGGGACCCGACACACGACGTCCACACTGAGGTATTACATGATAGGCGGACGATAGCATGTCTTTACAATACACCTCAGTGCTCACCACAATTACCTGATTTTTAATGTGCCATCAGTTTAGCTGCCGGCTGGAAATAAACACTTGACAATACTCACTATTTGAACTAGTGCTGCCTACAAATTTATCTGTAGACCTACGGATCTTTTCAAAAATTAGGAATTTTAAATTTATCAACGGTTATTTGCCTTTTTTAATACTTATAGTGCTTTCCTTATATTCGTATACTTGTTAAACTCGCAGCATATAGTGATACTGAGTCATTAAATTGTCAATTATTATGAATCATTTCCTTGCAACCGTTGGCATAAACCAATGATTGGAAAGAAATAAAGCTCCTATTTTGTATGATAATAGATTTAAATTCAAACTTAAAAGACTGTAATATGGAACTATCGGCACAGTCTTTATGCACAGTGCGTACTTTGCTCACAATTTAAAATTGCAATCTCAAAATCTTTTGTGTACAATACAACCAATAAAAGAAAATGTAACTACTTCTGAAGTTATGGATCTGGAGGAGACAGAAGAAGAAACAGAAAATTCCGACTCCGACCGCACTAATGTTGGTATTACTGATACTAGTGAATGTGGTACCGACGTAGAGGATGAATAAAAAATTATGTTACCTATATAGATACATTTATGAATCATTATGTAAGACATTATATGATTTAGTAAGATTTAAAACACACATGTAAAATGTAAGTTCCGTAAATAAAACTGTAATTTATCAAATATATTGTTTTCTGACACAAAAAAAAAAAAAAATGAGGAAAAAACCAGGGTGTTAGGTTTTTTTTTCATGTTTTTTTTTTTTTCACAAATCTGGAAAAAAAATTCAATTTGCAACACAAGTGATGACGCTTTTGCTCTTGAATATAATATAATGAAAGTTTATACCATATAACGAAAAAAAGAAAGGATCCAAACAACGGATTTTCAATTATAGACTTTGCCGTGCTTGACATATCATTGAAAATGTTTTCGGCGTTATGTCTGCCGTTTTTAGAGTTTTAAGAAAAGTGATGTTGTCAGAAAAAGCTACAACCGTGGTTTTAACATGCGTTTATATGCATAATGTTTTTGAAAAAAAAAATCAAACATTCTAGAAATATATACAGTCCTCATAGTACATTCGATGAGGATAAAGAAGGAGAAGTAATTCCTGGAACTTGGCGACTTGAAATAGAAAATAACAATTCACAGTCTTTTCGTCCAATACCCAGGATCGGACAGAAAAGCGCTGCCAGTTGTGAACCAATAAGAAATGAATTTGCTGAATATTTTATGGAAGAAGGTAGTGTAAGTTGGCAGAATATATATGGATGAAATATAATTGTTACATAACATTTTAGATATGACACTTATAGAAAACTGATTAAAAAATAAATGTTTGGCTTGCCTCAGTATTTTCTGTTTCCCTTGGCACAAATTTATCCAGCAAAAATAACATGCCCTTGAAAGCAAACCACGTCGATTTAAATATGACACCAACTGCAGAATTGTTTTAAATGAATTTTCTTGTTTTTGCCGTTCACGTCTGAAGGATCCCAACAGAGATTCCATTTTCTTTTTCGCCTCTTTTAGTCACACTTCACAATATCACCAATTTCATTCCAGGCATCATATTTCCTAACTTTATTTTTATAATCATTATGACTAAGGTTCCATAAGCACTCAAGTTGTCTATATAACTCTATTAATTTTAAGAAATCCGAGTTAGACCACGCCATGTTTTCTACAAAACAACAAAACTGTTCTTGACGTACACACTATAACTAAGCCGAACACGTGTGGTCCGAATTTTGCTTTGATGTACCGCCTCCCGAGCGAAACCGACCGCAAAAGCATGCGGTTGGAAGCGTTCATTCGCCTTCGTTTCGACCATTCCTCCACGGTTTCGACGTACACACCAGAGACACACTGAGTGAACGTATGCGTTCGCTCGCGTGCTGTCGCATGCGTTCGCCTAGTGTGTACCCACCCTTACTAGCAGTAATAAACTTAGCCTGATCCATTTTAGTTTGTTATCATTTCTTATGGGTATGACACTAAAATTCCACCATTTCTGTCTGGGTATTGCTCTTTTAATTTCCGCCACTTCTTAGTGCTTATGAAAAATCGAAACAGAGAGGAAAGAGTAATTAACATATTGTAAAATGGCGGGAACGAGGTTCCCTAAATTTAATTAAAAATGGGATGTTTATTTATTTATAAATCTAGATTCAGAATGTGGTATCAATTACAACACTTTGAAATTAAATAAAAGCATTACTAGCACAAAAACATGTATTTAAAGCAATAAATACATAAGTTTAAAAAAAAAAAATTCTTTCATATACTTTTATTTTCCTCTTCCTAACATGAGTATACTTTATTTATTTTTCCAGTAAGTTAGCAAACACTAGCACAGTGAGAGAGATTGGTTACAAGAAACGGGAAGGAATCATCCAGGCATTAAACTAGAATGATTTCGTGAAGTTATCGAAAAACAGGATGGCCGTAAGGAATTTGAATCATGTCATCCCAAGTACCTAGCCAGAGCGATATCGTTCAACACCTGGCTTGGTTCTTAGAACGCATCCTTAGCTTCACTGTTTGCTGTCATCAAAACCTGGCTTAGTTACTTTCAGCATTTCCTACTATCCTTCTGCTTCTTCATTGCATTGTATTTGTATATATTGTCTCTCGTATTTCATTTCTTTCATTCTGAAAATAGGCTGCAAGAAAAATGCGAAGAAGTAGAAAAGGGACAACAGAATTTTTCCGAAATTAATATATGAAGTATAATCATTTTATGTGCTTATGGGAAACCTCTTTTATGTTCAGAAAATAGAGCTAAACGATGTAAGAAATGCATAAAGCAATTGTGTAATGGAGGTCTGGACAACAAAAGATGGTGTTGATATTCTTGGATTAGGAGAACCTGTCATTAGGACTGGATTTGACAGAGCTTTAAAAGTTTTGAATTCTAATGGGGGAATAGGAATTGAAGAGATTCCTGCTGAATTGCCAAATCCTCAGCAGATGAAGGAATGCGAAGATTATTCAAATTTCTATCGTAAAGTTTGAAACAGGTGAAATTCCAACGGCTTTTAGTAAAAGTATTATCTCCACAGTCCAGAAGAGAGGCTGACAAATACGAAGATTATCACACAACAGATCTAACATCACATACTTCAAAATTACTTTATAGGATACTATACAGAAGAATGGAAAGGCGAATCCGTGTGGAAAGCATGTAAGTTAGTGCGTAAGAGAGATGAAGCATGTCATTGGCCGAATTCCTACAACTGGTTCCGTCGGCGAATCCGTCAGGAAAAAATGTATGTTAGGGCGTTTCCAAACACACCGTCAAAACCGGAGCCGACGCCGACCTTTTCACAGCGAGTGCAGTAGGTTTTTAGCTTTGACGGAAGAAAGATACGTAATTTACGTCATTCAACAAACATTACTATAATTGATTATTATACCTCAGAAGGAAGTACAGAAAATATTTAACTAACACATAGCGCTCGATACTTGTTCTATTGACTTAAAAATAAGAAGAGGATTAGAAAAAAAGTGAAATAAATGAAGTGCACAAATATTTTGCTATATTTTTATTTTATTGAATAATTTTACTCAATTACTAAATCAACAGATTTTTAAAAATATTATGTTATAGGTATTATGACTGCGACTGCAATATATGAATAGGACACAAGAAACTTTCAATTTATTATATTTTTTCTTTTGATTTTTAAGTATCAGGAGCAACGTTTATTGACTTACACGACACCTACAGATTGGGAATAAGCCGTAGTGAAGTAAACTGTAGGCGTGGAAAGAGATGTATATATTTCTGAAAGAAGATTTCAAAATTAAAGGAATAAAAGAACAACTGAAAGTTGAAAAATTATACATTTATTATTAGTAATAACAATAAAGAATAGTTTACACAACTGATTTTGTTACTTTGCCATGGCAACGCGCCCGGGATTCTGACAAAGTATCTTTGGGTTGATATAAAAAATAATAGCACCATAAAACTTTATTAGTGCTTGACTTTACTTAAAATTGTAAATGTGGTTGTGGTGTTTTTGGTGGTATCCATGGCAAATTAACAAAATAATTGGTGTAAACTGTTCTGCCTTGTTATTACTAATAACAACTTTCAGTTGTTCTTTTTTATTTTCACTTCGAAATCTTATTTCAAAAATGTATATTAGTATATATCTCTTTCCGTCGGTTTTTCTACTCCATCTTTGAAATAGTCGGCTGTTTTATCCCACAAATACGGTCGAATCTCCACCAATTCAGTTAATGTCACAGTATCGTGTTACAAAACTACGACGAAAATTGTTGTGACTGAGATTAGATCGTATAAATACCTCCGTCAGCGGTACCAGTGTGTGAAATCAATGGACCGCCGATCCTACAGATTTGGAGACTAGAAAACTGTAGGCGTGGAAGGATATATACATATATTTGAAGTAGATTTCAAAGTAAAAGGAAAAAAAGAACAACTGAAACTTGATAAATTATGCATTTATTATTAGTAATAACAATACAGAATATTTTAGACAATTTATTTTGTTAATTTGCCAAGGCAACGCGCCCGCGGTTCTGATAAAGTATCTTTGGGCTGATATCAAAAATAATAAACAACCATATTTTACTTATGCTTTACTTGACTTAAAATTCTGAATGTGGCAATGCTATTTATTGTGATATCAACTTAAAGATACTTTATCAGTATCGAAGGAGCATTGCCATAGCAAATTTACAAAATAAATCGTGTAAACTATTCTGCATTGTTATTACTAATAATAAAAACATAACTTTATCATATTTCAGTTGTTCTTATCTTCTTTTCACTCCGAAATCTTATTTTAAAAATGTATATATCTCTTTCCACGCATTCAGTTTTTCTACTCCGTCTTTGAAATAGTCGGCCGTTTTATCCCACAAATACGGTTTAAATTCCACTAATTCAATTAATGTCACAGTATCATGGTACAACAATACTAGGAAAATGGTTGTTAACGGCATAAGTGTGCGTAAGAAACAATTAAATCAAACGGCCGGTGATCGTGCCGGTCCCATTGTCGAGGTCACCGCCGGCTGCATTCGCCGGAGCCGACCGGACCGGCGAATCTGCCGGACCGAACTATGTGTGAAAGCTCTCATATGATTACATTGCATCCGGCACCGGTTTTGGCGGTGTGTGTGAAAACGCCCTTAGTGTTTAAAGGGGACGACGAAACCTTATCAGAAGTCCTTACAGCCGGTCTAGTCAAGTTCCTTATTGTTGCTCCAGTCAGTTCAGTGTGGAGTTAGGTTCAGAACAGTTTGGGTTTAGGAAAAAGCGGCAATAGAAGCGATTCTGGCTTAAGGATTTTATCCCTATTATAATAATTAAGTCTTAAGATTAACCCTTTTATTTCCAACACATGTTTCTCCAATCGTTCTTATGATCTTTTTCAACATTTCATACATTTGTAGAGATAGAATGTAATACAAATTAATTAAAACGTAACTATCATAAAATAAAAGCCAGTTTAGAGTCTCGTGTCCAAATAAATATATGTTAACTGTTTTCATGTAGCTATGCGTGTTTGACCATAAACACAGGAGGAAGTATGCAATCCGGGAAGTAATCGATTTGCAGGAAGAATTGTTTGGTTGGCATAGCGACCATGGCGTCAAGTCTGGCAGAAGGCAGGAAGTTGGCCAGTAGCAACAGCATTATCTATGGCAGGTAAAATGAGCACTTTTATACGGTACAATACAGTACAGTCATTTCCCATTGATGTCAGTATATATGCACGTAAAGTAATGGAAATAGAGCTCAGATTAGATTTTAGGTTCTGGGCTACCTTATATAGGTGAAAATACATAAACATAAGATAGAAGAGTCTAACTTTGAGAGATATGGAAAGGAGAGAATTTAAATGAAAATAATTACACAACACAATAAGATATAGCGTCAAAGAATAAATCGTATGTACATTAATTATAACAATTGCAATTATAAAAAATGCTTGTCCTCATTTGATAACCATTACACCTTAAAATTTATTTCCATAATCGTTATACTTCGATTAATTAAAATTTAATGCAGTATTATCAAGACATAAATTTATTAAACTCTTGGAGCTATTGTCACTTTGATTTAGACTACGAATTTATATAAATGGTTAAAATTCAATGATAATTTCACCATTTATTCCACAAGTAAGACGGAGTCTTGTTGACGCTACCATCTGTTCGTCTTCATCAGGCCACTAACTCGAAAAAGAATAAAATAAATAAGTTGCAGGCTTCAAATTTGCACATATTACGTGTTGCGCTGAATCAAAACCAAATGTGGTAATTAAATTTTTATAAAATTATATCCTGGTGCGTGGCATACAGCTAAAGTCGGCCAATTTTTACACGCTTTATATTAACTTGACTTGTATGTATGTATGTATGTATGTATGTATGAATGTAACGGAATTTTACAACTCCATTTTGACCCACTTCCCGATGTCCGAGCTGTTTGAAATTTGGCACACATATTAAGAACCGGTGACAATACAATAATTTCATAGCAGGATATTGCTATGCTCATTACTTTGACAGTAACAACAGAAAAATGGTTGAATGTCGTGGAATTTTGCAATATAATTTTAACCCAATTCCAGATGTCCGAGTTGTTTGAAATTTTGCTCATGTATTGATAAAAAATTACAATACAATAATTTCATAGCTATGTCTTGATATTCTGATTACGTTGACAGTAAAAACATAAAAATTTTGCACACGTTTTAAGAACTGTTGACAATACAGTAGTCTCTTAGCAACGTCCTTCTATTCTCGTTACTCTGACGGTAACAATATAAAAATGGTTGCCATGTAATGGAATCTTTCATTTCAGTGTTTACCCGCTTCCTGACGTCAGAATCGTTTTAAATTTTGCACACTTATTAAGAACCGATAAAAATTCAATAATTTTACTCTCACCACGTTGTCAGTGTACCTATACTTGATGGGATTACTGAGTTAGGCAAATGCAGCCACGACATAAGTGCACAGGTGCGATTTGAGAAATCTTCGTCATTAGGCGGCCACACCCTTCGGAGATTTCCCACCCAATATAGCCATCATCATCATCATCATTCTCCAGTTTCCCGGGTGTGATTTACGAGCCTTGGTTGCTGTAGACTATCGTCTTCTGCTGTCTCCTATCCAGAAAGGTTTCTCTGTCTGAAGTCGCTTAACGTGATGTTGAATAGTAAGTATTCGAAATATTACTTCGTGCTATTATAGAAAAGTAGCCTTCCTCGTTTACCGTGCTATTGGATCTCTTGTTGAGTTGACCATTTAATTGTATTTTACTCGTGGGAATAATAATTAATAATGAAACTACAACTCAAGGAAAAAGAGAGATTGGCGAAGAAAAGCCAACAGTAAGAAACATACTTTTTAAACTATCTGAACTAAAAAGTTGAAAATAAAATTGTAGTTTAAAAAACTAAAATCACGCTTTCGTAGTAATGTGAACTAAAAGGTTAAAAATAATATTTAAATATAAACATATTGTTTAACAGTGATAGGACGTCCCACAATTCAGGATAAATTAATTTTTTTGAATAAGCTTAAAGTATAAAGTCATTGATTACAAAATTAACTTTAATGTTAAAAAAGCGTGGGGTGCGCTCTACATAACTTTTGACAATGACTCTGTCTTTACAAACAGCCAACGGCAAAAAATATAAGACAACTGAAATAGCACCCCATGCTTTTTTACATTAAAGTTAATTTTGTAATCAGTGACTTTAAGCTTATTCAAAAAAAAAATTAATTTATCCTGAATTGTGGGACGTCCTATCACTGTTAAACAATATGTTTATATTTAAATATTATTTTTAACCTTTTAGTTCACATTACTACGAAAGCGTGATTTTAGTTTTTTAAACTACAATTTTTTTTTCATACTCTAGCTTTTGAAGTACTGATGCGTTAGATTCGTCAAGAAGATAACTGCAATGTTTTGTTTAATTTTTTTACTATAAAATAGTGGCCTCAAAGTTATTAACCAGGACTATGCCAAAACGCTGTTACCTAGAAACTTGCATTTCTTCCCTAATACCAATAAAATTATGTATTTAAATAAAAAATGATAGCTCTATAATCGTAGGCTTCCGCGGCCAGATTCAGTTGGTTCTTGGCTGTCCGGGTGGCGCCGCGTCATGTTCATGGTAACCGACGTTTCGACCCTCATTCTGGGGTCTTCTTCCAGGGCAAAACTGCTCCACCCGGACAGCCAAGAATCAAATGATAGCTCTGTTTACTTCTGACATCTGTTTTTATAAGTATCGAATAAAAGATTTTATTTTTCTGTTATGTCACCGAATAATAGCACACTTCTTCTTCTTCTTCCTAGCACTTATTCTGGATGGCAGGATCTACTTTACTGGAATTCTTCTTTCATTTAAGCCGATTTGACATTCAAAAGTCACATGTTCTCCAGCTAGGTATCCAGCCAGCCCTTCCTGGGCCGCCGGCCCTCAGGACTGCGGTTGAATGAATGAACAGTTGGTGCGCAGCACATGGTCATACCATTGCAAATAATCCTCTTGCATTTTCTCAGGGAGTCAAACCACACCAAATGCCTCAACGTTGTCTTTTTATTTTATTTTGTTATTTATGGCTTTACGCTTTGTCGACGTCGAGGTCATTAGAGGCGGGATGGGATTGAGGACAAGGAACGGGAAGGAATTCGGCTATGTCCTTTTGAAGCAAGCATTCCGGCATTCCCCTGGAGTGATTTGGGGAAACCATTGAAAACCTAAATCTATTATATAGGAACGAAGTCTTTATCGGCGTTGAGAATGGATGTAGTCTCCGGAGAAGACTACATCCAACCTAAATCTGGTTGCCCAGATGGGGATTCGAACCGGCATCCTCCCGAATGCGAGATCAAATCGTTACCGCTCACCCATCAAGCTCGGTGTCGTTGTCATTCCTAATACGGTCCAATCTTGTAAGTCTCTGTGACCAACAAGTCATCTTCAGTTCGAAGATATGCAGCTGTTTTTCATGTCTATTCGTGATTTGCCAACATTCAGTTCCATACAGTACCCTTGGTCGAGCGATGGATCTGCGAATATTTGATTTAGGTAGAGTGACACCACCCTGTCGAAAAGGACTCCTGGTCTGATGACACTTCATCCAGGCTATGTTGACTCTGATTCGGACGTCTGGGAGCGTCTGACCATCCAAACAAATTAGTGTTCCGAAGTATTTTAACTCAGATGACTTATGAAGTTTTACGCCACCAATGTTAACAGACTCATCACTTGGAGCTCCACACATCATGGTCTTCTTTAGGTTAAGTCGCAGGTCGTGTTTGTCGAGGGAAGTTTTACAACGTTGGATTTGTAGTTGCTATTCCTGACGAGACTCGCAGGTGACCATGATATCGTCAGCATAGATCAATGACTAGAGGTGTGGAGTGAGTAGCAACAATAGTATCGGCACAGAGGATAACAGGAGCGAGAACAAAGCCGATCGTTGATGAACTCCAACTCTGATGGGACAAGTTGGGCAATTTCCTGCAGCACATCGGACGTAGCTGCTAACGTTTCGATACAGAAGCTGGAACCATTTAGTATACTTCTGGTTTCTCAGTCCGTAACAGTTTAGATCACGAGGTACCCTACCAAGACCATTTCATGATCCAAAAAAGCTATATGGAGAGGTTTTCACCTTTCAACACGCCTTTCGTTAGGGATAACAGCGAATTATTTTAAAGAGTTCATATTGATAAAAAAAATTTACTACCAGAATGTTGATTAATATAAATACATTAAGGAGCCAAAATTGGTACACCTGCGTAATTTCGTGTAGGGTCCCCCGCGAGAATGCAGAAGTGCCGCAAATCGGCGTGGCATGGACTCGACTTATGTCTGAAGTAGTGCTGGAGAGAATTGACTACATGCATCGTGCAGGGCTGTCCATAAATCCGTAAGAGTACGAGGGGGTGGAGATCTCTTCTGAAGGGCACATTGGAAGGTATCACAGATATGCTCAATAATGTTCATGTCTGGGGAGTTTGGTGACCAGCGGAGGTGTTTAAACTCAGAACAGTCTTACTGGAGCCACTCTGTAGCAATTCTGGACGTGTGGGATGTCGCATTGTCGTGTTGTAATTGCCTAAGTCCGTCAGAAAGCACAATGGACATTAATGGATGCAGGTGATCTGCCAGGATACGTACGTACGTGTCACCTGTCAGAGTCGTATCTAGACATATCAGGGGTCCCATGTCACTCCAACTGCACACGCCCCACACCATTATAGAGCCTCCATCAGCTTGAACAGTCTTGTGCTGACATGGAGAGTCCACTAATTTATGAGGTTGTCTCCATACCCGTACACGTCCATCCGCTCGATACAATTGGAAAGGAGACTCGTCAGACCAGGCAACATGTTTCCAATCATCAATCAACAGACCAATGTCAGTGTTGACGAGCCCAGGCCAGGTTTAAAGCTTTGTGTAGTGTACTCGGCAAGGGTACACGAGTAGGCCTTCGGCTCCGGAAGCCCATATCGATGATGTTTCGTTGAATTGTTCGCACGCTGACACTTGTTGATGGCACAGCACTGAAATTCGAAGCAATTTGCGGAAGGGTTGCACTTCTGTCACGTTGAACTATTCTCTTCAGTCGTCGTTGGTCCCGTTCTTGCAGGATCTTCTCCCGGTCGCAGCGATGTAAGAGATTTGATGTTTAACCGGATTCCCGATATTCAAGGTGCACTCGTGAAATGGTCGTACTGGTAAATCCCCACCTCATCGCTACCTCGGAGATGCTGTGTCCCATCTCTCGGTCGCCGACTATAACACCACGTTCAAACTCACTTAAAACGTGATAACCTGCCATTGTAGCAGCAGTAACGGTCTAACACGTGCGCCAGATACCTGTTGTCTTATAACGGTGTTGCCAACCGCAGCGTGATACTCTGAGTGTTTACATATCTCTGTGTTTGCATACGCATGCCTATAACAGTTTCTTTGGCTCTTCAGTGTATATGGCGCAGCAGTCATATAATTAGGTGTCTTCAGAATACGTGTGGCGTGAAATAGGAGCGGTCGTCCCTATGCCTTTCACGAAACTGTATTGATTTGGGGCAATCTTAACTATGCTCCGAAGACGCTTAGTAATTAGGCGAATCCATCGACAATTGGAGCAATCTAGCATATCTCCTTTCGTTTGCCAAGGGGTTTTGTGACACTAGTGAGCCAAGTACGAGAAGTTTCACGTTGGTCTATGACCTTGTTGATGAGATCTGCCAGTAACTGAGCTACCTGTGATCCAAGCATCTTCCATATCTCCAATGGAATATCATCCGGTCCATTTACCTTTCTATTTTCTTCTTGGCACTCTCCACTTTAACAGTCGTGATGGCTGGAGCTGGGCCATTCACAGGATCTGCAGGAGGCATTGGCGGATGTAGAAATTATTTTTTGCTGCTGGGGACCTCAGTCGATTTCTGTAGAAGTTTCTGGTTTCCATCCTTAATGATCATAACATGCTCAACATCCTGAGTGGAACGGTGACGACTCTTCGCTAGTCGGTAGATGTTTTTTTGATCCTTCTACAATATTTAGCTCATTGCAAATGTTCATTTTTTTTCCTACTTCCTGCTCAGTCACTGACTTCAGTGATATAAATTTCTGCCGATCGGAATCAAGTCCCGATTTGAGCCAGTTTTGCAGGCTATCTTCTTTGTCTTGATGGCATCTTACACCTGATCACTCCACCAAAAAGACTATTTGATTCAAAGTGTTCATGATTAAAGTGCATTGCATGCCAATAGGTTTAATAGGTACCATCTGCTAGCTAATAGAAGTAAAGGCAATGGGTTCTCACAGCTTTCAAGACGTATTCCCGAGGCACTAGAGTGGACGTGCCGTGGTTAGCGACACGGTCCCGCTCTTTTTCATTTACCTTCCCGCGGAAATTCTCCCTATGGTACTCATTTTATAGCAGGCTGAGTGGGCCTGGGGGCCCGTTTCAGACGTTCGGCTTCGAGAAAAACCCTCGGCTTCGTCCGGACCGTAGTCACATGCTCTACCGCCTGCGCTACGCTACGCAGCCGCCCATGCTAGCTAATAACAAAAATAAAATTCCAAGCGAATGAACGTGCTTTTGGCGCCGTGTGGAGATACGATTGGTGATATAAATCGTGGAACTGGTAAATTCACGTATCACCCTTGTTGTACTTATAATATTCTATAATGTGAATTAATATTTATTATTAGTCATACATTGTCATACATATTTATTATTAGTCATACGTTGTACATCCACTAATTTAATCTACTTTGTTTATTACATACACAAATTATTACTTGGTACTTACCTTCACCAATTTTTTTTTTATCTTTTTTCTGTAATATTTATTGGAATGTATGTTAAACTTTGATACACCTTGCCCCTTGGCTAGTAACAACTAAATCGAGGATGTCATTGTGAATACATTTCATGCAATCTTGCATTATTTCACTTCATACTAACTTCTCCAAGAAATTTCGTTAGATACACTGAAGACGATCCATCTATGACCCTGGCCTGCCTAGATAAAATTTTAGTTGAGTGGGATACTTGGTGTGTCTATTCTGCAATGGTGATTTTCTGCGGGTATTTTAGAAATACATGGCTACCACCTTTGTAGCAAGCAGGCTTTTCTCATAGAGTTCTATTTTATTTCTTCTTTTTTTTAACAAGTGTAACGTTATGTCGAAAGTTCTGATTATTATTGCGCCACGCAACATCCGTCTGAGTTAAAGAGTATTAAACCCTAAAAGCACAAGATTCAACTCGCTTTTAGGCTGTTGTTTCACGGTAATGAGCTATTGATTTCTCTACACCTGACAGATCGCTCTGGCGGCTCAGAGGTTAAGGTGTCTTGAGATCGAAAGGTCCCAGATTCGAATCCCGTGCTCGGCTAGGATTTTTGAAGGCCCTTAGCTCGACCTTCATCTCTGGTACAGCTTGCTGTGTAATGTGAAGTACGCCAGAATGCTTCCGTAGTTTGGATTCCACGTTAAATTGTAGGTCCCCTATACCCGGTAGGATTACCGGGTTAAGGTAAGGCGGATATGACAGGGATGGATTGCGTAGCCAATAGCAACTATATGACGACCAAATGAGCTATCTATAACTAAACTTACGTCAGTAGTAAATAAGCTATATGGAGATCGATTTTCAGTGAGACTACGGATTTTACAAGCAACAGGAAATTCGCCAATTTTTGGTTCATATCTAGTCTCGGACAGTAACAAAACAAAGAAATCATTTTGCTACGCATTGGTAGGAAATCGTGGAATAGGAAGAGTGTGGGTGAAAGTTTGCCAGTCAAATGTTATTCTTACGATTAGTTTTTCATTGCGCCTGTTCTATACTTGTCGAACTTCCAAGACCATCTGTTTGTCCTCAAATTAAACTCAGTTTTTTTAGTAAAATTGCCTGATACAGTGTCGCCATTGAGGACTGACGTTTATTTCTTCCCGTTGCTTCTTTTCACGTAGACATTTAACATTTCATAGCGTATTCTCGTTGCAATGGTTTAAAGAAGTTATTTTTCCACCACTTGAACTATTCTATTAACATTATGTCATTTCGGTATCTTAAGATTCCGTTATACACTGATATGCCAAAAGTCATCTGATATCACCCTAATTACGTGGGGGTACAGCAACGCGACGTGATATTGACTCAGCTAATCCACGGATGCCCCAAGGAGGACACAAAATTACGCTTAAATGTGATTACTACTTTCGTTCATAAATAAAAAGCAGCTACAAAGGCTCTTTGACATGAATATCGGTTAGAGCTGTATATCGAAATTTTTCACAAGCCACGTCATATCGTGTAGATACTATTCAACCTTCTGACCATTGCGTCATTGTCCCTGCTTTTCCTTCTACCGCCAGAAGGAAATCATTTGCTACATGCGGATTGTGTTACAAGCCGATTATAAAACATATGTTCTACGTAACACCATTCTACATTGTTCCCTACAAAGTTTTTCTGAATTTAAGTCGTCCATGAGTTAAGCTGTTGAACTCAAGCAGTTACGACTCTGGTCTCGCATTCCGGAGAACTAGGGTTCAAATCCCCCTCGAGCCATCCAGATTTCGATTTTCCATAGTTTTCCGAAATCACTCTAGACAGGGAAGGGCTCCTACAAAAATGACCATCGCCGAATTTCTTCCCGTTCCTTGCTTCACATCCTCTCCCATCTCTGATTACCTCGTTATCGATGAGACACCTAAAACCCGAAGGAAATAAAAAAGTTCCAGACACTGATTTCTAATTTCAGCAGCGTTGTTTCATCATTCTTTGCTAACTGCGATTAAAACACAGAGTTTGGTAAATCTGGCTGTAAATAGGAATTCTCAAATCGTATACAGGATTTATTTTAGTTCTGAAGAATATCTTTCATAACTGAAAAAAAAATCGGAAAATGCTTATTTGATACTCATGCGGCGAGCCTGGAAAGTAAGAACCGATTGTGTATAGACACAGAGTATGCCTTCAGTTGGTTACTAAATGTCTGCTGCAACTATTTTGTGAATTATATTGGTCTAAAAACGTTTCTCGCTTTGCTGTGTTAATCTGAAATGATATTAAAATAAAAAGTCCGCGCAGTGTGAAGTTCCGTCCGTTATTAAGATATTTTCACGCAAAAAACTCATCTGCAACAGAATATTACAGAAAAACTTGCTTAAGGTGTACAGTTCGTACTGTGAAACTTTCAAGAAGTTCTGCGGGTAAAATCAAAACCGACGGTATGAGCTATTGACTTCTGGAGTTTTGTCTCTTGCTCGACACACTGCCGTCCGCATCAGAGCATTAATTGGTTGGGAAAGTTTTTAACATCCACTATAACCCCGACCTAGTTCCAATGATTCTCAACTTAGAGATTTTTAGTAGGTCGGAGTCCGGAAAGAGATCAGAAAAAAAAAAGACGTGCAGGATTGGCTGGATGGGTTGACTGCGTGTTTCTTTGACGAGGGAATAAAATTATTGGTGTCACGATACGACAAATGTTTCAATAAAAATGGTGACTGTGTGTAAATGTATTATAACAGATGTGGTAAAACTCAGCAATAAATATAAAAAAATCGTTCTAATTAAAAAAAATTATCGGATCTTACTTTCTGGATGCAATGATATTATGATTACATTGCTGTCGTCAAGCTTCCATACAAACACACGGCACAACATTCAAATTACAAAGTGACGAAACATGAATAATATTGAATTATTTTTCTTGATTAACATTTGGAGGATTCGTACAAATAAATAAGCTTGTACGTTCAATTATGTGTATATACCAGACCAGATATTTCATATAGTTTTATTAGTAGTCTACCTACCTACTCATGATCTTACCTCAGGTTAACCTTGACCTTAGTTTTAAAAAAATCCAATCTTATACAAAATAATTTTGATTGAAAGTTCCTACCAAATGCAATTAGTTTCATGTTTCTCCAGATTTTTCAGCCATAATTCTGGAAAGTTATAGATGGAAGGTTGGGGGAATTTCTATCAACATTGGAAGCTCGTTATCAAGCGCAAGTCATAAGAAAATTACGTGTTTTAAAAACCTTTTCGTGGTAATCGTTAAAAAAAATCAATGCTGTTTATATATATTCTAGCTGGTGCCCACGACTTCTTTAGTTTTTGTAAAGAATTTTGATTGACAGCTACCGACATGTAACCAACATAACACACGATGGGAGACTCGAGGCTAATACCACACACAAACGCCAATGATCTGCTAAGGGTATTTATGGCTGCAATGTGAAATATTGGGACACCCATGTCTTTGGTAGAAATATGAAAATGCCCTCCGTCGACCAATTTCCAATTTAAACCATCATAGCTACCGATATCACACCACCTTGGTGCACATTGGGAGACTTGAGATTAATGCCACACACAATCACCAGTGATCTGTGCTATGTAGTTGTGACAGCAAAGTGAAATATACGGGCACATATGTCTTTGGTCGAAATAGGAAAATAACGTTGATCGACCAATTTCAACCACCATATCTCCCACATCCCCACAGCCATCGTAATTCGGCCAACGTTGTGCACGATATGAAACTCCATGCAACTACCTCATACAAACCCCAGTTATCTGTGCTAGGTAGTGGTGGTTTAAAAGTGAAACATAGACACACACGTCTATTTTTATACATATATATAAGTTTAGTATTTGCTAAAGGATCTGTTTTGCGTCCAATAAAATACATATTCCTGCGAAATTTCATCACAAACGATGCAAAGGTGGTGGACTTAAGTAACTATGACATACAGATGGACGAATGGTCGCACATGACGAAATTACAAGGCCTCGTATCCATTTGAGCACGCTCAGGTGAAAGAGACGTTCAGTCCTTTGAGCGCGTTGGTGTGAGCGTGCTCAAGAAAGAGGAAATTTTTGTTGAACGAGCCTGGTGTCCAATAACTACAGTGCTCATTAAACGACTTGTGCGTGTGGCAGCTACGGCCTTTATTATTATCCATACGATGTGAATGAAGAAAAGCAAAGTACCAAGGTGCTGGATTAGAGAAAGTTATCGTCAGCGAAGAAATTATCTTAATAATTTAATTCCAGAATTGGATTTTGAAGGAGATAATGATCCTTTTCAAAACTTTATGAGAATGTCAAGGATCAGTTTTGTATATTTCCTGAGTTTAGTTGAACCTCATATTAAAAAGCACTGTACGCCTATGTGTGAAGCGATCCCGACAGGAAATAAATTATTGATAGGGCCTAACTTGAAGATTCCTGCCTTCGGGATAGTCCTACACAAATCTGTAGTATATGTTCAAAGTACCTAAACAAAGCAGCAGCCATTTTGTACCATTAGCCTGTGATGATATTTTTCAGTCGTTTCAAAATTATATTTAGGTTAGTACCTATTTACCATTTTTATAGGCTTTTATTACCAGTATATATTCAAAGATTGTTTCTTATTTTTTTACGTCATCAATACCATGGTTTAATACCTCGCTGATTTCACGTCATACATTTCCTCATTTACTTCGATTATAAATACCGTTCGCATGAGCTATTCCAAAATACCTTCTTTGATGCCCACCGATTACAATGAGGGATACTTTTAAGTTTAGGTGTTAACAGAAGCGTTTGCACTAACCTCTTGCAATTTTTCCGTATATTTGAGAGGTTTTAATCTGTCTTTGTACGCAGACTGACTCAGCAGTCGACGGAGAAACTGCGCGTGACTTTCTGTACGGACCTGGACAAGTCAGTGCTGGTGAGCAACTTCGAGAAGCGAGGCTGGAGTCAAGTGGGGCCCGACGACGACTGGAACTTCTACTGGTGAGTCACACACAATCCTTTCCCAGTTCTACGTCAGAAACCAGTCGTCCTGATAGAAGGCACTTCCATTACCATCCAATCGTATGATTATAATAGGATCGTTTGTTACTTTTTTTGTTGGTTGAAGCAATCATGAATCACTCCTAGCTTTCTTGGATTTAATGTTATTAAATGCAAATACATTAAGACTGCCATCGAAGTTATAATTTAGTGCGAAATCCGGTGGAATAAAGACTTTTTCACGCGCTCTTATTGGAGGTGAATTGCAAACTAATTCCAGAAATAAGTATTGTATAAATAATTTCACGCTTAAGTTATCATAGAATCAAACTGTTATACAAAATTAGATGATTTTAGCAGGCGTCATGTTTATAAAATTCCACTTAATTTGCCGTTTTAAGGCTGCGTCAATAGAGTTGCTACTGCCAAAGTTTCGACACCAAACATGGGACTTTCATGAGGGTTATTTCTGGCAGGTGAACGACGAAGTGGTGTAACCAGCCATCAGCAGGGGATATATGAGCTTGATTAAGGTCTCAGGTTTGGGTGCCGAACGTTGGCAGTAGCAACAACATTGAAGCAGCACTAAGCTCGCAAAGTAAGTTGCATTTTAAACGGATCTAGATTCCACTTTTCGCTAGTGCTATTCTGCTTTTAATATCTTTTCTGCTAATTTTACTTCCTAAGTAGCAAAATTCATTTACTTCTCCTATTTTTTAACTGCTTAACGTCTCTTAACAGCGAGGTCTTTAGAGACGGGAAAGGATGGGGGGCAAGGAATGGGAAGGAATTCGGCCATGGTATTTTGAAGGAAGCATCCCGGCATTCACCTGGAGTGATTTGGGGAAATCATGGAAAATCCAAATCTGGGTGCCCGGACGGGGATTTGAACCGCCGTCCTCCCGAATGCAAGGTCATAATGCTAACCGTTACACCACCACACTCGGTACTTCTCCTATCGTATCTGATCATATTTTTATATTTAATCCAGTATTATTGCTATAATTTCTATTGCATTTCATAACTTTCGTCTTGCTTTGGTTTATATTTAATCCAAAATCTTCCTTCAATATTTTATTCTTAAAATACAGCAACTTCTTAATATGCTCAGTCTCTTCTGCTAACAGGACAATGCCATCAGCAAATCGTAACATACTGATTTTTTTTCTCCGTGAACACTTATGCCACATTCAATTTTTTATTTTTTTATTTTTTACTTCCTTTATTGCTTCCTCTACATACAAATTGAATATTAATGGAGACAGATTATAACCTCGTCTCACACCGCTTTTTAACTGATGCATGTATGTCATGATTCTCTACTTTCATTATAGCCATTTGATTCTTGAATAAGTTATAAAGTATTCTTCTACCTTGATATTTTACACCTGACTTCTTTAATGTGTTAAACATCTTGTCCCTCCTAATATTATCAAGAGCTTTCATGAAAAACTGAAGTCTTCTAGTTTCAGATATTAAATATTGATTTAAGACCCAGAAAGATGTTATGTTTTTTTTGGAAATGAAGCTGGACACTTGCCACCTTTTGTGTACTTCTTAATTGTGATTTTTATCGATTTATCAAAATTAAAGAATTGTTAGTAATATTAGTTTTAATCGTGGTCCAGGCCGTATGTATCGCGATAAACGGGAGACTATTCTAGATTGGCGTCCATACCAAAAACACGTTAAGTGGCTTGTAGCATTTTTAATAAAGGCGACTCTTGATAAAAGGATGTTAATTTTTTTTTTTTTACTTATGGCTTTACGCCTCGTCGACGGCTAAGGTCATTAGAGGCGAGATGGGATTGGGGACGAGGAACTAGAAATCTAGATGCCCGGATGGGATTCGAACCCGCGTCCTCCCGAATGCGAGGCCAGAACCTAAACCCTTCACCCACCACGCTCGGTTTGATAAAAGGAGACTTCTGTGCCAAACGAGGCCGTACTGTGGAAAAGATACCCAGGGCCGGCGTTAGGGATGGGTAAGCGGGTCAAAAGTACCCGGGCCCGCCGGCTGATGGGGGGCCCCCATCACCGACTGTAGGGGCCCTCAGGCCATGAAGCCAAGAATCCGCCCATTGTCGGCCGGCCAGTTTGTAGAGCTAAAAAAAAGGTCACCCATTTTACCCCGGGCCCAAAATTCCTAGCGCCGGCCCTGAAGATACCCCCGACGCGGAACGCTTGAAAGTAGATAACGCCTGCGGCAGCCCCTGATGACTGAAAGCAACGGAACCGTTACCTATAAAGCGGCAGCGACCCGCGTTCTCAGAAAAGGTAATAAAAATACAATACAATCTAACATAAGTTGATTACCTTCGTATCACTTAATATAACACATTTATTTTTACATAAGCCTTCAAAAAATACAAGCTTCTTCGCATGGTGTAATTGCAATATACCACGTGGTTTATTCATTTAGTAGTTATATTGTATTAGTGTTTCTACCGGATACAGCAAAAAGTAAAAATTCTGATAGTTCTCACTATTCATATTATTCTTACTTCCATAAAAATTTAATTGTTGTATCTGCATAGAGACTCAATTTTTGGTTAGATATGAAATGGACTTCAAATAGAACTCGAACTTTACTCTGGTTTGTAGGCACGTTCATAAAAATATTCTTTCATTGACATCTATCGTTTCTTTATCTGTATCGTTGTTAAATTCAATATTAACAATTTTCATAATTATTTTGTTGAATAACACAAATTAATAAATAATTCACAAAATTAACATCATACATTCATATACATAGAAGTGTGAATTTTTAATAATATTCGCACATATTTTTAAGATAATGCAATTAAAAAGTAGCCAAAATGAGTTCTTGCAACGTGATTGCCTTGTCTGGGTGTTAACCCTGCACCTGGTATAGAGCTATTTAAGTATCCTGCGAATGAGTCTCTCACCGGAAACCCATCAAAATGTGCGTAACCGTCATCCTCTGCTACGGCCTAAAACAGACGAAGTGACATCGCGCCGCGCGCGCTCGAGGTGACGGCCGCCCCAACTGTTCACACGAAACGCAGCCGCCTCCTCGACAAGGGTTACCGACATTTTTTCGGCTATTTATAGTTCTTTTTAGAATAAACTGTAAAAAATATAGTATACTTCAAAAAATATAGTATTTTATGGAAAAAGTAAGAAAGGAACAAAAAAGTTATGTTTTTAGTTATTTATTTTTATAAAAACTTTATTTTACACTTCTTGCACCATTTAACAATTTTTTTCTCTGTATTAAAAATGTAATATTCTTTATCGCATTAATTTTTTAAGCTAATTTTTTTACTCGCACTGATTCTCTCTTCTCGCCATTTCAAATTCAAAATTGAAAATATCTTTTCATTGAGCGCCTGACGCGCTACAGGAAATGCCTACTACGCGGCTTAACATCGGGACCAATGCAGGTAGTCGAGCGCAGGTATAACAGTCCCACAAACCGCGCGTGGGTTGTGCGCTTTTGTCACAGTGCGCTTATGTCATACGACCACATGCCAGGACTGCTAAAGAGTCGATCCGTGCTACATGATGCAACACAATAGAAGTCACTAAATTAACGTGGTCCTTATCCCACACGTTGGAGGCATACCAAGCCTCGTATCAGAGGTAGGGTCACCAATTCCTTTCCTCCTAACTTAACCTAATCCGGTAATCCTACCGGGTAAAGGCGACCTACAGGTTTATGTGGAATCCGAACCACGGAAGCGTTCTGGCGTACTTCACATTACACGGCAAGCCGTACAGAGGTGAAGATCGTGTAAACGGCCTTTGAAAATCCTCGCTGAGACAGGGATTCGAACCGTGAACCTTTCGATCTCCAGTCGGATACCTTAATCACTGGGCTACAAGGCCGCTCTAGAAAAATCACTGTCAAACGTTATAGCTGTCGTTTGACAAGTGAATGCTAATGAAACATGACAGCCAACTTCCTACGCATGCGGAAAGGAAACAAAGCTATTCACAATAGCGAGAAACCACTACAATAAGTTGATCGAGAAATCATTACAACCAACGTAAGAAGCAACAAAGGGTCTAGCGGAATAAGACAGTGAAAAGTGCCCCTGGCCCATCCCGTTCATGGGGCATACCAGTTCATAGATCTTGGTTAGCATAGCCTTCGGACCGATTTTTATTTCAATGCCGCCACTCTAGTGGGCGCTACGGGGGTGAATGTGCCATTGGGGCTTAAATGCATAACTCGCGAAGTCAATGCGGGAAAATTCTGCAAAAAATCAGGGATGTGCACATTGCTACAGGAAATATCTAGTATTTTTGTGGAATTTTTTGGCGCAATTTACAATGTTTTATCGCAATTTGTTTATATCGAGTTGCTAGTAAACAAAGTCATTTCCTTGAGTGACAACGTTTAGATTTTTACTGTGGAATCTACGGTTCAGATTTCAGACCTGTCCGAGTGGTGCAACATAGCGAAAAAAGATAAACACTGAATTTGATGCCATGGGGTTGCCTACCACACATGGGCCCTTACGGTGGGTACGCACGTCATAATTATAGTTGTGAGACGGGTGCTGAAATATTATTTTGTGAATTTCTAAGTTGTTTGTATGTCAAATGAAAGGAGCGGCTTATAGGATTAATAAAAGCTACTGAATAATCCACGAAAAAGGAGAACTTAATATATATTTTCAGGCATTTCTTGCTAAGAAAAACTTTTTGCAATGCAAAGCACTCAAAACAAAAATCACAGGGCGTAACAACATTTTTTTCCCCTTAAGTTCAATCTTCGTCGCTATCCGTTTCTATAACAGGATTTGCATGAACGTCGTCAAAAAGCTTGCTTAGAACTTGGGGAGCGTGCACAAACCACGTAGCTCCATTTTGGCCTCCTGTGAACCTCCCCCCCCCCCCGTAGCCCTTCGTGGCTTTTGCCTCTACCCCCCCCCCCCCACGTAACACGTAGTTTTTTTCCCTTTTGATTCCAGAAGACATTTTGTACCGTTTTCTCTTGTCAGACTATTGTAAATTACATACGGAGATAATTAACTGAGGGAAATAAATATTCACATGCTGTTGTGAGTTCTGTTCCTCATTTTAACTGTGAAAAAATGTTATTAAAGGAAAGCTACGTGGTCTGGCTCGGAACCCCCCCTCCCCCCACGTAGCCCAGCGTAGCCTTCCATCCAACCCCTCCCCCCCCCCCCCCCTGGACCGAGCCACGTAGTTTGTGCACGGTCCCTTGAGACGATCGAAAATTTTTGGATAAGTATCGAGCACTTGAAAGGTAATAAATTACCGCAGCTACATGAGAACAGTATCCTACCGTTCTGCTACCGTTAGCGCATTCGCAGTAGTATCGTTTTATACCCGCGTAACCTGTGGAGTTCGGCGAATAATCGATATAGCATCTGTACGTCTTAGCGTTAATATGGCGTGATCGAACTTCGAATTTGGCGATGTTGCCCTTCTCTTTCAAATAGCTGAGATTGATTGTGTTATCATCGTTTAACATTACTGCCAAATATGAAACAGCCTGAGACAATTGCCATGAGCCCATAAATAGAACTTTCAGGTCTTTTTCAGACATTTGCGGAAAATCTATATCTTCAGATGTTACTGCGAAAATGAGCCTGTTTCGTCGGTTCCATCCGTCGCAAAAGTGTTATCTACTTTTTTCTGCCTTTCTATCTGCCCCAAAACTTCATCGAATACATCGTTGTCGGAGCTTCGACGATCAGCAATCAGTCTGTTATGAAATAGTTACAGTCATGGCGGCCATCACACTATGCCAAGCCCTCGTAAACCACTTACGCTCGTCCGTCTTGAGTGCCTACAAGATAGGCAACCCAATGGTATCAAATTCAGTGTTTATCTTTTTTCGCTATGTTGCACCACACGGACAGGTCTGAAATCTGAACCGTAGATATAGTGCCCACAGATGATTCTACAGTAAAAATCTAAACGTTGTCACTCAAGGAAATGACTTTGTTTACTAGCAACTCGATATAAACAGATTGCGATAAAACATTGTAAAACGCGCCAAAAAATTCCACATAAGTACTAGATGTTTCCTGTAGCAATGTGTACGTCCCTGATTTTTTTTCAGAATTTTCCCGCATTGACTTCGCGAGTTATGCGTTTAGGCCCCAATGGCACATTCACCTCCGTAGCGCCCCCTAGAGTGGCGGTATTGAAATAAAAATCGGTCCGAAGGCTATGCTAACCAAGATCCATGAACTGGTATGCCCCATGAACGGGATGGGCCAGGGGCACTTTTCACTGTCTTATTCCGCTAGACCCTTTGTTTGTCACGGTTATCAATACGCTGGACAGAGGGAGTACATAGTGTCGATCACAAAGTCGTCAAATCGGCGCATTTTGTGGGAATACAGTAATGAAATACCAGTGTCAGCTTTATGGTAGTTATGAGATATGCAGCAATTCAAAAAATCATATCATCGACAACGATGAAAAACGAGAACTTCTCAGACTTGTAATGTTTATCCAAGATTTCAAGAGTCTTGGAGTGAAAAGCAATACATTTATGGGCTCTTTAACTTCGTAAAATGAACTGTTGACTTTTGTTGGAGTATCCTCAAACATGTGTGGAAGAGGATCCTTCTAATATGGAAACCGCACCCACCATAGCACTGCAGTAATGTTCCCAATTAACTGTTAAAGTCCTACCTTGGGCCAAATTTCGGCGTAGCACATTACGAAAACAGATTTTAAGTTCAATTTAAAGCCAACTAACGTAATAGATAAAGTGTTTTTCAAATGCATCCTTGATAAAATAAGTGTCGACCAGCTTCATTATCTCTTATCGTGATTAAGAATTTACAATAGAGGCAGCTCACGTCAATTCTGCTACGATTGACGTCATTGCAACAGCTGGTAACAAAACTTTGTAATCTACTAAAACGCAAAGACTGAAGGTTGTGGCCATCTTGAGACCAAGTAACACAGCGGAAACATGCCCAACAATTTACTATAATGCAGTAACAGCAAATTGTTTCCAAAGTTTAGTAAGATATTCAGAAAATATGCAGCTAATTACGATAAACTAGAATCTAAAACCATCAAAAATGCCGTGTTGCTTTACTAAATATAATTGTTATTCAATAAAGCTCATAACCTTGGTATAACGTTTGATAACAAACTCAACTGGACAGAGCACATTGGGCAGGTGGTAGGAAAAGGTTACAAAATCCTTCATTTACTGGAGAGGGTGATGGGAGGATGTACCAGAAAAGTTAGGGAGTTGGGTTACAAAACTTTGGTTAGACCATTGGTTGAATATGGTGATGTAGTTTGGGCCCCACATTTTGTTTATCAAATACAGGAATTGGAAGGTGTGGAAAGAAGAGCAGCTAGATTTGTTTGTGGGAATTATCACAGGACACAGTCAGTATCTGATATGATAAGGGAGCTGGATTGGGAGTCATTGGAGGAAAGGAGGAGGGTGAAGAGAGTGCTGGAAATGTACAGGACATGTGTTGGTGATGGGGTTTGGAGGAATATTGGTCAAAAAATTATCAATAGTGCATGGAGGGGGAAAGGCGACCACGACCACAAGCTTGCGCTCGATTTCATGCATAAGCCAGTGGGCAAAGTTTCTTTTGTTGGTAAGGGATTGGAACGGCTTACCAAGTGTAGTGATGAATAATTTTCCAAAAACGCTTAAGAAATTTAGAATTAAAATTTGTAAATCATAATAGTAAATGGGGGAGAAATTTAACATTCCAATTATAAAAGAAAATTTAAAAAAATATGTATATGAAAAAGGGGTATATGGATGACTGGGAGAATTGCCACTGTAGTGTTAGCTCCATCGCAATTAAAAATTAATAATAATAATAATTGACAAATAGTGTAAGAGTGTGATTTACATATGTTCAAAATGACGTAATGTGTGAACTTTTCTTAGCTTACAGCAGTAGCAGTATCTCCGGATAAAAGTAAAAGAAAAAATATCCATCAAAAGAATATAAATAAATATGTACATATCGCCTTTAATCTTGAATTTGTAGTAACATTTCTGGCCGTTGTTAATCCGGGAAATAATGCCGGGCGTATGTTGTCATAACGTGACAGACATTGTGATCAAATTGGCCTTTTATTAGTATTGATGATAACTAACTGTGGTGTAGCATACGTCCCGGCGTTATTTTCCCTGCTCTCGTACTTTCGCGTTACACGAATTTTCACTTTAAATGCTTTCAGTGTTAGTGGTAACTTGTTTAATATATCCCTCGATGATTTACTCCGTCTGTGACTCCTACTTTTCTCCCCTCGTTACAGCCACAATAGTTAGAACCAGATTTATTATTCTGCAGCGTTAGTGTTTGCTGCGAAACGTGTAACTTGTGTTCTAAACGACATTTTTTTTTAATATATATAGTGTACGTATGAGGCGGAGATGGCGACGGTCCCAGCAATCGCCTCATTGTGGAAAACTGCCTAAAACCGCACTCTGAAAGGCGACTCGTGGGAACCTGGCTCCATTGTACCTCCCCGGTGGCTCCATAACACAAACAGCCACTGGTGGGTTCTCTGATCCCCTTATCTACAAATGAATACTCTCCCACTCCGCAAACCTGAAATCAAATACCAGTTAAGTAGATGTATAACCTGTGTCGGCGCCATCAAAGGGAACTTTAATGCGCATGCGCATTCAAGCCTTAATTGATTTTAATTGAATTGTTAATTGATTTTAATTGATTTGCGTGGGGGCCTTAATTGATTTTAATTGATTTTAATTGAATTGCGTGGGGGCCTTAATTGATTTTAATTGATTTTAATTGAATTGCGGGGAGCCTTAATTGATTTTAATTAATGCTAATTGAATTGCGGGGAGGGGGTCTCACATCTGTAACCTCAGATTGATCTTATTATTTCCTTATGTACAGCGGTCAGCGGACAGTTTTTTCCCCATGTATTCTTATGGAGGATGGAGTGAGCCCACTAATTGAATTGCGGGGAGGGGGTCTCACATCTGTAACCTCAGATTGATCTTATTATTTCCTTATGTACAGCGGTCAGCGGACAGTTTTTTCCCCATGTATTCTTATGGAGGATGGAGTGAGCCCACTTTTTCCCCCATGGCGGGGAGCCTTAATTGATTTTAATTAATGCTAATTGAATTGCGGGGAGGGGGTCTCACATCTGTAACCTCAGATTGATCTTATTATTTCCTTATGTACAGCGGTCAGCGGACAGTTTTTTCCCCATGTATTCTTATGGACCTGTCTTTGCAGACAGTTTGGAGCGGAGGGGAGCCGAGGAACTAGGGGAGTTTAATTGAATGCGGGTTCGTAATTGAATGTGCACAGCTGCGCCACACCCCGGAAGCCCTTAATTATCGCTCCCCTCGCAGCTGCATGATGCGGGTTCGTAATTGAATGTGCACAGCTGCGCCACACCCCGGAAGCCATCAATTATCGCTCCCCTCGCAGCTGCATGATGCGGGTTCGTAATTGAATGTGCACAGCTGCGCCACACTCGAATTATCGCTCCCCTCGCAGCTGCATGATGCGGGTTCGTAATTGAATGAGCACAGCTGCGCCACACCCGAATTATCGCAGGATAACAATAAGCGACTGTGTGACTCATGTCTCCCACTATGACAGCTGCAACCGGAACACCCGGTATATTGACCGCCCATTTATGCGCTTCAGTATTTTTAGATCACAACAAATTAACGATATCTCTAACTACCTCCATTTTTACACCCACCATCTGAGACATTGGCGTTTTCATGCTTATTCATAATTGCTTCTGTCTTGCTACTAAATAAGATATTAGATTTGAACTGATATAAATGTCACCACCGAGGTTGGTGGTGTAACGGTTAGCGTTCTGGCCCGACCGGGTATCCAGATTTGGGTTTTCCATGGTTTCCCCAAGTCACTCCATGAAAACGCCTGGATGCTTCCTTCAAAAGGGCCGTGGCTGAATTCCTTCCCATTCCTTGCCCCCCCATCATTTCCCGTCTATAAAGACATCGCTGTTAAGAGACATTAAAAATAAAAAAAAAAAACACACAAGTTATCATTGTGTTATAGTCTAAATTACGAGATACCACTTCCTGAACTATCAACGGAAAATAACCTTCTGGTTTTTCCTATACCTTTCTTTTCTTCCACAATACCTTGCAAAATGTGTTCTACAACAGCCGATTTTGTTGGTTGGCCGGGTCTTGCCTATCACTAATGTTCTTTATTTATTACTAGCTGAGGTACCCGGCTTCACTCAGAGAGTTGATGTGAGATAGTGTAGTAATTGTAATAAAATGATAAACATTAAAATGTAAGAGGTAATTTTTTTTTATTGAAAACATTTTCTAACTTTTCGAATACTTGTTTCCGAACACCATTTTTCATTTTGTTATCCGGGGTATATATGTACAAATTTTTATAATTTTCTACTCGATAGTATAGACCGCGAGAGAGAAGCAGGAGTCTTTGGGGTTGATGCCACAATGTTTTAAAGTTTGTCTTTGCGCTGTGTTAATTGTAAAACTATAGGCTAATTTGATTGGAAATTGCAGTCTTTTCAGTAAAGATCAGAGCTATTCTGAGGATTAATACTATGTGTTTCGATTCTGGAGTTTCCCCGGTCATGTAATGTAGAACTTCCTGTGGAGGTGCTTCCAGTGGTGGTGATCGAATTTTTCCATTCATGCAACAGAATCCTGGTGTTTCTCCACTGAATTTTTTTCGCGTTGCAAAAATTGTTAGATGTTAA